>OX637309.1:18629076-19346576 GCA_951799385.1 Hyppa rectilinea | reverse complement strand
CCGTCCGCAGGCCCGCGCCTACGGTGGCCGGGAGTCGTCACGTGGCTCCCGACGCCCGGGGCGTCTCCTGCGGCGGCTGGGACGGGAGGACCTTTCTCTCTCCCATCCCGCCACCTCCTTCGCGAGCATGACTTTTTCGCAGAAGGAGGTGACTGCCTCCCACTCCCTCTCGCCCGGACCATGGCTTGCACCAGGGCCGGGCGCGAGAGGTCGCCGCCGCCGATATATAATATACGCTGAGAACTCAAGCGTACTTCTCTATCCGTGAACGTCTCCGACTCGCGAGACAATGCATGACTTTCATGATCAGCGGTCAGTCGCGCATCATATTCTTCACTGTTCTCTAGAGACCTGTATGTATATGCGTAAATACGCTGAGAATGCAGGCGGTGGTAGATTCTTGGGATCTTATGATCTTTAATCTTTTAGCTCCTTTGGAACATTGGGAAAGATTTGACTTCTTTCTAGTCATTGTAATAGTTTTGTTATGAAGACACCTGATCAATTAAAATCAAAGTGACTGCTCCCCAGCGTTATCGGGTAGGCTACCGTGTCACGAAGATAAATGGAAAAGGAAATTAAACACTCAAATAACATAAGCCCGAAGGCATATATATTCGATAAATTAAAAAGAGTTTCGGCCAGCAGAGTCAAATTTTCAATGATATACCATCGTCATCGCAAATCAAGCAGCTTATGTAATTTTATAATTATACAATAAGATTATTGATAGCTTTGATTTTCTTTTGACCATCAGACTGAACAACATTTGCTAAGACGTCATTCCTATATGTGTTATGGTGTGGCTGGGCTCTCGGAGATCCACAACAGGTGTTCCAGATCTTCGATTTTTGCAAGTCAACAGAAAGTGCTCATCAGATTGAACAACTTTTGCTAAAACGTCATTCCTATATATGTTATATGTAGTGTAGCTGGGCTCTTGGAATTCCACAACAGGTGTTCCAGATCTTCAATTTTTATACGTCAACAGAGAGTGCTCATCAGGCTGAACAACTTTTGCTAAGACGTCATTCCTATATAATGTGTTATAGTGTAGCTGGGCTCTTGGAGTTCCACATCAGGTGTTCCAGATCTTCAAATTTATTCTCTCAGCAGAAAATGGTCATCACGTGGAACAATTTTTGATACAGTACCATTTTTGTATCTCTTATAGTTTAACTGGTCTTTTGCCGTTCTGCACCAGGTGCTCAAGTTTCCTAGATAAATTATAGCCTATATGTTGCCCAGACTTAAAACCTGCACAACCAAAAAAAATCATTCAAATCCGTCCAGAAGTTTCGAAGATTAGCGTGTACAAACAAACAGACAAACAGCCTAATTTTTTTTTTTGGATTCGTGCTCTATTACTGTTTCTAAACCACCCTCAATTATTATTTTTTAATATATTCAATGTATGTACAGAATGTTTTTTACTGTTTTACGATATTATATGTATAAATATACAAATAAAAAAAAATAAGAAAAAGAACCTAACCTATAAACCCTACAACATAAATAAATGAAATATGCTAACAGTCGTCAGTATTCAAGTGAATCGCAATAATCGAATGCAACTATTCGCCTATACTCTCCAGGATACGTGCGTTCGCTACGAATAACTGAATCCTTATGGCAGCGGCGCCGGCGGCGCGTTTTTTTGTTTTTTTGATAAGTGCATCGCGCAGTTCACCCATCATGAGGGTTGTCTACTGCTTAACCGGACTTGCCTGTGGATGCCAAAAGAATTATACCCTTTAGCCAGGGCTTAAAATAAACTTACAAACTAAGCGACTACACGCTAAGGGCACCCCCTGTGTGGTACGGACCTCGGCTTAGGGCGTCACTGGGGGGAGGACAGCAAGGGACAGCTGGATCGGGGCTATTTAAAACTACTGGCTCAGCGGCAACGCGGGCTGGCTCGAGCATGGGTCGGGGAGATGGGGATGAACAGGGTCGTCGCAACGGGCATTGACGGCGAGGACGGAACGACGGAAATCTGTGTCTATAGGGTTTCCTAACAGTGCTGGTGGCCGGGTTACTCTCCTGGAGGAGAGTGGTGGCATCATCGGGGCAATGAGGGTATGCCGTGAACGGCGAACTTTACTGATGTGGGACGGGGTGTATCGGGAGGCGGCCGCAATCAGGGGATTGCGGTGCTTTATAGCAGTGTCAAAGAAACGCTTCGAGAGGCGTTTCATAAGCTGCTGAACTGTGGGGACTTTAAAATCGACATGGAAGTCCATGTTACGGACATAGAAGGGAGCACCTGAAACCCTACGGAGGAAACGGTTCTGATGGCAGCGGCGCGGCTCTCAGCGCTCTTTATATAGCCACGGACGCGCAGGCGCGAGGCGTGTACGTACTCTGATAGAATACCTTTTTTTTTTTTAAGGCTGGGAAATCATCCAATGACTGCTCCCGCTCTGGGTGGAGCGGAAGGGAGTGTCAGACTCTTACTGACTAAAACCCATCCATGTTCCTTCCGTAGCCCTTTATGTTCCGGGGTAGCGGTAACCCTTTCGGACAATCCCGCTTACCCGCTGATAGAATACCTTAACAATTAATGTTCGCCGTGATTCTTTAAATTGACATAACTTTTTTATTTATAAACCGATTGACATGAAATAAACACTAAATGTTAAGTGAAGCTTACTACAACATACTAGTGAAAACTGCAACTAAATCGAATTAGCCGCTTCTGATATTAGCGTGCACAAACACACAGACAAACCGACAAACAGACAAAAAAATAATAATTACAATTTCGGGTTCGGCATCGATATAATAACAACCCCTGCTACTTTTTTTAAATTTATTTCCATTCTACAGACACCACTTTTCTACAATTTTATTATATGTATAGATATAGATTATGTTATAGGTAGGTATATTACCTGGAATCGATGTTCGAATGGATGTCGATTCTAGGTGTTAATAATTATTTCATTGTTATACCTATAAAATATGTTTTTAATAGTATTATGCGTAAATAAATTTATGCTTTAGGATATTATGCTTAAAAAGTTATGCTTTAGAACTTTATGCTTAATAAATTTATGCTTTAGAATATTATGCTTAATCATTACTATGGTTAGAGAAATTATGCTTAAAAAAATTATGTGTAAGCTGTTATGCGTAATTATATTATGCGAAAATATAATTATGCCAAACAAAATTATGCTAAGTTATATTAGGTCTTAAAATTTTATGCAAATGGATAGGGAACCCTTATTTAAGTGTCACACAATCTGTCCTAAGATATTTTTTCCTTCCCTGCGGCTCGTTTAGGTTCTACGATTACGTACACTTAGATTAGATCCGAAGTTCGCATTCATCGATGTAGCAATAACTTCAAGCATCAATGCACTCTTTTTCTCAATAAGTATTAACAGTTAACAAGATATACCAAACAAATGTGTCAATGAAAAAAACTGACATGTGTCAATGTCACGGTTAACAATTGGCTCTGTAATAAAATTATCTTAAAAATAGTAATTCGTGGAATCAAACTCGAAATTATACCATAACAAGTAGGTATTTACCTAATTATCATTGGATATGCTGTGTCAAAAGTGCAAGAAGAAACTAGCGAGTAATGGAGCCCATTTCCTGTGCCAAGGTACTTGCCAAGGAACATTCCATAGGAATTGTGTAAAAGGGTTAACAGCAGACATGAAAGCAGGTAGAACACGAATTTTTTGCAATAATTGTGAAGATGAAGAATCCGAGGAAGAGGAACAGGAAGTAGAGGGACAAGGGTTTGAGAAAATCCTAAAGGACATACAGAACAAAGTCAATTCGCTTCCTGGATTTCAAAAACAGCTAAATTCCATCATAACTAGCATGTCGGTCCTCTCGGAGAAATATGACACCATATTGGCTGAACAAGAAGAATCGAAAAAGAAGATTTGTAAGCTCGAGAAATCCATCGAATGTGTCAATAACAAATGTGTGTACCTAGAGAAATGTAATATCGCACTTGAACAAAAAGTGCATGAATTTGAACAATCCACACGTAAACATAACATCGAAATTGTGGGTATCGAGCAAACGCCGGATGAAAATATAATGGAAATAGTTAAAAAACTCGGAGATACATTGGAGGTGAACTGCGATGATATTGAATGGGCGAGCCGTCGTCAACAACGGAAAACAAGCGACAGACCAGCCACGATAGTAATAGGATTCAAGAGTACAGGTACCGAAAATCGGAATTCTTGGTTGGCAAATCGACGTAAGCTCGTTAAAGTAAACAGCAATATTATAACTTCAGGTTCACAGAAAAATAAGATATACGTGAATGAAGATCTCACTAAAACCACTCGAGAATTGTTATGGAATACCAAGAATAAACTCAAGAACATTTACAAGTACATCTGGGTTGTAAACGGAAGAATACTGGTGAAAAAGGAAGAAGGTGATAAATCTGTGTGGGTTAGGTCGGAAGGTGATATTGGTGATCTGCTCAAAAAGTGAAAGTGGTGTGTGAACTACCTATACAAGTAGGTACCTAAGTGATGTGTAGTAAACGATATCATTATTCACAACATTCTCGTTCCTCGACAATATTGAAACAATAACAGACGGTCAAATTTCACCTGTGTGTGTTGATGACATATACAGCTGGACATCAACATTAGGTGGAAGTAATGACTTTTGCTTAATTCATGTTAACATAAGATCTCTAAAGAAACATTTTAACGAGTTATTAGTTAGTTTAAATAATAATCTACAGTACATTGATGTAATAGTTATTACGGAACCAAATATAAATTTTGAATGTCTTGGCTTCTACAAGATAGATGGGTACACAGTAAACAGTTTCACCCGCACCGGGCGAGCCGGAGGAGGGGTGTTAGTGTATGCGCGGGAGGGCCTGGCGGCTCAGGTGATCGAGTCGCCGATACATACTGAGATGCGCTCCGCGGAATGTGTTTCCGTCACATTTAAATACGTCAACGAACCAATTTATTTAATTTCCATTTATAGGCCGCCTAAAATAAACAATAAAGATAAAATAGTACAATTTATTGACGAATTTCGTAATTTGCTTAATAATATACCACATAACTCTAAAGTGATTTTATGCGGCGACATAAATATTAACTTGCTTAAAAAACAAGATAGACATGTAATATTGTATGAAGACCTATTAGCTGAATATGGGTTTACAAAATGTATAGATCGAGTCACACGTAGCGAAATTATCATGGGTAGTTTGGTGGAATCATGTTTAGATCACATTTTTATTCGAGCGCCTCTTGCACATGTACAATCAGCTATAATACGAACCAAAATATCCGATCATTTCCCAGTATCGGTAGCAGTAGAATGGGATCGCGCCCCAATGGATAGCCAGAAGACCACTATACAAGCGTCATACTCGCGCGCGCATACTGAGCATACGACACGGCGTACCCTTGATAATCGCGCGGTGCGGGAGAAATTATCGAGTATAGATTTTGATAAACTCTTGTTGATTGAATGTCCTGTTAAATTATATGAATCTTTCAGACAAATATTTGCTGATATTTATGAATCTTGCTATAAGAATAAAAGTATTAACAAAGGAGTTAGAAATAATAAAAGCTGGATAACGAAAGATCATAAGAAACTGTTGTTAGAAAGGGACAGACTTTTTGCAATATGGAGTAGCGAACCAAAGAATATGGTTAAACGTTTAGAGTACACTAAATATAGGAACAAATGCCATAAAATATTAACTAAAGGTAAAAATGAATATGATAAGCAAAGTATATTAGATTGTAACAATAATATAAAAAAGTTATGGGATAGAATACATGTAATGATGGGGAAGAATAAACAATCCTTAGATAGCGTAATATTAGATAACATTAAGACGGAAGGCAGTGTACAAGATATCTGTAATAGGTTCTCGGCAACATTTACAAACGAAATTGAAAATATAAAACACAATTGTGATGCGAAATGGTTAGACAGAAGCACATATGTTAAGGATAAGAGTGTGTGTATGCGATGGCGACCGGTGAATAGTAAGGATGTAAAGAAAGTTATAACAGGTATGGATACAAATAAATCACCCGGAAGCGATCTAATACGCATGTCTGATCTAAAATATTTGGCCAATAAAGTGAGTCCCGTGCTCGCACATCTAATAAACTTATGTGTAAACACCAATACATGTCCAAGCAAGTTGAAGGAGGCAATAGTGCGTCCTATTTTCAAAAAAGGTGATCGTAAAGTATATTCCAATTACAGGCCTATTGCTATATTATCAAGTGTAGACAAAATTTTAGAAAAATGTATTGTTAATCAACTAGGTAATTATCTTCAAAAAAATTGCATTATCAGTGAATGTCAACATGGTTTTCAAAAGAGTAAAAGCACGACTACCTTGTTATCTAAGTTTTGTGACGAAATTAATAATAATTTAAATAAAAAACAATTTGTTGTAGCAGTATTTTTTGACTTTAAAAAAGCATTTGACACCTTAGAAACAAATACTTTATTAAATGCAATGGAGGAGTGTGGGGTCGGGAAACCACTCAATAATTGGTTCCGCGACTATCTCACGAAGAGATTTTACCGCGTAAAGGTGGAAGAGTCGTACAGCGACGCGAGGGAGGTGAGGTGCGGGGTGCCGCAGGGCTCGGGATGCGGGCCTGTATGCTACCTGATGCATGTCAACAGCTTGTGCGGCGTTTTACGTAACTGCTCGACGTACATGTATGCGGATGACCTGTGCGCGCTGCGCGCCGGCACCGACCTCGCCGAAACTTGTCGACTAGTGCAGCACGACATCGACCGAGTCGTTGAATGGGCGCACGACAACGGGATAATCCTGAACGCGGATAAAACGAAGCTAGTTATAATACGCTCACCATATTTAATACCACCTGGCGACCCACCCCCGATGTACACACATGAGTTTACTTGCATTCACAAAAACCGTGTTAGCTGTATTTGCAAACCTATTGTACGTGATAAATGTGTAACATATCTCGGAGTAAAAGTTGACGAGAACTTTTCATGGTCAAACCATATTGAGTACTTATGCAATAAACTAAGAATACTTCTCGGTAAATTCTACCACCTAAGCATTAAAGTACCAAATAATACTCTTAAGTGCCTTTATTTGCAATTAGTTGACCCCATATTAAGTTACGCCCTCGACTGCTACGGACTCACATTCAAAAGTAATTTAGAAAAACTAGAAGCACAACAAATTCGATTTTTGAAACTATTAGTCAGTAAGAAAACTAAAAACAAATATAAAGATGATTATAATAATTTATATAAAATTTGCAAAATTCTTCCTGTCAGCTTGAAACATAAATATCTACTTCTGGTTAACAGTCATGGCAGCTGGGAGCGTCACTCGCTAGTTACCCATAACCACGCAACCAGAATATTATCAGCAGGTAAATTTAATGTACCCAAAATAAGTAATTATTTTGGCGACCGTACGTTTAATAAAAGAGTACCGTATCTGCTCAATCGATTGCCTGCTGACCTTAGAACTCAGAAAACAAAACCTATATTCGCCAAATTACTTAAGCAGTTCTACCTCAAGAGTTTGTAAACCTGATTCTTTGGATAGTGGTATGCAAATTGTTGAGGTAGAACAAATATGAAATATAGTTCTTAGTTTTAAATTGTATGTTACTTAGATATGTTGTTGTTGTTGTTTGTTACTTAGTTATACTTATGTTATAAAGTGATTTTATGTTCCGTTCCCACAGACAAACCGTGAAAACGGTTTTGTGGGGCATAGTTTAGATTAAGACTTTTTGTAAACTTTAATATAAATAAATAAATAAATAATAATAATACGTATAATTACCTCGTAGACCACAGTCGATGCACAGGGAGCCGTTTCCCATAATACAGAATACATAATTATCCACAAGTTTGTGTCTAAACTGAAGATATTTGCGGTCATTCCCGCTAGCTGACCGCTGCGGCTCGCAGCTGTTAGCACGACTACCGTTTAGATCTTGAGACCGTTCTGCTTGGCTGGGCTTAAGTTAGGCCATTAGGAAGTAACACGCTGTGCCATGGAAACGTTCACGGCTGGCCTTCGCAGATAGCCTCACAAAGTAACAATATTGTTAAGGTAACACATAATTATTAGAATTGAAGTCAGTTATTTGTCTCTGGATTGGTGGCTTCATAGTTGCAAGTGCAAATAGTGTGGCATTAATTTCCCCCTTTTCGGAAGTTTGTGCCCAGAATAGGACATTACTATTTGATTAGGTACACCATTGCACCACCATTACAACAAACATATGAATACTTTCAATTAGTTTTTCACAGATGGGTTTACATAGATTGACATAATACCAACGTTTGTCCTACTTAGTTGTCATGGAGAACAAGGAAAACGCGACATCCGAAAAGGAATGTAACGTTTTGAAGCCATATAATTCCCATAAATAGTAATGGATTACCTAAACTGCGGTTTCACGGAGGTGTGTAGTGGGTTAGGCACTCATTACTATGCTGTGACCTGAGTCTATCGGGTAGACCGAGGAGTGCCAGCCTAAACTAGGTGTGACCCACAACTGTGCTCGTCACGTCACAGTCTGCAAAGCATGGAAACGAGACATATTTCAAGAATAATTTACCCATCAAGTATCAGTTAACTGTTTTTTAAAATTGAAGTTGTCATGGGCCCAGGTTTTAGACGATAAAAAGAAGAATTAAGCACATAGTTGTTTTGTTTAAAGTTTTCTGCCTCTCACCACCTCTGGTTGGAAGTTCACTCCAAATAAAGGAGGAGAATGGACGGAACGGACAAAATGTTCCAAAAGATTACTATTATGACAACCGATTACTTATTCGATATGTTCACTTTCCCTTAGGTTTTAGATGCCTAAATACAAAGTATTGTACCTACATCTTGAAGCCCTAAACTTGGGAGGTCTCCCGCATGTACTTTAGTTACTCGCGACAGTAAACGGTAACAGACTTGTGAGATTGCTCTCACAAGTCTGTTACCACTTACTTACCAATAAACAAATCAACTTGTTCACTACATTCCAAAGCTGTCTTCCGTGAAATGGTTTGCGACCGAAGTTTACAGTGACGAATTTACTTATAATTGTAATCTTTATGTATTGTCATGTTCCCAAAAGATGAATTGACATTTCAGGTCGACGTTTCATACAAAAAGATGCCGTGAAACCGATTAAAACCCCGAAATAATGTACTTCTTGCGTTTACTTAGACACGCACGTTTCTTTTGCCAAATAAAAAAACTACTGCGTGGATTTTAGGCGATGGTGACGTGACCAAAAAAATTCCTTTTAGGTAGTTTATGGTTAGGTTGGTTGGTTAGTTAGTCGAGGGTAGCTAGTTAATAGTGTATCATCTATGGTCGAGGGGACCTAATGAGTAAATGGTACCTACTCTTACTTACATAAATGTAATTATTCGAACCCAAAGTAAGTGAAGGGTGAAAAAATATTAAGCTGACTGTGGTTGGATAATTGAAATAACAGCAATCGATCTAACTAAAATAAGGAGTGCCTTCTGTCAACATAATATGTTAAAATCTAACCTTAGCTTACACGCAAATAATTAAAAAGAACTTAGTAATAAAGCTGTGGAAGACTTTATAAATATTAATATTATGGACTCTCTCGCGAATTATTTTATAGTTTTATGTGCACTTGTTAACCGTTAATAACATAATTACTGTACGCGACTTCTGTTCCCATTGTATGATTATTAATTAAATCATTAAAATTAGAATAATGATGAGCCTTTTTGAACTTTCACGGGTAAAATCTTAGTGATAAAGTTTGGTTACTATTGGTTGACAACAATCGCACGAAGTCATACTGGATTCTTATTGGAGTAATTTGTAACGGTGCTTCCGCAGCTGCATTCACTCGCGTCCCTGCCGCCGCACGCAAAGCGCCATCTTCAAGCCGGTCAGTCCGCCGCGAGCTACCGTGGGGGTAACGTTGTTGTTGCAACGATTCAAGTAATTAATTTACACCGGACCAAACTACCGGTATACACTATTAATACTATTATACATATAAATTAGCTATTAATATTAAAAATCAGTGTCAAGTTAATTGATGAAGTGCTAGACTGAATCTGCCGTTCGCGATTATAGTGCAACCTGTGATTTGATCTCGCGATCTCCGTGGCTGCATTTCTTTGGTGGTGTGGGTTTGCTGAAGTGTAAAAAGGTAAGTTTTTATGTTATTATCGGTAGAATGTGCCGGTCGGATGGCCGGGCCGGCCGGGCGCGCCGCTGGGGGAGCTAGCGACTCCCGCGAATCGATTGTCCCGGCGTGTGATGGGTAGGTATAGCTACGTACAGGGACCGGGAGCTCTAGGGCTGCGCTCTCACACCCTCGCTCTCTCGTGCCCGCAGCTCGCTGTATTGTCGTTTCATGTGGTGATCTTGCACTAGTACTTATAGACTGCTAGACACGGCGCGCCGGTTTTGTTATGTGTATGAATTATTTATAAACATTCTTTTGTACACCGCTGTTGTTTTTTCAGCTGCACTCAGGTGGGTAGAATTATCTACGTGGATGAACTCCAGAACGTTACGATCTGATGATTCACGCTACCCACATTTATATTATTATCATATCTTTTTTGGAATCTCAGGGATTCAATTCTAAGTCTTACCAGATTTATTGTTGTATGATTCATACAAATCTATCAAATCTAGTAAGTGCGGTGAAAACTTTTATCTTAACCAAACATGATGATAAAGTCTCTGATTCTCTGGGAGAAATCGGAGCACGCGAGCAAGTTCCAAAGTTGAACCTACTAACATTTTTGTGAGAGAATAAAATATGGCAGAACAAAAAACCTGCCAAGTGCGAGTCGTGCGTTAGTTCCATACCATAAGATCAGGGAAAATAAAACACAGCTAAGTAGATACCTATTTTAATTACCAAAATTATTAATGTCATCCTGACTGAACTGAGTATTAATTAGTTTTAGCACAGGCACAGCATCGCAAGTAACGTATTCTTTTCCTCCCTGATCTGTTTTTGCTGATTTATTGTGTTGATTTACAGGAAAATTATGTGCACCTATTATAACAATAATTAGGTATATACCTATAAACAAGACCGCAGACTATTCAGAGTTGCCTGTGCTAAGGTGCTAACACACGCCTGATTGGTTATGAACTTATGCTTTATCGGAAGAACATACCTACTTAGATAGGTACTACTGTTTGTTTTTTTAAATAATTTTTTTAACTTAATTTAATGCGGTCAAAAAGAAAAAAACTGCGGTAGGTACGTAGGTACCTATTTATATGGTAGTCTAGTCCTACCATTTACCTTTCTATCGCAGTTTTGTTTACGGACATAGGAACAAAACTAAATAGGGTAGGTATGTTTCAACCCACAACTGACTGCTGATTGGTGACAAAAATAAGCAGGGGAATAAATGGATAATGGATTATTTATATAATTAGTTTATTAGTTACTAGCACTTTGCACGAGACGTCATCCGTGTGGATTTTTAAATAGGTACCTATAACCTGTAACACTCAGGATTAATGTAACTTCCCATTAGTAAAAAGAAATCGGAATTGGAACAGTAGTTTCAAAGATTAACCCCTACATACAAACTTAAAAACATCTTACCTCTCGTACCTCTTATAATATTAGTATAGATTTCATGAAACCTGAAACCTCATGATACACAAGACCTTTCAACACACGGTACGGAATGCTAGATAAGAAGGAGGAACGACGAGAACTCTCTTTTACGATTCCAACGCAAAGTCCTCATGCAGAGCTGGAGAAAGAGCAATGATGAACTGGGTGTTAGAACTATGAGCTCTACGAGTTGTACGATGAGTAGAGACTCGACCAGGCTTAGGACCACTCACGGCTTTAGACCTTAGTAAGATGGCGATAAGTTCAAACTTAAAAAAAAAAACAATCTGTTTGGATAAGAAAATCTTGAAAAAAAAAGAGAGAGAGTTCTCTGAAAAGTCATAATACGATAGATTTCACACAAAAATCAGTTTGAAATAACATTGTCAAATAATAATTATAATCCTTCTGACGTGAAAGTATACGAATTAGGTACCTACATTGAATAATGAGTTTAATAACCGCTCACAAGTATTAATTATATTATACACCAATGAATTATTAATAGAATGTTCTACGTGTCTGCTGTGTGTTATGTGTACACTTTCGTTTTTGAATTATTCATAGTTGATGTGACGATCGATATTACGTCTTGTTTGTTGTATTCATTAGGACCAATCTCTGTTCAGTTGGGTTAAGTCATTTCCACCATTTTTCTAGTCTTATCTCCGCACTTCGTGTCACCGAGCAAGATAGACTGCTAAGATTGGAATGCTATCCGTTGTCGTAAAAGAAAATAAGCGGAAACAACATTTGTCAGTATCACCTATTGTTTTCCAATGCATAAAACAAAACGTTGGATAGTACTATTTGATTGAATGAGTAACAACTGTTGCGACTTACGGTGCAATGGGTTGGATTGACAATCCTACTACTATTATAAAGGCGAAAGTTTGTAAGTATGGATGTATGGATGTTTGTTACTCTTTCACGTAAAAACTACTGTATAGATTTGGATGAAATTTGACACAGAGATGGTTTATATCCTGGATTAACACATAGGATATTTTTTATCCCGGTAGAACATTCCTGTGGGATAATTTCCGACCTCCACGCGAGCGAAGCCGCGGGCAGAAGCTAGTAATAAATATATGCAATGCGTCCACTTGTTCTAGAGCAGGACGAAAAATCTGTCTTCCAAAAATATTTCTTCTTGAGGTTCCTGCGACCGACCACTACTTCATAACATACGTTGTGGCTCAGTTTAGGCTTAAGTATATACTTACATTATCTTCAAAGACTTGTATTGGGTAGAAAATATTCGTTTCGCTCTCACATCTTGCATTACAAAGAGAAACGAAAGAATATGAGAAATAATAATGACTGAGGCTCTGTTCGTTTTGTCCTAAGTTCTACACCTTTTTGTGACGCCAGCCAGAGTGTGTCTCGCTCCCATGAAGTTGGCCCTTCGCATTATATCCGAGCATCACCTACGCATGAATATCGACCAAGAAGAACCATGAAAACTCGTAAATACCGTCCAATCCTATCTAAACTCTGAAAACCCACTGAGCAATCAAACTTGCCATCTCCAAGAATTTTAATGATCTCTTACAGAAACGCAACATTTCCGCTGACGTGACTACAACGCAGTAACAAAGATGCCACATTTTTAATAAATTACAGTTGCGTGTACACAAATTATTTGAACAGACACGAAATGGCCGAGGAGGCTAATAAATGGTCAGAGAAATTGAGCTCGGATCTAGCCTGTGTGATTTACGGGCGTCTAGCGCACGCGCAGAATCAGACCGCGGAGCGTGAGCATGTCCTCCTGCGTTGTATCAAGTGTCCATCTTAGTTGTTCACACCTCATTACCATCGCGTGTCGTCTTACATTCGATGCGACAGTTGACAATAGTTTTCATGTCTACATCGAAACAATTAGTAGTGACAAAACGCGTGTTGGCTGGTTGACAGTTCCTAATAATCAGTAACAGCAATTACTGGTTAATTCAATATGTTGCTAACGATTAGACTTGATGACAAATTGAGTAATTAGATTGAGGAGAGCGTGATGTGTGAAGCAGATCGTGACTATTTCGTATTTGTCTAATAGCTGGTAAGTAATACCTCAATTAATAGCTGACTTAGTACTTAACAAACTACAGAATGTCCCGTTCAAAAAGCTTTCCCTGTGAAAGACACAAACGTAAGTAAATATTGAATCAATTTCAAAGTAATTTGCTCTAACGTGGAGTTGCGCTGCGTTTGTGAACTCGCTGCTCCACGTCTGGCTTGAATCAATAGAGAATACGAACTTAAGTCTAGACGCCATTTATTTAATACAAGTTCCGTTTGCAGACGCTTTCTCTTTGTTAATATCATATAAATGCAAAACCATCTTACTAAGCTATCTTTTATTGTAATAGAAAATTGAGGAATTAAGTAATTTTAAAATCTACAAAGTTTTATGGAACGTACATTAAGTTTTTTAATCCTCTTAAAAGATGATTCATTAGTATTTTATCCATATAATATAATATAGAAAATCTGCAAAATCACATAGTGCAGCGCAACAGAAGTGAGTTAGGCCGGAAGAAATCTCGCGAGGCTTGTGCTCATTAAAATTGTGCTTTGTAACCGTGCGAGTCATCACTTTAACTATATTATTTGCAAGGAGAAAGATATTGCAAGTCACGTCACAATTTAAAATAAATGTTTAATATTAAAGAATGCGTTCGAACATCATTGCTATACTTTCCCAAATCCGTGATAGACACGGCATCGCGCCGACTTTCCAACGGGCGTCGATGTTATCTGTTTCATAAAAATGAGGCTCATTTAGCTCGAGCAACAGATATGTGGCCATTTCAGTAATTAAGTGCGCTTTGGTTTTAATTATTCTGTAACGCGGACACCGGAACGTGTATCCGAACGTAGCCGCCGTGCTTCACGTTCTTAATTCCAAATTCAGAATTTTTAAAACGGCTTTCAGTGATTCTTGTGTGAATGGCCTGTGTTACACAGATAAATAACTTTGAGTCGAGATTAACTTAATTAATAAAATCTAAAAAGTAACAAATTAGTTTGTATTCTCGGATTGTGATTTATCTCTAACATTCTTCGCATTAATCTCTAGTGAGATTGGCTGAAGGTGGAGTGAGTGTGTTATTTGCTATCAATCAAGTTAAGATGTCATGCATATTGCATGCTGTGGAAACAAGTTCCATCAACAGCACAATGACTTACATTCTCGTATCAGTTTGTTTGGCCGATAAGGTTTCGATATCCAAATTATTTGTTTAGTGTTTTCATCTCGTATTTTTCCCACCGCGTCTGAAATATGGATAACCTATCGGCACTATCAGTTCATCTATTACGTCGGTTATTAGCATTTTCGAGAGGCTTTCATAGCGATACAGTCGGATATTTATCAACCGATGGATAGTGTCAACAATGAGGTTACCTTATCTTGCTTTTGGGAATTTCGCGGGCTGATTCAATGGTGTGGCGTTTAATCGGATTATTTATTTTCTAGATAGCATTGATACTATTGGTAAACTTAGAAGACAAAAAAGAGCTGGTCTTTTCCTTGTCAAGCTCAAGGTCTCTTTAGTAACCCTTAAACTGAGATGAACTAAATGTACAATAAATTATACATCCACGTATCCAGTAAGCAGTAACATTGTTTACATGTTGGCATTACTTAATAACGTCATTGTTATCATTTGTATTTTTTGATGGCGGCACATTTAGGCGCCAAATTTCCTCTGCTCATCAATAAGCGAGTGTTAAGCATGTCATGGAATGGTCCTGGTGCTCAGGCGACAATGCCCCGTCACCCCGTGATTACAGCCAGACATCCGGCCATTGTTGGCATGTCACTTGCGTATGCGAGGCTATATTCGTGCTGATATGCTCTGCACGGGGACCATGTGAAAATTGTGGGCAGAATTTTTAAAATACAGATTTCGTACTAAAGGATCAAAGTTTTTGGCCTTTTTATCTTGTCTACTTTTGGGTTCAGTAAAGACATATTTCAGTCAATATACTACGACGATCATAATCATTTATTTGAAGCAATTATTAGTAATACAGATGTTTTGTTTATATTTTCATGTGCGTGTCATAAGTAAAATAATTTTTCTTTCTTTCTTTACTGTAAATTAATTTCCTAATACTGGCAGAACATAATGATGGTCTAGAACACTGATCCTGATCGACAGCCTCAGCCTAATCTACATAATTATCATGTCTTAGTTGTTCTGGTAAGCTCTTGCTTATCATGACTTGATAACTAATCAGTTCCAACTGTTTCTATCAAGCACAAAAATAACCAATTAATTTGACGTCGACGGTGGATTTGTCTACTTAGTACTTATGCAAATTAAGATTATGGTAATATCCTGAAATCCTCCTGAAACGTTTATAGAACGATTAACGTATCAAGATAACATCGCTCTATATTTCGTCGGGCATTGGTATGCGTTCTTAATTCCTGCATTATGTCTTCGATCATGCAGCTTTATTCGGCCAAGATAAGCAGCTTAATTATTATGTTAATAATCATTCCATCCATGTATCCATGTCGGTAGTGATCATTGTTTGGCATTGGAAGTATAGGATTGTTATTATGTCTATACGCAGGGCCCCAATTTTTACCTTTAAAGGCTGTTTAATTTAATGTGAGTTATGATTTATCCGCATCGTGCTTGTACATATTATGAAGCCCGTGTATCCGTCTTTATAGCTAATTCGAAACTGGAAGATAGCCTCCGTTTATTCAAATATCCATCATAAAATTGAAAAGCAGACAATGCAAGAATGCAAAACAGAAGAACGAATACTTTTAAACAACTAACAGTA
Source organism: Hyppa rectilinea (assembly GCA_951799385.1). Lineage (NCBI taxonomy): Eukaryota > Metazoa > Arthropoda > Insecta > Lepidoptera > Noctuidae > Hyppa > Hyppa rectilinea. The sequence goes on along the minus strand of OX637309.1, from coordinate 19,330,137 downwards.
AGATCCATTTCAGCGAAGATCGTGTCTGCCTATGCACATACCAGAGATACACTTACTGCTTCAAATATAGAGGCTATTTTTGTATGGCTAGATGTGGTGTATGCTTAGTTGTTTACTCAAGTGAGACGCGTCGCCATCACGTTCGTGTTGTGCATACTCTTTGGCATCGTATCTGCCCGTTTAGTCACTAATTAAGTGTTGGAAATCGTCGTTAATTAATGCATGAGGAAGATACTGACGTGTAATATTGGCACAATTGGAATTGTAGCAGACAGTCTTATAGCATTAGTGTTGCCGAATTTAGTTCGTTCTGATTTTTAACAGTTGGTTTTTTGTTCAAAAACATTTGAAGTGTATTTGTAACTTTATAATATATCTGTTAATTATGTCTTGTAGTGTAAACAACCTCAGGCCTACCATTGCGGAGTCTCAAGTCAAAAGTATTTTTTACTTTATCCGTATTTTTTATCAAAGCTTAATTAAACGCCAGATACTGGCAGTCCTGGCAAGAATCTTGACAAACCCGCCATTTGTGAACTTACAATCGATCCAGCACAGATAATAACAATACTTTATCTGGATAATCGCAATAGAATGTCTTAAAAAGTAAAACAAAGCGTTGCGGCTGGCAACACTGATTGGTGTAATGGAGTTTAATTTTAGCCCAGACGTTGGCCCTGGATTGTGTGGTTTTCCTTTTACGGTTGCCATCTTGTATGTTTATTTAATGCACCATTTCAGTGACAGTAGAGATTTTGACAGAATTGGTCCTTCTATTATACATATGGGGAGTTAGCTACCATGTTAATTTTTATGTATATTTCTTGCCTTTGTATAGATTTTTATTGTTATAACTTTAGCAGTGTTCTTTCCAAGGGACAGGAATACTGCCTGCTATTGATTAAAATGTGAATACAATTATAATAAAAGATTTGCACTTATCAAATTGTTTCGACCATCTGTTAATTGTTTTCATTAAAATAATCCATTAACAATTTGCAGAACAAGCCAGTCAATTTACTTGTCATTGAAACGTTCTCTGCAGGGCCATATGGCCAAGTTAAAGAAAAAATACAAACACAAAACACTTGTGTCGCCCTAATCTCCCATCTTCGTGTGTCCACAAAGCTACGTTTAGTATGAATGCCTTCATTGTAATGCACAACTTGCCTGCTGGGACGGGGACGGGATGGAACAGGACATGCTTTTAAATGTTGAGGCAAAGAAAAAAATATCTTGTATGATTTTTATTGCGTGTATGCGTATCCGAATTGATTCGTCATTTGAAATATGTGTTTTTTTTTATTTTAGTCCCTCCTGTGCCAAAACGCCAAAAAACCAAACTTTGCCGGTATTTCGGTACCAAAAAACTGGTTTAGAATAACATAATCATAATATTCGCTTCTTTTAGTTTCATAATAGAATTATGAATAGCGGATGAAAACGATTTTGCAAAGTTAAGAGTTAAAACTTTGTTGAAGAAAAATTGAAGTGGCGCTTGATGACTCAGAGTATCTGACTCTAGTTGACAATAAACATCAAACTATTTGCAAGTTACAGCTAAGTGGAATAACCGAAATTCATGATAAAAATCTCACCTAAACAAATAATCTTAACGGCGCAACAAGCGGCTAATGAACTATTGTGGTGCTCCACACCATAAATTTCCATATTTTATGTGACATAGTTTACGACCTTCGTGACGGTCGCGTTGTGATGATAAACGACACGGAACATGGCCGACCTTTCAATCCGCTCTCGTTTCGTTCAAAAACTTCCACATTTTTGTCGTAACAAGCGAAAGTTCGTCATAAATCGTCTCTGCAGTTTCACTTACGTAGGAATCTATTCAGTACATTCAGTAGGTATCAGATCTCATTTTATATATTGGTCTGAGTGTAATTTAGAAATTGGAATTTCTATTTTTACTGTCCGAGTTTATTGAACCTATGCTTTGTAGTCAGTTTAGATCAGATTTGGAATTTTCAACATATTGGGGTGCTACTGCTAGTTTGTTCAAATAACTGTGCTATTAAAATGAAGCAAACCCTCCACCCTTGCTGAATCTAGACACTGATTCTTACGCTTTCCAAGTCTCACATGACATGAGTCATAAAATATCATTATTAAGTGTGTGAGGAAGCACAACAAACGATAGAAGTACCTACCTACCTAACTAAGCTTTCCGTTTTGGAAATCAATGATCCTAGTCCTTATGCGGCTGCAGCAATACATAAACGCGTGTCGATTCGGTTTGAGTTGCGCCGCGCCGCGTCCGATGTCAAGGTCACGGGCGCATGCGTGTCGCGCCGCGCCTGCCGCAGTGTCGAACATTTTATTTTTACTTGATCGAACTTCCAACGCAGCTGCACATGGAGTATTTTTATTATTATGCTGGTGGTTAGATATATTTTGAGTTAGTCATCTGCAGTTTTGGGCATGGAATTCTGGTCGTTTTGTTTTTTTTTGGTTGTGAACGCATGTCAAATGTCAACGACTCCGAGACTGTACCGTATTATACCTAATTAGATTGGTAAGAAACCGAATGCGCTTAAAGTTAAATGATTGATTTTTAAAACTTCGGTCGTAAACTACCTAACTTAGTACCTCTGTCACCTGAAGGTGACAGAGGTACTAAGTTAGGTCTATACATACACAAAAAAATTAAAGTCTCTTCTTAAAATGATGGAATCGCAGAAAACTTCGCATCACTTAACACAATTAAAACGACAACTTAATTATTTTTCTCTACCAACTTTCATAGAGTTATTGATGGATATTTCAAACGACAGGCCGTAAAATTCATAAATGCTCAATGCCAGACGATAAATATAACGTTATAACTACAACAGTGTAACAAGCCATCAATCTATTTTATAACTCGGACCTATCCTAACTAGACAAGCGTTACGATGTCACCAGATTAAATGCTGGTCTTTCGAGCCGGAGTAGAATGCACGGCAGGAATGCAGACAACATTTGACATAAATCTGAGAAGTTATAGGCAATAAAACAGTAACGAAGAATTTTTGTCCGTTTGTCTGGGTAATATCTTCCGGATTGGCCTAAAAACGGTAGTACGTTCCCGTCGGATATCCGACGATCACGGGCGAAGCCGCGAGCAAAGGCTAGTTTCACACAAATCTGAGAAGTTATTAAACCACTTGCAAAGCGGAAATTAGAACCAGCTGTTCTATAATCAAGTAGTCTTTTTTTTTTTTTAAGGCTGGGAAATCATCCAATGACTGCTCCCGCTCTGGGTGGAGCGGAAGGGAGTGTCAGACTCTTACTGACTAAAACCCATCCATGTTCCTTCCGTAGCCCTTTATGTTCCGGGGTAGCGGTAACCCTTTCGGACAATCCCGCTTACCCGGCAGGCTTGGCCCTGAGGGGCCCCTTCATATGCTGACATCTCTTTGAGGCGCGCGTGGAACATATACGCGCCGTACGGCACGGGTCTGGTTCTGATCGGACGGTGAGTCACCCATTACTCACCGTCCGCAGGCCCGCGCCTACGGTGGCCGGGAGTCGTCACGTGGCTCCCGACGCCCGGAGCGTCTCCCGCGGCGGCTGGGACGGGAGGACCTTTCTCTCTCCCATCCCGCCACCTCCTTCGCGAGCATAACTTTTTCGCAGAAGGAGGTGACTGCCTCCCACTCCCTCTCGCCCCGGACCATGGCTTGCACCAGGGCCGGGCGCGAGAGGTCGCCGCCGCCGATCGCCTCTACGAGGACACGGCGGTGCTCCGCCCAAGCGGGGCAGGTTTGCACCGTGTGCTCTACCGTGTCCTCTGGGCGATCCTCGCAGTGGTGACACCCGGGCGTTTCCTCCCGCCTGATGATGTGCAGGAACCTCCCGAAACATCCATGTCCGGTGAGGACCTGCGTCAGGCGGAAGGTGAGGGCGCCGTGACGCCTCTCTAGCCACTCCTCAAAGAGGGGCCTCACCGCCACTATCGTGGCGTGCCCTGCGCTGGGTTGCGACAGTCGCTGATTCCAGGCCGCCATGAGATCGCGCCGGAGGTCCGTCCGCTCCGCCGCAATTTGCTGCGGAAACGGAGTTTCCCCCCGTCTTAGTACCTCCGCGCGCCACTCGTACAGGCGCGCGAGGACTATCGCCTCCAGATCCCACGGCGGCAGTCCGGCAAGGAGGCTTGCCGCCTCGCCCGAGATCGTGCGGTACCCCCGGATTAGCCGAATGGCTACCACCTTTTGGATAATCAAGTAGTCTGAGGATGGGAATATCGAATGTTATGATTTCGACTCAAAATAGTCATAATTCACTTTTCAATCTGCTATTGATATTATTGGTTTCGGTCTCCCATTTAGTTCAACTCCTCATCCCTCCTCTAAACATTCTGATATAAAACCTTGCTCCATCATGTAGCAATATCAATTCTAATTACACCACCAATTTTTAATTGTAAATCTCAACGTCCCCTAAATCTTTGGTCTTATTAAATCGCTTAGATGAAAAAGAACCAAAACAACATGGCGTCTGTCATCAGCGACCATAGTTAAGATAATTTAATTTGTCGACACACGCCCGGAACAGTTACCGTTTAACGTTAATTAGACAAGCAGCTTGTCTGTTTATATTGCTTTTATTTTAGACATGATTTGTTTTGGGATGGTTAGCTGTGACTTGTTTTCGGTTCTTGTAAGTAACTTTTGTAAGTACAGTAAAACCCGTTTAAGACGATTTCACAGGGACTCAACCAAAAACGCGTCTTAAGCGGGAAAGCGTATTATGCGGGATATAGGGAAATAAAAAACGGACCTACTACATAGGTACGTATGTATTAATATTAGGTATTGAACTGTACATTTAAAAATTATGTACGTATATAAAGTGCCGTGTATCTATCACGTTATTTAAAATAATCACTTATTTTAGTTTGACAAAAAGATTTTGAGGCATTAGAAATTACAAGATTTTCAACGTAATTTAACTTTTGTAGTACGTCTTCGCTTTGATTCAAAGAAGTTACATAGCGTCTTAAATCAATAACTGCTGATAATGCCTGGGCGTGTGACAAAATCGGAGTTGACTCATCTTCTTGATCATTATCACTTTCAGCCTCTTCTTGTGTGTTATTCACATTCTCAATAAGATCTTCAATTGATTGAATTCCGTACGATGCCACATTATCATCAATGGAAGAATATCCAGGAAAACCCTGCAGTATTACGGGTTCTTCTTCTTCCAACACGACGTCAACCTCGTTCTGAAACCTGCTTTCTTGAAACAATTCTGAATGGTTTCAGGCCGCAGTTCAGTCAGTCCGCTGGCCGCTGCCGCAGAGGTATAATGTGTTGGCGTTAGGCGTATTAAACGGGATGACGAATCGTATTAAGCGTTAAAGAATGTATGAAAACATGTGTCAAGTTGCAGGGACTGATGCAAAATGGCGTATTATGCGAGAAATCGTATTAAGCGTGATCGTATTAAACGGGTTCTACTGTAGTTGTAAGTAGATAATCATAAACGTTTTGGGGTTAGGGCGCCTGTTAAATATTCAATAGTCTAGTTTAAAACGGTAAGAAATAGGCACTTAATTAATTTTATCGCATAAGCGGAAAGTTTATGTCTTGAAGTCTGGTCACTAACGGTTTCCAGTTCCGAAGCAATAAGATCCTACGGTAGCTTCATTTCTATGCAATTGTTATTCAGAAGTAAAAGGCAAAGACCAGCAACCTTACAAAGTCTGGTAATTAATCGAGAAATATGTTTTGCTAGATTACCGCGTTGTTTTTTATTTCTGTGTTTAACAAGCGCGACGGCGCGGCATCTGCTGTCACGCGCTGCTTGCTCGAAGCTCTGCGTCCGCGCTGGTCACTTGTCCGGATTTTGGTCTTGTTGCAAATAGTCAAACATTAGTCATGTCCTGCTAATGCTGCGGTATTAAAAACACTCTTTCCTCTAGAAAAATATAAACTTTCTTTTATGAAAGAAACACATTAACTTGTTGTTTCTTGAGATGAAATACCTGCGTTTATTAGCGATGGTTGCTTACTTTCTTTAATCGTCTTGGCTACATTATTTTCTAATTACTTCACATACTTCCGCTCACACTTCGAATAGCCCACCCAAGTTATGAGCCAGTAGACCAATGAATAATAATATGCAGCGCGTATCTAACCTCGAATTGTTATTACTTATTAAATATCAATGTTGGAAGTGCATGTTTTCTCCCGTTCATCCGTGATGATGAGTGAACCGAACCGGGTCGTCGAACCGTGCTAACGGCGCTTCACATTCGCGTGATCGCCTTCACACTACACACGCGAAGGGACAACACGTTGCCAACACATCAATTAACATGCTAAGTGTTATGTTTTCCGTGGAAGATGAAATGGAAACAATTTCAAGCAGTTTTCTTTGCTCTCCATAAAGCAAGTTTGTGACCGCGGAGCCTGCTGGCACTGCGGACCCTGCACTGTTAACCGTCAATTGTTTTTAACGAAACGCATGCTGTTTTAATGTGTCCTTTTTCCTTTTCCGAAGACCAGGACTTTTTTAGTCCAAAAAAAACCGATTTACTTATAAAACAATTGACATGAAGTTAGGTTAAATGCTCTTAGACATGAAGTAGAACGGAAGCGAACAGAAAAATTGTATTTATATTATATTATTTCAGAATGTCGATTTTCTTGTCTTTTAAAGATAGATCGAAAAACGATTGCCACAGTGGTACATTCATTATGTTTCCTTTACCGAAGAAGACCTAGTTTTGAAAGGCGATTAAAAATTAAGATCGCAAGTAGGTTAGAATGCAAACATGATTCACATAACAGTTAAATGCTGAACACAAAGAGTTCCGACTTTCACTGCTACTCTTCGAGATAAATTCTTGCCACTCAGGGTTCATCATTAATATTTAAACATTCGACAACTTACAATATAAAATAATACTTTAAAATACCTTTGCAATACAAATGACTTCCTTAAGAAGAAATCGGGTTTTCATTATTGACTAACATTTTATCCAAAAATGTAAATTACTTAAATTTTATTATTTTATTATAAAGTAGTGAAAGCAAATTGATAAATACGAATACATCTTTTAACAGTAGATTATTTGATTTAGGTAACAACTAATATAAAAACCATAAAAATAATAAACCTTAATAACTGTGAGAACCCAATATTTGCAAAACTTTCGCGACGTCTGGTTGAAATCAGTTCCATTCGGCGACAGTGTACGATTGTGGCGGATGCTGTTGTCCACAAAATGACAGTATCTTGACGTGGTCTTCCGTGCCGCCTCCTCCGAGCGGTTCTATTATATTCAAGGGATAGTCACTGTGACGTGGGTCCTGGCAGTGTATTTTCTAATCAAATAAACTGTCTACAAAACACATAGTGTGCGCTGTGTTTGTGTTATTATGTGATCATAAAAACTGTGTCGTTTTCAGCCACTCCTTTGCATTTCATTAATCCGTGTTACCTGATTACTTCCGTACACTAATTGATTGTAGCACGTACTTGCCTATTCTGTTATTACTTACACCGACTAATTTTATTTTGGCATAATACAAAAAAAAACATTATAGAGCATTCTTCCTTGGGCCACGTTCAACAACTTTTTTTTTTCTTTAGACTAGACTATAGGCAGAGATGAAGCAGATATTTGCACGAAATCAGTGCAAGCTGCTAGTTCTGTTGGGGAGTTTGTTGCGCCACTTCTTCCCAGCGAAAGCAATAAGAAGTGCTGATTTTCAGCCTAGTTTGAATAAATGACTTTTGATTTTGCTCTTGACATACAGTACGTAGCTTAAACGAACACGTTCTTGCAAGTTATACACACATCAAAAGTGTCTAGGGATCAACATATATTTTTGCAATAACTTTTCTCTTGATTGATATTAATTTAAATTTTCTTTAAGGATTCATCAAATAAAGTGTTTTCGTTTGTCACAGTAACGATAAACCAAGTCACCTTTGCATTAATAAAGAAATTTGCCATTTTCCTAATAAAGGGATTTTTGACATTTGAACCACTAACATTAAAGTTCGAAAAAAAGACTGAAATAACAGTTTTCTTTAAAATTTTATTGGGTAACTTAAACAATTAATAATCCGTGTTTCTACCGCGAACACTAACAACACAAGAACATCGGTTTGGCATACTCAAAATGAGTTCATCCAAATCACGCTGTGGAATGGCCGCCCATGTTCGTTGCAACAACAAAAAAAGGTCTTCTTGCAACTGGATACCCTCCATATTCGGCAGAGCTCTTCTCTGTAGCATATCCCATGCATGCTCAATCGGGTTCAAGTCTGGCGACTGAGCAGGCCAGGGCAGGACATTGATGTTAGCTGCGGCGAGAGTCTGTCTTACAACTCTTGCGGTGTGCGGTCGTGCATTATCATGCATTAACTGAAATAAGGGACCGATTTGCACTTGTAGAGGAACGATGACGTCAGATACAATCGTCTCAGCATAAATTTGAGCGTTGAGGTTGCCTCTGATCCAAATCAACTCAGTTCTTCCGCCGATCCAAATTGGGCAGAAGAACAATGGCGTTTCGTGTGCTTTTCTGATGAGTATCGTTTTGGTATGAGACCGGATACAAGACGTATACGACACTGGAGAACCCCTGGACGCCAACAGCGATTAAAATCCTGCCAGGAAGTCCATCCTTATAGTGGTGGAACCATCATGGTATGGGCGGGTATTTGGATCGGCGGAAGAACTGAGTTGATTTGGATCAGAGGCAACCTCAACGCTCAAATTTATGCTGAGACGATTGTATCTGACGTCATCGTTCCTCTACAAGTGCAAATCGGTCCCTTATTTCAGTTAATGCATGATAATGCACGACCGCACACCGCAAGAGTTGTAAGACAGACTCTCGCCGCAGCTAACATCAATGTCCTGCCCTGGCCTGCTCAGTCGCCAGACTTGAACCCGATTGAGCATGCATGGGATATGCTACAGAGAAGAGCTCTGCCGAATATGGAGGGTATCCAGTTGCAAGAAGACCTTTTTTTGTTGTTGCAACGAACATGGGCGGCCATTCCACAGCGTGATTTGGATGAACTCATTTTGAGTATGCCAAACCGATGTTCTTGTGTTGTTAGTGTTCGCGGTAGAAACACGGATTATTAATTGTTTAAGTTACCCAATAAAATTTTAAAGAAAACTGTTATTTCAGTCTTTTTTTCGAACTTTAATGTTAGTGGTTCAAATGTCAAAAATCCCTTTATTAGGAAAATGGCAAATTTCTTTATTAATGCAAAGGTGACTTGGTTTATCGTTACTGTGACAAACGAAAACACTTTATTTGATGAATCCTTAAAGAAAATTTAAATTAATATCAATCAAGAGAAAAGTTATTGCAAAAATATATGTTGATCCCTAGACACTTTTGATGTGTGTATATCCGTAAACAAGGAGAATAACTGTAGCTGGTTGCAATGTAAGTTTTTTAGTTGTAAACAAGAGTTAGGTTCCAAGAGTTAGGTTCCTAGAAAGCCATTCATAATATATGTACCTAACCTACCTTTTATTATTCGGAATTATGATTTATTTTCTCAGAAAATATGCTAAATTATATGTAAGTTTCTAAACAAGTTATGTAGATGCCAAAAAGTTAACTTACTACGACTTTTTTTCTTATTGAGCCATATCAATGATGCTTTTTGATGAAATAGTGACTAGACGAAAAGCTCAACCAGTCAGTGAGGTGTCTCACTGACCTAACCACAGACAATAAATGAACGGCATCTGCAAATACCGTATTTTCGGTCCCCGATCCAGCTGTCCCTTGCTGTCCCCCCCCAGCGACGCCCTAAGCCGAGGTCCGAACCCCGCAGGGGGTGCCCTTAGCGTGTAGTCGCTTAGTTTTGTAAGTTAGGTTTAGTTTTTATTAAGCCCTGGCTGGAGGCTACAATTCTTTTGTGGCAGCCACAGGCAAGCCCGGTTAAGCAGTAGACAACCCTTTGGTTGAACTGCGAGATGCAATTTAAAAAAAACAGAAACGTATTTTCGGTACTTACCGATAACAATCCGGTTCGACTGGTAGACTAAACGAGTTTGCTGATCGTATAAGCTTCGTATGGAATTTCAACATATTGTTACTCTTCAAATAAGGGAGATAATAACATCGGTGAGAGTGGAGCCATAGACAATGATACAATTTTTTGGTCGATACAGTGATCAATGATTCAAGGATGTCTCAAGTGACATCAGTGATTCGATCAGTCTTCTCTATCATAATGCACTTTCAAAGCCGCCACTGTAGGTATAAAGCAAGAATTATACAATTCGCGTTTATTTATTTACTATCCGTTAAATCAGAAACTTGAAAGAATCTAAACAAAATTTGGAATTGACCACTTAATTAAAATATTCATGAAATATACTTTAGATAGTAAACTTGTGTAAGTTTTGCGCGGCTAGAAAAACATTTCACTAAAGCCGGTTTAATTTTAGTTCCGTTTACATTGTCGCTGTGTGTCTATGGTACGAGCATAGTGAACTTGCAAGAAAGTGAAGTTGAACTGGTCGCGGCCAGGCACAGGCAAGGCGCCCACACAGCCTTGCACTTTGTTTATTTATATTATGCTGATTTATGTACTGGCTGCAAGTTTACGCGGCCGAAGACCTTTGAACTGAGCTTCGCGCTTGATTGATAAGCCTATTTATAAATCATGAATCATTTATTGACAAGCATTGAGGTCAACAACATTTAATTTTGCTAGTTTCTAAACGGATCGTTTGTGCGAAATCTGACAGCATAGGTAGTCGCCGATACCGATAGAAGAGACGTTGTTAAGTTGGCATAATTATGTGCTATACCGACTGCCTCATTGGTCTAGTGGTCGCAAAGGCTATTGCTTAGGTCCTGGGTTCTATTCCTATGTCGGCAAAGTTTTAAATACGGTCGCCCCATATTACCTGGGACTTAAACATAATTGGCGAAAAGTGACTGTACTATAGATACACCTCTGCCAAACTCTTCGCGGATATAAGGCGTGAAAATAAATATGTGAAATATGCTGTAAATGAGTAAAGAGATTTATTATTGAAAACATTTTTAAAGAGTGAAGGCAGATGTCAATAATTCAAAGAATGTTGTAAGTGCGGGTCTGGTCTTTAATTTATTACAATATTTTTAGGTAACAAAATACAAGTAGGTACCTTGCTATAAATAAATAACTGTTTTATTAACTGTAGAACTATTCTGTAAAAATTTCAACGTGGAAACGTAGGTGAGGTGAGTTTAAAGTGAGCTGTCAATAGTGTCAATCCCTAGCATTAGGTGGAACGACAGCTCACTTCACGCTCACTTAGGTACAGACGCCAGCACATCAAGCTATCCCTAACTGTCAAATTTTCTCAATTAAAAATGAACCTTATGTCTTCGCAATAAAGTTGAAATACTATCAACGAAATTTGACAGATTGTGGTAACTTGATGTGCTGGCCTCTATACGTTTTCCCAGTGAGATTTTTACAGAATCTACCAACTGTTACGTAATTATTATGTGACAATAATTAAATTACAATACAGTGATCCAACTTTAAACAAGTGCGTATAATTTGCGTAAGTGTGACCGAGCATTATCTTGCCGCCATTTTTGCAAAATTGCGGGAGCGGGTCATTGAACTGACCGCGGGGATTAGCCCCCTGCAGAGGATATGCTAATTTATTTACGTAAATATCTTTATTAGGTCATCCATATGTAGATTGTTTACAAAATAATTAATTTAATGGTTGCTTCATTTACATTTAAATTTGGTATAGAAGTCCCCCAGTCTTGTCAGTCAGTCTTGTATTTATAGGAAAAAGGACCGGTTATTTTGTCTATGGCTTATAGAGTAATTAATTTTCAACCCGTTATGTTTAATTTGGATGATTCTAGACAAAGACTAGATACATGATAATAATATTTATTAAAAGCGCGTACATACGGCAAGTTATCGGTCATCCTCTAAAGAAAAAAAGTTTTTTTTTTAAATATTTATCCAAATAGATAAACTATAAATATGGCTAGCGGACGGAAAGCGTGATAAAGTTTTACAAAAATAGGTAGCCTATCATCCCATCCCTGATGCTATATTTGTCAAACTTTATCACGCCTTTTACGCTTGAATAAAATCCATTCCGGGATGATTCCATAGTAACCGTTTGTCTGCTGACGTCACTACTCTACTAAGTGATCTGGATTCGACGTTATCTGAGTGGTTCACAGATTTCTGTCACATTTCTTAATACGTTATCACGCTTTAAGTTTCTTGTTACGAATAACGAACTGTTTTGTAGCAGAGAGAACTGTCACTGCTATAAGAAACAAAAACAATGTTAGTGACCATGCATGCTTATTAAGTCATCATCATCTGCCTTTTCCCAACTATATTGGGGTAGGCTTCCAGTTTGACCAGATGCATGCTTATTAAGAATTATTATTTTAATTTATTGAGGAACTCCTTCAAAAGATGCACATAAAGAAACCACAGCATGAATTTAAGTACTAAATTAATTTAAAACTAAATTTCAAACACTAACAGAAAGAAAAAACACCTAAACAAACACGACATAATTATATTATAAAACGTTACTTAAAAACATCTTTCTTCTTTCAAAGATATTTTTTCAAACATTTCTGTTACCCCTTCGGTAAATACAGGTGATGTTATGTATGTTCGTAATTTTTTTGAGGATCCATGAAAATATGACTAACCAAAAACTCAGTAGGTACCTAGTCACGATACACGAGATCAACGTGCGGAAACCAGGGGTTTTGTCATTGTTTACCATATCACCATCCATCAAAAACCTGTCACAAATTACCATAGGTAGGTACATTGAAACGTTTTGAATTTGAAACAAAAGCTTGATGAACTTCCTAACACAATTACCGGCAGATGAACGATAAACTGAAGAGCGGTGGTGCGGAAACTCAGCGCGGTTCTTCATAAATACCATTATTATAACGGTGCTTGTCTAGACATCGGAAAAAACTGTATCAGGAAATCTTTTTGTAAAGATTTATAATCGATTCGGCGCTAATCGCTGCGTTTACGGTGACTATGTGGGTCTTCTTGAAGCTTTAGTGTTAAGTCTTGGTTTATTTTCTTCAGTCTATACAAGCTGGAAAGGACATCGCCGCGAAGCCGGTTACCATGGAAACAATTTCAACGCAGGGAGGCTTACCGTCATGTACTGAATCCATGGTAACGGCTTGGCGTCGATGTCCCTTCCTTGTATATTATGTATAGGTATAACAAAGTTTGTCGTTTATAAGATACTAGCTTTTGCCAGCGGCATCGCCCTCGTGTATGTAGAAAATTATCCCACGGGAACCGTACATTTTTCCGGGATAAAAAGCTTTTATGCTATTCCAGACTATCATCTATCTTTGTGCCAAGTTTCATCCAGATCCATTAAGTAGTTTTATTCGTTACAAACATACATACAAATCTTTCCTCTTTATAATATTAGTATAGATTGTTGGGATCTATAATCAACGACGACAACAAAATAGGCCGGAAACTGTTGCCCTTCCTGCTCCTCCTCTTATTAAGGGACGAGGAGTGTCTTCCTTGGGCTGACCTTACCTGAAGGCCACAATGAATAGGTCACAGTTGACGCAGATTATTCCAAAGTGCCTTTTAGTTTAGCTCTAAAAAACCATGTTCTGTGTTTTAAATGACTAAAGCAGTTCCAAGAATTGTATCATTTCGTAAAGCTACAAGACTTTTTACTTGGGGCATGACTACCTCATACCTTTGTGTGTGCCTACAGCTAGTACCTACTTCATATACATATTATGTACTAGATGTGTGTGCTGTCATGTCAGTCGGTGAATCATCTCGCGATGGACAGGATAGTGTTACAGCACGCGGCTGCGGTTATGTCTCGTCTTTAGATGTTTATTTCGCATTGTGCAGAATCCATGTTCGTCTGAGAATGAAAGGAGGATATTATATTGCTTGGAGAGAATATACATTTGGTTAATCACTGTGTGTGTCTTAATGTTCTGTATGGAGTATTGGAGAATTGGCAACTTATGTATGGTTTTACATAATTTAACCTAATGGTTAAACTTTTGAATATTGATCGATTCTAGAAGTCAAGCCCAATGTATCTGAAACAGTTCAACATTAGAACTACTATTGTTGAACTAATGTTGAACTTAGTTCAACAATAGTCTGTTAATTTGACAGCTAATTGAAGCTAAAACAACAGTCCATGTTCACTCAGATTATCTTCTATAAAAATTAATGTAATTAAAGTTTCAATCAAACAGCTTTTAACTAAATGCATAAGGAAATAAATAGGTACGGTACTTACTTATAACAAAATATCTACTTCAAAATGTTCTGTGTCGGTTGGTTAATCTCCCAAACGGCTGGATCTTGAGGGGACTTATAGCTGTTATAAGGAGTAACATAGACTACTTTTATTTTGGAAAAAGAATTAGGGACCACGCGGGCGAAGTCGCGGGCAGCAGCTAGTATTATTAACAGAATAAAAAGATGATATTACAACAAGTTTGAATATACAACATGTCCCAAAATTCAACGATAAGCCGGCACCAGAGGATGGACCTACTAATGACTACTCGAGAAAAAAAAAGAAAAAAAAATACCTCTACTTTTTTTTAAATTACTTAAAAAAAATGGAAATTCTTCGAAAATGTATACCCCTTATGACACTTTTAACTACCATGACCACAATTTTTCAAATTTTTCAGTTTTTTTGTTTGTATCGGCAACCTAAGTAGTACTACTATTCACCATAATCTTTGAAAATTACAGAATTTTCGTAGTTTTATACAAAAAAACAACCAAAAAAAATTATTTCCCTAAAATTTTGAAAGATTTTAACGTTCAGTACACTTTAAGTCATCGTAGTGTAAAAAAAAAATATGGGCACTACTATGGCAAGTTTTTTTAAAAATTAGCGCAACTAACCTAGATTTTAAAATGGTATAATACTTTAGGAAAACTAGCCACAAAAAAAAAATAATGACACTTTTTCTAATCAAGAACCAAAGGAGATTGTTCTACGCCCATACATTGTTCGCCCTGGAGCCAACAGCACAGAAAAAATCATTTTCTGTTTGTAAACTACCCTTAGTACCTCATAAGAACAAAGTTTCTTGGCGGACACTTTATAGAAAAGATTTATTTAAAGAAAAGGAACAGATTTTGAGGTTATGTTTAATAAAAGAAAACTTAAGTAACTCCTTCTAAAATCGCTATTTCTGGTTTCTACAAAGCATTAAACTTCAAATACAGTAAAATATTACCGTAAATACAGTTGTATTATGCCTTTTAGGTACAGTTATTATTTATTGGTTGAAGTTTACTTTAAGCGAAGTCCGTTATCCGTTGTCGAAATGCTAAGGTGTCGTTTAAGCAGATCACAGAATCAGTAATTCGAAGCCAGGTCACGTTGAAAGCAATCCAAATTGTAGTCCGTTAAACAGAAACAAAATCAAAAACGCCAAAAGAAATCGCCAAATAGGTAGGTATTCACAACAACACAACACAGCCACAGGCACCAACTGACGTAGTGACGTAGAGATGCTCTCTTGAAGATCAATCATTGTATATCGATTATCAATGACCACCTATTTAAACTGTGGTTTTAATTTAGTATACCAAAATGACAGATCAATATGTCAAATGTAAATTAATTTGTTCCGTTTCAAACATAAACACGTTGTTGCTATGATTCTACTCCAATTAAATTAATGCTAAAATAAAATATTTTGTTCCCAACAAACAATGTGTAACGTTTTAGTTTGCAACATTTAAAAATAGAGTTTAAGTACTTAAAAAATAAAAATATGGCTATTGAAGTTGTGAAATGGTTATGAGAACAATTCACTAGAGTTGCGTCGTAAATGACATTTCAATCGTTAAATGAGAGATTTTCTGACAGGTGAAAAAACATAGTTCAATAGATGGCGTGGGTAAAAAATACGTCTTTGTTTTACTGGCTACTGATAACAAAAATAAGATCCGTAAATAAGAAAGCTTATTTGATGTCAAAAACCTGAGACAGTGACGTATTTTTTACCAACGCCTCTTTTGAACTAATATTTTCTCACTTGTGAGAAAATCCCTCATTCGACTAGTAAGTACATTTTGTGAGTTTGTTTGTTCATTATATTTTCATCATAATCGTGCTAGGCCATATTCATCATAAGTTCCATTAAAATGTTCACGGAACTAATTCCATGAAAAAAATATGCATGAAAAACTTTTATGTTGCACATTTTCAATGTTTTGGAAGTGATAAATATCGAACATCCATTATTTATCACTAGATATTATGGACATCG
Source organism: Hyppa rectilinea (assembly GCA_951799385.1). Lineage (NCBI taxonomy): Eukaryota > Metazoa > Arthropoda > Insecta > Lepidoptera > Noctuidae > Hyppa > Hyppa rectilinea. The sequence goes on along the minus strand of OX637309.1, from coordinate 19,313,830 downwards.
TCGTCGATATCGATATTTATGTAATATGAGCGAGAGCGACACTGTCAAATCTTTTGTGACAATCACATTGACATTTCCTTGAAAGATGGCGAGTTCAGTTGGTAATAAAATCAATGAGGTCACTTTTAAAAACCTATTAAGAATTAAACAGTGTCCGCTTGAATTTATTATTTTTAAAAAGCATATTAAAATATAATTAAAATTAACGAACACGTCAAATGTTTGTTGGTTATAGGGCGGTCTAGAACAATCTCCTTTCATAAGTTGTTGTTAATAGTAATCACTTCTACTATGTGCCCAAAATAGATTTTTGTTGTTGGAAAATGTTGAATGAATGAAACAAATGGTGTCAATAAATGTAAATTTATTGCATTATTAATAATATTATAATAAATGTTCGAACTGTTTACCACCGGCATTAATACAAGCATGACATCGCCTTAAAAAAGATCGTTTTATTCGTCGTGCATATCTTCTACTATTGATATGATCCGCAGCCTGAGTGATTTTTTGGCGAAGGTCGTTCAGTGTTGCAATGGGTTTCGAGTAGACTCTGTCTTTGAGACAACCCCAATAGAAGAAGTCCAGGGGGTTTAGATCGGGTGAACGGGGTGGCCATAAAATAGGACCAAGTCGCCCTATCCAACGCCCTGGATACTCTTGGTTTAAGTATTCTCGCACAGGACGGGCATAGTGAGCTGGGCAGCCATCATTTTGGAACCATATGTTTTGTGGATCACTAATGGGCATGTCTTCTAATAATACTGGCAAGTCATTTTGTAAAAAGTTCAAGTAACTATTGCCATCCAAGTTTCCTTGTAATTCAAAAGGCCCAATCACTTTTCCGTTTAATATGCCCGTCCATAGGTTAACCTTGAATTGATATTGGGATTTGTCTTGTCTCATCAGGTGCGGATTTTCATTGCTCCAGCTATGTAGGTTGTGAAGATTTAAATAGCCATCTCTCTTGCAGGTTGATTCATCCGACCATAGAATATTATCCAAGAATTGGGGATCTTCTCTGTGCTTTTGCAGCATCACACGGCAAAATGCGACTCGTAGTGGATAGTCCCGCGGTAATAACGTCTGCACACGCCTGTAGTGATATGGGTGAAGTCTGTGACGTTTTAGGATTCGATGTGCAGTACTTTTTGGGATTCCCGTAGCTATTTCTATGGCACGTACCGAGGTAGTTGAATCATTTTCAATTTCATTGAGAACGTCTTCGTCGCGTTCCGATCTAGGTCTTCCAGCATTTCTCCTGTCAGATGGTAAACGGCCCTCCGAAAACGCTTGATGCACGTTAATAAATACTCGATAATTCGGGTATCTTTGAGCATTTTGGTACCTTTCTCGATATAATCTGCTAGCAGCACTACCATTGCATCGGCACTCTCCATAAATGAGGTGCATATTAGCGTATTCCAACGGTGTGTATGGTAGCGGCATGATAAACGCTAAACAGTCCAAAATACGCCAAAAGTCCAATTCACAAAACACAGTCCAGTTCAAAATAATGCCAGGTTAGTACAGTTTGCAGATCACTTAATCCAGTCCAAAAAGCCAAGCCAAAAGTCGTTAGTACGAGAGTCACATCAATTGAATACGAAACGGTGCACAGTAAACAAAGAAGCAGAGCGTACTGACTTTGTACTTTGTAGAGAACAGCAACATTCCTACCTGCCCTATTGTTATTTAACAACAAACATCTATCTATCTCTCTCTAACGTATAATCGCTCTCTATCTATCTCTCTCTAACGTATACTATCTATCTCTTTCTGACTTCTGAACTTCACTGACTACGCACATGTCCCTTCCAAATTCTAAGAATTTGCGAAAGAAATCTATTTTGGGCACATAGTAGAAGTAATTACTATTAACAACAACTTATAAAATTTGGTTCTTGATTAGAAAAAGTATCATTATTTATTGTTTGTGGCTAGTTTTAATAAAGTATTATACCATTTTAAAATCTAGGTTAGTTGCGCTAATTTTTTAAAAAACTTGCCATAGTGGTGTCCATATTTTTTTTTACACTACGATGACTTAAAGTGTACTGAACGTTAAAATCTTTCAAAATTATAGGGAAATAATTTTTTTTGGTTGTTTTTTTTGTATAAAACTACGAAAATTCTGTAATTTTCAAAGATTATGGTGAATAGTAGTACTACTTAGGTTGCCGATACAAACAAAAAAACTGAAATATTTGAAAAATTGTGGTCATGGTAGTTAAAAGTGTCATAAGGGGTATACATTTTCGAAGAATTTCCATTTTTTTTAAGTAATTTAAAAAAAAGTAGAGGTATTTTTTTTTTCTTTTTTTTTCTCGAGTAGTCATTAGTAGGTCCATCCTCTGGTGCCGGCTTATCGTTGAATTTTGGGACATGTTGTATAACGATTACCGTATCAACATTAACACACAAGTAGTATTCCCAACAATAGCAAGGTGTGCCTAAACCTACATTATTAAAATATTAACCCTTCCACTGAGTGGATTGTAACAACAATTATACTACGCGTGATTTTAATTGAGTCACTGATACTAGCTTCCTATTAGTTCTGATATTGCCTATCTCTTCTAGAATGTACCTACCAGCATTTAATTATAATTTGGGGCAGTACGTGCCAGAAAATACAATATAATGTAGGTAGGCACAGGAGATAATAACGACACTTTTTAACCGACTTAAAAAAATAAGGAGGTTATAAGTCATAAAAGTTTTTCATCAATATTTTCGTCATGTGTGCACCAATTTCGTTTTTTTTTTTCATTTGAAGGGTTTTTCCGATGGTCGATGGCAAAGAACTATAATTAAACCAAAAACACTAACCTCTGATTTTTTTTTTGTCATTTGTAAAGTCTCCTTTAAGATCATCTAACCAGCCTCAGATCTCAAGAACAACGCCAAGTTCTTATCTAAAATACAAAAACACGACCAAAACGTGTTCTCGCTATAAAACGACCTAGTTTTTGTATTTGTAACGCCAATATCTGTCATCTCAATCAAGATACCATCCGCTCTCAGGAAGCTCTTTGTGTACAATTACCGTTTACTTTCTAAAACAAACAGCGCTGTTATTGTTTATAGACAGATGTCGAACCCTCACAATATTTAGACAAACAAGACATAGCGGTTACTGGAGTCACATAACTACATGGTCACGATACTGGCCAGCAGGAAATAGTCTATGTTTGTCTAGGAAATGTTCACTTGAAAGCAGACATATTGACTTATACCCGATCAACTAAAATTATTGTTTCTCTTGATCCTGGGTGGCAGTCGCTCGATGACACAGCAAGGACTAGGTCCTTCAATCTGTCACTGATACTACGCTGCATCTATAAATTCAAATGAAACTGCTTCATTAACGTTAATCAATATTCATATAACCGAATAAGGATAAAGTTGACAGGATATGTCTTGATACAAATGTCCCACTGGCGTAAACATACATCATAGCTTCTCTAAAAGGCCTATTCTGCTTTAAAATGGTATTATGGCCCCTCCTGGGCACAGCTTGACATGACCAGCCTGTTACCGCAGATGGTGATGGATGTCTCGTATTTACGTTACTCGTAATTACGTTCGGTTGGATGCCGCCAAAACAATCGCAAGTATGTAAATGATGCTCGAACCGGAGATAAGTAGCTATTGTTTATTTGTCGACAGTTTACGGATTCTTTATGAGTTTCTTTTATGTCTAGAATTCGTTGAAGTCTTACTTTGGTTCCAGTTCGTTTGAAGTAATTCATCTTATCTTTTCGAAGAGACGGACTGTTTGAAATTTACACTATGTTTCGGAAGATGACACGATAATCTTGGATTCTATTTTCTTGTATTCGCATTCAAAAATACCAGCAGGATTATTGGTGTCGAACTAAATGAGCATGACCAACCCAACCACAGCATAATTAAGGGCCCTACTTCCTAGACCGTTCCCTATTTCCATACAATTTATAATGAAGCAACTAACATGTCACTCCACAATCACAACAATCGTATCTTCATTCACTGCGCCGCGCCTATGCGTGTGCGCAAGTAACATTATACGGACGAGGCGCGGTGGCTTTGACCTAGTGGGACCTTGGACACCTTGGGCACCACCGTGACGGTGCATCCTGCCAGCCTATAGCCTTTTATAAGCCGAGTTAATTCGTATTTTAGTTGTATTATTGAAGGATTTAATTACTATTGTGAAACCACAAAGCCATGATTTGGATTAAAACTACCAAATGCTGCTGCTGTTAATGAAATAATTTTTAGAGTCATTTCAGCAGTCTTCAAATCTGTTAACTTACGTAAAACAGAAACCTGATGTTTATTGCTCCTTAACCCCGTATCAGACTAGTTGGTTCAAGTTACATCTACTTTGATTTGTTCATTCATTCCCGAGCGTTATTTTCTTGACATCCTGTACGTGGCAGCGCATATTTTAAGATTCTTAGAAGCTTTCTCACGAAAAGTTCGTGAATGCTTTTTAGTATGCCGACGGAAGCCCTAACCTACAACGACCTGCCGTTGATAAGGCTTTCAAACATGATTATAATAATCTGACATGCAATTTCCGATCATAAATCTAAAAGTAAAACTTGAGTGCTCTTATTGCCCCTCTAAAACAGCGCGTCGAAAACGTAGATCGCTTAATCAACTACATATCCCCAAACAGAACTCGATATAAAATCCTTTGGTTTTATAACAAATTCCGTATTCCGTATAGTATTTGGTTTATATAATACGGAAGAAAACAGGTCAAATCAACAGCCGGACACTGTTAATCTCGGCTGATAGTCGTAAAATGGGCCAACTGCTCGTCTAGACCGAGCTGATGACCCTACTGATAGGAACTATGAATCAGATGCGTGAGGCAGATAGGCAAGGTATCGGGACAGCTTGGCAGATGTCAGGGAGTAACGCTGCCTGGCTCACGGCTGGCCAGACCTGACAACCTATATCTTGGAACTATGTGTGGCATAATCTGCTTTGGAATTTTCAATGTAAAGTTCTCGCACCCATCTATAGTCACTGTCACTGATATTCACAAATGAATAGCAGGGTTGTACCCACTACATATACTTCTGGCTTTCTAAGTAACTTTTTCAATATTCTTATTTTATTATAATGTCTTTTACGAAACTTTAATAATCCCTGTTCATCAGATACTTTTGATTCTCTGCTGGGAAGTCTGCACTGTTTTCTTCGTGCTTACTTGTGCTAAAACGAATTGAATACTAACAAAAAAGCACTTCCAAATATCCACCTGTTGTCTCGGCTTTTGTCTCCAAGACAAATGAGCTGCCAGACAGCTGAGATGAACGATTGTTGCTTTATTTGCGTCCTGCGGCCTGCGAGGCGAATGAATTGTTTCCTCACAGATTTCGCGCTCGTCATCTTTCATATCAACCGACACAAGATTGTTCTCAGACCGCTGTTATTATGTGATAAAAGTACTTGTGCAATGGTTTGCGTTTTGGAACTGTAATGAATGTCTTGGGTTTTTTTTCGTTTTCAGTCTTCTTCTTTTCGTGTGGTTAATGACTAACCTGGTTTCAGAGTTTTAATGCTGCCCGTGGGCCTCTGACTTAGCATCACATACTGTTGAGAAAAATCTCTCAAGCATACCGGTTTCCTCACGATGTTTTCCTTCACCGATTTTTAAGCAAGTGATAATAATAATTATACAATACGCACATGAATCTGAAAAGTCAGAGGTGCGTGCCTTGGGTTCGAACTCGAGACCTATGACTTGGCATTCCGACGGTCACACCACTAGGCTATCACTGCTTTTCACTCATCACTTTTATTTTATCACGTTTTCAGTTGATGGGTTATTCAACTTGAGTAAACAAATAATATCTTCAACCTCAATTCCTAATTTACGTTCATCATCAACTTTCAGCTTTAGAATTCTCACCAACTTTGCTAATTCTTGATTTTGTGCCATACATGAGGACTTGAGGACTAATAAATGTTACGTACTACTGAATGACTCCCGATTCTCACCACCACCATTTTCTCCACAGACTACAAACATGAACGGTCACAGCAACGGCGACATGAACGGCGCAGGAGACATCATCACGCAGAACCAGCAGCGCGGCTGGTGGACCATCGGGCTCATCAACTCGCGCTACCGCTACCTCACGGCCGAGACCTTCGGCTTCAAGATCAACGCCAACGGCACCAGCCTCAAGAAGAAGCAGATATGGACCTTGGAGCCTGCTTCAGGGAACGCTAATGATAGTGAGTGCATTTGAACTTTTACAATATTTTTTCAGAAGCTATAGATCGGCGCGCTCACTTGACATTGTAGTGTCATTTAAATTTTTCATTATTCTCGTCACTCGACGCGTTGCCTTACATATTACAATTCCTCAATTTATTTTGTCTTTCGTTCCTTTCGTTTCTCCGAGTCAAGCTTCGTGAGCGGAGGTATTAAAAGAATCTCTACGAATAAAAATTACTTAGGTACTAGTGATCCCTGGGCAGTCAGCTAACAACCTTCTTGACAGGCTAGTCTTTTTTAACGACGACAAATTATTTATCTAACAAAAGATTCCTTTATCTAGGAAATACTTGACCAAGTTGCAGAAAATCATTTTCCGGATCAAGGACAAGCGAAAATGTATACGAATTTCGTAAAATAAACCGTGCCTATTACCCCAAGCCGAAGCCGCAACCTTGAGCCCAGAAAAAGGTACAGGCTCTAGATAAGCACGACTTTTGTTATTGCTGTCCGGAAAAGATCCGATAGTCTTGGAATCTTTCCACTTAACGTTCTATGGACGGATGGGTAAATCTGTTCTATCGATTCTCTATAATAAGCTCAGTAGTGTCGGGCCATATTTTATTTATGGGATCTGCGCAATTTGTAATCTTGCTCGTGAAATTGTAATTCGCTACGTGTTTGGGTTAGCGAGAAGTCCAAGGAGGCAGATTGTAACATTTTACGGTGTATTAGAGGTAGCATTTTGATGGTTTACTGGATCGATTTATGGGCGATTTGTGTTTGGTTTATTGTTTTGCCATAAGATTAATGGGTGCTATCCTCATTTTGTGGTGTTACACAACAATATCAGCTTTTGTTTCGCTGTCAGTTTATTAAGTCCTAATTGGGTGTTGCGGATTCCATTCTCGAGTTAAGTAATTTTAAAAGCTCGCATGAAGAATAGAGTTTTAAGTTGATTTTAAAATATTTTTAAGCATATACCTAAACTCAGATAGTTTATCAAGTTTCCGTTAGCGTTAACGAATGCTACGCATTTGATTTATCATCAGTACCAACTGGCTCTCCAATTCGTAATCTGCAAAGTTTACAATGAAACTATAAATGTTTGATCATGTTAGCTTCCTATCAAAGAGTCATTTGCTTTATATATTCCGGGAGTCCTAAAGAGTAATGATTCCACTATCGTCTCGCAAAGTTCCACGTTCTAGAATCTTATAACGTTATTAGATTCAAAGGTCGAATCTTCTCGGAATGACTGGTTTACCCTAGGTTCAACCAACGTCTTTTAGCAAACTACGGAACAGATGCCAAATTCTGCCTTTGACTGATATACTTTTAGTCTTACCTTGAAGTACCTACCTTTGTAATGAAACGTCTGAATCGTTTTCTGCCTTTGCCTACTCCATCCTAGAAGTGACTAAGGAAATTCATGATCTCGTCGATTTGGACTGAACTTGTTGCAAGTGCTTGCTAGCTTTACTCTGTGGCGTCTAATAAATTCATTTGTTATTCCATATATTTTGTACATATAAATCAACTTAAAGATAAATCAATCTGTGTGACTGAAAATGTTGATAAAGAAGCTTAAATAGTAAAGTTTATGCAGATAACTACTATTTTGAACAAAGGCAAGTGTTGATTTTATGTAAAGAGAATGTTATCTGTGAAGTAGATCCGTTAAAAGTAGCTAGGAGCGCCCGAACCTCGATGTTTGACGTCATAAACGAATCGTCCTGTCCGACCTTACAATTTGTATCGTTCCTTTAAGCACTGGCGCCAGAGCATTGAACTTAGTCGTTAAGGATACCATTAGTAATCGTAAAGCAATCCATGACTCACTTCAGGTGCTATTCTTTTCAAAACCTCCGACTTCCGGTCAGCCTATAAGGCCTATCGCTAACAACTGTTTTTATTGCCAGGAAGGCAACGTTAGACCCTGGAAACTTCTCTACAAGTTTTACCCTATAAAGGTATTTTTAGATTCAATTATGACCATTAAGGTAAAGTCAAGTTTTTCTCAGCTATGTGTGTAATTAAACTAATTGATATACATTTGACCTTTTACCTTTTTGATCAAACGGACGTGCTTTGATTATTCTGATTTTGATCCTATTCTTCTTGCATCACAAACACAATTATTCCGGTTGCATATCAAACATGATACTTAAATATAATTCATGTGACAAAAACGTCGGTATGTCGCCATAGCGACAGTTTTGTCGCGCTCCCCTCTGCCACTAATTGTCGCAAAAACTCCCCTGCCCCGGGCCCTTAATTACAGCGGTGTGCATAGAGCATGCCGCGGGACATACGGACGGTTCCAAACAATTGTTCTAAAATTGAATTTTATTGCAAACATTGTGAAAGTTAAAGTTTAGATGCTTGCCGTTGAATCGTATTCAACGGCAAGCATCATAATACTCTTTATCTACCTCCACATACTTCATTAATTTAGAATTTTCCCAAAGATTATTAAAAGTGGAAACTCTCAATAGTCTTTACTCTATAATTCTATGTATAGTTTTTCATTACTTACATCAAGTTATTGACAGACCTGTGCTCCAAGCTGAAACTAGAGCACCCACACGATTGATATCTTTCAGTTATCGTCTGAATCCTTTCAAATATTTACATGAAAGCTCCTCTCAAAATCTATTCGAAAGCTCATTTCAATCCTATACTAAAACAGCAGTATGTAGGTACGCCATAGCTGCAGCCCCACGGATTGCCAAATTACGATCCAATCAGAGGGTCGCGCCCCTCCTGTTGTCAAGTTTCAAGGCCTAACAGCTGTGAGCTTGCCCTGCCTGATCCATGTCACATCCCTCAGATGTGCTTGCGAAACTATTTACTTGACCGATTAACTTTATCTGGTTTAACTTATGACAAAGTTTTCTTTCGTTGGCTCCAAAAGTAGTATTATAACTTCTTTCATTATTCATCTTTATCATGTGAGGCCTACGTGAGATTTGCGATTAGCGAGACTTTCTTTCTATAACATAAAATATGGGTGAATAGCTGTTAATATGATTATTACTATAATTCAGAGTACATACACTTTATAGCTATCGTATAATATATTCAACATAGTGTTCGGATTTTACGACTATGCTATGATATCTCTAATAAGTAAACCATCAATATCGAATATCATTGCTGTCTCTTCAAAACGGCTATAAACTGCTCCATCTCAATACTTCGCACATCACGAACCGTTCGTGTACGGTATCGTCAATCGGGGTTGATGTAGTATTCCGAACGACTCCGATCGCTGACGGAGTGGCGGCGCGATTAATCTCTGTTATCTAGCACCGCTCAGATTAAAGCTTTCTACTTCAACAGTTAAGTGCCTGAACAAAGTAGTGCTTCAGCTATCGAGTTGATGCTAGCTAAGCGTGTTATGAGGAAAAAGAAGAATCGTTATAGCAATGAATGTGATATTACTTTAACTGCAGTATTTAAGCACAGTATAATCTTGCTCTTGATTTGTATAACGTGCTTGTGACTGCAAATCCATTACTCCTCATCCAGGTGCGTATTTTGCGTACAGTGTTCTTGGTTGTACGCTAATCAACACCGACTGTTCCTCGGTTTCGTAAATATATTAATCGTAGTCATTATGTGCCATATGGCATCCATTGTATTGACAAATCTTACCGGAGAATGGCTTATTTAAGTTTTATGATAACAGTCTTCCATATACATATTATGTATACTAATTCAATACTCAATACGTTTATTGCATTCAACAATGTGAACTTAGGTGGTAGGTAACACTATCAAGTTGTTCTTGTAAATCGTGTGCTATCGTTTGATGCTTCTTATCTTCATTAGGATGAAGATTAGGATCGATCCCTGTAACAAGAGGTAGTGTTCTCACTTTAACATAATTGCATCATTGCATGTGATATAATTATATTTTTTTTAAATAATATTTTGAGTTTATTTTGAGATCAATTGTTTTTTTTGCAATTAAACTATTCTATTTTTTATACAAACTAATACAAAAATAACTTATACATACTTAAATTAAAAGACTATCTAACTAACTATATACCTACAAATAAATTATGTTTTGTTCTGTGCAGGCATGATCTACCTGCGCTCCCATCTGGACAAGTACTTGGCTGTGGACTCGTTCGGGAACGTCACCTGCGAGGGTGAGGAGAAGGAGCCGGGCAGCAAGTTCCATATCAGGTAAGGCGTAACTTTTCTCTATTTTCATAACTGACATTAAAATCAAATCGATCTTACGAAACCTTTTATTTTGTCTTTGGCTACTGTCTGCTTTCTGGATAGTTCCAAAGTCATAATATTGTGTTGATTAGATAAACCTACACCAAAAGAAAGAGATTCGAGTTACGTAATGGTAGCTTTTATTTACGTGAAAGTCTCTCATATCATAAGCAAATCGTGGGTAGAATAACATTTCTTTATCTAACCGTTATGAGATCAAAGGACGTATCATCACTTAACAAAAACACTCGTGTTTAAAATTCACAAACGGAATGTAATTTAACACGTTCCCGAGAACGATGTACTATTCTGGCCCCGACATTTCAGACAGAGCTTTATTAAAATTCATCAAGTTCTGTCATTGGTTTGCGTTGTTGCTTTGATCAGAACCGACGTGGAAAACCAGGTTTTTGTTAAACATAACATGGTTTTTGTTTTTTGTTTGCATAAGAATCCTTTTTAATTGTTTGAAATCAATAGTATACTTATTCAAAACTCCAATCACAAAAGCCTTTCTAAAGATTTTACCTACGGATTTTAGAGACGCTAATGACAACATTTTTTAAAAGAATGATTGTGTGTGACCCAAAATTGATGCATAACAAAATTGATGCATAACACATCATAAAAACTAACCTGGACCCAATCTATCAGTTCAAAACAAACTTATCGCGCCGTGTTCTGTCTAAGACGCCATACAAAATCGAAGTCCCCTCGCATACTAATGCTAATCCCCCTGAGTCACCGGAACCGGGGAGCTTGTGCCGGTGATATTTTACCTTTTTTATAGTCTATATTTGCTTTATTGTCAAACGATTTATGACAAAACCTTAATAAACAAACTTAAGTGCATTTGCTGAGTGATAAGTGCTTTCGGTACTTTTTAGTTTGCCCGAACAAGCAGGATTGAAGTTAAATGTACTGTCCACGTATCAGTGATGAGAAAAAAGGTTATGATTTATAAGCAGTTGTAAGAGAAAATGGTTTGGTGTTATAAACTCAATTGCCCTGCTTCCATTCTGTGATAGTAGGTAGCTTGGTGGTAGCTGGGCTATCCAGGGGAACTCAGAAGTGAAATGCTCCTTGAGTGTATGTATCTGCAAAGGAAGAATTTATACGCTCGTTAATAAATCAAGAAAATGTCACATTGTAATAATTGATGTTCCAGAAGTTTAAATATGTAATGACGCCATTTTGTTCAGAGTACTTTCAGGAGAAAACAAATCCTGACTCACGTTGCTCGCAGCTTTCCAAATAAAAGGGATGAAACGTGACTCAAACCCATGACTCAGCCTTCACACAAATAACTTGGGAATTGTTTGTTGGCGAACTTTCAGATCCTGGCGAGATATCCCATGTCTTGATCGCCGCGGTTTACTTCAGTTGAGCAAGTTTTAAACGAGACAACAATTATATTGCTGCTCACTTTAACTTTGAGTACTTAATTGACAACCTGTTTCTTTGTTTTCCTAAACTTCGCTGAACTCGCCCAATACAGCAAAAACCTGAGACTAAAAGTTCTTCATGTTAAATACTATTTTCTCAATATTAAATGGCATTTAAATTTAGTTAAAAATCTTGTAATAACAAAGCTCTCAATCATCGGAACACTTAAAGCTACACAAAACATTTTAATGGACTTTTGAAGCACGTTAGCCGCTGGAGCTACCGGAGGTAACCCCAAAATTATTGATCTTTCAATACAACACACACCGAGCGCTTAGAGGGGAGTGACGAATGAACGAGGGTGCAGACGAGACGAGCCCAAAGGACATTCAACCTTAAATTATAAAAACAAAGTTTATTTTAGCTTGTAAAACCAAAGGTTACATGAAGGTTGTAAGGCTGGTAAGAGCGCGTGCCAAAATAACGTCTTTAAATTGTTTTGAAGGGTCTGTACAGTTGTTATGGAAATTATTATTATGTTAGAACTGTTTTGTTGACTTAGGATGACCCTTTAGGGATACGGAGGAGATATGCAAACGAATTTCAGGATATTTATTTAAGTGTAGAGAATTACAAACTGTTTTTGTTGGATAAGAGCAGTAATTCATGCTGAGAATTCTCTGTCGATGTTAATAATAGAATCTCCAAATCTTTTGAACGATGTAAAAAAACTTGGAGGCATGGTAACTCCCGTATATTCTATATCATTTCTCAAGGTTAACATCACAGAATTATTGTTTGTCTATAACTTCAATGAAGTCTAAGATCATTGCTCTATCATGTAATAGTCCATAGTGTATTTGACCGATAACAATATGTCTATAGTCTTTAACGCAGTAAGGTCCCATTTGTAATATTTATAATTTCACCGACGTACGCTGTTCAAAGAGTATTAATAATAATAATAATAAAGTTTATTTTAGACCAAGATAGTCCATAGAGTGTTAGTATTACACGGGCACTTAAGAACTAAGTTAGTAAAACACAAAATAATAAAACAAACTAACTAAAATACCACTAAAATTACTGCGACTCCCCTGAGCTTTCAAACCGCTGGCATTTAAATTGAATGTCGCTTTCAACAGTTTGTGTTCTGATGCAAATGTTAAATGTTTCAAGCTCAAGCATTTGTAAAGTTAACATCTTTCTTCACCCATTGACGTTTTAAGTTTGCACACATTTTAGTGGCCATTCGAGTGCTTGGTGGTCGTGAAAGGAAAAGTTTCTCAGCTATTCTATTCTCTCTTACAATTCTGTTAGTGTGAGCACAACTTTCCAGACGAAATAAGTTTTAAATTATTACTGTTCTATATTTTGTTCAACGTAAACGATTGGTATTTAAATCCGCATTGTTTAAAGTAGGCCACACAAAAGGCCAGATCTAGACTGAAGAATTTAGAAGCCATAAAACTGAAGCTGGCTCCAATGCGGTCAGATATGTGACTGCGTTATGCAGTTAATGTTTAAAATATGTCACGTGCCGCATAAAGATACTAAAATGTTACCCAGAGGACTTTAAACACTACTGACATATCGTAAATTCATGACAGCACTAGATCTAGCTACTGCTAGTTGAGTAATTCCTCTGTTAACTCAAAGAGACAAACATGTGTCACTTAGTTGTACTCCTGCTACCTGCTGTGTATGCACCTTTTTGTCCCTCATACAAATACAAAACTGGTAAACAGCGAAGAAGTATTGGCAGTAGAAACAAAAGACAGTCGACGGGCTTCCCCTAGTCTTAAAATGTAGTGGTTAATTAAAATGCACCTCCAGTGTAAAGGGCGGCTCGTGGCCCCATCCCCTTATGTGTTGTGGATGCGTCTTGTATAATAATGTATATTTTGTTTATGCTCCACTTTATGGTAGGTTTATTCATGTTTTTGACTGTATTGCGGAAAACCTATGAGACTTCATGGACTTAATTTAATACTTTTAACGTAGGTACGACTGCCAATCCTGCCACGAACTTAGTTGATTCGCGGCAATTTGAGCTTTTCTCATGTCTCTTGCCATTTTCGTGCGATGTATAAAAAGCAGAGAAGCAATATCTTTCCCTTATTCTGTCATCCTACAGAACTTCTTACCTTTTTTGCTATTTTGGCTTGTTAAAGTTAATTTTTTTGGTTTCTGTCGAAATCGAATCTCTTTCATATCACATAATAATTTTCATCCAGAATTTGAACAGTTTCTTTGTCCCCAACAATCCTAAGCCCCAGCTCTCATCGACCCTCCTTGTCGAGTCCTTGTATATACCACTAATTAAATAATTGCACGGAATTCCTAATTGGTAGCCGTCTCGGTGCTCGCACTTTTTCCGCGAAGCCATCCCAGGCACCCATTGTTGAAAAGAAAATAACTCTGTGACTGTAAGGAAATATAGTGTCTACTGCTTACGGTATAAGATCGGGATTTATGTGAATGTATTTCATAATTTGTGATGGAAAGTGTTCATAAAAGTGTATGGATCGCTTTCATGTTCATTTCGTGAATTAATAGGGTGGAATCAGACTGTAAATATTATTTGCCTTTGAATGGATTGTCACGTAAAAAGTGTGTTCGCGGACTAGCGTTCTTTTGTAATAATAATTATAAATACTTACGGATATAAATCAGTATGACCTTTGACTTTATTAAGATTGGATTAAAAAGTCCCAGAATGCGATACCTAACAACAAATTTCAGATCATGGTCATTGAAAATCCAAGTATTTCGATGCTGCTAAAATAAAAACATTACTTTCAGCTCGTTGCTGATGATCACTCACGTATAAGCGTTACAACAAGGAAGGCCTTGCTATCAGCAACAACTCATTTTATGAATGATAATCTTCAATGATAATCTTCACTTATCGTTTTGTCTCTTTGTCCAGCGTATCAGATGACAACAGCGGTCGCTGGGCGCTGCGCAATGTGGAGCGCGGCTACTTCTTGGGCTCCAGCTCGGACAAGCTCACCTGCACCGCCAAGGTGCCCGGAGATGCTGAGCTGTGGCACGTGCACCTGGCTGCCAGGCCTCAGGTAAATGCTTATTTTCATCACGATTTAGCCCTCAGGGTGGCGTAGCTGGATCCTCGTAGGACTCCCTAAAGCTTCGCTGCGACGAACGGTCCTATGTCCTTCTCATTCATCGGATTCCCACAACTTTTACCTGGTCCACCTTGGCTATTTGTATTATACTTATTCAAAAGTCGAACTAGAAAAAAAAACCATCTTTAGCCATTTTGCATTCTCATTAACAGTGAGTATAATAACGTTTATAGCCTGCTCTAATAGTATGAACATTAAAACAAATGATTCGGGAAAATCGGAATAGAGTGATTTGATTTGATTATTTGAATTCATAAAGCCAACAGAGGTTGATTTTGTAACCTCAATTGTTGGAAATCGTGGTGAGATATTAGATATATAAAGTTGAAACCTTCGAAATACAGATACATGTTTAAGTTATTCCATTTCACGTTAGTTAGTGGGAAAGTATTTAATCTGACAAGGTTTGTTTATCATTTCATCAGATAATTTTGGAACAGAGCGTACCTCCGGACTTCATGTGTAACGCAACTCCCCAGACTGTCTGCTAGCCACAATGGTCGGACGTCTAGGTCGATGACTTGCCAAACGCAGGAATTCAATGCTATTAAGTTTCCTGCAAGGGGTAGTAGGGTTTACTTTGCAAGGGGATTGCAAGAATAAGATTTATAGTGGAATGGTTGGACTCTTTAATAACATCTCCTTCAGTTCCCTTTGCATATTTAAAGGATAGACGGTTATTTACGTAGGTACTTATTGATTTACATAATGCAAGTAAACAGTGAGAGTAATTTACATTAGAAATTATTCGCCGTTGCGTTTCAAATTCAAATATGTTTAGGTATTCGTAGAACATAAGTAAAGAAAAGTACAGATGTTAATATAAATAAAATTAACGCTATGTCTTGCCTTCAACGGCGTACAAATGTTTTAATTATTATTTGTAATTTATTAGTTAGGTACATCAAAAGCATACTTCATTACATTCAAGATCTAATAAACATAAATTCAACCAAGAAAAGCATACATTGCGTATATTAAAACAGTATTCCGTTATATCCCGCCCCAGTTTCTCAGAGCATCTCTTGTAACTTACTCATAATCAGTGTCGTCTGAGTAACATATCAACAGATAATGTGCGCCGGATTGATTCCGTGCCGTATCCACGATCTCGCGGCTCGGGCCGTATGATACTCAGGGACATGCACTGGTGTGAGTGAAAGAAGAAAGAATAACAGATGCATCAGTGGCATAATTTGCGCATAATATAGTTTGATGATAATGTGATAAGTGTCATCCATCATTTACTGCCGAGCCTTGCCCAATCTCATGCGTCTCTCATTGTGTAGTTACCTCCATTATTCTTTGGATGAAATGTCAACTTTATATGTATATAGCTTATTTTTTGGTGATTTCGAAATCTTATTTACAAAATATGTAATACATTTATTTCATTTTCTTGAGAAGACCTTGGACTGCATCACAGCAGCTGTTAATGTAACTCCATATTAATCCTATCTCCTTTCCAGGTGAATCTCCGCTCGATCGGGCGCAAGCGCTTCGCGCACCTGTCGGAGACCCTGGACGAGATACACGTGGACGCCAACGTGCCGTGGGGCGAGGACACGCTGTTCACGCTGGAGTTCAGGGCTGACGAGGGCGGCAAGTACGCGCTTCACACCTGCAATAACAAGTACTTGAGTGCTGGTGGGAAGGTGAGTGGAGATATAAGAGTATGAGCTGGGGAGTTTGTTGCGCCACTTCTTCCCAGCTAGAGCACTAGGAAATTGTGAAGGGTGGGCGTTTTTTGAGGGACTGTCTTATGTAACTTTGACCTTCAAAAACTGCTGTGTTCAGCCTAGTTTGAGTAAATGACTTTTGATTTAGAGAATTGTGGGTCGTGCATCACACTCACCCTTACACCTCTTAACACGTTGAACGCCAACGCGGTCACCGTGTGTCCGACAAACAATAGTTTTTCTATTGTGTCTGCTGCGTGGCAGTCAATGACTTAAATAGAGTCCGCGATGTATCGTATTTCATTAATATAATAAAACTTTTGAATCAATTATTTTTTGCTAAATGGCAAATACTCAAGTCATCCCAAATCATTCAACGAAGTTAGGAGTTATTAATACGCTGAAACATTTAACATCATTTGATTTTCTTTGGACCAAAAACAGGTTGAACGGGACTTGGGAGGCTCTCATCCATAAAAAGATTAGTGCCGTAGCTCAGATTAGGCGTAGTCTGATTAAATGCTCGTTAACTAACGAAGCAGATCAAAGCAACGTTTTTAAGATCCTAATTTCACGCCACGTCTCGACTCTAATTAGCGCAAGATGACAATCTATCACTTCTTCACCGCGTTTCATTCCCTGAGACGATTAATTAATACCATCTAGTAAATAAAAAGTAGTTAATTACCATATATGTATGTTAAAGAGAACAGTAATTAATACATGAGTCCAAGTGTTGTTAAGCTACAACCCGCTGACACGGCACCCGATCGTCGCTGAACAAAGCGTTGGGCGCTCAACGCTTGTACAATAAGTTATTTGTTGCCGCAAATTGCGTACGCGCATCTAAGTAATACCTATAGGGTTGACACGCGCGAAGTATTAAAATACAAGTTAAGTGCCCTTGTTAAATAGATGGTCTTATAAAAATAATCAAGATAATTTGTGATGCTTAGACATCACTCTTCAAAATTAGTGCTAAGTGAACTTTATTTGTGATAAGTCATAACTTTCGATTTTATTCAACAATTTTGCTACTGTAAGACACCTTAAGACATGGCCATGCTAGGCCAGGGCTAGTGGGACTAGATTTCCGAGATTACAATTTTGATATCTAACCGCTCTGGTAACACTGATAGGTGTAAGACAAGTAATCTACAGACGAATGTATAACATCAAGTTAGCACCCCTAATCACATCCCAGTTAGCTCATTTTGCAAACAATGGCGGAGCGGCCATAGCTTCCCATGCCAGCACACGTGGGAACCATCGATACCAACTTACGACGATGCCTGAGAGCCCGCGACATTGTAGCTCTTTATGGACGAGTAGCGAAGGAATCAAACGGTTTAGGAATTGATAAGGAGAATACATGCTGCTTAATGGGATTGGAGCAATAGTCTTTTTATGAACAGTTTTTGAATGTCTTAATCTTTTTGAGTCTATTATTCAACGCACCATTTTGTCCTGAAGCCGTAATATGCAAATGGCTTCTGCAACATAACATTGCACCGTATTCTATCGGATCGTCAGTTGATAGCGTGGTATGTACTGGACCAGTATAATCACAACGTGTTTTAAACCTCTCAATAAAAAAAAAACAATTGCCTAGCCTTTTCCCAACTATGTTGGGGTCGGCTTCCAGTCTAATCGGATGGAGCTGAATACCAGTATTTTACGTGAAGCGACTGCCTATCTGACCACAAATATCTTCCAGTTATTGAGTAATACGATACCCCTTGGTAAGACTGGCCGTCAGATTTTCGGGCTTCTGACGACCGTAACGACTGTCAAACATGCAGAAATGACAGCCGGCACCAACGGCTTAACGTACTTTCCGAGGCATGGAGGAGTCTCGGCATGTAAAGATGCTCACCCATCCACGTACCAGCCCCGGCAAGCGTTGCTTAACCTGATGGATCGGCCCGTGCGGCTGTTATTACTTAGCCAAGAGCTTCTCCTTTAGACCCCGCAATCATTCCTCATAATACACCAACTTTAAATATGTTACACTACAAGTTCCTCTCCACATGGTAACATCCTTTACTCTCCCCAGCTGCAAGAACAATGTACATCAACGTGCCTGTTCAGCGCGGAATACCACGCCGGAGCCCTGGCGCTCCGCGACGGTGCGGGCGCATACTTGGCCCCCATTGGCTCCAAGGCCGTGCTGAAGACCCGCTCCACCGCCGTTACCAGGGACGAGCTGTTCTCGCTGGAGGACAGTCTGCCGCAGGCGGCCTTCGTTGCGGCCTTGAACGAGAAATATGTGTCCGTTAAGCAAGGTGAGTTGTAGCCATCATGTGTACAGTCACGAGCAATAATATGTATACAACTAGCAATATTCAGAAGCGATTTTCTCGTAAAATAACTATTTCAACTTTGAGATACGACATGTTCGGTAAACCTATATATTTTTGAAGATGCAATGTTTGCATGAAAATAAAAATTAAGGAGAAAACCGGTTTTAAAATAAGCTAACCGCATACATATTTTTGCTCAAGTGTCTGTACAGAGTTGAGTATAAATAAGAGGGACTGTCCTTCGTCGCATTATACCCTGTTTAACAACGATAATAGGCTTTAACTACGACTATGAAATCAACAATTATAACTTACCTGCCAGATAACTTAACCGGGATTCTTCCAGAGCAACGCACTTTAAAATATGTGCAAGATGGCCAAACTTCAGAAGTGACTTGCTCAGTTGCAAACCGATTCCTATGAGACTAAGCCACCCTGACACCCGGTGGTACAAAATAAAGTTGTAGGAAGCCAACCTCCAATCGCTCCTTAATTAAAATACGGAATGAACAATACCGCTACAATGTCGCTCAAACGCTCATAAACACACATAATGGGCACTTCCTTTGTCTGTACTTCTGTAGTGGTACTTCCTAGTTTCCACCTTTTAGTGCTAAAGTGAAAGTGAACAGTGTCGCTCACAGTTCGCTACTTGAGGGGCTCGGGCAGGACCCGTCATTACACCTGCGTCCCACTGCCATTTAGAATATGATGCTGTAATCATTTTGTAGGGATCTGTGTGATCTTTATTCAGTGGAGATTAAATAACTTCTCTATTGGTCCGTATAATTTGGTTATAATCTTGCTACTACTTGCTAATAGGCCCAGGAGCCTGGACAGCATCTTCTCTAGATCGAAGGAAGCATTTTGCCTATCATTGAACACCACACGTGGTTGGTATTTGCTTAGACCTTGCTGTTATCCATGAGAAATTCCACACGAAAAAAAACATAAATATATAATAGTGGTATCGCATCTTCTCGCAATCGCAGCCTCCGATGACGCGCGCGGATTGTTGCGCCGTTCTCAGAAGCGGTCTGTTGTGAGAGGTGTGTCAATACGCGAGAAGTAGCGACTGTTGACCCGTATTGTTTAGATCGCTGTGTTTGCATACGATATGTCATCATGGCGTCATCTAGAACATCAGGCACACAAGCAGTTTAAGATGATTGAAAATATATAAAAAAAACCATTGTTATAAACATAGAATTTAGTACTGGATAGACAATATCTGCTTCTTTTTGTGTCGTTGAAACTTTTTAGATTAGTTGGGCGGAGACTTTATTGTTTGTCATCATCATATAAGGCTTTACGGACGTGGTCGAGTATAATTATTTTTCTATTGTGACCCATTTCCGGCTTTTTCTCTATTGTTCCTAGATCTTGTGTACGTTTGTGTCTAGAGCTGATCAGTGGTCTTGTCATTTGTCTACGAGGCTAAAATCATGTTTTTGATAAGTATATTTTGAGTATCATTCGTACTGACTAGAAAGCTTTTGTATTTTAACAACCGTTTCATTAAATCACGTAAAAGCTACTGTCGTTTAGCAACCGGTGCTATAAGGAAACCGTGTATTTCTCAGATCTCGTCAGCGGGTACCAGGCGGTCAGGATCGTTGAGAAGGTAACTAACGGTATACCGACCCGCCCTCACCTCACGTACCTACAGTATAAGATCCGTTTCTCTCTTTGATTACTTCTGCTGTGTTAGTACTATATACTTAAGTTAGGTTAAAACTATAAAACTTGGAAAACTAAATACCGGAAGTCAAGCAAGAACAGATGTCACAAACGACATGTTTACTCCAAAAGCTGCCTTTTACAGATAATTCGGAAAAGACTGGGACTGCTATAAAATTTAAAGCAAGATAGAATGATTTTCAGTTTATTCAACAACAAGCACACAATATCACGACCTCTGACATGATCTTAGAATCCCAAAGGAACCGTTAATAACGATGCCACACTATGCAGACTCACGCTAACTGTGCACTTTATTATGAACGACAGTGTGCGGAAGGTATACCGGCTGGAATAGCTGTATATTTGTAATAATAAGAGACCTGTCGTGGTGTTAATGAAGAGCACGCTGTATGCAGAGTCACGGACACCGCGACTTGTGGTAAGATGGTGAAGAACTTTTTATTTACTATACCGATAGGTACCGTTACCCCCTCACTAATAAATGTTGTATAGTTACAAAACGCGTTGCCTTCTCCTCCAAAAGTCAAATTTCTGACGACTGAAAGAGAGAAATCAGTGTCTCTGATATAATACGTTTATTAGTAACGGGGTAAGTATATACATATATTGCAAGAGGTTAAATATAAACCTAAAAGCACAGTATAATGGCCAAATTCTAAAAAAACAGGCTTCTTGCATACTTAGGTAGGTACTATCAGAAACTGTTTATGTTTTGTGAGTTTGACACCTCAATCTTTCAAAGCAGGGCGTTCAAATCGAAAATGCTTTTATTGTGAAATAACTGCTATTTCGGCAAATAACGGCTTAGTAATTGTGAACAGATTGATTCACGTAAGTGGCACAGTTTTTACAAAGAGCTGAATCACGCCCGTCAAAATGTTGACTTCCAAGATAGAAGATAGTGGATTGTCCGGTACAAAACAAATCAAGTGCCCAACCACACAGACGTCAGGCGTGCTCTCTAGCTAACAGTTATCGGTGAACTTATAACTTTCAAATGGCTAAAGAAATTATGTTGAGGATTTTTTATCTCTAGCTTTTTGCCTGATCTTAGCTTAGTTTGCTACATAACATCATGGAGGGAGAATTGTTCTTCCGTCTTCAACTGACTACAAAACTTTCTTTGATCATAAAGAATGTCTAGTGAAACCTTAACCAGTCAGCGCGGTTGGTGGCAGGCTGACTGACACGTGGTCAATTGTTCACGCAGATGTTCTTTTAATACAGCATCACCAATATTTTTTCTATCCAAACCAACTACTTACAAGCTTACTTTGTAGTCATCTCCCTGCGTACTTAACATGATATAAGAACGAATCTATGGTACTTACCTATGTTGTGGCTTCGTGTATAGTTCTCGTCACGATCTAGACCTTGCTATCGACGTACCTACTTGCGTATCTCTCAGTCACGAGTCTATCGAGTTACAGCAGTAGACATGTTTCAGTAGCTTGTGTTAGCACAATTATATAATTTTACTGGATTTTTTTTTTCACTTTGTGAAAATTATTTCCTCGCTACTTCTCTTAAAACGGCGCAGGAAAACAGGCATGTCCTAGAATCATAAAATCGGTGACATGACGCGTGGTGGATTAAGACCCGCTCCCTTGCACAGAGAGATTTTACTCCCAGCAGTAGGAACAGTAGGTATAGGCATTATGCCATTATGTTTATGCATGTGGGTTCTTATTAAAATAAAAAAGGCTTTCTTTAGTTAGCGGAACTTATTCAATTCGTTTTCGTCTCTTCGTCGTGCGTCGTCGCCGGCCAAAATTGAATATGTATTGACCACGACAGGCAGAATGTTTTAAAAACATTTCCATGTGAAATGTTTATTACTGCCATAAAACCAGCCTGCCTCGAATTTCGACAGAAACATTAAAATATCAGGTTTTGATCTGTATTTATAATTAAGTTTCGTTTAACTTTTACCTGAACAGAAATTACTGTTTTCAAATGCAGAGTTATTAAGCGTAACGGACGGTACAGTACAGTGACAGATGGCTCGCTGGCCAGCCGCGGCACTAAATACATATCTAACATCATTTACATCTCAGATCGCACCCTCTAAGGTGCAAAGACCGCGTAATTCGTTCATAAGTTGCTAAATTACAATAATTTGCTCGTTAACCGACCCGTGCTATATTGCGCGTAGCATCTCTTTTATTGTATTGTAGAGAATTAAAAATATATGCTCAAGTGCACGCATGCTAATTACATAAATCTACATAATACCTACATGTAGCACTAGACATCAAGCCGCTCAAAACTTTCCACGAGTCCGTCTGGTACTGCTAATCTTCGTTATTATTTAAAGATCAAACTAATTATCTCCATACTTACCGTATAGCAGCGGTGTCGTGGTTATTGATCGCGCCTCTGTCGGTTTAACCGTCCATACCGAGATCTATTACACAAAGCAAATCGCATATTATATCGGATATGCATGATAACTTCCATTCAAAAGCAGAGCAGGCCAATTAAGAGGTATTCAGCAACGTCAAATTGTCAACGGAATTGGCTGATAGTGCGCGCGCGCAGCTATGCCGCGCAAAAAACGTGCTATGATTTCTACCGTTTCTACTGCACGGATGCCTGCACAGTGTCGTGTGATCTCGCCACATCACTAAACTTTATAGTTTTAATTAAATTTATGCTCCAAGTAGCTCGCTGTAACGGGTTTCCACGTAGAAATGATATTTTTGTGATTTCTTGTTTAATTTAAAAATAATTGGTTGGTAGTTGGGTACTCCGTTTTATTTTTAGATGATTACTTAGCTTTGCAAGTGGCAGTAGCTTATAGTGAAGTTGGAATTGTAAAATAACCATAATTTGGCTAGGTATAAAAAACCCGTTTTTTAAACTCAAAAGCAATTACTTCGAGCTATTATACCTATTTCTCTTTTAACTGTACGGCAGTTAGCAGCTTGAATATATAAAAATATTTCATTGAATCAGTTAAAGGTTCTAAAAATATAAGTAAAACTATGAAGTACAAGAAATTTGTGTGAATCACAAGTATTATGGTGTTGTTAAAGCATCTCCGGAACTGTCTGCAAGTATACCTAGATCACAACTAGAGAACATCCTTAACATTCCCAGCCCATAAACCGAGCGCCTCGCGTCTATTTAAGTCTAGCACGTTGTGTGGCATGCAGCTCTCACACATCGTTAATTACACACTAGCACTATCTACTGGTACAGTGTACAGAGGAGGTGGGAGTGGAGGCAAGAAACACTTTGCTATACACAGGCAATTAATTGCTATAACTTCAAACATAGAGGGACTTAGAGGAGCCACTTAGAGGGGCTATGTAACGTAATTGAGTACTCAGCCTGTTAAGATTTAGGGAACACCAGGTGCCCAACACTATCCGCAACCCCGTGCAGTACCTATATCCTTATATTAACTATACCTCAAGTCTTCAAGTTCAGTCAGAGCAGGGATAAAGTTTGATAGCGCAATTAGCTGCCTAATCTCTTTAATTGACTGTACCATTGTGCATAACACGACAGTGTTTGCAATGATTTGTCGCCACTCCTGTCACCGCCAGTCAAGCAGCGGAGCGGCGCCGGGATAACATCTGTAATTAAGCGCCCGCGCAGTAATGTGCAGCTGTGGCGGGCGCGGCTGTGTTACACGCTCCACCACCTCGTCTGGCGATACCTTTGCTATGATGGTGATGGATAGTTGAAGCTTTAGAGCCTTGAAAGAGTCCTAAAAGAAAAGGGCTTTTCAACGGGTGAAAGAGTTTAACTGCTACTCTTTTCTTTCGTATCTCTTTTGTCTTCTTCTCCCCTGTCGCGCTCAATAAAGCAGGCAGTTAGCAAGGTTGGTAGCAGAAATATAAATTTGAGTAAAGTTTTTAAAGTACCAACAGTTAGAAATTGTATGAGAGATGATGAAGTCTTAAATTCTCAAGTTGCCTGTAGCAGTGACATAGGTCTTTATTCTGTATCATAACTTTCTAAAGACACACAAGCTTCACTACTGAAGTCTGTGTGTGAACTAAGGGCTAGCGGTATCCTCCAATGCGCTGCTATATCAGATCTGTTTGCTACTAAATTATTTTCCTACACAATAGTTCCATCAGATAAAATCGAATTTAGTGGAATATCGCCGGAGCCTGTCCGTTACACAGCAAATAATGGCGGGCAATGCATCTGCGCCGAGAGTCGCTAGCGGTACCGTGCGCGCGCGCCGGTCATAGCCCGATGATAGCGCACGATGCTAGCAGGGCTGCCAATCGAACTGCGTTTAATTAATGCATCGTGTTTTGTTTTGAGAGGACTCACTTTAAGCCAAAACGTACCAACTCACAACATAATATATGTTCTCTCGTTTTGCGAAGTACTTAAAAACACCTAAGTACACATACACAATCATTACGTTTCTCAAAAACATTATCAACCGTGTAGAACAAGTTATATTAATTATGAAACTATAAAAATAAGATAATTTACGACTGCTAGTTATCTAATACTCGTAATGGTCTAATTATAAGAATATCTAATAGGACAAGAAAACATTAAACGAGATTTATGGAGACCATAAAGTCTTTACGACATGCAAATATCTAATTGAAGTAAGAATAACTATATTCTAGTTAGAATAGGTTATTAACACGAATGACTGTTAATTATAGCAGTTACTTGTTGTTTACTAAAATAACGGTTTTCCAGCAACGGTTATTAGTTGTGGTTCAATGGTTCGCTTGTCGAGGTGCACTTGCACAACAAATGGTTTAATTCCCATTGTACTATTCCCATAACTAATGTCAATACACGAGTATCGATCTACATACTTAACACATGATTCAATCACAATGACATATCGTAATGTCTCCGTACAAATGCTTTTGTTTGTTGGTATTCATTATCTATATATATAAAAGAAAGACGGGTTTGTTCCCTTCGTTATAACTCGAGATCTGCTGGACCAATTTTCATGGTTTTTGTTTCGTTGGATTTGTCTCTGCCCTGAATAGCAGAATACATTTTTAATTTTTTTTTTTTTAGATCAGCTGCTGATTTTCCTCCTATAGGGTAGGTAGGTAGGTAGGGTGGGTAGGTAGGGTTAGGTAGGTAGGTAGGGAAGGTAGGGTGGGTAGGTAGGTAGGGTAGGTAGGTAGGGTAGGTAGGTAGGTAGGGTAGGTAGGTAGGTAGGGTAGGTAGGTAGGGTAGGTAGGGTAGGTAGGTAGGGTAGGTAGGTAGGGTAGGTAGGGTAGGTAGGTAGGGTAGGTAGGTAGGTAGGGTAGGTAGGGTAGGTAGCTAGGTAGGTAGGGTAGGTAGGCAGGTAGGTAGGTAGGTAGGGTAGGTATCACAGTTAAGACAGGACAACGTCTGTCGGGTCAGCTAGTATGAGATAAACAGGGATTTATGAGATAAACAGGGATTCTTTTCATTTAATACTATTTTGAAATGGTTCATGAATAGAATAGAATACTCCCCGCTCGAATCCGCCTCTTTTACACTCTAAGATCCTTACTTGTATTTACCGCTCTGGGTCGATCGAAGTCGATCAGACAATCTCTTCGAGCGCCTTTTGTCGAGAGTCTTGGGTGTACAACTTTCGGCGAGAGTATATCAGAAAACGTCAGTGTCAGAGACCTAAATGAGACGAAAGCACAATAGTACACTTACACACTGATGTCTCGACTCGTACCTTCGGCTGGGTAGGAAGAAAGGTTAGATCAGACGTTTGCTGACTAAAACTACACGCCGTTTCATCTGCATGCTTGGTACTTCTATTATTGTATAATTTTCCAGTTCATTTTATGATAAAACTTGCCATTCTGCCAGCCCTGCTCTCAGCCAGTCGTTGCGCACGATCGCCTGTCAGCCGCGCGGCAAATCTTTAACTCACACCGGCCGCTTGATGCGTTTGCGCCGCTTCCTGGCTTCAACTTGTACATTACTTTGAACTTTATATTGTAACGCTTAGCTTCCGGGTGATAGAGGAGTTAGAAATTGTTTTTTACCGTATTATAGGTAGTTATATCACAGGGGAGGGATTTATAATACCAGCCTATTATTGTCCCACTGCAGCGCATGGGCCTCATACAGAAAAGACACGAGACACCACGCTTGATCAAGAAGGTTGAACGATTTTAGACTATATTAACTACAAGCATAGGTTACCTTCACCGATGTCACTTAAAAATATAATTTATATGACGCTGGCAAAGATAGAGACAGCTGAATTGTTACTGAACACCAAATGTATGTACCTGTTTTAACAAATAAATGTTCATTCATTCAGTAATGTCTAAGATAAACTCAGAAATTACATATAAAAGTCACATTCACTTCCCGTGTTTGAACCCACCACCTCGTGTATGAGAGGCGAGTCCTTAACCACTGGGCCACAATATTTAGACGTTTCTTGATACACTCAAACTGACAACATAGACCTGTATGTTTCGTCATTACAATTATAAAATTATTTTGACACAAATAGAAACAACACACAAATCTGTATCGAAACTGTCAGCACTTGTTATGATATGAAAATATACCAAACTAATCTAATTTCAAAGTCAAAGTCAAATCATTTATTTCAAATAGGCAGAAGTAAGGCACTTTTGAACGTCAAAATTAACAAGAAGTAGAATTGATTCTAGTCGCCCCTTCCAAAAGGTAGTTTCGTGTGGAGAAGAATGGGCAAGAAACTCCACCGTTACTCTTTTAAAATGTTTTACAATGTTTTGTATACATGAATTATAACATTATATGTGAAGACGATGCACCCAGAATAAAAACACTACACCACAAAAGGTGAAAAGAAAAACACATAATTATAGTAATGGTAGGTAAACTTAAATATGTCAAAAGTACATGGTGCTCACATATTTACAAACATTCTAAAAGTTAATAATAATAAATCAATCAATGTGTGAGAAGTTATTTCAACATGTTAAAATAGTATTTTATGAATAATAAATTATTACCTAATTTACTTAGCAACCAGTTTGATTTTGTCTAGACACTAGATTGCCCTGTGGAGCAGGACCAGCATGTTTCCAACCGTCGACCGTAGCATAACAAGTCGCCAACCAGTTCATTACTATGCACCGCTCAATTACGATCTCTACTCATCCTCTACACACGTGAAGTGTGATTACACTAACATGAGTCCTGTGTCACATGGGACTGAAGTTTAACGATACTTTACTTGCGTTCTATCCCAATAGAGACTGTCCAGTGCGCTGCTGAGTTTACCTACTGATGAGTCTGTTCATCATTCATCATCGTTCTCCTATCTCAATTTATTTGGGGTCGGCGCAACATGTCTTTTTCTTCCATACTTCTCTATTATCTTGATACTTGTATAGTCATCCATACTTAAAACTTTCTTGACGACAGTATCGTCATTCTTCCGCATAATATGCCCAAAAGTCACCCATTCGGGTAACACCACACATCCCTCTTAGCATTCTCATCTCAGCTACATGCAATTGTTCATTCATTTTGTGACCCAACACTGACCCATACAAGACGGCAGGTAAGTTTAAGGGGAATGTGGGTGTCGCAAATTATCCCCGTGACCTGACGTCATCTGTTATGATATGAAAATATTAAACAATATCTGACCAGCTGAAATAACATGTAACCTCAGGCAGTATTACAAGTATAACATCTCAAAAACGTAATTTAGTCTTAAGGCATTCAAACTTAAGCATACTTTAAAGTCCCACATTGTACCCTTTCCACCAAATTATGCCGCAGTTTAAGTATTTCACTTAGAAGGTAGCTGTAGATGCTAGCTGCAGAGCTGTCTTTGACTTTGCACAACTGAAGTGTAGCAAATAACTTAATAAACACAGCCGTTATTTTTATAAGGAAAGTGAGCACAGAGGATGTTTAAATATTCATTCCCTATTGGGGTTAACTAGTGGATGAAAGTTTTACCGGAAGTCCCGTCGAGCGCGTGCGGCTAGGTAAATAAATAAATCTCCCTATCCGAACAAGATTAAAGGCACTCCTCATCACTCCTAAGTCCTATCCCACTTGTGCCTCATACCTGGAGCTATAGTAGTGTGTACCGACGTACTCGGGCCCATACGTTCTCGAGTGCCTGGCAAACAGTCCAACAGGCGGTCAGCTGTCCTCTTGGACCACTTGAGTGTAGAGTGGCCCAGAAAGGTCGAGTCCATTTGTTTGGTTAGAAAATGAAGAGGTGTTTCCTGAACGAGTAGGAATTTGTTGTATTTATCGTGATAAGTATATGTTCTATATTTCTCTATTACACCAGGTTTTATGGGTTTTTCAAGTGTTTGAGCTGTGCCGTGGCGTGTTTTGCGAATATGATTGTGTGTGCTTGTCACGCGGTTCGAAATGGTCTACTACTACTACAGTTCCGTAATAGACTATTTCAATTAAATATTTTCAATAAAACAGAAAGATGGCGTGTTTGTGTTACACTAGCTATAAAGCATTATACGGGTAATATACTAGCCATACTAGAACTCCGACCCTAACAGTTGTTTTCCATTGGTTCCAGGTGTTGATGTGACAGCAAACCAGGACGAGATTTCTTCTCACGAGACGTTCCAGCTGGAATTCGACTGGGCCACAAAACGTTGGTACATCCGCACCATGCAGGACCGCTACTGGACGCTGGAGACCGGCGGCGGCATACAGGCCTCCGGTGATAACAAGTATGTTCCATTACAGATACGAAGGTATCAAGATAATAGGGATTTTTGACTGCCAAATTGGTAGAATTTGACAAGCTGCAAAAGGAAAATCTTGATTCTACATAATCGGGTTGGTCTTACTAAGCAAGTCATTAGCATTATACTCAAAATTAAGAAAAAAATGTGATCTAGTCAAAAGAAGTTTCACTGCTGGCTGACGCTGCTGCTCCGATGCTTCTTTTATCCGGAGCCTCTTTGTTTTCATTCAAGTTATTAATAGAGGATCCTAAAACAGATAACTTTTACTCAAACATTTTTTTTCTGACATACCTTTCCGTTCCCAGGTCATCAAACGCTCTGTTTGAGCTGGACTGGCAGGGCGACGGCGCCGTGGCCTTCCGCGCCAACAACGGCAAGTACCTGATGACCAAGCGCTCCGGACACCTGTACGCGAACGCAGACGCCATCGAGGAGAACTGCAAATATTACTTCTATCTCATCAACAGGTACTTATACTGTGTTATAATTATTGCTAAAGTACAATAAAACTGAGATTATTTTTTGCGTTGCTAAAACGCGCCAAAAGGACCTTGTAGCGTTGATGTTGTGTTTCAATCAGTTAATAGCTAAACTTTGCTTGCAGGCCTATCCTGGTGCTGAAGTGCGAGCAGGGCTTCGTTGGGCCCAAGGGCGTGCGGCTGGAGTGCAACAAGGCCAACTACGAGACCATACAGGTCATCCGAGGCCCCAAGGGCGCTGTTTACTTCAAAGGTAAGCTTATATCTACATTCAGAGGTATTCTGGCTGTGTAGTCAATCTACACAGCCAGAATATCTACCTAAACATCTTTACAGCAGTTGTTTATTTTTACTTTTGAGGATTAGAATCTCAAACTCTCACCTCGATTGTTAGTCACCATTTGTCTCGAGAAATTATATTGCTGAAAGATTTTGTTCGGACCTCAGACAAGGGAACTAAAGGTTCCTACGCTTTAATATTGTCATCGACATACAAGCTGGTTGACAATCCCAAAATGACTGATCGCCTCAGGTGATCCAAATACATGTAAGTTTTCTCAAAAATCTACATCACAACCTCTTATTTCCAGGACAAAACGGCAAATACTGGCACGCAGACAGCGAGTCGGTGCAGTGCGACGCGGACTCCCCGCAGGGCTTCCACCTGGAGCTGCGCGAGCCCACGCGCCTGGCCATCCGCGCCGCGCAGGGCGGGGACTACCTGGCCGCCGCCAAGAACGGCAACTTCCGCCTGGCCGGGCCCGACCTCAGCAGCGCCACGCACTGGGAGTACTAGGCGCCAGCCTCGAGTCACCACTAAGGGATCCTTTTGACATCACCTCCTCGTCATACGTCTAAAATGTTTGGTTTAACACTGCCAGGTCGTCCTGAACTGGCATAATTTGGCTCATTTACATGCCTTTAGTTAGAGGCAGTCATTCATCATCATCATCTCATCAATTCATCCAAACAATCATGTTCAAAAGGATCTCTCATACAAATCCTATTCGCAATACTCTTCCATTATCATGCACGTCTTGTTCACGACGCAGCACTCGCTGCAGATTGGCGTGGGACTTAACTTCATATCGAAAATGTCAACTTGAGGGCGCGCGCTTTACTGACGCCATTTTAGTTTTCTTATAGCCGCCATCTTGTTGAAGAGTGGCGGCGACGAACGACCCAATCAGCCCATTCTGAGACGGAATCCGCTGCCAATGGTTTATATTAAATTATTATAAAATGGGAATGTTAGTCAATGCCCCTGCATTGATGATACACATTTCGTACTAAAAAAAAACGTAATTTAAAATGTGTCACTCACAAGGCGCCGCCCTGTTTTGCATTTAGTACGATTAAGGTGATAGTGTCGCGCGAAGTAGCGCGAATGTGATCGTAATGAAAATATCGCTTCACCTTATTAATGTAACCATAGATTATTTTTCTTATAACTGGTAGATCTGCCGTCGTTGCTTATGTCGAATTATTTTTATATTAAAATATTTGTGACCGTCACTCGTATCGCTTGAATTATTTATTCTAGATTGTATGGTATATAAATTAGTATGGAAGACATTATTCTGAAATTTTTCGAAAAATATTTATTGGATATTGTAGTGTCTAGTCGATGGTTTTTATACAATTTTTTATCAGCCTCCAGTACTGTACTACCGTCGTATCCTGTAGGTTAGTGAGATGTGAACATCGTGAGACTGATGCCTACAAACAGCACATAACTGCAGTAACACTGTACCGTAATTAATTTAAGTTAAAACAGGGATTGACGCAATACCAGACGAGTGCTCAAGGCGCTGCCCTCGCCTCACACCAATGTACCGGTACATTACTCAATGTAATAGTCTGACAATATTAACTCTGCATAACAATGCAAATCATTAATCACTTTAAATAAAACAATATCATGTTTGTCTGTGCTCCAAGCAATGAGTGCAATTCATTAATTAAGTAGTAAACATAATAAACTCACATTAAGTGATAATCGCAGCCGTAAAACGTTGTGCATAGTTAATTTGACAGACTCGAATATTTCCTACACGAAGGTGATCTTAGCGCAAAGCAACTGAAATAGATCGTAGCAAGCTTGCGACTTGTAGTCGTGGGCCGTCAGGAGAGTCGCCAGCGTGCAGGAGGTGTACTTCGCACTGAGTCTGGCTTCTAATTAACGAACATGTAAGGTAGGTAAGTTATTGTAAGTTATCACGTTAGGGTAAGCTTGATCCGCTCCCAACTATATAATCATCCATTCCATGCTTTTAGAATTACGACATGGGATTAAAAACCATTTTTTAATTATTTTTTACATGAAAACGGAGATTTTTGTAACTGGTGCATAGTCTTGTATATAAACGATTTCCAATTGCGTATAAGTTTGTACTTATGAAAACATTTGGGAAAAGTTGAGTCCTTTTATAATGAACAAAACGAGAAATAGGTATGTTTTTTTTATTGAGGGTATTTTTTATGCAATGCTGATTCTGATATTTGTACGATAACGTCTATGTAAACTATTAATGAATAAATTATAATCATATTGTAAGGTGGCGTTTTATTTACATTTCGTTGTGAACAGCGATATTATACATATAATTTTACTACACTGCTCGATCAAACTCTATTGTATTCCTACTAGTGAATAGGGTATTTGACAGGATAGTCAATAACGTTACTTTTTATGAACTGTCAAAACGCGAAATTTGTACGTGCTTTGTATGAAATATTGAAATGTGACGTCACAGATTTTTAGAATCAAATAGAATACTTATTAACATTAAATCCAATTTTACAATTATATCCTCGTATAATATTTAATTTCTGTACTGTGATGGAAGTTTTTAAGACGAGCGGTCTTTTTTCTGTGATTTCATATTTTATTTTTGACCATGTCAAATAGCGAATTATTGATCTAGGGTGACAACCAAGGTAACAAAATTATGAAACTTACATCTGCCTTGTATAACAGCCCCGGAGATGTTTGCCTACAGATACAATTCATTCATTCATTTAGACTGTGACTCGTGTCAACTAAAAACCGGCCAAGTGCGAGTCGGACTCGCGCACGAAGGTTTTCGTACCATTATCTATGTCCTTAAATATTTATTTTATTCTAGTTTTTAGTATTTGTTATTTGAAGTGTCAACAGACAATACATTATCTTTGAAAATTTCAACCAACTATCACGGTTCATGAGAAAAAGCCTGATGGCAGATGGGCAGCAGGTGTGCGTTACCCTAGCAAAATCATGTCGAAAATTGCCATTTAAATCTTATGGATAATTAGTTGCCCCATTTCTGAATTTGTTGCGTACATTTTTAAATTTGTTGCATTTATAGTTTTTTAGTTATTTAACAAAAACATTTTCTGCTGGGGTAACGTTACTAACGTTACCGCAGCCAGACCTTTTTCTTTTTAATGGGAATATTGAAATAAATATTAGCTATATAATTAGTTGTCTAGACGAGGTAAATGTTGCACCTTATTTTGTATTTGTTCTTCCTTCGGCTGCGAAGTTATTCAAGATCCTGCTGGAGTAACGTTTCTGGTTTTGCTGGATCTCTGAAACGGGTAAGCGGATTCTTATCATCTTTTGTACATGACTTCTTAGGAACTAGTTCTAATTAGTTGTGCAATAATAAAACCAATATAATGTACTGTTTAAAAGTTATTTAATTAAATATAAAAACCCTTCAATAGGTCCTACCACTCTGAATAAGAGCTCTACAGACTTACTTTAAGCGATATTCTGTAGCTTGTAACTGCCTTCAAATGTATGTGAAGTTTCATTAGTATACTATAAGTAATTAACAAATTATGATGATATTCAGTTCTCCACGTTCGCGGTCACGATGCGCGCGGAGTTATTTGGCCACCGAAAAGCCTGTATATGGATATTTAAACAGAATTTTATACCAATAATTAGTTGCTTACTTCAGTTTTATACCTGTAAAATTTCAGCATCGTACATACAATAATTAACGAGATAATAAAATAAAAGTCATTAGGATGTGTAACCCGACCAAGTTTAATGGTTACAAAAAAGCGACCGCGTAGAACATTAGGCTATCTTCTAAAATGTTTAGTATAATATACCTTATAAGTTCGGTACAGACGCGTACACTGTTAAATACATAACAATAATTTTATAATATCCTGTACTATGAAAACATTATTATTATTATCTTTTGGCTACTTATTATTACATAGGCATCTCTTATGTGCATAATAGGGAATATGCAAGTAATTCAAAACTTTTTTATTTTCTAAATATACATTGTATTGGACCATAGAAATAATTTGCTGCATTTGTTTAATTTTTTAATGCATCATATATTTAACAATTCACTATTTTATGTTGCATGTTTTTGTTGAAACTAAACGACGTATGATGCCGGTAGTTAGTAAAATTTGTAGTATAGGAAATAGGTAGTTAAAAAAATTTTTTTTTAGCATTTTAAGTACTTCATTGTGATGTTATTCAATATTACCATTGATCTGTGATTTTTAAACGATATAAGTAGGTATTATTAGTAGACATAAGTCGGTAGTGTGAACTGAAAAATTTCATTCTAGTATATCTGTTATCATCTATCTGTGGTTGCTATTTTTAATTTATATTTTAAAAGAAAAAAAAATATTCTTAAAGAAAAAGTGCAAACTGAAATTATTCATTTAAAAAATAATGGAAAATACCATAAAAGCAAAATTGCTATTTGTAATTTTTATCTGTGATTATTTTTAAGTTCAATTAATATTTTATAGTTCAATTGCAATGATTATTTTACCTGTAAATAAAAATATTTAAAAAAAACATGTATTTTTTAACACTTGTGTACACATCAGTACTAAACTTGGTAACACTATCCTACATATTTAAGAAGATAGCCTAATGTTCTACGCGGTCGCTTTTTTGTAACCATTAAACTTGGTCGGGTTACACATCCTAATGACTTTTATTTTATTATCTCGTTAATTATTGTATGTACGATGCTGAAATTTTACAGGTATAAAACTGAAGTAAGCAACTAATTATTGGTATAAAATTCTGTTTAAATATCCATATACAGGCTTTTCGGTGGCCAAATAACTCTGCGCGCATCGTGACCGCGAACGTGGAGAACTGAATATCATCATAATTTGTTAATTACTTATAGTATACTAATGAAACTTCACATACATTTGAAGGCAGTTACAAGCTACAGAATATCGCTTAAAGTAAGTCTGTAGAGCTCTTATTCAGAGTGGTAGGACCTATTGAAGGGTTTTTATATTTAATTAAATAACTTTTAAACAGTACATTATATTGGTTTTATTATTGCACAACTAATTAGAACTAGTTCCTAAGAAGTCATGTACAAAAGATGATAAGAATCCGCTTACCCGTTTCAGAGATCCAGCAAAACCAGAAACGTTACTCCAGCAGGATCTTGAATAACTTCGCAGCCGAAGGAAGAACAAATACAAAATAAGGTGCAACATTTACCTCGTCTAGACAACTAATTATATAGCTAATATTTATTTCAATATTCCCATTAAAAAGAAAAAGGTCTGGCTGCGGTAACGTTAGTAACGTTACCCCAGCAGAAAATGTTTTTGTTAAATAACTAAAAAACTATAAGTGCAACAAATTTAAAAATGTGCGCAACAAATTCAGAAATGGGGCAACTAATTATCTATAAGATTTAAATGGCAATTTTCGACATGATTTTGCTAGGGTAACGCACACGGGCAGCAGTCGGAACGGAACCCTAAAAAACAGCTTTTATTTAAATATACAATAAAGAGAATAAAATAAACTTTTACTACCAACTTATTGCGTCATTACTAATGAGCTGAAAAGTGGACTTACTGTTTCGCTTATATTGTACAGACGCCAGCACATCAAGCTATCCCTAACTGTAAAATTTTCTCAATTAAAAATGAACCTTATGTCTTTGCAATAAAGTTGAAATACTATCAAAGAAATTTGACAGATTGTGGTAACTTGATGTGCTGGCCTCTGTACCATATTCTTTTGTTATTGTTGTTGCCATCGATCACGAAAGTCTGTAATAGCCAACAGCGTATTCAGATACTTATGAAGAAACAATTAACGTACTTTCTTGGTAAGTGATGTAACTACTGCTACAGTTAGAATTTATCGAATTTATTTAGAACCAAATGAATTATTTTGTGTATTTTTAAACCGTCTCGTGTCATCCCATCGCACTATTTACCAAACTGGCACAGATGCAAGTCAGTAAAAAAAAAAACAACAAAGATACGATACTTTGACGAACTTGCTTTGGATCATCAGCACTGAGTAATACGGTTACCTCCTGACCAGGGTACGATCTTACAGCGCTGTTCCGGATTTATTTTTCATCGAGCGAATTACAATTTATCGTGTTTTGAACTGTTCATTTCCATTAAGCAACGATGTATATAAAACAATATTTTGCCTATTTGAGATTGATTCTAAAACAGGCAAATTCGGATAACCCCCGTTAATGTGTAAGCGCAGTGTTATTAAATAATATACTTAGATGTATTGAAAAACTTATATATTTTAATTAAATAGTTACATTAATCTTTACAGTTTCTCCCTAGCTAGTGACACGTTGAATTAGCATCGATGCATTTAATGGTCAGGAAATAATATTAAAAATAATAATTTATCTAAATAACGGATAAACAACAACCACATCAACCTGATAGTTAATAAGTGAAAAAAAAAACAAACGCTGAATATGTTGCCAGCGCGAAAAACCGCTGGAAAAACTGCAGTATTATCAAATGGATATTATCATAATTATTATAAATAAATGCGATTACTTATCTGGGTCGTTTTTGCGTCGCGCATGGCAACACAGTTAGCGGGTAAACTAATCGTACAAAATGTATGTAATACGTTGAACTACAATAATGAGGATAGAAATTATATAATGTGCATATTGATAGTTCAGCTCAATATAAACTGGAATAATTTGTATGTTACAAACGCGTTCTGATTGGACGCAGCGTAATTTTTATGAACTCAGTTCGAATTGAAACTCAAATCAAAATATAAAACAAGCCGCTGTACCACAGTATTGCAAAAAATACTTCCTGTGTACTCAACTTAGTTTTTTTGGAAACAGCAAATTTAATTTTATCAAAATAACATAATTTAGGCCGTGTTCGCACCAAATATATATTTGGGTTGTTTTTTTTAATATATTTAAATCTTGACGGCCGAATGTTTGGTGTGAACGCGGCTTTAGCTCAGCCCCCATTCGAATAATACAAAAATGTATTAGTTACTAAATAAATGTCCTATGTGTTTGATAAAGCTATCAAACATGTTTATAAACTTATTTTTTAAACGAAATGCAAAAATAGAACTCTACATATTTTGATTGTTAAATTAAAATTTGTATTTCCATTTCAAATCGTATAAGTTTACTCTTGATCCCCTTTCGAGGTAAGCAGAACTCACGAGTCACCTCTTGAATCCTATGTTGTGACTCTAGACCATTTAAATAAAAGGTATAGATAGATATCATAGATCAGGGTTGGCGAACCTCAACACATCTACGTGCCATTATTTTTGCAATAAATTTTGAATAGGGCCACTACGTGCCAACAAACAGTCGTGTATTAGGAAAGAATACACAATAATACCTTTTTTGTGTTACAGTAATATCAACATTAACAGTTTTATATTTATTTATATGAAAGAACAAATTAGTGCAACTTTTGAAATGATGCCGTGCCCAATTATACGATGGCACGCGTGCCATTGATTCGCCATCCCTGGCATAGATCATGGGTGAAACTAGGAAGAGGCTTACCACCAAGAGTCTCAGCAATCGTTAGTAATTATGTTAGTGTTGGGCAAAGTATTAATACTAGGATGATTTATGTAGTAGTGCATCCAGGTGTCCTCACCCAGCTTCTCAATACTAACCCGAATAACACCCACCCGGTCCCTTATTTTAATGACTATGAGAAGCCAGCGAGCTACCCCGCGACCGATACAATAGAAGGGGAAGAAGAGAAGTGGAGGGCGACGTACAATACAATTACTGTAATACAAAACTTTACTAAGGCACGAATAACAACTTGTCACCTTAGTCGTCGCGACAACGTCTCGACGAGTTTCACAGAATGGGAATGATCACATTTTGTATCCTAACTAGGAAGAAGAATTTTGAGCCCAAAAAAAAACGCTTCAATGAGCGTTCACGAGGAATTATGCGGCCAATAGCATCTCATGGTAACACCATGCGTGATAACATAATGGTTGCATCAATATTAACGTTTGTTACACGATTAGTATGATTCAGTGCAATCACTCTATGAAACTCACCGAGCACTTACCAAAACCCTTAACACCCGAATTAGTTTGGGGCCTGACTACTGACGATGCTGATATAAAACACTGTTTAAATTTATAATTTAAATTTCCCCTTTTTTAATTATATTTATTGCTATCGCCTTATTGTAGGCTGCCATTAGCTTAACATCTAAATTCTTCATAATTTAAGTATTTTATTTTTACAATCTTTTGAATACTTTCCGAGATTTTGAATCTGATTTTTAAGTCAAATAAAAGATGAGAATTTTTTGCTACAAACACCGTCACAATTCACGTCAAATTAAGATCCTCGGATAGTCAAGCTTTCGAGAATATTGTATAGTGGGCTAGAGCCTGTAGCCGGCCCCAAACTCCTTAGAGTACTCTAGACTATTGGTGCTACTTCTCTAGGCTACGGTCTATTCTTCTGTATGTTTGTGTGTGCACTCTATTACATAGTCATACAGCCAAGTTCATGACTCTGATCTAACCAGAATCACCGGAATATTAAGTAGATGTAGATCATTATTTGTAGATTACAGTTAATTTTTATTGCTTATTTATTCATTCACTTGCAAGTTTATGAGTTCATAATATATAAATATCTCTTTAAGACTCGATTTTTGACACTCAGTCCTTACAATAATACATGAAAGCACTAAAACACTATCATTTTATTAAACTATTTTATTAATTGGAATCTGTACAATATCAATATATGAATTAATCAGGCATTTGTACAATATAAAATTACGAATAATTTCCTATAGTTTTACATTTATTCACCACACACAAACACACAGAATCGTCAGTTACATATACACGACAGCTCACAGCATTATCCAGTCTATTAATAAAAAACATTTCATTTTACATTATGTATACTGCGTCTATAGTTACGGGGTATCGACACATCGACGACGCAAAAAAAGCAATAATATTCGTGACGCATTATTATTCTAATACATTTTTTATTCATTATATTATATTTTTTTAAATAACGTCATTCATTTTATACATATTTTTTTATAAAATAAAATAGGTGATTTTGTATTTTTTTTTTGTCAATAAAAGTACGCCGAGTGCGTCGACACCCGAGTCTTCTACCTACCACCATATTGAGTCTCATTTTATTAAAACATAATTTCACATGATTATACCACACACCGTTTGCGTAAATTAGTTATTACAAATACAATTAATATACATAAATTTTATTGGTAATCAAAATTGGTGATTGTATATGACATATAAAAGAAACGAAAATACTAATTCCGTACAAACAAGCGCAGACTGAGGAATAAACTATAGTTCGTTACAACTAGACGGCGCACGTCACTGTGGGCGATGACGTCACGGGGCTCGCGCGACACGAGCGAGCTCACACGCCAAGCGTACAGTTTATGATTTGGTCAAGTACACGTAGTCGTGAAAGTAGAACAGTTTGTGTGGGCGGGGCTCGCGTGCGGCCCGGCCGGCGGCCTGCGGCCCGGCGGCGTGCGGCCCGGCGGCCTGGGGCCCAGCGGCCTGGGGCCCGGGCCCCTCGGGCCGCTCGTACGGGGTCGACCGGGCACCGCGCTCCCGCCATGCCCCGCGTTACCTTATACCCTGCGAACAAAATAAATTTTATTAAAATCAAGAATTAGCGGACTAGATTTCAATCAAAATTCTGTAACTTGTTCGCACTTTTATTTTAAGAAAATAGTTTCTTAAAATAAGTATTAAGATACTTTTAATGCATTTATTCAGAAAATATCCATGTTCGCGATTATACTTCAAGCAACTTTTTCTTGCATGTAATTTCAGATTTAATTTTATTATTAAATCAATATTGTCTTTGAAAAGTACCGAAGTTTCGTACGATTTAAGTTTGAATAGAATTATAAGATTGACACGTTGATAATTACGTTGATTCAATATTGATAATTACATTTCTTTTTAATTTTTTTAAAGACTAACATATCGTTAACATTTATATACCGGAATATAATAATATTTATATTCAGGTTCCGGTAATAAAATGAAGCACACAAAAAACACATATTTTCAATCGGACTCGAGCTATGCTTAATCAGGGCGATGACCATCTTTTTTTGGAAATGTGTGTTCAACCCAAAGTATTAACGGGGATAATATTATCATAAGATTGAAGATGTTTGAAGACAGCGTACCCGTGTGGTGAGCGGCTAGGAGAGGAAGGGGTTGGGCGTGTGGCGCGTGTGCGGCGGCGACCACGGCGACGTGGCGCGCGGCGCGGCCACCGGCGCGGGGCCCGCGGGGGCCCAGGGGTCCGCGCCGTTGCCCATGGCGGGCCCCGCGCCCGGGGGGCCTGCGCCCAGGGCCGCGCCGCCCGACGCGCCGAACGATGGCGATGCCGTACCGAAGTCGAGGCCCGTTAGACCCATTTGTTGTTGTTTCAGTTCGTTCATTGTTAATCGTGCCTGCAACATGGACATTAGAATTTGATAATGAAATGTTCCTTTTATATAACTTATTTTTGTTGGTAATCATAACAAGTTATTATGAATAATATAAAAATAGTAATTGGGTCATCTTCATTTTAAATAAAATACTGTCTTATTTGCCGTTCTACTCTAATATTAAGTGTAGAACAAAATGCAGTGATAATAAACTATAGTTGAGTTTTAAGACGTATTTAATGATATAAAATATGCAAGTCATTTAAAACTTCTTCATTATAATACAGGTAATGACATCATGATCGATATAGTACGTTTGAACTGTAGCAGAAATTGAATAAAATAGTTCGTGTGCTCACGGGCGGCGGCTGCGCGAACAGCAGCGCGGCGCGCGGCGGCGGTGGCGGCGCGAAGGGGTTGGGCGGCGGCGCGGGCGCGGCGGCCAGCAGGCGCTCCAGGTTCACGAGCGACGAGTTCTCCCCCAGGAAGGCCGACGGGGACTTCTTGGGCGCCAAGGGGGACGACGGCTTTGGGGTTAGGTTATCGCCTGAAAAGATACAAAAAAAAACTTAAACACCATATTTCTTTTGCTCGATGGGTGTAGTCAATCCTCTCTAATATTATAAATGTTAATGACTATTCGACTGAATTGATTTGATACATAAATACGCTGATCTTCCCTGGGGTAGAAACTATTTTAATAAGTTTTATCGAGTAAAGCCGCGAACGGAATAGGGCGACTAGTAAGAAATATTACGCAACGCTAAAATAGCAGATGGTGGCGCCATCTTTATCTTTAACAGAGCTAGAAAAGCTAACCAGCTAACATTTTTCGGAGTTTTTAATATTATTTCAACTTCATTTCATCATTAATTACTGCTAAACTATAAAAATTGTAGACTAAAATAATACCAAAACATTAAAACATGCATAATATAAGAATGGCTTCTACAGTAACCGAAAGGTTATGTACATACAAAAGCATATGCTACAGACCACCAAACTGAACAACTTTTACTATGGGACCAACTCCAAAATCGTGAAAAAAAAATCAGCTGTTCTAGACATTTTTGGTCACGTGACTCATGGAAATGTAGGAAGCAGCAGATTTTTTTTTCATATTTATGAATATTTTAAGATTTTATTATGGATATTTTTTTCATATATATTTATATGGATATACCCTGTATAGGTAGAAGCCACTCTTATAGTAGTAAGCT
Source organism: Hyppa rectilinea (assembly GCA_951799385.1). NCBI lineage: Eukaryota > Metazoa > Arthropoda > Insecta > Lepidoptera > Noctuidae > Hyppa > Hyppa rectilinea. The sequence goes on along the minus strand of OX637309.1, from coordinate 19,272,015 downwards.
ACTAATAGCCCAACAATGGTATAGTGACTGCAGCAATATTACTGATTACTCTCGACGAATGGCTATCACTAAAATAATATATCAGTGGATTGTAACCTAGGTACAGACATATAACTGTATCTACAAGTAACACAAACACTGCCACTATTTTTTGTGCTATTGTAAGCTCAGCGCCTTCAACACACATACATGTTCATGGCAGTGTATGGGGTAATAGAATCTTGCTCTTACTTAATGCGGAAAGGTCGAAGGGATCTGACTCTGCGTTGTTGTTGTGGTTGTTATTGCGCGGCCGCTGCGACAACGCGTCGAACTGCTCCAGTTCTGACGAGGACGGAGATGATAGCACGGACACAGGAGACTTGCCCTGGAAACATAATGGTAACATGTCAATATCTTTTGCAGGGAGATTCGCATAAGCAGTTTCTTGGCATAATAAGTATAATAAGAATGCTAAGAGGGATGTGCGGTGTTACGTGAATGGATAGAATAAGGAATGAGTATATAAGAGGAAGTCTGAAAGTGACACTGGTGGCTGAAAAATTGTTTGGAGATCGGTTGTCATGGTACGGGCATGTTATGCCAAGGAATGAGGAAAATGTTGTCAGGAAAGTTGTGAGCATAAATGTGGATGGCTATACAAGTAGAGGGAGACCAAAGAAACGATGGATGGATTGTGTGAAAGATGATATGGCTAGGAAGGGAGTGACTACGGAGATGATGACTAATAGAGAAGTATGGAAGAAAAAGACATGTTACGCCGACCCCAGAAACTCTGACACCAGGTTAGTCACTAACCACACGAAGAAGAAGAAGGGCAGGAGAATGATGAATAAGTAGCTTTTCACACGAGAGTAGTGTAGCTGTGAAGTATTATATCAGTGACAAAAATTTAGTAGTCACAGCAGAATTTCCAATGATTAACTTCTGCAAACGTACACGAATAGTTTTCAGTACATTAATAGATTCTTAAAAAGTCTAGCTCCTGTGTTTCATGTGGCAACTAAATTGACATAGCATTACATACAGTTCTAGCGTTACTATGACAACTTTTGTATATCAGTGTCTTACCATTGCCTCATCGAATATACCAAAATCCAAATGCGAAGACTAATGAAATAAAAAAAACAAAATCATGTTTTTTCAATAATTATAATTTTTTTAAATACACCAAAACCTTGTTTCACAATGTCCGAATCAGCATTATTTGCAAAGTGATTTGATAAAAACTAACAACATCTGTATGTTTTGTCCTGTGTTATTTTTCTCTCTGGCAAGTTTCAAATATTTAAAGGGATATAACTTACGAAATTATTTCGAGTTTTGTGCCTTACATCGAGTATTCGAGCTCTATAATTGAAATACTTACATGCAGTCCTGCGACGGGGGCCCAGGGGTCGGGGGGCGCGGCCGCAGGGGCCCAGGGGTCTTTCGCTGGGCTACCTACTGCAGACCACGCGTCTGATGATGTTTCCTGCACATATTAGAGATAAATTAAACATTTGTACTTTGTTTGAGAACTATTGTTGGTCTAGCGTATAATTCTAATAAATAAATTAGCATACATGTTTATCAGAATACTTTACTATATCACAAAACCTTCAAATAATATAATTTCGTTGTGTGTGCCAGAAAGAACCCGTGTAAGAGTAAAATTGACTTTTTAACCAATTCATGGTACCGACATAGCATTACTACAGTTCTAGCTTACTCAGACTTCCATTAAACATCTTACCATTGAGTCGGCAAATATACCAAATTCCAACTGCATAGGCTGATAGAATAAAAACGAAACAAGTAAAGTTTCACAGAATAATGTTTCTAAATTAGATTTCGCATCTCCTAAATATTAGTCACATAAGGTCCGGTTTCTGGAACGAGAACGAGATTTATCAAGAGCGCGTAACCTGCTATGATTGGCTGAATGAGTTATCAACAGCCAATCGCATCAGTAACTTGCGTTTATTAATTTAGAAGCATCGATAATTTTTGTTCCAGAAACCGGGCGTATAGCTTTGGATATTCATGGGAAAATTTTATTATTATTCAGTCTTATTAATGATCTAATGGTCATATTCCGCCCGAATATTTGTCTGATTTTGGTTTGAAGTGTGAACCTAAATCCTACCGACACGAAATATAGGATTGAAGAATTTAAGAACCGTTCACTAAACAACATACTCAGAAAAAAAAACATAATTTACCTTTGTTGCTTAACTGTACTGTTATTTAATTTTAGTGTGTACATCACTACATGGTATAAAACAAAGTCGCTTTCTCTGTCCCTATATCCCTATGTATGCTTAAATCTTTAAAACTACGTAACGGACTTTGATGCGGTTTTTTTTAATAGATAGAGTGATTCAAGAGGAAGGTTTATGTGTATAATTTGTCGACATATTATGCGGGCGAAGCCGCGGGCGGAAGCTAGTAACTAGTAAAATAAATGCATGTTTTATGTACCGGCCGTGGCTGGTCGTGGCCGCCCCAGGCGTCCACCAGCGGCGGCGCGGAGCCGGCCACCGGACTGCTGAGGTTCACGTCCAGCAGGTCCAGCAGGTGCGACTGTTGCTGCGACGACTGGCCCTTCTTAGGTGGCGGTAGTCCGTCTGTTGTTCTGTAGAAGGGAAAATTCATTAGTTCGTGGACTTTGTTAACAGCAATGTTATATTACTTCGGTATTCGATTAACTATAACGAGGATACATTCTCTGTCAAGTCAGGTGTTTTTCTATCTACAATATGTATGTATTTACAAAAAAAAATGTATATTAATAGTTTATCAGCCATCTCGTTACCATAATTCAAGCATTCGGTTGCTTAGCTTGGGATTTTATGGCGTTGTGTGACAAGGATATTATTATAGGTGAAATACACGTATTTCCTTACTGTTTTGTTAAATGTAAACTGGAAAGTTAACACCAGAAAACTAAAACAAGAAACACTCGAGGGTTGAAGAATTCCGTTGAGTTGCCTGAAGAACATGCGGTCTACCAATAGAGAGAGTCTCAAAAGATTTTTGGTTGCTGGCTCATTGTGGAAATTGCTTAAAATTGCTTAGAGTTTTCATAACAAAGCTACATATTACTCTAAGATCCCCCCCCCCCTTTACGACCCCGAAACCTCGAGAGCTCTACATTTCCCGTACTCAACAACTACTACTAGTGACGTGTTCGGCACTGACTGTATTACATTCGGTCTGAGGCACTCCATGCACCCGTAGAACCAACACCGCGGCGACGAGTCTGTAGGAGCCGACCATTTCGGGCCATAGCTCGGGACCATTGTCGACCAGCTCGGGTCAGACATATCTCCCGTCGACCAGATCTTGGCGGTAGTCGGGGCCACGGTGGACCATATCGGCGGCCTGGTCGTTTCCAAATGGGTCCATTCTGGTGCAGAAGGCGCGCGGCGCTTATATGTGTGCAAACGGACTGCTTCTTCGCAGAGATACGCCTCTAATCTGGATGGAATGGGATTAAGGACAGGGTAGTGAATGTGGTAGGTCATACGTGTGTTGGAGGGATTAGAAATGGACAGGGCCGTCTGTTGGTCCGCAACGGATGATCCGCGTCGCATGAACCGCGCTACGTAGCAGAGTTCTTAGATAATTCCACTCACTGGAAGTCCTGCTGCGACTGGCTGATGGCCAGCTGCAGCCGCACGTCGTCCGAGCGCCGCCGCCGCTCCTCGCGCTCGGCCTCCTCGCGCGACATGGCGAGCGCGAGCTGCAGCTGCAGTTCTTCTTCGCCGGCTGTGAGTGGTCGCGCTAGTTCGGCTTCCCGACCGCCACCCGACCACTCCGCTGAATCTCCGCTTAGCTGGAATTGAAAGAGATAATATTTTAAAAAACGCCTTCAGCATTTTACGACCAATATTTTTAGTCTTGACTGACGGCCCTGAACGGCCTAAAGCAACCCAGTAGCTCGTTCCTCCGACGCCTCACCCCACAAACCGCACGTCTGCTCTGTGTAGACAGCTTTACTGACCGACTATGTTGTCCCGGACTATGCCGTAGCATAGGCCAACACGTTAGTGACCGAAAAGTGACACTGATAAAAGGATCTTTTTTTGGCGTTGCCAGGGGGCGCTGTTTGTAATAATTTGTGCAATTATTTAGTGAAATGTATTAAAAAAAACAAAAGACGGCGTTAGTTCTAAATTAAACTATGCGAACAAATGATCTAGTAGCTATAGGAGTGTATTAGTTCAAAGTGCTCACCGCAGGGTAGGTGGGACTGGACGTGGCGTCTAAGGCGCCGTCACTGCCGAACTGAAAGGGACACAAGGGTAGGTTAGTGAACAGAAGATACTGAAAGTTAACACGTGGAGAGACGAGACGTGAATGATTATGTGAATTAGTTGTGGGTTAGACAGAAAATTGGCAATATTATTAAAAACATGAAAATAAAGAATATTCTATCTATCTTACAATCGAGGCACTTAGAAGTGATTAGAAACGCCCCCAAAGTCCAAACACAAAACAAAAACAGTTTTAGACCATTTCCCAATTACTCCTTCCGTATACAAAACCATAATTATCAGCCTCAGCGTGTTACACAGTTCGTCGGTTAAGTATTGATAAGTATAAAAATTATGAATTCTATTGATCCTGTGTTGATATTGGTCTCTTGTCCCTAAAAGTTCACTAGGAAACCGGCGTCAGACAGCATCTGCCCGGCATTAATACAGAGACACGCGCGTTGTTATTAAAATATATTCATTTTTCTATTTGTATATCATGTATAACTGCTGCTCATTAATGTTATTCTTTCTTTTATTTCTTTCTTGAATATATAGCTGGCCAAATCGTGTCGAGCCATGCCAGACCTGAACCATGTCACACTTGTGAAGCACGCCTCCGATCTAATACTGAATAAATGCTCAAGCTCTGTGCAACCATGCTCACCGCGGGGTAGGTAGGACTGCTGGGCGTATCCAAGGCGCCGTCGCTGCCGAAAGCGCTCGCAGTCTGCGCGAACCGTTGTTTCGCCTTCAATGCTCTCGCTCGCTCGTTCTTTAGCCTCTCCTCGTCTTTCAATAGGTTTACTAGTGCTTTCGCCTTTTCACGGACGTTCAGACCTGGAAAATTACATTCAAATTTTACCAAATTATAAGAAAATAGTCTCTTAACCCACACACTGCCACGAACACGTATGTGTGTTGAAGGCACTGAGCTTAGAATAGCACACAAAATAGTGGCAGTGTTTGTGTTAAGGAGTTTTGACTTGCATAATAAACTAGGTTCAAACAGAACAAGCCACACATCAGGACTTTTGATGGAAACGAACGAACGAAAGTGGGCGGCGATGACGTAGCGGGATGGGCGTTTTGGAGACTGTACACATTTTGACGTTTGAAAACTGTTGATAATAAGCCAGATTTGGATACGTAACAGTGAATATTGAATTAAATCGAATGTTGTCTTTGCACCGTTTAACCGTTCTCAAGCTCTTTGCGCCACGCTGGGCAATTTGTATGTAAAAAAAAACACTGTTAATTTTGTATACTACACACCTGTTTAAGTGCGTGCGAACTGAAAGTCACTGTCAAACTGGTACACAATCTGAAACGGAGCAGAGCTTAAACATCCCACAGATGTATTATCTATCACAGGGATAGCCAACCCTATGATTAATGTGTTTCCCTACATGACAAATTTAAAAACGCATACAATTTGATCATTCCTAACCAACAATTTCAGCATTGTAGTCACTGTTATACAGCCTGTATACTGTAGGTACATCTTTGATACATTTAGGTCGAAGTTTTAGGAGGAGAGGATTACGTACAAGTCTATAGTCTATACTCAAGTATGTTTGTAACGAATTAACTCAAAAATTACTTAACAGATCTGGAAACTTGGCACAAAGATAGATTATACCCTGGAATAGCATATAAGCTTTTTATCCCGGAAAAATTTACGGTTCCCGTGGGATATTTTCCTACATACCTACACGGCGAAGCCGCTGGCAAAATCTAGTTAACAATCAAATTAATCTATACTAATATAATAAAGCAGAAGAGTTTTGTTTGTTTGAATGCGCTAATCTCTGGAACTACTGGTCCGAATTGAAAAAATATTTTTATGTTGGATATTCAATTTATCGAGGAAGGCTGTAGGCTACGTAACATCATGCTACGACCAATAGGAGCCGAGCAGCGGGTGAAACCGCACAATGAGTCAATGAATTAATTGTACCGTCAACCACAGGTTCTCAATCCCTGCCGGTATCACATTGGCAGATAACGTAACGCCTCCCATCCTACATATCATTAACATTCTGCTCATGGCACTAAATTGTTTATTAATAATTCGCCACGTTGCCACACCGCTGATGATGCGTTTCGTAAGTCATTAGACTCATTAGCATAAGTTCGGGGCCAGTCGCTAACCATGTGACAAGGTTGCTTTGAACATCTAATTAATTTGGCAGTAGGGGGAACATGTACTCAACTCCTTGCATAACCATTTTGATAAAACTAGCTTCTTAGGTATAAAAATCTGAAGACATGTGACCGAGTCCCAACAGTGGCATTCCATTAATTCCAATATGTATTGTTTTATTATTAACCTATACAATCCCATTGTTGGGCAAAGGTCTCCATGCTTCTAACATGTAGCATATCTATCAAAACCTTTTGCCAAATCAAGTTTGTGTTTGACTCCAGAAAAGACCAAAGAACTCACCCTGATCCTTGCCCTCCTCCATATACTGGAAATCCTTCAACGTATGTATCGCAAAGATGTTCTCTTTGCACTGCATGGCCACCTTCTCACTACCGGTCTTTATGAGGTACTCCATAAGGACCAGCGCTTTGTACACGTGCCGCCAGTTCTTGCCGTGGTCGTTGAGCCGCTTCCAGATCATCTGCATAATCTCTGTGAAGGCCATCACGTTGTACGTGAGGTCGGCGATCTCCGCCATCAATGTGCTGGAAGGGCCCCATGGATCGTTTGATGTTGCCTCGCGCACTTTTACCTGGTAGTTACAAATTGATTAGTGACTATGTTCAGACGTGGTAATTTTTTAGCGATGTCAAAAAATTACCACAATTGTGTATTTGAAAGGGTAGTCAATAACGTTACTTTTTATGAATTGGCAAAACGCGGAATTTGTACGTGATTTGTATGAAATATAACAATGTGACGTCAGAAATTTTTAGAATCAAATGGAATACTTATTAGCATTAAATGCAATTTTACAATTACATCTTCGCATAAAATTTAATTTCTGTACGGTGATGGAAGTTTTTAAGACGAGCGCTCTTTTATCTATGTGATTTCATATTTTATTTTTGACCGATTCAAATAGTCAGTTGTAAGAAAGGATATAACTGGCAGGCCATACCTGGGCATCCGAGTAGTTGTGCGCGAGGTTTTTAATATTTCTCCTTAGCCCTGCCACGTTTACTTGCATTTCGTCCCGGCCGCGGGGCATCTGAAACACAAATATTATCGTTATGTTTTTACAAAGTCACCCTGACTAGCACCTCAGGTTTAGAATATTTTGTCAGCTTTTTAATGTTGTTTATACAAAGAGACTGCTTATCTGCAAATATTGATAAGACTGATGATAAGCATTTATCGTGCAAAATATGTGTGGCACAGATAAAGTTGTTCGTAAACGATGTTTCGTAAACAATAAACAACACATCAATAATGGTAATCCTAATCTCCATAATATTTATTATTAAACTAGCTGACCCGACAGACGTTGTCCTGTCTTAACTATGATACCTACCTTACCTACCTACTCTACCTACCAACTTACCTACCCTACCTACCATACCTACCCTACCTACCCTACCTACCTACGTATGTAAGAACCTTCTCCTGACGATAACAAACACAACAAAAAAAGATTTGGCCAAATTGGTCCAGGCGTTGTTGAGTTATGCGCTTACCAACACATTTTGCGATTCATTTTTATATCTATGATTTAATTAAGTAACCACGTTTCCGAACAAATGATGCTCGAATTTAATTAAGTAACCACGTTTCGGAACAAACAATGCTCTTTCAATATAGTCTATGGCTGTGAATGACATTGACATTCGTTACGCGCGTTTTTTAAATATGCAAAATTAAATGTATATTTTTCAATATTTCTGAGAGATTTTCCTAATATTTTTTTCCGTAAGAACCTTCTCCTAATAATAACAAATACAACAAAAAAAGAATTATTAGTGAAATCGGTCCAGCCATTCACGCGTGATGCCGTGACCAAGGAAAACGGGTTTCATTTTTATATATATAGATAATTTTTCACAATAACAAAAAGTATTTAATTCAGTGTAAGGTCAAGAATTCCATCTAGAGAAACTACATACTGGCTGGAAACTTAAAGGAAGAAAAAAACTATTAAGACTCGACTTCGATAGAACGCTGCGAATGAAATGTGTATCAAAACTATGTAGGTACTTAAAAAAACACTAATATTGAGTTCGAGTTAATGTATTGTTAAGAAATAAGCTTTAGTTTAATTCTCAAATATAATGTTCCATTAGAACTAGAAATATAGAATGCAACTCTCCTACATTCTGTTACTATAATCGATATTAAAGCTATAAGTACCGATTATAACAGAACATGGAATTCTGTAGTAAGGAAAATTGTTATCATGCTTGGTTACGTAGCAACGGGACCGGCTGCACGCATTAAACATTGGGAGCGCAACAATGTGCGAAGCTTTAGTTTCCCAAGGCACAATACCTTAAATGTCAAATACTCGTAAAAATTACAGATTTTCATGACGGCCATTATGTGAAGGAAAAGTTTTCTTGGAAGTCAAAACTTAAGTAACTAACCTTTTTTACTTATAGATTCCAGTAATATCTGTTTAAAAAAAAACCAGAATAAACAATTACTCTAAAAAGAGCACTCAGTGAAGTGCTCTTCTTAGAAGTGATATCTATAATACTAATATTATAAAGAGGAAAGATCTGTATGTATGTTTGTAACGAATAAACTCAAAAACTACTAAACGGATTTGGATGAAACTTGGCACAAATATAGATAATAGTCTGGAATAGCATATAAGCTACTTTTTATCCCGGAAAATGTACGGTTCACGTGGGATAATTTCCTACATACACGCGGGCGACACCGCTGGCAAAAGCTAGTGTTTGATATGGCTAGAAAGGAGATGACTACCGATTTGGCGACTAATAGAGAAGTACGGAAGAAAAAGACATGCTGCGCCGACCCTGAGGAAACTGGGCTAAAGATGGGAGAATGTTAATGACGTTTATCTTTAGCGCTACATTGAGAATTATTGCATCATTTTGTTAATACATAATTGAAGCCCATAGTTCTTAATAAAAACTTGGAAAATTCGATGACGCATTTTGCTCAGCTGTCTCTTGATAACTTCTCTTAACGGACTGTATCAATACTAATATTATAAATCTGAAGAGTTTGTTTGTTTGAACGCGCTAATCTCAGGAACTACTGGTCCGAATTGAAAAAATATTTTAGAGTTGGATAGTCCATTTATCGAGGAAGGCGCGCGGGAGCAACTAGTATACTCATAAATGTTGTGGTCCTTTTTATCAGAAAGCAACAATCAACACAATAAAAGCTGTAGCACTTGATTTACTATCATTGAGTAAGTCTATTGGTTCAACCGAGGCAAACGCCACAGGCTTCCATATAAGGTATAAAGGATATAAAGATCTGCATTTCGTACTCATTTACACGGTATGCAGGAAAACTTGATATCATTGTTTTAATTCAAGGAAAACTGTTTACCGTGTAGTATTATGGGTAATAACCCTTGTTTCTGGAACTCATATGTACTTTTTAACCGAAAATAGATTTTTAATTACATCTTTGTACCTTTTCCCAAATATACAATTGTAATTAGCGTTCTATGGCTGCTAGCTGGTCGTTTTTTGTATCAGCCCGTCTGTGTGCTCGGATACACCTTTAGTGCATTCTTGTTTGCAAAACAGCTGTCCTCTCGACCCTCTTCTTATCGTTGATTAAGTATATATTCTATCGTCTATGATAAATACAAAATAATTTTACGTTTTGATGTGTTTTTAATCAAAATTAACTGATCACTCCAACGGAGGTTTGTTCTACAGAATTTGAAATCACAAAGCATTTCACCTCCAATCTCTGTACACGAACGCGTAACACATGTATGTTTTCAGCCGGGGACAGTGACTCGGCAGCCATCTAATTGACTTCCAACTATTTACGGGCGCGCACTAATTGGATGTAAACCGGCGTGACACCAACTATTTCAAACATACATGTAGGTACAGTCGAACACGCTATCTATACTAAAAAAATGAAATTTGTGAATTTGTATGTCTGACTACTTAGTACAATCACACCTGGATTAAAAGTAGTTATTAAGTTAGCTGCCTGTCACTCGTGTACCAAATAGTTTGTCCATCTATACATACAAACATATAAGAGCATATTTCAACAGGTCAATGGCCAGCTTTCAGACGTCCAACACGGGTTTCGACCAGCAAGAAGTACTACTAGCAATCTTCTCAGCTACATGGCTAATCTTGTGCCAACAGTAGACAGTGGGGGGCAAACTGATGCAGCTTACTTCGATTTTAAAAAAGCATTCGATCTAGTAAATAATGATGTTTTGCTCAATAAGTTAGCGGCCGTTGGTTTCACCCCACATCTGCTAAGGTTTTTCGCAAGTTACTTGAGTGGTAGACAACAGTACGTAGAATATGCGGGGTACAAGTCAGAGCCATATTTTACCAGGTCGGGAGTGAGTCAGGGCAGTAACCTTGGACCTTTGCAATTCATTCTTGTGATTAATGATTTACCAAAAGCGGTTAAAGAAGCCAATTGTTTACTGTTTGCTGATGACCTCAAGCTGTCGCTGGAGATAAATAAATTGGAGGACTGTGACAGGCTTCAAAGAGACATAGACAGAGTGGTGACCTGGAGTAAGGATAACCTCTTGCAATTCAACATCTCAAAGTGCATGACCATCACTTTCTCTCGTGCGCGTACTCCTATTATATATACGTACAAGATAGACGGGGTGCCAATGGCTAGGGCTACGGAAGTTAGGGACTTAGGGGTGAAATTCAACACTGAGCTAACGTTTCGCGACCACGTCACAAGCTGCTGCAGAAAAGCCTACCGTAATTTAGGTTTTATGCTTCGTATGGTGCGTGGTTTTAAAAACATTAAAGCGGTTATCGCCTTATATAATGCTTTAGTCAGAAGCCAGTTAGAATTTAACGCAGTCATTTGGGCTCCGCACGAATCTAAATATAGGCTCATGCTGGAGAGAGTACAAAACAAGTTTGTGAGGTACTTGTACCCATTTTATCCGCTTATGTACCCGACGTTATTTATTTTGGGTATGGTTGGATATAACGAACTGAGTGTCAGGAGGGATTTGGCACTCATCTCGTACATATTCAAAGTACTTAGAGGGAAGGTACATAACGCGGACGTTTTAGGGCACATAGGTTTGTGCGTTCCGGACAGGTACGTGTGGCGACGTCGACAGCCACAGCTGCTAGCGGAGCCGCGCGCTCGAACCAATCTTTTAAGGCAGGCGCCATGGACGCGAGCACTCCGCACTCTCAAACTCATAGCGAGTGACTCAGACCTATTCTGTTGTTCTCTGAGTGAGTTCACAAGAAATGCATTGTTTGTGATATGTTACAAAATTTAATTATAATAAGTACTTAGTAAGTAATAATAACAAAATAGTTAATAAGGGTAGGTTAATAAGTTTAGATTAAGAATATTTTTGATAAGTACACTATCGAATTAGGTATACCCTGTAATGATAGATGTAAGTTGGAAATAAATAAATAAAAATAAATAAATAAAATAAATAAATAAGTGACACACGTTGTGTATGTGTTTTAATCAAACTTATGTGGCGCATGGACTCGTGATCGAAATTGAATGATCAGTAAGTGATTGTGCTAATGGTTATTGCTAATAAAACGTCGTCTATATCGTAACGAAACGTCCACTTAAAACGTCCTAATAGATAGATGGAAGTCAGAAGGTATAAACTGACCGCCGTATAAGGGATAGCGGATTGATAAAGGATTTTACTAGCAAAGAGGGATGCTGGTCATTGTCACATTCCATGTCACATTTTATGAGGCTGATAAAAGGAATGAGAAGTCAGCTGAATTGCTTGAAAGAACAAAGTTTTCGAATGTACTTGATGGAGTTGCAAAGGCACTTTTTCCAACTTAAATGTCAAGTGGAAAAACAATTTTTTTGCAAATGTTGTTACAAAACAATAACACTTTGTTACCGGTACTTAAAACAGGGACAAGGGACATTATTCCCAAAGAGCCTCAAGTTGCAAGCAGGACATCGGCTCTTGTTCCCGCGCGCCATTATTCCAGAGCGTTGAAGGACCAAAATTCGTCTTTATCCGTGACAATGGATGTTATTTTGGACGCTATGCCTCGTAAACATGTGACGCTTTGGTACAATATATTTTTATCTGCGGCGTTTGACCCGACGCACAAAGATGTTTTGGCTAATTTTTACTTTGAAGATTTGTTTGTATCACGATAATTTCATGATAAGCACATAAAGCGGGATTGTCCGAAAGAGTTACCGCTTCCCCGGAACATAAAGGGCTACGGAAGGAACATGGATGGGTTTTAGTCAGTAAGAGTCTGACACTCCCTTCCGCTCCACCCAGAGCGGGAGCAGTCATTGGATGATTTCCCAGCCTTAAAAAAAAAGTGCCCCAGCAGTATACTTAAGCTTTGAAATTCATCACACCTCTCGCATTACTGTCTAGGATATATGTATTACCTACACCATATATGGAAATCGTGTCTTTAAGACTCATCTACTTAATTAGAATTTTAAATTCAATTAATTTAATGACAATGAAATGAGTCTAAGCTGCTAGATCCAGAAGCATAAAATTTTGCAAAAGAACTCCCTATTTTGACGGTGAGTACTAAGGAGGATTACCCCAAAGGGGTTATAGGCGATGGAAGTTTGTGTGGAAGTTATGCCATGGGGAAGTCTCATCAGGCTTGCCATAGAAATATTTCTTCAGAGTCGTTTGCGGCTGTTTTCGATGAAATTCAGCAGAGGACGTCTCTGTGCTGACTGACAGGTAAACATAATCACCTTGTTACACAAAGGCGTTATAATTATATTATTGGATAGACTTTTTTGTCAATGTCAGTGGTGTGACAATGTATGATAATGGCTATGATAAGAGTCCAACAGATAACAAAGTACTTAGTATCTACGTTGATAACAGGGTAGTTTGATTGATATTTTAGGCCCCTAAGTAGAGTTTATGAGTTTGTCTTATTGTTCTACGCTGGCTGGGACATAATAGCACACACACATACTTATGATGCCCATGTAATAAAATGCAAATTGGATAAGGGATTTTTATCAAAGTTATTAACTACACAACACAAAGTGAAGCAATTTTGTTGTTACTTGTTATCTGTTATCAATGTAAATCAATGAAGGCTTATCTGGCTATCACTCTGAATCAGCTTTATTCGCACATAGATATTACAGTATGTGTGCGTGACATTAGTCATCGCGTTCTGATAACTTTAGCGTATATTTCACAGACATAATCTGTTTTTTTTTATTGGGAATTACCTATAGATACAAATTTAAAGGAACTGTGGAAATTGCTATCAGTTATTGGCATGTAGTACAGATATTTTTAAGTTTTTTAACTGCTTTTTCCTCGTGTAATAACTCATCAAAGAAGGTAAAGTTCCATCAAATTCTTTACGTAAAACAGACCTTGAAAAGGCCGGAAAATCGACGTGATGTACAAACAAGATTATGTCGAACGTGATTAATTTACATTGTATCGACTTTCGCGTGTTTTCATTCAAAACATGATCGTTTATTTATATAATTTCCATATTTTATTATTCAAGATCCCATTTTTGTATTTTAGTGCCTACTTAGTACATATTATTTCGGTAGTACATATTTTGTTTATCTTCTCTTACTCTGTAAATAAATACCTTAGTCCATTTCCCTGGTGCTGGTGTACTTCAATCATTCTTCCAGTAGGTAAGCGACGTACCTAAACTACTTAAATAACTTAAAAAATATTCGGAATTTAAAGCATGCGGATGTAAGGAGCAGGACCATGTATAAGGGCCACTAGCATGTGAAAAAAAAAACATGATATGACGACATAAGTCCGAGCAACTATGGAATGTAAAATAAAACGGTGTCAAAGTCAAAATGAGGCGTATCCGGTTCATCATTGTCATGTGGACGATGGCCAGGATAACTGAATGACGACGCATCATAAGAATTCGTGAATTGTCAAACCAAGCGAGGCAAAAAATGTACCCAGAGTGTCAGTTTTAAAAGTTGGTGTTACCTCTATGTTGGCATAGGAATTGGCGTAATTTGTCTTATTACAAATATTTACGTCATTCAGCCAATACAAAAAAAAAATTGTTATATAAACACAAATATTTGAACAAATACGCCAAGTGTAATGCCAACATTAAACGTAGAAGAGGTACTGTCAGTACTTTTAAAATTCGTCCCCGTCTTCAGGAAACCCGTTCAATAAATCTGTTGACAGATAGGTATCATGTCAGCTGAAATGATTGGTTGACCAAATTAAGAGCAATCAATCACAAAACTTTACACGAGATTTGTCAACAAAATAAATTGATATCGCTTCTAGAAGCAGGGGACAACACTAGGGAGTAATATGGCAAGCAAAAAATATCCAAAAAAATATTTTTAACGACTAAAACTTACTTTGATGTGCAATAGTGTTGTATTTTGTTTAAATTTTAGACAAAAACAGCCAAGATTGCGTGGTTAGTCGCCTTTTCTGCCGACAATAAATACATAAAGATATACATACAAACTTATTATGTTAGTACATGCATAAGATCTTAAAATAAAATGTCGGAGCTGTGCACTTTGACAGCGATTCTTTAAAATAATGACATATTTATCATATTTATATCTCCAAAATAATGAAATTCTATTGTGTAAATAAAAGTATGCATGCTTGATTTTTATTTATTACTGATTTTATTGTCTATTCAATGTTGTTCAAAAACAATTGAATTGTTTATAACTATTATTACATTTATTACTGTCAATACGCAGCTTTGAAATGTGCTTCTCAGAAAATTTAAGTACAATAAGAGTGTCACTTTATAAATAAAGACAATTAATAAATCAAGCTACTAGAGTTCTAATCATTTTTGTTTTCATTTCTAAAAAGGTATGCATGCAAAAGGAGAGAACATATGTTCAGTGCAATATCGTTTTATACATTGTCTTTTATCAGTAAGATAATAATACACAAGACTCATATTCAGAAGTACCCACCGTGGCTATGAGATCACTTCCGCTACAAAATGGCACTTCTTCAATCAACTTCCGATCCTATTCACCATTACATAAACACGATATTGCACTTTCACACTCCTCGCACAGTTAATTTATTAGTAAGCGAGTAAAACTAATTAAACACACACAAACCACGTTTCAACTTTTAATTATCACTACGGATCTAGTCTACTGAAAAATCACATTAAAAACGCCACGACTTTTCATTCAAATTAAATCAAATCAATGTTATCTAACTACGCCACCACTTTTATTTCACTAATTACTTTGATAGCTACACTACAGCTACATCAAAGAGCAATAAACGAGAAAGAGTAAGACATTAGAGGAGACGCGACGTACGCGTCACGCGGCGCGCACGGCTCTGCATTGTCTAGGCGAGCAGTAATGTGTCCGTTAGTGTGCCCGCACATGACTCAACATGTGAATAATTAGGAGGAAAGAACCAACAGGGACGTTGTGTTGATATTTGTGTGACGAAATATACAACTTATTTTACCAAATTGTTTATTTCAGAATTAAAATGTCAGCGTTAACTGTAAGCTGCATAGCTGTATTGCCAGGAGCTTTGCCGCGACGACTAATTGACGTCAGTACTAGATTTGCCTAATTACAAACATTACCACACAAACAACAAAATCGCTTTACAAATACACAAAACAAGCAACGCTAACTAATTCCAACTCAAATAGCAAACTCATGTCATGACTTATTTGTGTCATCGCTCTTCGTCACCCAATGATTGCGATTAGATAGCAATGTCAACAGGCAGTCGTTATGTGCGTGTTGGTTCGTCTACCGGGGCACTAACAAAGAGGGTAGGTTGAGTAACAAGGTGGGGGAAGCACTACGCGCGGCTGAAACACGTGCTATATGAAATGTTATGTATCGTATTGTATTGGGAAGACTGAGAAATTTATTTGTTTGCACGTACACAAACGAAAAGATTATTACACTTTCAGGATTTCTCTTAGTCATAATAGCGGATATACTAGATTTGTTTACTGATAGAGACCAAATAAATCATAGCTTTGTAGTGTAACGTGGGATCAGCATAACTAACTCCCGATGATAGGCTGCATTAGAAAGAAGAGGTTTTATTTGTTAGAAAAATATTGAACTACGGGGGAAGTCTCATTAAGTATTGCACAGTACCTTCAACTGAGGATGACACACAAGTCAAAGACTGGAGGGAAACAATGGTTTGAATGAAGAACGAGACAAAAAACACACGCCCTACGCTTTGAAAATTCGGCGGATAGAAGGTCTGGAACCAAAAAAAAACGTTGTTTCAAACTGTATACTTAAGGCATCAAGAGACCTTATAACCTTGAAGCCTTGAAATGATATAAGCCTTCAACAACGATACTAAGGTTTATTCATTTAGTTCATAAATAAAGTTCTTTCTTTGCAAGAGTCAGTGATCGCAATTCAGTCTGGTAAGCACGTACCCATCTGCTTGTACATAAAGACAATGAATGTTTACAGCTACGCTTTCAGGCTGACGTCATTCGTTATCAGATAGTGGCTTCTAAGAAGTATTTTATTGTTGCATAGAATGTTCTAGATACAGGTGTCAATATTATATAATTGAGTTAAGAGGCTTTGTCTGACAAGTGGATTATGGGCACCCTCGACGCCGTTACAATGTCGCAGTAGCATTTTAAGTCTTGTATACCCAACCGGAATGTTTCTAATCCAAATCTTCTAATCATCACTATTTGAACTATTATTAAATTCCACATTAGAGTAGATTCCATACCTGCCGGGTAAGCGGGATTGTTCGAAAAGGGTTACCGCTACCCCGGAACATAAAGGGCTAAGGGAGGAACATGGATTGGTTTTAGTCAGTAAGAGTCTGACACTCCCTACCGCTCCACCCAGAGCGGGAGGAGTAATTTGATGATCTCCCACCCTAAAAAAAAAAAATGAGTAGATTCCATTTTTCAATAAGGCCAGGTGTGATTAAGTATGCCTGAATATAATATTCGCATTATCATCATAAATGTTCACTCTGTAATAATATTACTAGGGAGAAGGTGGAATCAGGTTTCAGACGTTCAGGCTTCTGTCTGCCCTTTCTCGTATTTAACACACTATTATGATTTCTTGAATTTTCAAGCCAGATCCCTCTTTATTAAATAAAAAAATGTTTGAGTTTATATTGGGCACAATACAAGAAAACTTTGCCGTCAAGCCAAATGCTAAGATTTGACAATAAGTCGAGTTTGGAGGACGAAATAACAAATTATTTATTTACTGTTGGCCGTAGTCACCGCTCACCGGTCATCGCCACGTGCGAAGCCAGTACGTTGGGTAATATTACCTGCCTCGCTTTGCCAATATTGCCAATATCATAGCGGTATGATATTGGTAATGTTTGCGGACCTAGAACGGTCCAAGGTAGGTAGGAGATCCTTGTTCAGCAGCAAATATTTACTGTTGATACTACGACTTCTAGGAATGCATTAGAATCAATTTCTTTCACAGGAAATCTAGTGATTTAAGAATTTATCTTCCAAAACATGGATTAAGCTTTTGACTCTACTTAAATTCCAAAAAAAATCCCTAGTGATACGATTAGAACTGCCAACAACACAGATAATAGGCATAGACAAATATCTACTAACATCATCGAAAACTCAAATTCCAACAAAAGATGTATACCAAAATATTAATAAAATTCGCTCTGCACGCTCCTAACTGTATTTTGACAACACAGAATGTTCTTCTACTCCAACTGCTTACTAACTCCTATATTGATCGCAATAAGGTAGAAAATTGTGCGTTTTTGGTCGTAAAAGATAGATAGTAATGATAGAGGACGCCTGGCCGTGGACCGAGTCGTTCATTGAACTTATGATTTAGCCATGGTTTAAATTTGCATGCGTGATTAACAATGGCTCACACTGTATCGATGCTGAGCCTCGAAGGGAGATCCGATAATTTGTTTGTTGCATGATCTAAGATTTCATTTGGATTTTTAAAATGTAATTCACAAAACTGATGTACAATCTTACATACATAAAAAAGAGTATTTGAAACTATTCGTCTGATTGGCATTTACTAGATATTAATCCCGCATGCACATTTTAAATAAGACAATTTTACTTATCATCATCTGTCTAGCCTTTTCCCAACTATGTAGGATTCGGCTTCCAGTCTAACCGGATGCAGCTGAATACCAGTATTATACATGGAGCGACTGCCTATCTGACCTCCACAACCCAGTAAGTGGGCAATACGATACCCCTTGGTAAGACACTTATTATCTACTTGAAATAGAATTTAATTCAAATACTATAAACTAAAGTGTTTCTATGCTTAAGTAATTCCTATGGTGGGTTTTAATACTGCTACAGTTTTTTGTCTATACGAACTACCACGGAACACTTCGCTTCTGTTACGAGAAACTCATTCTCCTACACCTAGGACAGAGGAAGCTTAAAAGGAAACGTATCACGTGCTGCGATCATTAATTAACTAACAAATGCATTATTGATACAAGTTTAATTTATGCCGAGACGAGCTACAGTGTGGCTTTAATTTGTCACGAAGTGGATTAGAGGAAGCCGTTATATCCTACGTACGAGTGTCTAAATGATGACTGACAAGCGACACCTGCTGAAGACCCATAAGAACGACAACCTTGAACCAATCTCTTACAATACAAAATATTCCAACCTAGAATAATATGGCCTATAAAATTAACAAATTGTATGCGGGAATCCCATTAAATCATTTACAGTTAGTCATTAAGATGCCAATACATTTACATACGTTTAAAACCCATTTTAGTCAAACTTATTAGTCAAATACTAGCCGAAAACCGTGACCGGAATTACAAGTTTAGACGTTGAAGTGACGTAGTGTCATTGTGACACTACAGCTCTAAAACAAAGGCGACAGAAGTGCAATTTAAAGACATTTCCGGACGAAAAGACCGAAGGACCAAAACACTTGAACAGAATACAATAAGCGGCCAATTGCGAAGTTTTAGAAATCGCAGGATCAGAGTAATAGAACAAAAGTCAATACCCCTTCGTAAACCGTATACCTACATTAAATTTACTTATGTATACAAAACCACTGCTATCTCGAATCGCGATTTTTAATTCAGTGTCAATGTATGCGTGACCTTGTTTACGCGTGAGCAGTGGAACTTCTATGTTTATTTTTGTATTACAGGTGGAACTCCTGCGCCGGTCGAGGTCGATGACCGCCGCATCCTATCAGCGCGGGATTGTTTCCGACTTTGAATATGAATGATGTGTTGATTGTGTTATCTCAATTTTGCTGTATTTTAGTTACCTTTTATAGGTTTTGTTACGCTGTTGTGGTTGTTACGTGACGTTTTTTTCAAAATCTTGAGGAAATGATTTAACTTTAATCATTGTTCGTCTGTGCCTATCCGATTGGCCGGAGAAGATAGAACACAAAGAAAATTGGAAAAGGTTAAAAAAATCATGGCTCAAGGAGTTGTCTTTCGAAGAAATAAATTAGTTTGTTTTTTTTTTCCTGCTATACCGTACTGTCTGATATATTACACATATTTTGCAGTGGGTATTCACAGGCTCGTATTATTATTAAATGACTTGCTGCTTCCAAATAAGCAGTAAAATTTTCAACTTGTACACTGATACACACTGCACGGATTTATGGTTTCCAATTTTTTTTTTACTTTTTAGTGAAAGAGTGACGTCGGAAGTGACGCACATACTCACAAAGTCTGTTTAAAGATGTTTGGCAAACAATCATATAATGTTTCGGTGTTAGAATGTTTACGTAAACATGTTTTGACGGTACAATTTTTAATCTTGTTTTGTTTAGCGCCGGTGAAGAAAGAAAACATTAGTTTGTTCGCGTTAAACAACCCACGCACGTAAAAATCAGCTGATCAGAATGGGCTGGAAGCTTGTAGAGTTCAAAGCCAGAGACCAAATTAATATGACAACAACTATTTGAGGGTGGAAAATCATCCAATGACTTCTCTCGCTCTGGGTGGAGCGGAAGGGACTGTCAGACTTTTGTTGACTAAAACCCATCCATGTTCCTTCCTTAGCCCTTTATGTTCCGGGGTAGCGGTAACCCTTTTCGAACAATCCCGCTTAACCGGCAGGTATGGAATCTACTCTAAGGTGGAATTTAATAATAGTTCAAATAGTGATGATTAGAAGATTTGGATTAGAAACATTCCGGTTGGGTATACAAGACTTGAAATGCTACTGCGACATTGTAACGGCGCGGCGTCGAGGGTGCCCATAATCCACTTGTCAGACAAAGCCTCTTAACTCAATTATATACCCCTATTATATACTCCCTACCGCTCTGGGTGGAGCGGTAGGGAGTGTCAGACTCTTACTGACTAAAACCAATCCATGTTCCTTCCTTAGCCCTTTATGTTCCGGGTAGCAGTAACCCTTTCAGACAATCCCGCTTACATGATAACAACTATTTAGGCACGTATTTGAAGACATTTCGGCAAAATAAGAGATATATTAGAGACTTTCTCACTATCGGAAGTTAATAGGTACGACGACGCTTAGGAGATATATATTCAGCAGTCGACATCTTTCGTCAGACACGACGATATGGTAGTGAATAGGTACAAACTTTAGTTTTACTTTCATGTACCTAACTAACATAAAAAACCCATACATACACATGAACCGTAGCACACTA
Organism: Hyppa rectilinea; assembly: GCA_951799385.1. Lineage (NCBI taxonomy): Eukaryota > Metazoa > Arthropoda > Insecta > Lepidoptera > Noctuidae > Hyppa > Hyppa rectilinea. The sequence goes on along the minus strand of OX637309.1, from coordinate 19,250,976 downwards.
TTCTATGCTTCTAATTCCACTATCTCAATATCTTCGACCTCACTGACGTATTTACCGGCTTAACTCAACGCTTTGTTTTCTTTCCGAGATTAACATCATCGTTAGAATGGTTGCATCGGCATTTACATAAATTTGTGGTTACATCACTGAGCTCAGGCTAAATTTATTCACTTTCACAATGGTGAACTAGTTGAACACCGTGAACTACTCGTTTAAACTAGATAACGTGAAATCATTCCAGTCAAGACTGGGGATCTGATGACAGGCGTGCTAGACAGATTCAATTTTGTTTCTAGGCTTTAAGTGGCGAGGGGAGCGGTAAAGAAGCCCGTGAACTTTAATTTTGCTTACTATTTTTTTTTACAGGTCAGATCAGGTTGTACGTTGATAAAAAATGATTCATAACATCATAATCATCGATACAACTCGCTAAGTTATAATTTACCTCAAATAGTTATTAATTGGATTAATTTGAACTTAGAGAGATGTATTGATGATTTTAATTGGGCTACCCTGGCGCTTTTACGGTTCCTTAAAGTTACCGGAAAAATACCGGAAAATATTCAACAGGCTTGCACTATATTAGACAATGTCCAGTAGTAAACAGAAATACTAAATTGCAGTTGCTGAATGCTTCAGTTTAAAAGGAGAAAATGAATAAGGCTAAACCTATATAATTAAATAAACCAATTAACCTAGCCTATACCTACTAAGACAAAAAAAATAAATTGTAAGAATCGACCACATACTAGATGTGATGTAAGATAAATGACGGTGATATTTTCGTATCCAGAAGTTAATTTTGTTTGTACAACAAGTTTCTATGAGTAAGAGACCGTGCTTGACCATGACTGTGCGTTTAGTTCGGACTTAAATCTCCACCACGTGAACCATGCGTCATAATTCTTTGAAAAATGTGTGAATCCTATTGATTGCATATCGCTGGAGAACACGGATGTTATAAAACGAGACTAAGAATTTTATCAATCATTATTGATTAATAATTTTGAATTAGATCAGACACAAAACCAGTTCGTACAAAAGTAACAAGTTAAAAAAATATTTTCAAAGAGTAAGTGTTAAATAAGTTGTTCTTTCCACCGTTTTGAAAATATTATTTACCTTGTTTCAGCTATTTACAGCTTCTAATAAACATACGTAGCCATATACACAAAAGCACTTCCTTAAGTCATTGACTGCCACGCAGCAGACACAATAGAAAAACTATTGTTTGTCGGACACATGGTGACCGCGTTGGCGTTCAACGTGTTAAACGCCGCCGCTACATCAGAACACCCATAAACTTTACTAAAACACGAGTGGCGTTAAAAATGGCTGAACTTATGAGGCCCATTCTATGAAAGTTTAATGTTCATGACGTCACACGGCCCACGCCGCCACGTTTTTTGGCAGAATGTCGGACTACCCACAATTATTGTGAATCAGGTCGCATGGTCAGCGGCCAAGGGTGTCAAGATTAATACAATGTGGGGCTTCGTTGCATTTTTTTTTTTAAGGCTGGGAAATCATCCAATGACTGCTCCCGCTCTGGGTGGAGCGGAAGGGAGTGTCAGACTCTTACTGACTAAAACCCATCCATGTTCCTTCCGTAGCCCTTTATGTTCCGGGGTAGCGGTAACCCTTTCGGACAATCCCGCTTACCCGGCAGGCTTGGCTCTGAGGGGCCCCTTCATATGCTGACATCTCTTTGAGGCGCGCGTGGAACATATACGCGCCGTCCGGCACGGGTCTGGTGCCAGGCTTCGTTGCATAAGAAGGTAATATTAGAAATGTGGAGATCTATGTTTTTTTTACGAGATTAGGTAATAAACTGGCCGTAAAGTCGTGACCGAGGGGCGTCCAAGGATTGTAAGATGAGGTGTGGGTCGACCGGCGGCGAGATGGGCGGGCGATATTGTTGCTATCACAGGACAAACCTGGATGAAGCCTTAGCCACACGTTGGGACAGGTACATGAAAAGAGAAGCCTATGGCTCAGCAGTGCTTGGAGTCCGGTTAAATTCCAGTTCTTTACAGTTTCGAAAGTATAATAATTTTGAGCGAATATCGCATATTACAAAAGTGCACATTTTTTTTTGCATTTTTAATTGATTCGCTCAATTAAAATCCTCAACTCGCTGTCTCAACGACATTCAGACATCAATTCTGACTTAAACTCACATAATAATAGGTTTCACATCGAACCCCCTACGACCATCATAAACTATAAATAGCCTCGATTGCCTGCAGATCGATACAGCACGTAAAAGCATACATAATCAGCAAGGCAAGGCTATGGTGTAGCCGTCGACCTTGGCCGGAACGTCTTGTGTCGACAACTTCAATGTTTTAATTTATTAAGTGAGCATTTCCCACAGTTATGTTATGACATGTATTGGCACCAGACTAGTCGTCATAGCAATAAAAAGTTTTACGTCGAAAAAGGTGAAAAAGTATAGCTCGTGTAATTTAAACCCCTTAAAACGATCTTAGATCTGGCCAATATGATCAAACACAGTCTAAGAAGAACTGTCCTGCACAGACACTAGGTCAGTCAGATCAAGCAAAAAAATAATACAGCTTAGACACACGACCGGTTAATTCTAACGGGCTCAGGCCTTAGACCAGTCTAGCAGACAGTGGCGTTAACAACTTATCAGCTACAAAACTGTACACACGATCAACTAAACTACTCTATGGTCTGGCAGAGGCAGTTAGCAATTGGCTCAGATCTGAATTTGCTGGAGAGTTCGAGACGCTACTAATTCTTTGCAGCTAAAACACTAGGAAGCGGTCGAGGGCGGGCGTTTTAGGCGCTGTATAACGTCTGATTCTGAGCCTAATTTGAATCATTATTTTAGTCTTTATAGAACGTACAAAAGCTGATATAGTCAGTTCCAGCCGTATATAGACGCATATACCGGTGTTGCTAACTAACCGGCCTTGTGTGTCATGCATCCTATGTTATTGTAATGATGCTAATTACGTGTGAGATATCTCACTGGAGTCCCTAACAGGGTCAGTACAGACAGCTAATTAGTTATCAGGTTACACATCATTGAAAATATTTATTCTGTCACCATCTTGGTGACAGAGCTAGTAGAAACTTTCTTATTGAGCTATTAGAACTTTCAAATACCCATTGAATAGGTACCACAAACTAAATATGCCGATTCACATAGAAATAGGTACGTATCAGCAATTCGCCATGGGAAATAACTTTACCTCGTCGGCTAGTTTATGGCCAATGGGTGGATTTGCTCACGACATTCGTGTTGCGTTTGAACCTCGTGACGAATCAGAGGTATGTTTAAAGATACAATTGTTTGAAAACACATAACTGCATGCCAGTGTTCACTGTGCCAACAACACTGTTTTCTACGAAACACATAGTCAGATATAGTGTCATGGTTTTGGAAAGTATGAATCTGGAATGGATGAATGAATAAACTGTGAAATTATTAGATTGGCAATGAAGTACGGAGTTAGGGAAAGGCTAAGGTTGCATTACGGCAATAGCCATTGACTCACAATCTGAATTCATAATTCATTATGATGAGGGCACTAGGATTTACCCATTTATGTCATAACCACTTCTTGCTTTCCCCTCAAAAATCCCACGACAACGAAAGAAAATTTACGTAAATTATTTATCATTTATTTACCTCATTAACAACACTGTTAAGACGTCAAATCTGTGACTAATGCGAGGAATTTTAACTTTTATCGGAGGACGTTGATAACGCCTTGGCTGATAAAAGGTGAATAACATAATTATTTTGTCGATTTCACTAAGAAAGATGTGTTTCTACGAAATAGCGAAGCTTCAAAGTTAGAAATAACGATTAGAAAGTGTGCGTAGGCGATGAACTACATCTATACAGACTGACTCATATCTTATGGCACTAGTTCTAGCAAATGGATTGAGGACCACATGAACATGACCCATGAAATTTGAACTGTTGTATTGGTTGAAATCTCAACAGTTCAGTCTTCGTCTAAGCATTTGGTAATTATCTATTCGCAAGGTAGCACCAACCAGACGACTGCCGATTACTTGAAAAAATTGTCATATTTTGACTTTTAAGCAGTTTTCTCTGGGAGATAGCTCGTAAGTGCATTACTCTTTCTTTTCCAAACAAAGTTTTCCTTACAACATCACAAAGAAAACTCCATATATTTACACTATTTATGTGTGTATCAAATACCGTCTGGCCTGCTTATGATAATTCAGATAAATACCTAAAGAATGTAGTGTCTGCTCTTATCAGGGGTCAACGTATTTGATGTTTCGTAAGTTCAAGTCCCTAATTTGTATTCACTATCACTTTATGTTTGTTTTGTGAATGAAAAGCAAACAAAGAACTACGTTCCAGTTTTTGCAAAACCACGGGATAGAAATATGTGTTTCATCTGTTAAAAAGAGATCACAACAGCTTCGAAAAGAAATATATAGTAGAGAAAGATGAATTTCGATTATAGATTTGGTATGACCATAATTACGTAGCTCATATTGTAAACATTGTTGGTAGTCCAAACTTAATGAACTGCGGATGACGTGTATCCAAAAGAAGATTCAGGCGTTTGAAACAATCAACCAAACACAACAAAAAAAAAAAACGCAACAAAACTGAGTGGGACATGCACCTCAATGAAACCCAACCACGTGGTTACTTCGGGGGCACAGCTGACACACATTTGCAGAGCCGGTTTACAAGCTATACACAAAATGTACGAGGAACTTCTGAATCAACTTACATAGTTCATTATCAAGGACCTCGTCGCCATTTGCGAACCACTTTAGACATTTTATATTCACATTAGATCACTACCGGTCGTGGTTAAAGTTTGGACACGTATGGCCCTGGCTACGGAAGAACAATGTTTTTTATCCTGGAAAAGTTTGGAGCTTCAGTATTGCGGATAAAACTCACCTAATTAATTGGTTTGAAAAATGTCTACACATTGTTTAAATTAGTTCTAGACATTTGTAAACCTATTCGTAACAACTGGCACGAACTGGCAAAAGTTTAGCAAAAAACGAGACAAAACGTAAAAGTAATCTTGTGTTGCATACAATTTCCGGACGAAATGCGAAAAAGTATGGTATTGAAGTTCTCAAAACGGTGGATCATTATAATTTTGTTAGCCTAAGCGGTTCTAGCCGAGTTTTACAGCCTTCTACATAACTACGGTGCAGGGTCTTAATTATTAATAAACATTAGCGTTACGTTGCTGTAATAAAACAGTGCTACCACGGCAAGCAACTCCTACCCTCCAAAATTTGAAAACTCGTGAGGTGATAAAATTATTAGACATTCGTAGTAAGGAAACGACATTGTCCCAGCGACAAAGATTGACATTGATAGCAACCTTGTTTGCGTTACCAGGAGGAAACTGATGCCACATAAATAAACTGCAATTGCATGGTCGGAGATGGATACAAATATGTTCCTATCTGTGTGTAAACAAGGAGGCGGAGTCAGGCTGCGCAAGATTCCTCTATACCACGATTTTGCGCTGGTACACGATTGTTTAACGAAAAATTAGTAAGCAGTGCTGCCAAAATAAAAGCTGTAATAACTTTTCTTGTATTCGGAAGGCCAATTTGATAAATGAAAAGTAAATAAAACAATTATCTTCACCGTCGTAATGAGTGAACGTGGTCGGGGATAGATGATAAATTGATACCTAATAGAGCAAAAATATTTTATTATCTGCGTATGCGCAAGGGGGCGGGGTAAGGTTGCACAGGCCTGCTGCAAAATACGATCTTGCGCTGAAACACGATTGTTTGGCAAAAAATCTGTAGCAGGGCTGCAAAAATAGATACTGTAATAATAACTTTGTTTGTTTTCAGAAGGCCAATTGATAAATGAAAAGTAAATAAAACAATTATCTGCTTTGTCGTAATGAATGAACTGTGGGAAGTTTTCATTAAGAAGTATTATCGAATTACTCACTATGTTTTTTCTCAGATCTTTATAATTAAGACGTTACCTCAGAATGTTATTTTCTTCTTTAGTTCATTTAAAGGTGTGTACGGTTACTTTTTCATATTTTTAACTGAGTTAAGTAGTTCCGCCGCGATAAAATAGTTAACCGGTCCCTGATATGGTATCGTATCAACTAGTCACGAGCGATACGGCTACAGGAGGAAACGACCTTTATACCTGTTATTACGTTGCGTTTGTCACTGGGCAATGTGCTAAATTTTTTATTAAGTTTATGATTAAACATGATTTCGAGATCATTCTTCCTCATTTTTTATTCTGTCAATCTGCACCCTCATTACGTAATCTTATTGTATCAATCAACCATAGCTTCATATGTTCGAAAAATTTGTCTGATCAACAACAATGAATGCTCTTGAACTGAAAGCTATATTAAGCCATTGCTACTGTTAATGTGTTACACAATTAGGGTGCTGATCTGACATGCGCGTGCGAAATTCAAAACTTGAATTGAATACATAACCTTTAATTTCTCGAGTTTCTTCGTATGTTGTATGAATGATCTATTTACTCGTTGAATTTTTTCGAGATCGAGTTTATTGACCATAACCCATTTTAATTCAGATCATCTCCTAACAGAGTGTAGACATTATAGACATGTCTGCCTCTTATAACTAAATAATGTTTTGTGTTGTTGTTACATTTAGATATTTCATAAATATAAATGTGCAATTTCTGATTATGCAAAATACTTAATTACTACATGAATTGAAATCAGTGGGAATTGAGCATCATTGGAAATCGCATACCTAAACAGACAGTAATGTTAAGATTAAAAGTTATCAATAAATGGCATGTACTATTGCTCATTATTAAGAATAAAATTCTTATAAAGACCTTAACCCTATTTCGAAATAATTACAAACTAGTATTATTTTAAGACTTGAAAAATGTATTGTGGATAGAGATGCACTCCTTGCAAGATACTGTGTGATGTTAAAACAAGGGAAAATACAAAAGTAACATGAGAATAAGGGCAAGAAATAATTATGGTTATATTCGCTAAATAACTATGACAATCAATTACCATATTTCTGTCTCAATTAACACAAATGGAAATGATTATGTAACTACCTGTTATAATTTAAATAGTAACAGACAAAGGTCAACAGAGCTTAAACAATGACATCTGAAACAAATGATTATACAAATAAATTATCAGGCCATCTCATTGTGATAAACACAGCCTGGATTTGCAACCTGTGTATTGTATTGAGGTTGCCTATAATTTGTACAAATAAGTACTAATGTCATATCAAAAACATGTTACCAGATTCATAAAAATAAATTATTTGTGATGTAAATTTTCTACTTTCTACAAATTGTTGTTTAATAGTACTTTCTGCAGAACATAATTTCTCAAGATAAGAGAATAATGTGATAAGGATAATATCATTTGATTATCATGTTACACCAAGTGTATAAATTTAAAAAAGATGAATTGATCACTAATTATCTAAAGTAATTAGGTATTTAGTGCAAATTTTTTTAGTAATCACATAACTTTTAACTGCAGTATAAATTTTGCTGTTTAATGGTTTTTTTACTAAACATACATAGGTACATATTTATCTCACATAATAAGTAAATTAGTAAGATTGCCTAGAACCTGGTTGTACATTTTTATTGACTAAAAAGTAAAGAAATAAAATTATTCGTATAGTTAGGAAACTTTGAAAATTAGTTATTTAATCAAAAGTAGCAGTTGAAAGATGGTGCTAGGAGGAAGTTTATGTCCAGCAGTGGAAGTCTTTCCGTGGAATGATGATGATGGTTCGTAGTAAAGGACTAAAGTTATTTGTACTGTGTATGGATAATTTTATTTTTTACTCTTAATTTGTTTCTCTAGATTAGTTTTAATAGGAATTTCATAGATTACATAGTATTTTATATTATTATAAACAATATACATAGTATTCTCAATAACAGAAAGTCTAAATGAGTAAAATAAAAAGGAAAGTTTGTTATTTGTTTTTAATGACCTAAGTTTAATCGTTTTATTTTTGCCTATTTTATTAGAAGTTTAGAAAAATATGGGGTTTCCCAAAAGAATGTATTTGCATCAGCTGTTTGCCAAATAGTTGTAGGTAGATAAAGTTACACTTGATGATGTTAAGAACTTTTGAGTTTCATAGAAGATAATAATATAGTTTTTTAGGTCTATCTATCAATTCGTTTTTATTAAATGAGGTAGGTACATACCTATGTTTGGTAAATTTAATGACTGACTTTGGTAATGAAAACCGCGCTTATTATAATAAGGTGGACAATTACATAGATGTAAATATTTGTGGTTACAAACTTGTCAAACTAATGACTTGAGTAAATAATATGATCAACCATTAATAAGGAGTGGAATATAACATAAATATAATGTAAATAACGGCTGGGACAAGGTTATTAGCAAGGTCTCCAACAAGAAACAGTAAAAACTAAGGTTAAATGAAGTAAAACATAAAAAAAACTTACACAATTCTGAATGAGGGTCTAGCAACTACACTAGATACTTAAAATTTACTCTTTTTTCGTAGGAAACGTACGCTGTGCACACGAGTAACGGAATCAACTTCAGAACTGGAGACTACTTGATACTACTATCATGTGTAGATAATGTTTATCATATCAAAGGCAACGTTACCACGAAGAATATCCAACTTGCATACACGTGACGTCACAAAACAACCACCCAATTCGTTAATACATAATACAGGCATCCGATAAACTTGCTAATCGCGGCCTAAATACTATAACTACACGGCGCGCTACGTCAGCCCAGGCGCGTTACATTTATGAACTACGGACTACGGCTGATCCAGCGGGTGAAGGTCTAACTTCCACAGTCACACAGTCAGCATTCGCTACATAGAAATTATAGAAAGTTAGTGACAGGCAAACATTGGTGCAATATCAAAAACTTACCAAATAACAAGGATTGACGTTCTAATTAATGTTTATTCCTCAGTCAGACTTATTTACGTAAATATATATCACACATTATACTGTTATCACGTTACACAACACGGTATCACACGATTTACTAAAGAATTTTGTTAATTTTTCGTCTAAACAAAACAGTTTTTGACGAATTGACAATATCGTTTTTATTCGTGACAAAATCAACATGTCCTCCAACAGGTCATCCGGTCATAATTTTATTCGATTAATACGAAATTAACATGAATATAGCAACTGAAATTACCTTTAAAAGTTTTCCGTTTTTATTTGAAGCACAAGATAAATCTTCAGCGGTAATATATTTATAGTTACAAACACATCATTGAAAGTTTCTCAATTAACAAATAGAGAACGTAAACTATTTTTGTAATAGTATGTTTTGATAGTAACATGAAAACTTATCATACTGGCGCTAGTAGTCTGTAAAGTAATAACAGACATGCAACACGACTTGGGACATTATCCAAATGCAATAACTATATGCAGTATGCAGTTTTGCATGGTTTATATAATGTTTGTTATCCAAGCAGAGGACCCGTCCTGTTAGCAGTCTCTGAGCCGCAGAGTACTTTATACTATACTGAAACTCTGAATTTGAGATGACATTTTTACGTTAGTTTTTATTTTAATAAGAATTCAGTCCCCCCGTAAAGTGAAAAAGATTAGAGTCTATCAGATAAAGTTACCTTACGGCCAGTTAATACATGATCCTGACCGTAGCCTGATATAAGGCCGGGTTTAGATAATAACGAAAAGTGCTGAGTGACTTTTCATTCGCTAATGGCAACACCACCGTCCGTCGACAAGCCCGCGAGCGCAGATAAAAAATAATTCTGAAATCTGAAGGGACGAAATGAAACGGTCTTTCTGATAAATAATTAAGGAATTGCGTATAATTAAAGAATTACTGTTATTTAAAACATGAATACCTCAAGTTTTTCTGCAGACCCATCACACGGGAAAGCAGCTGACCAAGCAAAAACATTTGTAAGTAGAATTTGAAAAACTTTTAGGTTATGTTTGTTCTTGAATTAGATTTTAATAAACACTAAAACTGTGTGGAGACTCTTTGTTTGTCTTTCACCTTCTTGACCTTTTCCGTATTTTTAGCCTGTTTAAATAGTTTTTTATTGAGATTAAACTCTTCCCCAGTTTCTAACCATTTCCTATTCGGTGCCGCATAAAGTTCTGCTCAAGTTCATAAAACAAAGTAGGAACTTTTCATCAAATCAACAGTTACTGGTCGCGAACCAGCATTTCATATGATAAACATAAAATTGAATGCAGGTTTTACTAAATCTTTACTATTTACAGATCCTACCAAACAAATGCTTCCAAAAACACGTCGGTTGTGTATGGGGTCGAGGAAATAAGTTTACGATATACCCTCGAAGTCAAACTGTGAACAAAACACCAACAAACATAGCAGATAACAAACTCCTCAACATCCGCCAAGATATTCTCCTCTTTACCCCAATTCTGAGGAAACTCGTCAACGAGTCCAATGGAACATACTTATCACTACAAAAAGCTGCTGAAGCAGCCAAAGTTTCAGACAACCAGGTTGAATTTCTTAAACTGTCCCGCCAGTTTCGCTCAATCCTCCGAGTTTGCATAGAAAACCTTCAAGAAGCAGTCTCAAAAGAACAAAATGGCATCGAAAAGAACAACTTACTATCCTTCATTACAATATTCTACTCTATAGAATGTATTTGGCATTTATGTGAGATTCTATACATAGACAACATTCCAGGAGACATTGTGTTACCATATTTATTGGAATGGGTGCGGTTCCACTTTCCATGCCATGAGCAGACTGCTGCTAGACTGTTAGATGCTTGTGAAAGGGATTCAGAACTACATCAAGACTATTGGGACACTGTAATAGGCATGGTAGTACAAGGCAGAGTAGATGTGGCTAGAGCACTGCTGAAACTGCATTCTGCTACAGACACTAATGAGTTCAAGTTGGTGGATAACTCTTTGCGGAGTATGCCAGTTTATAGTGTAAGTTTTTGTTACTTACTAACTTATTTTATGACATAATCAAGTTTTTTTCTTAAAGTTTGATTTTAATTTTGTTTTTGTTCTTCGCTTGTCTCCATTTTATAACATACGCATTCAAATGAATGTGTGGGGAATTCTACTATGTTTGTGGTTGCAGGTGTATGGAGGCATATCCACAGGGGAGTTCACAATATCCTGGAAGCACTGGCAGGCTGAGTGCAGGTCTAAACTCAGCAGCAGGGTGCTGGCTTCACAACCAAACCTGGAGCTTATCATGAGGGTATCAATAGATTATCACTTTATTGAATTTAATTGTAGTAATTAGTGCAGTCAGTGTAGTATAATTTCAGTCATCATGAGTCTAAAAATATAATATCAGTTCAATTTAATTTGGAAAATAAAAATTCAAAAACATGTGTTGAAATGAAGCTGGAATTTTGTTTGGAATCATTTCAAGGGTGCAACCCTTGAAATGATTCCAAACAAAATTCCATTCATGGTATAAATCATAAGTTAATCCTATATCCCCATTTTTTTCATTTAACTATTCATCATCGACATCTCAAAACATTCTACTGATTCCCAGATAATAATCGGCGACTACACTGCTTTTGAGTCAATACGAAGCAAGTACTCCTCTTGGTTCGACATCCTGGGCGGCTGGGTGATGTTCACGGCGCCGTGGTCGCGGCGGCACGAGCTCGGGGCGGCGGCCGCCGCGTGCGCGGGCCTGTCGCCCACGCCGCGCTCGCATCTCGATGACATGGTGCGCGCTCTTCTGGAGGGGGATTTACATCAGGTAATGAAAAGAACAAAGCATCTGTGAGATGTTTGAGGTATGCTAGTCAACCAATTTGATTCAATGTGAAGTTTCCAGCCATCTCCATAGGAAACAAATGGCACCACCTAGCTTCTGATGTTCCATAAGTGCCCCTTTATGGTTCATAGCTTTGATTTTAAACCAATGGTGACTGATATTCAAACACTTAAATCTTGTATCTCGTACATGCCAGCTAAGTGCTAACCAGATCAACAGGACATTTTTGACTTCGTCTGCAGAGTTTTTGGCTATGGTGATACTGAGGGGAAAGCATGCCTAATAAATTGATGTCTGTGAATCTGATGATCCGATGAAAATCTATTATGATATGTATGAAGGTAAAGAATAGTTTAGATGTAGTTTTGACTATTATGATTATTATTTCAGGTAATCCATGAAATACAACAGATATCCGACAATGGCTGGTTCGCGACACATCTCACAGACATGCTGTTCCACTGTGGGAAACTTCATATTATTGATAAGCATCAGACCAAGTGAGTTATAACTTGATCCATAACAACTTTTGAACTCTTCTGAATGTTAGGGGGTTATGATTTCCACACTCAGTCCTTTAGGCGTACTGTTGTGCGTGGTTGTTGAACCCTTTTAATTTGATTTATTAATTTGGATGAATTTATGGATTAATGTTGGAAACCTTTAAGCAATTGTTGGACCAAGTATTTGTCATAAAAATAAAAATTATTAGCATGGATTTTTGTTCAATATCATACACATGTTCACAAGCAAGCACAATATTATGCTTTCTTTAGAAGTTAGCTAATAAGTAATTGAATTATAATTTAAACTACTATAGAATAGCATCTTACTTATTCACTTATGTTAATGTGGATAAAAACAGAACATATCACACTATATTTACATGATGTGCTTCTTAATAATAAGCACTTGCAGCGCAATCCTGGAAATGAAAACCATAGATAACCGAATATAGCTAGCAACACTGCACATATTTGTATGTTTCATAACAAAATTTCCTTCCTTCTTTTCCAGTGTAACATCCCACCTCCGCGACAGTCTTATCCTAGAATATGGATGTCTTCTAATGGAGCATAAGTCCCTCTGGTCTGTCGGGCTCTCATACCTGGCCTCTTGTCCACCAGAAGGACTACGGAGAGCTGAGCTCATTCTAGAGAGGCTGCCAGTTGAGACTGAGGCTAAAGCTATGAGGATCATTGCTGAAGCTAAGAAGCATGGGCTGACGGGTGTTGGTAAGTGTACACCAATTGTCTGTATTGTAGACCTTGAAGAAAGCACATTAAATTGTTTCGAGAATAATAAAAGAAACTATTTAAAAACATGTTGTAACTAACAAGAAACTATTTAAAAAAAATGTTTATTCTGCATGAACAAGACGCACGTTACAAAAAAAAAAAATTTAGAATATTCCATTATTTCCAGCCCAATCAGTATGCCGTTGTATGTGCGCGCGCCACCTGTCGGCGGGCCGCGTGGGCGGCGCGCTGTGCTGGGCCATGCGCGGGCGCAGCGCCGCCGCAGCGGGTCGCGCCGCGCACGCCGCGCTCGCGCACTACACGTCGCACGCCGCGCTGCCTGCGCAGGACTTGTTGCTAACTGCCGGCTCGGCTATGTTGCTGTCTGATACGCTGCTGTTTTTAGGTATTATTTTTACAAATATACCACCTATCCATTTATCAAGAATGGTTAAAACCTCCTGGTGAAGATGTTTATTTCATTACAATACACCTGTAGACTAAACAACAGTGAATATATTGTAAAATGTGTTATGTGCATGATAGCAAATAAATAAATGGGCATTAAAAAAGCTGGAAACACGATAAATGGGACAAACGTTTGCGGCAGGCCTAAATGGTTTTGACGGGATGAGCTGAAGCCCATTAATAAAGATTGGTTTTTGGCAGTTCTGGACAGAGTGGTCTTTATTTCTTTTTCGTGTGGTTAGTGACCAATCTGGTGTCAGAGTTTTGAAGCTGCCCATAGTCCTCTGACTTAGCTTGACAGAGAGAGTATGGAGGCCTTTGCCCAGCAGTGGGTCAATAAGGGCTTAAAAAAAAGAATGAATCATGTTAGAATGTGACAGAATCTGAATACATTTAAGTACGAAAGTTATTTCTTGTATTTTACAAGCTGCTACTTTTTCAGGTAAATACTGTGATTTCCACAGACTGTACAAAACAAGAGAATTTAAGAAGGCTGCTCAGCTACTTGTTTCATTAATAACGTCTAAAATTGCACCAGAATAGTAAGTAGATCTATGTTATCTCTTTACATGAATAGTTAAACAGAACCTCATAAAATAAAATCCTTAAAAGGATATATTATGATGAACCATGTACTCTTTTCCAGTTTCTGGGAAACTCTACTCCTGGACACATTGCCACTGCTCGAATCGGACGAGGCCGTTTTTACTTCAAATGACACGTACGAGATCATGCTGTGCTTGGAGCTTCGTTCCACAACCTTAGATGGAGAGAAAGCTGACCTCCTCCGCCTGGCATTAGCCCGTAACCTCGCCAGAACTGCCCTGGCAGAAGGAGACGGAGTAGATGAATGATTGTTCATTAGCCATCAGTCTTGGGACTCAGTGCTGAGACACAGAATTGTGTGGGATGTGATTAAGATGGACTAATGTGAGAAAAGTGATATTTTCAGTGGTAAGGTAAATTGTTTGGTTTATAAATGACGTGCAAAGGTTACTGTTTGTTTGATATATTCAACCAACTACTGGGATAAAGCTACCCTGTTTAATTAATTGGAAAGCTAAGCATATTGATGAGCAGACTGATGTCAGTCTGATCAGTACCAATATCGCGATCTCAATCTAAATCAAAATAAAAAATAATTTATTCAAATTAAGCTGAGAATCAGCACTTTTTGAATGTCAGAATTAAGTAAGACAGTGCCCCAAAGTGTCTGTCCTTCACTACTTCTTAGTGTTTTACCTGGGAAGCAGTGATATAACAAACTTGCCAGCAATACATTCATTCCCATCAATATACACCTAAAATTGAGCATATGTTTAGGGGCTTAATACGCTTTTCAACTAAAAGTAATAACATATTTACAGTTATAATTTATAACCATTATCAATTCTCAGTTAGGAATGCATTTGATTGGTTAGAAATTGTACTGGAGAAAATGGTAAGGACATTTTTCTAATGATTTTTTAATAGTGATAAACTGTTATTTTTATGAAATAAAAAATGTTAGTTGCTAAGTGAAAATTAATTGATCATTTGTTCAGGATCCTGTTCACCCTGAAGGAATAATGTTGTGACTTATAATTGATCATTTGTTCAGGATCCTGTTCACCCTGAAGGAATAATGTTGTGACTTATAATGATAAGCTTTTATAAAGTTTCTTGATGTTTTCCATGTTTATATTTAACTGTAAATTGTATGAGTGTTGGTCACAGATTTTCGTAGGGTAAGCAGGACATAGAGAATCAAAGTAGAGACTACAACGACAGTTGTATTTGGCGGCACCTAATAATGTCATATTTGTATAAAACTTCTATTACCACAGTTTGAGTTTGAAGGAATCTCTAAAGTCTAACAAAAACACTAATGATTATAATTGAGTATTCTCTTCATTATTATCAATTTAATATATCCACTGTGTCACTGCCTGTCGCTCCTGTGTAATATCAGTCTTTATGGAACTTCAGTATTAGTGTAAAAAGAATCAGAACTAGATTGACAGGAGAACATGGAAGACGGAAACGTGTTGCGCCGACTCCAAGTAACATGGGATAATGGAGGGAAGATGTTGATGACTCAGAACTATTACTGAAGAAATCTTTATTCTTAGCCCAGTATGACTGCATCCTGATTAGTGATGATTAGCTTGTGATAGGATAGCAATCTGCTGATATAAATGAATAACATCAATGATGCCCCTATTATCATGAACTAGGTCTTGTCGTGTTAGCGTCAGAATGGCTGGTTGCCTATGGTAAGCGGCTCTGAAAGTATGTTCAAGAATTGCTACCAAATTGCTTATATTTGCTACATTTCTTCAATAATTGCTACATATGATATATTCAGAGAAATATGAATATTTATTTGACCAGCCATTCTGACATCAGGATGGCTGGTCACCTCCGTGTTTAGCATGAAGGACGCAGAATTTCTAAAAGTTTGTCGTTCCAGTAATTGCTTACTAATTGCTACTTTCACGAATTAAAGTGTGAGCTTCGTACATACATTAGTTAAAAAAATATAGCTTTTATTAAAATTTGTACGAACTAGTGCCTAATAATTTCGAAAGGCAACAGTATTTTTCACTACAGCGTCTTGTTCAAATCTCACAGGCGTTCACATCGACTTATTATGATGAAGGCTTGCTTATTAATACACTTATATTAATAAGCAATTATTGAAGAAATTAATGCAAATATTAGTAGGTACCTATAAATGTGATTCATTTCGTAAACAAACAACTGAGACATTGTTAGCGTCAGAATGGCCGGTTGCCTGCGGCAAGCGGTTCTGAAAGTATGTTCAAGAATTGCTACCAAATTGCTTATATTTGCTACATTTCTTCAATAATTGCTACATATGATATATTCAGAGAAATATGTATTTTCTTTTGACCAGCTATTCCTTCATTTTCAGCATAAAGGACGCAGAATTTCTAAAAGTTTGTCGTTCCAGTAATTGCTTACTAATTGCTACTTTCACGAATTAAAGTGTGAGCTTCGTACATACATTAGTTAAAAAAATATAGCTTTTATTAAAATTTGTACGAACTAGTGCCAAATAATTTCGAAAGGCAACAGTATTTTTCACTACAGCGTCTTGTTCAAATCTCACAGGCGTTCACATCCACTTATTATGATGAAGGCTTGCTTATTAATACACTTATATTAATAAGCAATTATTGAAGAAATTAATGCAAATATTAGTAGGTACCTATAAATAACCATATTTTGTTTAAAAGAGTGTCCATGGAGTTTCTTGCCCGTTCTTCTCCATAGGTACCTACTCCTTTGGAATGGGCAACTAGCTTCATTTCTCGGACTGACCGACACCTTGACAATTCAAAAGTGCCTGTAATTGGTTTATTTGAAATAAATACTTTGAGTTTGAGTTTGAAATATGATTCATTTCGTAAACAAACAACTGAGACATTGTTAGCGTCAGAATGGCCGGTTGCCTGCGGCAAGCGGTTCTGAAAGTATGTTCAAGAATTGCTACCAAATTGCTTATATTTGCTACATTTCTTCAATAATTGCTACATATGATATATTCAGAGAAATATGTATTTTCTTTTGACCAGCTATTCCTTCGTGTTCAGCATAAAGGACGCAACATTTCTAAAAGTTTGTCGTTCCAGTAATTGCTTACTAATTGCTACTTTCACGAATTAAAGTGTGAGCTTCGTACATACATTACTTAAAAAAATATAGCTTTTATTAAAATTTGTACGAACTAGTGCCTAATAATTTCGAAAGGCAACAGTATTTTTCACTACAGCGTCTTGTTCAAATCTCACAGGCGTTCACATCGACTTATTATGATGAACGATAAGAAGATAAACGACTTTTGACGATTTATTATTAACAAAGCAGCACATACCTACCTACAAAAACATAAAAAGAAACACGGGAAATATATGAAAGGGAAAACTGTAGTACATCGTTAAATCTTTATTCAATATTATTTCTAAGATAAGGCAGTTGACAGACGTAGAAACCGCGCGTTTAGTACATATTTCTCTGAATATATCATATGTAGCAATTATTGAAGAAATGTAGCAAATATAAGCAATTTGGTAGCAATTCTTGAACGTACTTTAAGAACCGCTTGCCGCAGGCAACCGGCCATTCTGACGCTAACAATGTCTCAGTTGTTTGTTTACGAAATGAATCACATTTATAGGTACCTACTAATATTTGCATTAATTTCTTCAGTAATTGCTTATTAATATCCTAAGTGTATTAATAAGCAAGCCTTCATCATAATAAGTCGATGTGAACGCCTGTGAGATTTGAACAAGACGCTGTAGTGAAAAATACTGTTGCCTTTCGAAATTATTAGGCACTAGTTCGTACAAATTTTAATAAAAGCTATATTTTTTTAACTAATGTATGTACGAAGCTCATACTTTAATTCGTGAAAGTAGCAATTAGTAAGCAATTACTGGAACGACAAACTTTTAGAAATTCTGCGTCCTTCATGCTGAACACGGAGGTGACCAGCCATCCTGATGTCAGAATGGCTGGTCAAATAAATATTCATATTTCCCTGAATATATCATATGTAGCAATTATTGAAGAAATGTAGCAAATATAAGCAATTTGGTAGCAATTCTTGAACATACTTTCAGAGCCGCTTACCATAGGCAACCAGCCATTCTGACGCTAACCTTGTCGTGCATGGATTGCCTCTTTCAAACAACATGGGCCTGATGTGCCAAATCAAAAATGTAATTTTCATAAAATATATGTTCAGATTAATCAGAAAAAAGCATTAAAATCATGAAAATTACTAAGTAAAGTAAATACAAGTGGATTTAACCTTGTTTAGGATTGAATTAAAATTTATCAAAAATTATTTAGTTTTTTTAAACCATGTAGAAATTTCAATTTGTAAATAACAATTTCCCAAGTGTAGATCACTTGATAGTGTAGTAACAGTATGTAAGGAATGTATGTGTGTTATTTTAATTTTTGTATTAATTATAAACTATTAATAAAAAACAATAATTATTTTCTCAAATATGATTTTTATTTCCTAACTCCTATATTTTGGTAATGTTACAATGAGTATTCATAATACTTTTCTACATTTTAAAGACAACTAACAGAGAGTTGAAGAACCACTAGTTTCTAGTAAGAACTTGACTAAGATATGTATGTGCAAATTATACCTAGTTACAAAAACACCAAAAAAAAACTCAAAAAACAACAAGTGAAAAATTACTTTTTGTGAAGTCGGTTAAAAATGTGATGCTACAATATTAGTTTGATATGCAGTATCCTGAGTGTCTGAGAATGTTTTATTTATTCCTAAACAATATAATATGCAAGCTGTTACTTATGGATACTTGGAAACATACACAACCAGACTCCCGACTAAGTATCAGTTGTCATGTCCCCAGCGCCCAACTCATAAAAAAAAAAACTTTTATTTCAGACGAATATGGTCTTGCAATTACATAAACAACAAAATCCGAACATAGATTCTCAGTCGTATAAACACGACTCAGGCGGCACGGGCACGACAACATTTGTCGTATTAATCCGACTGGGGCGGTTAAAGGGTTAAAATGCAACATTGTAATGATTTGTGAATCGGATGTTTGGCTATTAGTTTTCCATAGCATAGCATGCCATACTTACTTGTATGGCATGCAATAGGAGAGCTATATCCAGCCGTGGACTGCTTTAAGCAGGTTGATGATGATGATGGAGTATTTTGTGCATAAAGTATAACCATAACTAGCGAGTATTCATAGTTCTATCACATTTTATACTAAGATTATAGGCTGATCAATTAAATTACCTATCTCAAGTTTAACTTCAACATTTAAAGAAGGATTACAAATGTAATTGAAAAGTTCACTTAATATCTATAAATCACATAATTATGATCACAAGAAGTAAGAATACTTTAACATGATACATTTAAACAAAAATAATAACACAATGACAGCCATACGACAAACCACGAAAATATAAAAAAAAAAAACAGTAAAAATTATAAAGACAATCACAATTATTCTTTCGTTGACTTCCTATTCGCATAAAAAGCTTCCATCGACTCCTGCTCCTCGATTTTATAATTCAAAATCTTATCAAAACCCTCATAGTGGAAGCTTCCAAAAAACTTTTTGCCTTGCAGCAAGAATGGAAACCACAGTTTATCATCAAGCCACATGTCATCAAAAGGAACACCATCGTTTTGGAACCATTTTGGTCGCATTTCTTCAGTTTCTTTAGGTGTTCCCTCGAAAACATTTGTGGAGAAAACACGAACGTCCATCAGCATCGGCTGCCCTTCAAAGGTAAACTCTAGATGTGCGATATTCTTCAAATCACCAGGTTTAACACTCAGACAACATTCTTCTCTTAATTCTCTAGCTGCAGCATCTACAATTGTTTCATTGGGTTCTACTTTCCCGCCGAAACCATTCCATTTGTTTACACCAAATCCACGCTTTTTGAGACCCAATAATATTTGGTCTTCTTTGCGTATGAAAACAAGAGTGAACAACTTTTTCACCAGCATGACTGGAAGAGAAAATTAGACTGGTTTTATCACAGAAATGTCCTAAAGTTCAATGAATACACTTCTTTACTGTTCAGTGTTTACGTTCCCGTGTCTGTCAAATCAACATATCAATCAACCAGCCGGCTGACTGTCATTCTGTCACCTAACCTGATTGTCAACGCGTTTAGTTTTTCAGATTTTATTTAATAAACGTCTTCTTTATTTTTAGCCGCTAAACAATTCTGATAAACTTAGTATTTGACAAAATTAACTTTTAAGACTTATCTTTACTACAAATACATTTTTAAATCGGTCGGGGTTTGGTGGCACAAATTTGTGCCAGCGGGGCTCAACGGTAATACTTGTTTACTGGAACGTTTTTGTGCCACTGGGGCTCTAGAGGAATTGATTTATCATGTAAAAATAGTAGTGAAGTTATAAATTGCTAAACAGCTATTTTATAAACTCACTGAAACGTTATGGACGTGTGGTTACTGCTATTCAGGTCATCGGATCCAGTTTAATTAAAATAAATCAGGTGGTTTCATCTCAAAGGATCTCACAAAGGATCTACGCCGTAAACTAAGTAAGTTTGCAAACTAAAGTTATTAGAAATTAAATAGAGTTAGTAACCTTTAAGGGGAATCTTACCCATCTTAATACGTTGTTTTACCGTGGCGGGGAACTTAGTTTTAAGTTTCTGATTTAATTTATTCGACCGTTATAAATTGCTTATTAGTTTTCTTTGTGGTTAATCCGTATAGATTAATTTCTGCCTTCTACAAAGTTTTTCTGTTTTACAGTGAAAACGTACACGTGGGCCCAAAGTAAAGACTATAATAATAATACCGGAGGGCCAAAGGTCGTGTTGTCGGGAATAGCATAGTAAAGGAGAGGGATGGATTCCCGTATAAGTGTTATACTCTTTGGGTGGACTAGTGGTGTCCACAATATAAGAAGCGTGTCGAGGTTGTGTGTACCTGTACTATACGTCCATCGGTCCACATTATAAATAAATACTTAATTAAGATCATAGCCAGTGATAGAAGTAAGTTGGTACCGATCTAGAACAAAAATGTTAATCGGTCGATTACCCCGTTTACCTATTAAAAAAAACACTTTTGGCAAGAGATCTATGGTCCTTAATGAACCAGTAACGATAAACGTTAGCGTAGCAATATTTAATCACTTAGATAACCTGCTCATAATTTTTATTTGAACAAAGTCATCAATATAGAGCATCCTATTTACAGAATCTTAGAAAGTATAACTTGCTATCAATACGTATAATTACGATCTCATGGAAGTATATTGCCAAACATGATTTCAAGTCAACGAGAAATACCACCTACCTATCCTATAAGTTTTCATTTATTAGCAAGTTTAAAAATAAGTGGCTTAAATTAATATTTTTTTTTATGGTAAAAGCTTGACATTTTTAAGGCTAGGTATTTAATACAAATTTCAACTTGATACCTCTATACGTTCCTGAAGAAAACATACAGACTGACTGACTGACGGACAGACGGATCTCGAAGTGATCCTCTAAAGGTTCCATGTTTTCTTTTGAAGTAGGAACGGTACCCTAGAAACAAACAACAACAATAACAGATTATTCATACTTCACATTAATGAAGTATGAATAATCTGTTGTTAATAGTTAAAGTTAAAACATTATCTAGTAATTCTATAACTCTACCGCATGTGATTAGCAAAGCTATCAGGCAGGAACGCCTTTATTAGTTTGTGCTGATGTGACGTCACAGGTCACAAGATAGCCAATACAGCCATGCTGCCGGCTGATTGTCCGTTTCGTAATTACCTTCACGCCCTATTAATTTTAATGGAGGTAGGTAGATCTGTTAATGACAATTAATATCACGAGTATTGGGCGATGAGTCTAGTAATTTACTGACTATTATACATCGATATTGCCTGACTGCTGCCTGCTTTTAGTAGAATATAATACTCTTCCCTTCTAGTAGAGTAAAACTCTCGTAAAAAGCAACATAGGGTGCACAAGGTAGGTAGGATTTTTAATTTTGGCTGTTTTTTATTGTGTTGGCTTAGAACTTTGATTTTAGTTGCGCAGAATAGTTGGTAATTTTATATTGATCTATTGTTGTAGTTACACTGTAAGCAATAATAAGTCTCAAAAACTAATCGACGCTACAAATATTTCTTCAATTGGCGCCCAACACGGGCCCCAATTCAGTTCTATATCAGTCCTAAATTGTCCAATACCCCAGTATGTGATCAAAGAGGTAGCAATCAGCCCGAGCTTTCAGAAACGAATAGTTTCAACCTGGGGCTAATTGCTTAATATCCAGCCAATCGTCAGATTGATCTGGAATTCTAAGCAGATCCGTAGGTACCTACTATCGATTACCGCAATAAAGTTTATGACCTATGTCTTTAAATACTGAAATACTTCTACGTAGTTATTTTCTATCATCACGGTAGTACCTAGTGCAGATGAGTAAAGTTTTCTGACCTGCCTATAATCTCTTGCGCAATAAACTTGCTTATAGTTTGCGATTTGTCATACGCAAGGCTATCAAGAATATTATTTTGAAGTGAAAATGTAAGTCGACAATTACTAAATAGGTATTGGAAAATCATCTAGCAGTGAAACAGCCCCGACTCATGAATCGATCTTCACCATTATTGCTCCATGATAACGCGAGACCTCATACAGTACGAGAAACCGTTCTAACTCTATAGGAACTGCAATTAGAAACCATTCGTCACCCTCCGTATTCACCAGACCTTGCTCCAACGGACTCCCATTTTTTTCGTGATTTGGACAATTTTCTACGTTATAAAAAGTTTTCTTCTTAGGAGGCAGTACAAAATGCTTTCACACAGTTTGACGAATCTAGATCACGAGAGTTCTACCGCAAAGGCATAAATTACCTTCCTATTATATGGCAGCAATATATAGATAATAATGGTAATTACTTTGATTAAATAAATATACTGTGAACGAATGTTGGGAAGAGATAGCGGATTGTATAAGAAGAGTAGCAAAAGATGTGTTTGGAGAATCGAAAGGGAAAGGTGTGATAGAAAAAGATACATGGTGGTGGAATGAAGACGTGCAAATGATGCTAAAAGAAAATAAAGCTGCGTTTAAATAATGGCAGGGTGTAGAAATCGGGCATAATGATTTGAAAGAAGATAAGAAGCGAATCTATAAAGATTGGAAAAGAAAGGCAAGAAAGGCGGTAGCAGTTTCCAGGGCTAAGGGGCAGGAGGAGTTGTATAACTCACTGGACAGCCCAAGAGGCCAGAAGGAGCTATACCGGATTACAAAAGCAAGAGAAAGAAGAACGAGAGATATTGTGCAGATTAAGTGTATGAAAGACGACGCCGGTCAGATTCTGTCCAAAGATGGCGAAATAAAAGAACGATTGAAAGTGTATTTTGAAAAGCTAATGAACGAAGAGATCCAATGGAATGGTGTGCTCAATGAGGTACAAGCAAATATGGGTTTGGTAAGGGAAATTAGCATGGGTGAAGTAAGAAAGGCAGTTCAAAGTATGAAGAATGGAAAGGCCATGGGCCCAGATGATATACCAGTAGAAGTATGAAAGTGTTCAAAAGAAGATGGATGTATGTGGCTGACTTTATTCTTCTATAAGTTGTTGCAAGAAGGAGTGATCCCACAAGAATGGTGCAATAGTTCGCTAGTGCCCATCTTCAAAAATAAAGGTGATGTACCAGGACTGCAACAACTATCGAGAGATAAAGCTCATGTCCCATAGTATGAAGGTATGGGAGAAAATAATAGAGAAAAGACTGCGAGACTCCTCTCGCAGTCTTTTCTCTATTATTTAGCGAGATTACCCCAAACCAGTTTGGGTTTATGCCATGGCGAGGAAAACTTACACATGGTGTTCATTGATCTAGAGAAAGCGATAGGGTAGATATAGATGATAGGGTACCTCGGGATGTCGTGTGGTGGGCCTTGAAAGAGAAAGGTGTGCCCGGGAAGTATGTAGAGTTAATTCGTGCTATGTACAGCCAATCTCGTACATACGTTCGGTCGGCTGCTGGCAACACCGACAAGTTCAATGTGGCGGTAGGCTTGCACCAGGGGTCGGACTTAAGGTTGATGTTCCAGGGTAGCCCGCAAAATTCAAATTTTCTTAAGTTTTTTGCAATTTGCAGGCCAGTGATAGGTTGTATGTTGATGAACATTTGATTCGCGGCTGTAAGACGTATGTAGTTACTGAATTATAATCATCAAAATCATTAATACAACCCTCCGAGCTCATAAAGGTGTAAAAATTACTTTTTACAAGGTCAAAGTCATTCCGGAACCTTTATGAGCTCGGAGGGTTGTATTAATGATTTTGATGATTATAATTCTGTAACTACATACGTCTTACAGCCGCGAATCAAATGTTCATCAACATACAACCTATCACTGGCCTGCAAATTGCAAAAAACTTAAGAAAATTTGAATTTCGCGGGCTGGTTGGAGGATTCACCTTAAGCCCTTACCTCTTCTTTTTGATTATGGATGCTGTTACGGCGGACATACAGGAAAAGGCACCATGGTGCATGCTATTTGCCGACCACATCGTTCTTGTCGGTGAAGATGGACCTGAGATCCAGAGCAGACTGGAGATTGGAGAAACGGAGAGACTGGAGAAATGGCTACGGAAACTGGAGATTGTTGGCCTGAAAATCAGTAGAACCAAAACGGAGTACATGTTCTGCGATTTCGGCGGTCTTTCCAGTTCTGTGGTCATAGCGCTTGATGTCGCGCTTCTCCCAGTTTGCTCCGACTTTCGGTATCTCGGTTCACTTGTGCAAAGCGATGGCGAAATACTCGGACTGTTAAGCATAGAATTAACACTGGTTGGATGAAATGGCGGCAGGTCACGGGAACAATTTGTGACTCCCGCATTCCCCTTAAACTCATGGGGAAGATTTATAAAAGCATGGTTAGACCAGCCGTCTTGTATGGATCAGAGTGTTGGGCCACAAAAGGAATGAATGAAAGACAATTGCATGCAGCTGAGATGAGAATGCTAAGAGGGATGTGTGGTGTTATCCAAATGGATAGAATACGGAATGAGTATATAAGAGGAAGTCTGAAAGTGACACCGGTGACTGAAAAGTTGTATGGAAATCGGTTGTCATGGTATGGGCATGTAATGCGGAGGAATGAGGAAAATGTTGTCAGGAAAGTTGTGAGCATGAATGTGGATGGCTATACAAGTAGAGGGAGACCAAAGAAACGATGGATGGATTGTGTGAAAGATGATATGGCTAGGAAGGGAGTAACTACCGAGATGACGACTAATAGAGAAGTATGGAAAGAAGAGACATGTTGCGCCGACCCCAAATAAATAGGGATAAGGGCAGGAGAATTAATGACTTTGATTAAATAAATATGTTAAATAAAAAAAAAAAAACTAATTTCAATTTTTCAGTACTAATCGGCAATTTATATTGCGATATAACCGAACTCCTCCGAAAGTAATAAAGGTATTACCAGTATTCAGTTTAATACTCAATCTTCTAGATATAAAATTTTCTGATAATATCAAGGCAGAAACATTTTAAGTAGATCCGACGCTAAATAGCTTCTACTTTTTGTTTTTTTTTTGTCTTATAGAGTGTACAGTACCGCAGGTGGTCGCAGGTGGTCGTCACTGCTTCAATCGTCGAGAGGGTGACTACCCATGGTATAAGTTTAGGGACAATTAGACGATGGGCACGAATCTCGCCTTAGGATGAAATAGGTCATCTTGTTTCCATCTTTTTTAAAGTTCACTTTTTACGCAGTCGGGTTTTTTCCCCGAATTATTTTAGTGGTGGCGTTCTGTGTGAGTTTGGTAATACGTTTTTTGGGGAATTCGAAAGTTTTGGTCGGCGATACAATGACAGTGTTTTCTCGAAAAGGTTTTATAATATTTCTAGCTGACCTGACAGAAGTCGGCCTGTCCATGCTTACTACACCATACTCAGGACCACCATACTACTTAGTTTATAATCTTTCTTTCTTTTTCGTGTGGTTAGTGACTAACCTGATGCCAGAGTTTCTAAGCTGCCCAAGGGCCTCAGACTTAGCTTCACATGTTGTTAAGAAATATCTCTCAGGAATGCCGGTATAAGTACCTAGGTTCTGGTACCTTGTTCCAAAAGCGTCTAATGAAATTATAAACACAATCAGTTTAGTTAAAATACTCACTTGCTAAAAATAATTAGATTAATTAATTAAATCCAACTGTATTTAAAACCTTTCGCTATAAAATTATCTGCTTTTTCAACGACAATTATTTGAAATGTGATTACATATTTTGAAAAATCATCGACGAAATTATAATTTTGCGTTTAAGTATTTACTACAAATAGGCATCGACGCGTAGGTTTTATGATTCATTTGTTTACATAATTTATTTTCAGCAGATAAGTTTGAAACAGACCATAAACTTAAACATGCTTCGAGTACCTATACCTAGTATATTGATTGGTTTATCAACAGCATGTGAAGCTAAGTCAAAGGCCCATGGGCGGCATAAAAATTGTGACACCAGGCTAGTCACTAACCACACGAAGAAGAATTGTATTGATCATCTTTTTAGGTCAACGGACTAATGCCTAGCATATAATTACTTAAATAATGTTAACTCAATGTTTATCTATAAGTAATAAAGTAATTGCCTTCTTATCGTATACGTTGATGATATTTTTATGTATGTATGTTTTATGTAATTAGTTGGTTTAACCGACCGCGACGTGTACTAAGATAGCACAATATTTTTGATAACAGAATTATCGGAATGTTATGTCAAATGATTTGTCGTCACTTGATATTTTTTAAGAAATTAAATTATTTATTTTAAGAGACTGAAAAGTCAAATTAATTACTCAAAATTATCCAATCGCGAAAGCAGGTTGTGGATCAAAGGAAGATCAGGGTGATGGAGGATCTAAACCGGCACACAATTTTAAAAAATGATCAAGATTTATTTGTAAATTACTGACCGCAAGCTACAAGTGTTGATCAAAACTCTAGTGGTCGGGCATTTTGGGAGCGGTCGGTTGTAACTTTTGACGTTAAAAAATGCTGATTCTGGCCTATTTTTAATACTACTTTTGAGCCTATAAAATATTGCTGTCTGCTAAACATACAGAAGCGTTAAATTGATGACACGTGTATTAAGGCCGCTTACTTCTGTCAGACTTGGTACATCCTGTAGGTATACCTACCCATAGAAAGTACACGTAGGCGTTCACTTCTTAAGTAGAATAACAAATTAAGGTAAAAGCCAGCAAATATTAGTTTCCTGCAGGTATGTCAAGTGGATTCAAAGTGGATTAAGTCGCAGTATGGAGTGAAAGGTTGTCAGGCGGCCACGTGTGCGGGTTTGCTTTAGCAGTTTTCCTATTCTGTATAGGGGGAGAAAACTGTGAGCTTAAAGTTATTGCGGTACATCGGTGACACACTGTATTTGTTTGTAAGTATGTATATATAGTTAAATAAACTCTTATAGTGTCACATTATTTATTTACAACTGCATACTTTAGTAAATCACCAGATAAATGCATTACAAAAAATTATTTATCATTTAGAAAACATGGGAGACTTACAGCTAAAACAAACAGATCAAGGACAGTACATTAGTCTGAAAGCCAATTAAAGGTCTCCACTTATAAAGAAACTGAAAATAAATGAAACATCACAAAACACACAACGGGCTGCCCATAATATTAGTGTGTGATAAATGAAACGGGTGAACGTTATAATAAAATAATATAATCTCATTTATTGGATTACATATATCACACTTTTATAGGTTGGCCGCGCGGCCTTGACACGCGACCTAATGTTCTTCCCGGTACCGGGTACCGGGGTCGTTTGGAGGTGATGAAAAAAGGAACGCTCTGCGTGGGCGCTCGTCTTTTATAGACGCCGCCGCGCCGGCGATGACGGAACGGGGAGCGTGGCTACGTTCCGTTCTCCGCACCCTCCGTTGGTACACTTGCGCGTGTACAATTAGTTTAAAATTTAAACTGTTGAATATAGTCCGTTAGGGGCTATCTCCACGAGCGAGAGAATCGCGACGGATCCGCGCTTCTATCGTCGGGTCGTCTCCACGAACAAGCGATTATTACGCCAGCGTATCGTCGCGACTGGTAACGGAATCGCCGCGAGCCCGTGACGACTCGTAACGGAATCGCCGTGTTTCCACGACGAGGCGTTGTGCAATTGTTTTGTTGAAAGAGTTCAGTAGAGTAGTTTTTTTAGGTGCCAGACGAGAGCGAAATATAAATAATAAATAAATGACGTTGCGTTTGACAGCGCGCCCGCCGCGCGCTCGCTGCGAGAGCGCCACGTTCTGCGGCGGGCGCGCCACCAGTCGTGACGATACCGCGGCGATACGACGACGTTACGCGCGCACATTGCCACTCGTCGCATCGCCGCGATAATATCGCCGTGTGGAGACGCGTTCATAGACAGTGTATAGAAATACGTGGCACGACGATATTATCGCCGCGATTCTCTCGCTCGTGGAGATAGATAGGTAGATATCGCAGTGTACCTACTATTTTATTAGCGGTCACTGCATCTGATTTCTTGACATGAAGCAACAAAGCTGTTTAGTATTTCCAGGCCCCAAACTTATTAACATGCTCTTTAACAAAAAATGTAAATGAATTGTCAAACGTTTCCATAATCACGAAATAACGTGATATACCTAGTTAAATTCGTCACCCCATTCCAATGGTTTCATAGGTATATGCAAGAATTGTCACGTCCCGTCCGTGCCCCGTTAAATGCATCACAAACAAACATACAAATTACGTAAGTCTGCACTTAATCATAATAATGAGGATTTGGGAAAACACTGATATCGGATACATAAACGACTGATAATGATGTTTTCACAGATTGATAGTATTGCCTACCGGCCAGTCGGTCGGCCACTGTGATACAATACGATTCCCATCTAATTTAATTATTTTATTTAGTGTGTTGGGGTTTGAAACGTAAGTACTTTTGTTTTTTTTATATTATCGATATTATTGTGATCTTTACCTGATCTTTACTGATCTTTAAGTAATTAGTATGTACTCGTACTGTCCGTGGCTCTATGGGTCGGAAGATAAAGAAAAATGCCTGAGGAAAGTTTGGAGTAGGTAGGTACGAAGTTCGTGTTCGTTCGTCGAACGTGCATAACTAAAGACAAAAAAAGAGAGAAGACACCATTGATGGAACGTATGAATAATAATACACCGTGCAATTTTAGTCGTCTTACAACGGCAGCCAAATTCATGTTTCCATTGACTAATAATCATTCATAAATATATAAATATGAACAAGAAAAGAGCATCTCATTGGATGACAGTCCACGTGGACTGTTTTAGATTGGTTTAAGAAATTTTGTCTCATAGAAAACGGGGATGGAATGATCTACTCGACTCGTGCGCCGGGTAGGTATGTTCATTGCACAGTGTATAATATCTAGAAAAGGGGTCGAAGAAGAAGCCATGCTGCGTCGACCCCAAATAAGTTGGCATGAGGGCAGGAGAAGTATGATGTAGGCATGGCAGACATGGCTCTACCAATGACTGTAACAATATTAACGGAGACATTGGCATAACTACCTCATCTGATAGACTACATTCGGCTTTGCATCTAGATACCTATAACTACACCGATGTTTACCTATTAATATACTTGATGATCATAGGTAGGTACCATATCAAACAAACCTTTTACAATTTATTTACATGTAAACCTATGTTTCATGATTCCGTTAAATAATCAGTAACCAATTTTCCAGCTTTTGATGGCGCTATTAAAAAGCTGATCCCTATTTTGTCGAGATGGGCGAACATAGCTGTATGGAACAGCTGTTTTGTTTTCGCCATTTCTCGCTTCCTTTCATCGTGGAAGTAGTTCATAGTGTCGAGTGAGATACCTCTGTTCAGACTCAACACCATTTTACACTTTGCATTTCATTACATTACTAAAATATCATCATCAATCATATCTAATAGCAGACAGCAGACGCTACTACATATATGATTATTAACTCGAATATTTACTTACCAAACTTGATTTTCAAGGTGTGTGATTTCATGGGTACGAACGATAAGTAAGAGGTGTGCGATTTATCTATCAATGAATTTGATAAGCTATCATTTCTAGTGATTTACTTGTAATCTTTCGTTTGTGTCCTTAAATCAAATTTTAATCGCTTAGTGATGGGTTTTTTACTAATCTGAACTACCGCTAAGCAGAAATATGTTTTTATATGGTGACTGCATGTGATGACAAACCACGTTTCGACGCTTACCGGCCTTTGATAAACATAATCATCATTCTCTTGCCCTTATCCCAATTTATTTGGAGTCGGCACAACATCATCATTCTCTTGCCCTTATCCCAATTTATTTGGAGTCGGCACAACATCATCATTCTCCTGCCCTTATCCCAATTTATTTGGAGTCGGCACAACATCATCATTCTCCTGCCCTTATCCCAATTTATTTGGAGTCGGCACAACATCATCATTCTCCTGCCCTTATCCCAATTTATTTGGGGTCGGCGCAACATGTCTTTTTCTTCCATACTTCTCTATTAGTCGTCATCTCAGTAGTCAAAACTCAAAAAACTCAAAGTATTTATTTCAAATAAACCAATTACAGGCACTTTTGAATTGTCAAGGTGTCGGTCAGTCAGAGAGATGAAGCTAGTTGTCCATTCCAAAGCAGTAGGTACCTATGGAGAAGAACGGGCAAGAAACTCCATGGACACTTTTTTAAACAAAATATGGTTACAAAATATTGGTTACATAGTTCATATTAGTATTATACATGTGAGAACGATGCATAACGTTAAAAGCATCAGATATAAAATATGTAAAAACGATTCAATAATTAAATTAAAACAAGCCGCTAAGAGATGATCCCTACTGACAGCGCCCGTTCACGAACATGACGCATATATTGACGACTTCCTGAATGATAAGTCACTAATTGACATACTTCTTTTTTTCTTTTTGACATTATGCCATTTGACATTATTATTATTTTCGCATTGTTTCAATAGTTCAATTAATTTTGAGTTGAAAGTTAACTTTCTTTTAATTTGACATAATAATGTAACTGTTCCATTTGACATTATTTTGTTTCGATTTGACATTACTAGTATTATTTTAGCATTTTTTTATGTCAATATTTAATTTATTTTAATTTGAAATGTAATATTATTTGCATGCCCATGTGACGGTAGAATATGGAGGACCTATTTTATATGAAACACCTGTACAAATTACCCATGTTTGCAAATGAATAAATGATTATGATTATGATTAGCACCATTCAACTCAACCATTTTGAAGGGAGCTAAATGATCCAACACACGCCACCATCAGTAAAAAATTTGGAAAAACACGTCAAGAATATTTGTGGATCGTTAGTACCAGTCACGGTAGAAGTAATAAAACATAAGACTGAAAGGGATTATGCTTCTTTTATCATTGGTGTACATTATATTTGGTGCACATATTGTGTCAATCGGAAAATTGGGCAGTGAACATTGAATTCTGTGAATGGGTGTGGTTTCGTAAAACAACCAAAAAACCATAAAATGACGCAGAAAAAGTGCCACCTGGTTATACAATTCTGCGCTGCGATCGCGCGGACGGACGAAAGCAAGGCGGTGCGTGTCTCGTGGCCACACCGCGTTTAGAACTGCGGCGAGTGTCCTGCCCGAGTGACGATAACCTTGATGATAGGGTGTTCGAACTGGTTTGTGCTGCCGTTTATTTACAAAGTAGACTTTTATTTTTATTGTGTGTTACTTACATTCCGCCAAACAGTTGTGAGAATGAGTATATATGATATTGTTTAGGACTATAGAACAGCTGTGTAGTAAATATAGTGATATTGTCGTAGTTGGTGATTTCAATATGCATTCTTGTTCGATAAACGTATGTAATTATTTAGAATACTTTTTATCATATTGTGGATTTACTCAGTGCAACACGATCGTTAATTGTAATAATCGATGTCTGGATTTAGTGTTAAGTACGCTTCCGAAGGGAGAGAGTGTGAATGTGCGCGGGGCAGGGGCGCCCCTCGTGCCTGTGGATGCGTACCATCCACCACTCGACGTGTTGGTTGAACCGCGGGCGCGCCGGGTTGCGGATTCATTGGCGTACGAGTCGAGTGCTATACCCACAGGCTGGAATTTTAGTAAAGCTAATTTTTTAACATTGTACTCGTCAATAGCGGCAATAGATTGGACTGATATTTACGACCTTGATTTAGAAATGAGTTAAAATTATTTTTATGATACAATTAATGCGACAATAGATGACTGTGTTCCCTTAAAACGGCGAAGTTGTGTAAGCTCCAAGTATGTTTAACCCGAGTTTTACACCGCTGAAATAATTCGCAACATACGTTATAAGGCCATTCACCACAAACGGTACAAGGCTAGTAAGAGCCAGGATGATTACGAAGCGTTCGCTCTGTGTAGGGCTAGAGTAAAACAGTTGACTAAATTAGCGCAAGACCAACATAGCAACAGGGTTCAAACTCAACTACAACAAGACCCAAAATCATTTTGGAACTATGTAAAGTCCAAAAGGGGTAGTCGAAGTCCACAAAGGATTTTAAAAGATGGGGAGGTTTTGTCTGGTGACGAATGAAAGAGTTTGCGCAGTACTTTCACTCGGTCTATAGCGCGAGACAGCCCGAGTTAAATGTTGGTGCGGCAATAGAAGGAGCGGGTGGTGAGAATGGAGCGGCGCGGATTCATTTGCAGGAATTGCAGTTAAAGGATGTGCAAAGTGCACTTAAACAACTTAAGCCGAAGCGATCTGCGGGTCCTGACGGTATTCCGCCTTACATATACCGTTGCTCCATATATTCAATAAGTGTCTGAAGGCAGCCGTGTTTCCAGAGAGATGGAAAACCACTCGTGTCGTGCCAGTGCCGAAAGGAGGTACAAGTGGCGACCATGTTAATGGATACAGACCTATTGCAGTACTGTCATCGCCGGTTAAAGTGTTGGAGTGCGCTATCCATAACAGTATTTTTATGCAAGTGAGATCGCAACTCTCAGATGCACAGCACGGGTTTAGACCAATGAGGAGCATCACCAGTAACCTACTGAGTTACATGGCTCATGTGTTGCCGATTGTAGACAGTGGGGTGCAAGCTGACGCTGCTTACTTCGATTTCAAAAAAGCTGGTCGATAATGACGTGTTGCTCAAGAAGTTAGCAGCCGTTGGTTTCACTCCGCACCTACTTCTTTTTTTCGCCAGTTACATGAGGGATAGGCAGCAATACGTAGAGTACGAGGGACACAAGTCAGAGCCGTACTTTACGTGGTCTGGTGTAAGCCAAGGGAGTAACCTCGGACCTTTGCAATTTATAATTATGGTAAATGATTTGCCCAAAGTCGTTAAGGATGCAAATTGTTTATTATTTGCAGACGATCTTAAACTGTCCATGGCAGTGACGGGTGATGAAGATTGTGAGCGCTTACAGAAGGCCATAGATAGCGTAGTTACTTGGAGTAAGGAAAACCTTCTGCAATTCAACGCCCAAAAATGTGTCACCATCACTTTCTCGCGTGCACGTAATCCTATTGTACATGATTACAACATTGATGGGATGCCGATGATCAGGGTTACGGAGGTTAGGGACTTGGGAGTTAATCTTAACGCGGGGCTAACGTTTCGTGATCATATAGTCAGGTGCTGTAAAAAAGCCTACAGAAACTTGGGGTTTATTATGCGTACTGTTCGTGGTTTCACAAATATTACGGCGATTATCGCTTTATACAACACTTTGGTGAGAAGCCAATTAGATTGTAACGCAGTCATCTGGGCCCCACATGAGACTAAATATAGTCTCATGTTGGAGCGAATACAAAATTTTGTTAGATTTTTATATTTTAGGCTGTATGGAGTATATCCTTTTTACCCGCTTATGTATCCAACCTTGTTTATATTAGGCATGGTTGGATACAATGAGCTGAGAGTCAGGCGTGAGTTTGCACTTGTCTCTTATTTATTTAAATTTATTAGAGGCAAGATACATGACGCCAACATATTAGAGTTTGTGTGTTTGAGTGTGCCCGACAGATATGTGTGGCGGCGACGGCGGCCTCAGCTGCTGGCTGTACCTCGTGGCCGCACTAATCTGGTAAATGAGGCGCCCCTGACGCGGGCGGTTCGCACTCTTAACCTTGTAGCGGAGGAAATTGTCATTTTTGTACACTGAGTGAATTCACAAGAATAACATTGTATGTAATTAGTTTCAGAAAATAAGTTTTTATTATTAAGTTTGCTTCACTATTGCATTGGGTTTTACCTGTAAGAATAGTTGTAAGTTATGATATAAATAAATAAATTTGCGAGACATTGAAGTGAGCATGGCATACTCTAAGCCGCCAGGGCACATTCAAGTCAATGAAAGACGTACCCAGTAAATGGTCGCTATAGAGTAGATACATAGTACTCACATATGTGCTAAGCAATTATACAATATTAAGAGATTGAATTTATACAATGCAAAGATGTTTTTTTTGTTGTTGATCTTCCGTAGCTCCAACAGTTTTTAGTAATCTAATCAATTAGTTGATGCGCCCTTGTGGAGCTGGACTAGCATTGACCCAAGCATTTTTATCAGCAATGTAATCTCCCAATTTATAATATGCTTGGACGCATAGTGTGCGTTTTATACAACATTTAAATTTTGTTTCATTAAGTTCAAGAATGTGGGGAGGTATTTTATTGTAACATTTTAAACAGTTACAGTACCCCATGAAAGATGAATCTACTTTAGCCAGCCTGAAACCTGGTTGAACTAATTGGTCCCTATTTCTAGTAAAATAATTGTGTCGCTTACCTCTTTTACTAAAAAGATGTAGATTTTTCCTTGCGGACGTGATATTTTCATAGATATATTGACAAGGTACAGTACAGTACATGATGTTAATAACCTTAAATCGTTCCCTTAGAGAATCGCGCCTACGAAGATTATAAATGGCTCTGATAGCTCTTTTTTGCAGAATAAAAATAAAATCGATGTCTGCAGCTCGTCCCCAAAGTAAAATACCGTAAGACATAATACTATGAAAATAACTAAAAAAGACTAGCCTCGCGGTATCTACATCAGTATACTGACGGATCTTTCTGACAGCATATGCTGCAGAACTTAGCCGTCCAGCAAGAGAGTTAAATGAGGACCCCATTGTAGCCTTGAGTCGAGCGTGATCCCCAGGAAAACAGTTTTATCGATAAATTCTAGTTTCTCTTGATTCAATACTATCTCACAATCACTACTTTTTACATGTGGTAAAGAAAATCTAATGCACTTAGTTTTTTTTTCCATTTAATACTAAATTATTTGCAGTGAACCACTTCTGGACCTGCAGTAGGGCGTTATTTACGTCGTCAACATTTTTAGCACGTCTATCTATCTTAAAAATTAAAGATGTATCGTCAGCAAATAACACCATTTGTGGTTGATTTTTTAATAAATGGAGAAGATCATTAATATATACTAAAAAGAGAAAAGGACCCAATATTGAACCTTGTGGCACACCCATTTTGACTTTCAAACCGAGTGAATTGACACCTTTTATTTGAACCTGCTGTTATTCATAGCTTTGCAATGCTATTAGTCATTCCTTATCTAGCCATATCATCTTTCACGCAATCCATCCATCGTTTCATTGGTCACCCTCTACTTGTATAGCTATCCACATCCATACTCACAACTTTCCTGACAACAGGGCTGCTTTCATAATGGGTTAAAACTGTCTTTGATAAAGCCACTATACAAAAAGGGGTCAAAATCAGACGTTGATAATTACCGACCTATCGCTCTCACTCCCATTATATCGAAATTTTTTGAAAAAGTTATGTTCAGGCGAGTGATAAAATTTCTTAAAAAGCATTCTTATTGATCAGCAATACGGGTTTAGACAAAATAAATCGACGACTTTGGCAATATTTACGCTAGTATGATGAATATTAACAATTAAATACCTACTTGTGCACTGCTCTTAGACCTAAGTAAGGCGTTCGATCGTGTTGATCATGCGCAGCTTTTAGAAAAACTAGAAAGATACGGTATCAGAGGTCCAGCAAAAAAATAGTTTCAATCTTATCTAACTGACAGAAAACAGATAACGAGGTTAACAAAATTAAACAAATTAAGTAATACTTTAGAAGATTTTGATTCTGAAGCATGGACTAATTGGTATGGTGTACCACAAGGTAGTATCTTGGGGCCATTATTGTTCCTTCTGTACATAAATGACTTGCCTCAGTCAATAAAACATCAGTGTGTATTATTCGCCGATGATACCACAATTATGATTAAATGTAAAAATGTACAAAACTTTGACATTGACATCAAGCAAACACTAAATGACATTATACAATGGTTAGATATTAATAAATTAAAATTAAATATTTCCAAAACGAAAGTGCTTCATTGCAAAACATTTAAAAGTAAACCTA
Source organism: Hyppa rectilinea (assembly GCA_951799385.1). Classification (NCBI taxonomy): domain Eukaryota; kingdom Metazoa; phylum Arthropoda; class Insecta; order Lepidoptera; family Noctuidae; genus Hyppa; species Hyppa rectilinea. The sequence goes on along the minus strand of OX637309.1, from coordinate 19,214,443 downwards.
TCCGTCTTAATGTTTCACTTAACAATAATAATATCGGACAAGTATGTAATGCAAAGTTCCTGGGTGTAACACTTGATGAACACTTTACTTGGAAGAAACACATCGACATAATTTCAAAAAAATCTATTCGTATTTGCCTTAAAAAGAATTAAAATTATTACATCTTTGCGTATCGCCATAATGGTGTATCACGCTTACCGTATCGTATTACTGAGCAGACGCTCAGTAATACGCACATATGTGAGTACTATGTACCTACTATAAAGCGACCAGTTTCTGGGTGCGTCTTTCATTGACTTGAATATGTCCTGGCGGCTGAGAGTATGCCATGCTCACTTTAATGTCTCGCTGATGGTGGCGTGTGTGTTGGATCATTTAGCTCCCTTCAAAATGGTTGAGCTGAATGGTGCTAATATATGCGTCATGTTCGTGAACGGGCGCTGTCAGTAGGGACTGGTCATCTCTTAGCGGCTAAGGCTTGTTTTAATTTAACTATTGAATAGTTTTTACATATTTTATATCTGATGTTTTTAACGTTCTGCATCGTTCTCACATGTATAATATTAATATGAACTATGTAACCAATATTTTGTAACCATATTTTGTTTATAAGAGTGTCCATGGAGTTTCTTGCCCGTTCTTCTCCATAGGTACCTACTCCTTTGGAATGGGCAACTAGCTTCATTTCTCGGACTGACCGACACCTTGACAATTCAAAAGTGCCTGTAATTGGTTTATTTGAAATAAATACTTTGAGTTTGAGTTTACGATACGGTATAGTTGTGTGGGGAAATTCTTCCGAAATTGCGAAGATCTTCATCGCCCATAAAAAGATTTTTTAATTTTTTATTTATCATTTATACAAATTATCACAGGATTACATATTAAATAGCAACCAAAAACCACTAAGGTTTAAACTTGTGCTATCATGAGTCTATCTTCTATACAATGATGCATTTTATGAACGCGTTTATTGCCGATACAATTAATATTATATTTAGTTCCGTTCTCCAGTTACAATCATCCCTATAAAATACTTAAAAAATATTGCTTAAGTTTACATTTGAGGTTTTTATGTGTAATACATTTGTTTAATTCTGAGGGTAGACTATTAATAAGTCTTGGTATAATGTAACCGGTAGTTCGCTCGCCATACGTATTGTTGGCTCACTGTGTACGGAGCCTATTCTCAGAAACTGCCCGAGTGCATACGTATACTGTGCATATGTTCGATTTTGTTTCTTAGAGATTCATTGAAAAATTGTTCTTTTAATAACAATATTTTTTTTGTATATGAACTGGCCATTTATACTGTCGTAAAATTGGTTTCTAATTTTAGGAGATACTACCTATGGTTTTAAAAATTCGAAGTTGAAGTTTAAAAATACTATCAAGGTAGGTTTTATAAGTACGACCATAACTACTAAGGCCATACTGGATGTAAGATTCAGCCATTGCGTAATAAAGCATTATCTTCACTTTGAAGGGCAGGCGGTTTTTTAATATGGTCATAATAGCGAGAAATTGCCTAAGTTTATCGCAAACACGTTCTATGTGATAACTCCAGTTTAACTTATTGTCTATAATTACTCCAAGATATGTTTGTTTACTGACAACATCTATTTGTGGACAATTACCAATTAATCGCATTGACCGTATGCAAGCAGTCATGGTCGTGGGCTATTAAGTTCCGAAAGGGCAGTTTTCTAATGTACCTATGGAGATTTAATAACCAGTAGTTTAGTTTTGCTTGCATTAAGTACTAAGCCAGCATCGTGACACCACTTTGTTAGAGCATCCAGGTCGAGTTGTAAGCGTTCGCATGCTATTTGAGGATTTCTATTAGCAATAACAAGGCAAGTGTCATCCGCAAACTGATAGCATTTACTGTTCGTGATGCAGTTGCAGCAATGTTCAAAATGCAGTGGTCTGACTCATGCAGGCCTATTCAAGTCACACAATCTATTGACGGTCCCATGACCATATTTATGAAGTTGCCAGGTTTGTGAGGTCCAATCTTGAATTATTTGAACGGAAAGATAACACAAATAAAAGGAAACCTACACATTTAGATTTCGAAATGCCCGTTCCAAAATTAGAACTTTTTCGGCGGAGCTGCGTTTATACGGCTCCCCTAATCTACAATGCTTTGCCGAGGTCAATTACTCAACTATCCTTTAATAAGTTTTGTGTTGCGTTGCGGAAGTGGTTGTTGCAAGAGTGTTTTTATTCGATAGATGAGTTTTTTCAAAAGTGTCCCTGTAAATTTTATACTCTAAAGCACAGACATATTTGACTGTATCATAAATGTTAAAACTTGTATGCTATTGCATGCTAGATATTGGCCAAATGTGTGTTACCTACCAAATATTTTATGTAATAAGAACTTCATAACCAATGAAAAGATGTCGTAAATAATTACATTTTTTCTGTAGTGTATTTAGTATCAGCATTGCACCCGTGCGAAGCCGGTGCGGGTCGCTAGTGATTTATATCCTGTGGCATACCATTAGTTGAAGCAGCAACAAAAGATCGTTTCACTATCACTATCTAAACGATGTTTATAGGATGCAAGTCATTTGTGGCTTCACTTTAATTGTAGGCCTTCACCGTGTAACTGGCCTTAGTCTTTTTATGTGGACGTGGCCTTAAGTTACGGGCTAATCCGGTAACTCTTAATTAAAGTTTAATTGTCTTGCTACCCACTTAGTTGAAAGCCCAGTCCCTTTGAAGCAACACACTAAAATACTCATCGCGAAGGTTTCCTCGTGGCCGGAAAACGATTTGAACTTCGTTTGTTAACATGCTAATATTAAAGTTACTAACTCGCCTCGATATGTTCCAGCCTTGTGGTTTACGGCATTAGGAAAGTTGGTCAGTGGTTTTTTAAGTGTGTTCTGCATTCTTCATTATTACGGAGGGGAAACTATGGCCTTAGAAAACAAGATTTATTTTTAGACCCAAATTTAAAACCTCAAACGGCGCAAGTATAACAATCTTATTGGAAGTTATATGTTCGAGCCGTTTGGGGTTGAAACACTAGGGCCGTGGGGTCCGAGTGCTCATCGAGTATTTCAGGATATCGCCCAGCGGTTGGTCGACTCTACACGTGACCAGAGGGCTGGTCAATTTTTAGGCCAAAGAATTAGCATTGCCATCCAACGTGGCAACGCTGCCAGCCTTTTGGGCACTTTTCCCACTGACAGCGATGGGGATGAATTTTTTGACGCCCTATGAGTTCTTCTCCTTTTTTACCACTTGTACATAATGTATATATTTTTTAGGTTTAGGTTGTTTATATTAATTATTGTTTTAGCATGTAATAAGAAGTTTAATAAACCCGTCGAGACATCTTTGAAATTCGATTTTTATTCCGACAGCGTTAAAGTTCTATATGCATCTGATTCTAATATAACCCCCGAGTCTAAGTTGTTTTTGTATTAATAGAACATTAAATCAGAGTGAGGTTAAGGAACAAAAACTGACAAAAGTTTTAATCTGGTTAAGTTAGCACTCGTTTTGTAATGAGACGGTGAATGTATCTAGGTAGTTACGGGTGGGTGAAAGGGCCCTAGTGTTGTATGAATGGGATCACAGAACAGTTAAAGGGATGTTGCAATTTTCGTAGTATCTTGACCATAAACCAACGTGTTACGATGCGATCAGTAGCCAGTAAGTAATAAGAAACTTTATTTGCTGTAAATTGGAAATAGTGTCGCGGGTGCGTTACAACGTTGGTTTTTTCTCTTTATATATGGCAATACTCAAGTTCACCAATCAAAATGAGGCGAAATAATCAATCATCAGAAGACGTTGTTGTGTTTTTAAAGCTTTCTCTCCTATGAAATATTAAGTTATCACCTAAATACCAAATTTTGTATTTTTGGACATTTTGATATCGACTAGTTGTTTTTTAATTGTTACAGAAATCATGAAGTGTCTATCTGTGGGGTGCCATGCTTACAGCCAGGGATCAGCAGGAACTGTCTTCACGAAGCTGGTGACGCAGTTCCTTGCTGCGCAGTGCCTGATCACAGAGCCATGGCCAATGGACTACTCTTACGGACTAACAAGTGAGTAAAGTAGGTACTACTTAATAGTAGGAGATTTGCTTAACACAAGAAAAATTAGGTATGTATTAAGTAGGATAAAGACGTGTAATCCCGTGGAATCCCGCGTCAGGTATATTTATTCGAGGGGTAAGTCGGCTGTGAGGCATGTTCGCCTACCTTTTGCCAGTTGTGTTTGAGTCCCATGTAAGGGAGAGCCTATATTAACAATTAAACAAATTATTACTAACTTAAGACATAGTACAGCCTGTTGCAAATTTAATTAAGGACTGATAAGTTTGAAATTAAGATATTTTTTATTGTGTCTATATTCATTTGCACCTTAGGGCTTTATACCATGAAGGGGCCCCTTAGGGCCAAGCCTGCCGGGTAAGGGGGATTGTCCGAAAGGGTTACCGCTACCCTGGAACATAAAGGGCTAAGGAAGGAACATGGATGGGTTTTAGTCAGTAAGAGTCTGACACTCCCTTCCGCTCCACCCAGAGCGGGAGAAGTCATTGATTGATTTCCCAGCCTTAAAAAAAAGGCCTATACCATAACTGGAGTGCGTGAGTTAAATAAATCTTTTACGACGGCTAAGTAATGGGACTTCCACACCCTGACTGGTAATAATGAATCCATTTTATTCATCAGGTGGTGACCAGTTTGACTTCATTATCGTCGGCGGCGGTACGGCAGGATCCTTGTTAGCCAGTAGACTATCAGAAGTTCCAGAATGGAAAGTGCTGCTGATAGAAGCTGGAGGTGATCCTCCTATGGAGAGCATTGTGAGTAGCCTGCTTACACCACTACGTATATCTTAAATAACAACGTATACTCTAAACTTTTTTTTTTTAATTATTACGAAGTAAATAAGTTATGGTCATCTCATATCAATCAATTAATACAATGTAACCTGGATGAGATCTCAAGAGATCTAGGATTATTTATCACATAAAGAGGTTTTTCATTTACCCAGTTTCCCGAATACCATGACTGTTATAACCTTTTGAACGCCAGAGCATAAACGCTCGCGCGTGCCCTCTACGCAAAGCTACAAATTTATTTCTTCTTGTTACCATGGATTTCCTAATATCCATGGTGTCTTTTAATTTGTTTTATGTCATTAAATACGTACGAGGGCTTAAACTTTTAAGATATCTATATAAACACACGCAAGAGTAAAGATTTAACTGTTTATTTCGCGTTGATAGTGTCCCGCATTGTGACATATTTGTGCCGTTGGCGTGCAGGGCATGCGCTTGCTATACGTGACTAGCGACAATGGCTTTCAAAAGGTTAAATGACTTTTGTCTTACATAGAGAGGCTATTGAAATACGAGGTCCTAATTAAAGAAGTTAAAGTCGAAAAATCTAACAAAGTATTCTCTGTTATACAGGTTTAATTATTTTCAGTAACAGACTAATAGTAATTAGTAGTCCGGAACCCAGTTAACCAAGTTACAGTATATTACATCAAACACATCTGAGAAATATTTTCATTCAATTCCAGATTCCTAACTACTCAGCGTCAACGCACAGGACACGAAACGCATTCCAATATTACACAGAGTATGATGAAAACTCTAACAGAGGCAGTGTTGATGAACGATCCTACTGGCCACGAGGCAAGGTCCTCGGAGGAACCGGCTCCATCAACGGCCATCTCCACATGCGAGGTAGTGCTGGAGACTACGAGCCGTGGCACCTGAAAGAAAACGATGGGTGGGACTGGCCTACATTGAAAGAATACTTCAAAAAGAGCGAGAAAATGGTAGATCCGTTCATTCTGAATAACCCAGAACTAAGGAAAGAACATGGAACAGAAGGAGAGTTTGTTGTAGATCAACTGAACTTTACCCACGCTGGCATAGCGGAGAAACTGACAGACGCTTACAAAGAATTGGGGATAAAATACTTAGATGACTTAAATGGTCCGACGCAGTTGGGTGTCGGAAAACTCAGAGGTGGAATCCATAAGGGCCGCAGAGTGAGCACCACAACAGCTTTCTTAAACCCTGTTAGGGAACGTAACAACTTGAAAGTAATGAAGTATGCTTACGTAAACCAATTAGAAATTGACGAGAAGAACAAAACTGTTATTGGAGTTAGACTTTCACTCTTATATGGTGACGTAGAATCATACTTTGCAACGAAAGAGGTCATAGTAAGTGCTGGAGCAGTGAATACTCCTAAACTGCTACTGTTGTCAGGCATCGGCCCTCGAGCACATCTTAAAGAGAAGGATATCAAAGTAATCAGTGACTTAGATGTTGGAAAGAATCTCCAAGACCATGTCCGTATACCTATTCCAGTGACGGTAGACACACGAGCTGAAAGGAGGGGAGAGGAATTTTGGCAGAAAGCTGCTGCAGAATACTTAGTAGATCAGACAGGAGCACTCACTACAAACTATGATCAACCCAATGTAAATGCTTTCCTATCGGTCTCAGGTGACACATCCCTACCCGACGTACAAATAGATCACAACTACTTTTTACCAAACACTTCTTATGTATATTCCGTTTGCAAAGATTCCTGGTCGTTTAAAGACAGCATCTGTAAGCAGTTTGCCGAGTTCAATAAAGACAAAGAAGTGTTCATATTCTTCGTCGCCCTCTGCCGGCCACACTCGAGAGGCTATATTGAGCTTCGCGGAAAGAATGCCATGGAGCACCCCAAGATCTTCACAAAGTATTTTAATGACAGTCGGGATATCGAAACGTTTGTAAAAGGTGTTAAGAAAGTAACGGAGATCGTCAACACCCCAACTTTCAAAGAAATGAAAGCTGAACTTAAAAGGATTAACTTCGAAGGTTGCGATGATTTCGAGTTTGAAAGTGAAAACTATTGGGAATGCATGGCTAGAACTGTAACATTCCATGTATACCATCCCGTGGGTACAGCTAAGATGGGGAAGGTTAAAGATTCTAAGGCAGTAGTTGATAGTAGACTCCGGGTATATGGAGTCAAGAATCTGAGGGTGGTAGACGCCAGTGTGATGCCCACCATACCTAGTGTTAACACTAATGCAGCCACTATGATGATCGCTGAAAGGGCAGCTGATTTTATCAAAGAAGATTATCTGAAAGTATATAGTAATAAAGACGAACTGTAGATATAGTTTAAATTGTTGGGTTCCAATTAATAATAATAGCTAAATGCTATGCTAGTCAATCCCAAGTCATGCTAATGCAACGGTTTGTATCAATAGTGTTGTACTGAAAGCTATTTAAGAACATATTTTGTTATATTTAATAAAACAGGTCCTCTATGTTTAATTAATTTTGTTTTATTTAAGGCTTTTTAACAAATCCTATGAAACTATTTTTTTTTAATATTTACAGAAGGTAATATTTCTGCTTATCTTTTCTTCAACAGTTTTACTCGATCATCACTGCGAGGCTAAGATATGTCGGAAGATGATTCAGATATCTGACTTTCGCCCTCACGCAGATTGACTTGACTACCGAGATCTAACAGTCTGTATCTCTTCTTCTTCTTTATTTCTTTATCGATGCGATGGCAAATGTCCACCACACTCTCTCTCATCTCTAGCGGCAGGTCCCGCACGATTACTTCTTTCATCAAATTGTCCGCCACGCTTCTGTTTATACGGGAACTTTTTTGCCGTGACAGTTCATCCTTAGAATGAACCGACCTCCAATGCATTAAAGCATATTTTAATTGTCCTGTTGACCATTTCATGTAGCACCACACTGTGGTCTGAAGGCAACAGACTAGTGACAGCACTAAGCCACATATAGCGATGATGTACGCGAAAATAGAGAGGATAGCATTTACACAACACGTTTTGTAGTCGGAAGTGTCTCCATTGATCAGACACAGATTTCCATATAACATATCCTTAAGCATTTTCACATTTTCGGATATAGTTGAGCAGTTTGATTTTAAAATAATCTTATAATCATATAAGGCTGATTTTACTGACTCGGTAACAACGCCTAAGCCAGTGTTAATTGCGTAAATGTCACCAACACTAATAGGTTGGTCGAGGTCTCTACAAATATTACTTACAGGCACATATACTATATCTGGGAGCGTCTTTAGGAGATCTGTCTCACAGACTGGTGCACTCACGCACTTGCCACGATTACCGTTGTAGAACGGTCTTCGTCCAGAGTATTTTAAGTCACACTTGACTGGTTCGCATTCACGCAGAGAGTCCTCATCTATAGAGTCACAGTCGCTACCTTTCAGATTAGCGTATGCCTTAAGGTACTGCGTTTTCTTTTTATTTGCTAATTGTGTATCGAAAGGTATACTAATCGGCAACTGTCTGGTCAATCTTGTGTTGCTACATTTGAAGTTGATGATAAAATCGCAGTAACCAACTTGATCGTATTGATATAAAGTAGGATACACATGAATTAATGTTTCTCTGTTTTTAGGCTTTATCAGTTCCACGTCGTCTCCAGGCGTATTATGTAAACTACAATCTTTGTATTCTTCGTTAGCTAAACAACACATTTTTGGCCTTGAAATTACTCTGCATGTGCTCAGATGATGACTATTTTCAATATCAATAAAAAATTGTATTCCTATAGAGTCTGGTTCTAATGGAATTATACCTTGGTTTAAGACTGTAATAGAGGCTAGAATTTCTTGTATTAGTGCGGCAAATATAACTAGATAGCTGTACGCAAAAGAATGCACATACATTTCTCGTCAGTCATTTTATTTTGACAAGTGTTGACATGATAGTTTACCATAGACGATAAAGGGTAAAAAAGGAGCATTGCGGGCTAAAATTGGTACACCTAGAACATCATGCCCCGTTTCTCCGAAGGGTTGTGCAGCGGTGTACACTCTAAGGTGTACACACTCATTATGCCTGTCATATGTATGTCTAGTCCCATCTTATTATAGAACACTAGCTTCCGCCCGCGGCTTCGCCCGCATAATATGTCGACAAATTATACATATAAACCTTCCTCTTCAATCACCCTATCTGTTAAAAAAAACCGCATCAAAATCCGTTGCGTGGTTTTAAAGATTTAAGCATACAGACAAACAAACAGACAAAAATAGCGACTTTGTTTTATACTATGTAGTGATTTAACCTACATGTATTGGGACGAGGGGGTCTATTGCCATCTTAGAGCATTTAACCTATGGAGATGGCTTAGCTAAGCGTACCCCTCTGCCATGACCGATTGGTCATACGGCCATACACGTTCTATAAAACTAGTTCATTCGCCAACCGCCGCCATTATGTATCGTATTGTGTCGCAAGGAAGTCCTCCTAAGAAATGGTTAATTGTGCAGTATCCTCGTGCAAAAAGCGATCTGCCACTTCAAATTTTCGAAACCATGGTGTTTCCTATCACTTGTAAATATAAATTATACATTAAAATATTTTTAATTACGTACAATGTCGAAGTAATCGTTATTGACGTAACGATAGAAAAAATACATTGGTACGTAGGTAGCGCTAAAGTAGTACAGGGGTAGGATTTGCATAGTGCTGGGACAACGCGAATGAATGATTCGCCAAATAAATGATGTTTTCAGTAAATAGGTTCAGTAACCAGTTTTTTGTGTATGTATCTGGACAAGTCAGCTTGAAATAAAAAGAAAATAACTATAAAAGTTCTTTGGAAGTCGATTTAAATTATTTTCATTGTATGTTTAGGATAATAAAAGAATAATAGTTTGTTCGTTTCGTAGTGAGTTTTTATAGCTCATGAAATTTGAAATGAAACAATAATTATAATACATAGCTAAATATGACGTCGAAATCTAATAATCCACCGCGGACCGCGTAGGTACGCTGTTAAAAAAACATAGTACAATCGCCAGTACTGCCTCAAATATTCGGAATGTAATATGTACATACGCGGACGATCTCAAATTCTCTAGAGTTTCGAGTCTATTGACGATACTGAACTTCTTCAAAGCGATATCGACGCGTTAAGTCGATGGTGTAACGATAACAAAATGGTACTAAATATCAACAAATGTTACTACGTGAAGTACACACGGAAAAACAAAATAACAGAATTGTATTGCAATCAAATGACAGAAAATTTTAAACTCATATTAAAAGTATACTTTGTAAACAAGCTTATAACAAATTAGAGGATTATATAAAGGATAAGGATGCTTGGAAATATACTGGTCCTGCTCCACAGGACAATCTAGTGTCCAGACAAAATCAAACTGGTTGCTTAGTAAATTAGGTAATAAATAATTTATAATGTTGTACCATACTACATATTTTAACATTTTGGAATAACTTTACCTCTCACATTGATTGATTTATTAACTTTTAGAATGTTTGTAAATATGTGAGCACGTTCAAAAGTGCCTTTCTTTGTGCCTATTTGACATAAATGATGTGACTTTAACTTTGACATCATTTAGCTTTGCAACACCGGACTGCAAAACAATAAAACCGACGTGTAAAACTGTCATTCATAAAAAAATAATAAAAGTACATCTGATTGATTATCTTATTCTATTATTTACTAGCTTCCGCCCGTGGCTTCGCCCGCAAAATATGCCGACAAATTATACACATAAACCTTCCTCTTGAATCACTCTATCTATTACAAAAACCCGCATCAAAATCCGTTGCGTAGTTTAAAGATTTAAGCATACATAGGGATATAGGGACAGAGAAAGCGACTATACTATGTATTGATATTGTCCCCTTTCTACATTTTTGACACGTGTATATAAATGAAAGCCCGCTTTAAAGAAAGGGGTATGAATTCCGAATTGCCGACCCTAAATGCAGAATGATATGCAATCAATATAATATTATTGAGAAATAAGAAAAAAAAATTGACTATAAAAATAAATACAATCGTTCTTTTTCTATAGCACTATAAATTGTTTTGTGATTACTGGCGGCTACCTACGTAGTTTCGCAGGCACTAATCATTAAACGTATTTTTTCCAAGAAAAGAAAACAGAACTTTTTATTCGTTCATTCATGAAATGAAATACCACTCATTCCTTGTGCCTCAACACTAGTAGTTTGTGTTTGTTGTCGTAGGACAATTGCATAGATACGCACAAATTTGTCAATGTGTATGTGTTTTTTTACAGTGTGTCTGGAATTTCTATGTGAGCGTTTGTAGCAATAGGAAGCATGTCTCTGTGTGTGGTTGTCAAATTTAAGAAGTGTGCTATATGTGTTTTCCTCGCCCCCCGCAAAAAGTGGCAGAAAAAGTTGTTCGATGATTCGCCGCTTGCCATCTCCATAGGTTAAATGCTCTAAGATTGCCATCAATAGGGCACAAATCCAGACTTCGAAAGAAAAGAAATTCCAGAAAGAAAAACACTTAGCACGACCTGGGAATCAAACCCAGGACTTAAACGAGTAATTTATCTAAAAAACAAAAACCCGGTCAAGTGCGATGCGGACTCGCACATGAAGGGTTCCGTACATTATCTATAAAAACGGTAAAAAAAATCACGTTTGTTGTATGGGAACTTTAATATTTATTTTATTCTGTTTTTTTAGTATTCGTTGTTATAGCGGCAACAGAAATACATCATCTGTGAAAATTTTACCCTTCAGGTAAGGAACTCTAAAATGAATTCCTTTCACAGGACCTTCATCTTGACCGTTAATTATGATGACTTGAGTAATCAGAATGGTCGGACGGAATGATTGGACACAAGGTATAGTATTAGGAGGTTTGGGTTTCTATGATAAAATCTTATGTCCGCTAATCGTCCGTCTCGTATTGCTATGTTTGAAGATTTTAAATTGATTCCAATAACTCGTTAGAATTCCAGTAGGTGCCTAATTATCAAAAAGAATTCCCAATAATCTGTAGGACGAATTATTAGATGCAAACTCGAAATACTTAATAAGATTTTTGATTGAATCTCTTTGGTGAGTTATTTCATAGGGACTGAAGGGTAGGACAATAGGCTTTGTCAACGGTTTCATTGTCGCCCTGGTACGTAACGTATTTTCAATGTGTACACGTGAGGGTATTGTGTCGTCGAATGTTTCATTATATTATTGTTTGATTGGTTTATTTGTTTATTTAATTAGTTTATGTGTTGTGCCGTGTTTCCAAATCCTGGGTCCGGCACCAGATGTTTAATGTCAATCGTAATTCCAGCTCAAACTGTCTCTTTATCCATGTATGGATGTGGAATGCGTCATTTGGACTTTTTTAAACCTACTTTTTCTCAAGGGTCCCTAAACAATCAATTGCAATTACAATTGTCAATTGCTTCCATTGCATTTTGTAGTCGATGGTTTTGCGCGTGTATCAATCTTAGAGCATTTAACCTGCTCTAAGGCTCTAAGGTATCAATCGCGTAAACATTGACAATTGCAATTGGTCGTTTCCCTTTCAACTTTTACGTTCTCTAATACCAAAGTAGTTCAGCAATACAAAGTAACTATCCGAATTCAACAATATCAAACTACCTACTACCTGAATCAAAAACCACAGCGAGATTGGCGGTAAAACCCGGTAAACATGTAAACCTCGCAAGTCCCGGAGAATACACAGTTTGGAGCGTTTGATCTGTTTGAACGCAAATTGATGTGCGGTACCTCAAGTCAGCCCCGGGGAGCCGCTGGCGTGAACCGTAAATTACCGCATTTGGTCCCACCCGGGATTCAAAACCGTGTAATTATAATTACGTTTTGATTTGAAATGAAATCTTTTGTGTATTGTGGCGTGTTTGCTGTGCTCGTATATTATTTCGTGACGCTAACACGATTGAGTGTTTTATTTTGTTTAGACGTGACTTGATTGTGATGTGGTAGGCGTTGAAATATGTTTTACTAGGCCTGGGGGCATAAAAATTGCCTGGCCAAAAAAATTGCACAAGAAAGTAATTCGTACCAATGTTTGATGACAGGCGATTTTTCGTAACGGGTTCGGGTGCTAATGGGTCAGTCGTGTTTACACGACTTGTGGGTTAATTATTATTCAAGAACAGTTGGTAAGAAACCAGCTAGGTTAGGTATGTTTTTTTTTGTTGTTTATTGTTTGCTGTTAGTTTTACTAAGCCTATGTGGTCAAAAATTACGAATGTTTTAATCAGCATCAGTTTTGTATTATTTTCTATAGAATTATATAAATAATAACGAAAGTTTATAGGTAGAATGGGTATGACCAGAGTAAACTACGAGGTTGAACATTCTCAAAAACACAACAAATGCAATCAAGGTAGTTCGACCACATGCGTCCTCCTGGAATCTCACGGGCAAATGAGATTCCTGCGAGCGTGGCGCCGCCGAGCCGGCGGACGCCACCGCAAACCTGATTTCCCGCGTTCCCACCCCATAATTACAGGAAATTGACGGGAACGCCGAAGACCAGTACCGCGTGTAATTATGAGAGATTAAATTTCATTAACATGAGAATCTATGCGGTTTGGACAATGCAGCTTCATGTGTGTGTACAGTAAAAGGACGCTGAACTATTGCAAATTGTTTCGATGTTGTCCTGATTCTTTTCTTGGAATGAAGCACCGGTTTCGGGTTGATGAAATCGATTATATTACACGTGCACGTTCCTACACGTATTTCGTAGGTAAACGAGTAAATACAATTATTATATAATGTTTATGCTTTCTATAGACAAACGGTCGCCCACTTTTCATTGTTCAAAATAATTAATACTGAAAGCACTTAGGATTATTTTTATCGAGGACCGGGAATGGAAACATTCATTTCGCTTAAGCCATTCCATTGAAAAAATTAAAAGTCCGCGTCGATTGAAGACCATCCAATTTCCCGATGAAATTCTGAAAGTGAAAACACAGTCTTCAAACTCGGTAATACGCCTTAGTAGCAATAATTTAAAACGGAGGAGAATTAAAACTTTTTAATTACGAATTCGGTGTTGCTTTGAACAACACTTTTCTTATTAAAGGGAAGACTTGACTTTGTGCTAAATGGGATAACAAATGCCTCTTTGTTTACATTTGAGGAGGAAGTATTTATTACGAAGTCCTATTAATTAGTCAAAGTTTTCGGCGGAATGGGATGGTTTTGAAATTGAATTGTTGTAACTGATAATTATTATCGATTAGTGATGTTACAACTTGCCTTCGGTACCTTGCAGTCGAAAATAAAGCTACAAAAAAACGACCTACCTTAGAGCATTTAACCTATGCTCTAAGCGACCTACTGATCCAAAATAAATTCCATCCAGTTTGGAAATCGTCACGCCACCGTCTCCTGTCATAGTAGGCACTGCACCTGATGAACCGCTGGGCGCCGACGAAGAAGCCACTATCAACGATTCTCTAGTTCTAGAAATGTACACCAGTTTGTAAGTCTCGTGTAAGTAAAAGAGATAATTATGATTAATGTTCATCGTTGACTGTTTACACCGCCGCGCGCCAGTACCCGAGGGACAGGCGCCTAATACGATGCGATAAAACTATCAAAAGGATCTCTTTCACAGTCAGTCAAAAATAACGGCAGAGAAAAAAGTTTGCATCTAATTTGAAATTGATAATATCTTCCCACTTTAAAAACAACTACAACTAAACAATGTCAAAATAAATGTCTTAATTCTTCATCATTTTAATTCACTTTGGCTTCGCTTTGGAATTTATACAAACAGATTGGAAATGCTGCAGTTACCGAAAACTAAACGTGATCCTAAAGAAACTGAGCACCTGTGCAAGTGAGTACTAGATCACAACGATGTATCACAATCTTCTGAACTTAACAGAGTAGCCAGATATTTAGAATATAACGCAAGACATGCCCGATATTTACGTATTCTGAGAGGTGTCACCTCTCAGAATACGTAAATATAATATTTTTTAAAGTAGTAGACACGGTAATGTTATCTCCGCATCGGTCGATATCCTTTATTTTGGCGTCGCTTGTCTCGTCAGATGGTCTTCATGAAATCAGTTAATGTTGCCGAACTTTTCATAGTAATAAATATATGTGACTACATATACATTAATGATGTTCATGTTGCTGACAGCAGATATACTATAAAGAAAGAGACATACTAGATTCTTTGTGGATTTTGCAACACATATTCCTTGCTCAAAAGAGAGAGATTTGAAACACTACGCCGAGCACAGGAAAAGCTTATTAGAAAAT
The DNA here is from genome assembly GCA_951799385.1 of Hyppa rectilinea. Taxonomy (NCBI): domain Eukaryota; kingdom Metazoa; phylum Arthropoda; class Insecta; order Lepidoptera; family Noctuidae; genus Hyppa; species Hyppa rectilinea. The sequence continues at coordinate 19,199,317 of OX637309.1, read as the reverse complement.
AGGGAAGTTATGCCCTTAGTAACGACATGACTGTCCAATTCATGAATTGAACCGTCATGGTGATGGTTTTAATTTAATTGTGTAGAAGTGGCGAAATTTTAGGCCAACAAAATTTATTACAATGTCGCGCCATAGACATGACGAAGCTGCCAGCTCATTTTTGATACAGCTCTCTTTTAAATAAAGTTGTTTAAAGTCTTCATACTAAATGGTGCCACACTTTGCTGGCCAATGGCAATAGTCTCATTGGAATGAAAAATGATTTAATTCCCGCTCTGGTACCAATACCTTTAGGGGCACGTGTCCCATGAGTTTACCTGCCGCCACTAGACGCTACTATCCTTCATAAGCCCGTCATTGCCTTACAGATGCCGTCCTGTATGCAAGAGTCGGAGACGAGAGTGGAAAGGGGGGATCCAGAACACTTCAGAGGAACTGCTACTCGAGAGGAAACCACAACCTATCTGCTTTAAAAGATGGCCGACGGTAAATTAGTGTACACATATTCTTTAAGAATTATTAACGTTATTTCATGTAATTACACCAAATATAAGAATGATTGAGAAGAGGACCGCCCAGGCTTCGCACGGGTTCAATCTACAGATTTTCATCATGTCTGAATATCAAGAATATCCTGCTATATCTGGTATATAGTACCTATAGTAATAACCTTCCGAAATGAATTCTCTAAATAATAGTGAAAACTGAAATAAAATACGGTCAGCGGTTAGGTAGAAAAACTGACAAACAAACAGACGCATAAAGCGTTCGTGTTTTATGCTACTTATAGATGATGGCCTATTTCAAAATGTAGGTTCCGAAAAGAATACCTAATAGACTTGCTTTATAATAACCGTTTCCAAATACTCAAGTTCCAAAAATTTCCTAACATTGTTTTAGAAAATATACCCCAACAGTCCGTGCCCTCTGTTCGGCAGAACACGCCGCATTACGGTCAACGAGCGCTATAAGATAGAAAAACCCAAAGTGGTCAGGATCTGCCAGGCTCCCGTCGACGACGCCGTGGACACCCCCTATCTGCGGTACGCGCTCATGGCCCAGGATATTGGTAAGAAAAGGCAGTTCTGTCGGTGTTAATCAGGGCCCACTTATTTACAAGCTCGGAGTCTGGGTTTGAGCTCGGTTGATGGCAACATGCTCGCCCCCTATTACATGGTACATATACGAGAAATCTCGTGTATTTCTCGTATATGTACCAGTTCGCTAAGTACTAACAGCCGCACAGGTCGATCCCTCAGGTTAAGCTACGCTTGCCGGGGTTGGCCGTGGATGGGGGACCATCTTTACATACCGAAACTCCTCCGTGCCTCGGAAAACACGTTAAGCCGTTGGTCCCGACTGTCATTTTTGCATCTTTGACAGTCATTACGGGTCGTCAGAAGCCCGATAATCTGACAGCCAGTCTTACCAAGGGGTATCATATTGCCCAGTTACTGGGTTGTGGAGGTCAGATAGGCAGTCGCTTCATGTAAAATACTGGTTGGTATTCAGCTGCATTCGGTTAGACTGGAAGCCGACCCCAACATAGTTGGGAAAAGGCTAGGCAGATGATGATATACCATAAATACAGGCGTCATTACAATGACGTTCCAGGAGCCTGGGGTGCCGTGCGCGCTTGCTGCGCATTTTGCGAGTGCGGTGCGTGCTGTCCGTGCAGCATCCGCGACTACGTGCTGCACGACGCGGAGCGCGCGGCGCGGCGGCGGTACGACATGCGCAGCTTCGACTCCCGCGTCAAGACAGACCATCAGATCATGCGCATCATGTATGACAAGATGTGATGACGTCACGAACCGATTAAGTTGGACAGGAACGTACTTTGTCTTAAGAAAAATGGTAAGAGGTAGCCCGCGAAATTGAAATTTTGGTACGTTTTTTGAATGTATGTTGTTCAAAATATGAAAAGTTAATGGCTTCAATGTCATGGTTTCATGAGAATAGTCATATTCAGTATTTTGAAGTCAGTTGTATTTTATTCAATTGCCAAGCGCCACTTCGGTCGGTCATCGGTCAATTTGATTTGAATGATCATAAGTCTGTAATTTTATATTTCGATGAACACAACACCGAACTGTAAAATATAAAAAAAAACGTACGGTAATTTTAATTTTGTGGACTACCTTTTCGCATCCTACAAACATACTGTCTCCACGGGTATACGCCGAACTATACTCAAGGAGACACGTTTCTTACTTCCAATAGGTCACATCTTATCGGCTTATGTGCCGTAATGCCTAGGTGCTAAAAAAATAATCTTTTATACTAGAAAGGGAAGCGAAATCCATGTGGAAGGACTTTAAACTAATTGCATAAAGAATGAACTACGGTGTATTACTTCTGATGCTTCACAGAAGGCGCTTGTTGTTATATCAATCACTGGCATTCATACCATTTGTTGCTCTAGTTTTTTTAGTAGGCGACTTGGCTATGTAAATTAATCATACTAGGCCGTGCATCAAGTTTGTCACGCCTCTTAAGTTGCTAAATCAAACTTTAGAGTTACATTATATTTAACAGGATAGTCTGACTTCAGGGCATTGTTTAATTAAATTAAAAATTGATATCTGATTAATAACCTGTATTCAGGTGATAAAACATATAAAAAATATAAAAATATAATTCACGAAAAACTCATACAAAGTTTTTCAGCCCGACGTTTTGTTTGTTAGATATTATTAACAGACAAACATGATCCCACGCCTTCTTCTCATGGGGGTAGGTAGAAACTAGGTATAGTACCTACCTACACCACCTAATACGCTTCTTATAGACTGATTTTGCTGCGTTTACATTCATACATATTTTTTATATTATACCTATTTTATTTGTAGCAAACCGGATGCACGTATAAATGAAAATAAATATTCTTATACCTATTTTGAGTTTTTTGTTAACAGCATTGGCATATATTTGCAATTTTTTTGTTTTCTAATCTTTGAAGTGTTAGCTATACAGCTGAATTTTTAAAGTGGCCGTGGACGGCCAGATCTGAAGCTATGAGGAATACCTTAATAGGTACTCAAAGGAGTCACGGGCTCGATTTTGATGGAAACTAAAACTGCCTCATTGGATTTTTGATAAATCTATATTTCTATTCTGGAAAGTTGACAAATGACATACGGAAAACCACACGCTAGTAAAATTGAAGTTCATCTTTAGTCCTTACAAAGGACTCCTGTGTAATAGTAGGCGAGTCCATTGAACAAACACCAGACACAAATCTGGACTCCGGGCTGCTACTGAGTAAGCGGGATTGCCCGAAAGGGTTACCGCAACCCTGGAACATAAAGGGCTAAGGATTAGAAGGGTTAAGGACATTGATGAATTTTAGTCAGTAATTGACACTCCCTTCAGCTCCACCCAGAGCGGGAGGAGTCAATTGACGATTTACCCACACTAAAAAAAAAATCCTACTGTAATAATATAAAATGATTATAGTAACCATCAGAAAAAGCAAAAAAAAACTACTTAATAGAAATAAAATGTATATTATAGGCAAAATAAAAAAAGTAATAAAGAAATAGAAAATAATGTCTTTCAAGTATAAGATCTGTTGACTGCGCCGGCTTGTGTTGCGTCTTTCGTAAGGCCTGGAAAAAGAAAAAGAAACATCTATTTGACCCAGGTTAAGGCACACGCTACTTAAACTAAGTTTTAAAATAAAATTTAATAATCGTGTGCCTCACGGCTGCGCTACTACTAACTACTGTCGAGTCAGCGACACGAAAATGAAAATGAGGACTGTAGTCTCTGTGCGAACCAGTCCTTCTTCAGGCTTCCTACCAGTGTGCAGTGCTGTATGAGAGTGAGGATAAACTGTGTAAGCGTAAGTCATACTGTGAGCTTACTTAGCTCACGAAGCTTTACAACAAGCTATTCGAGTATCTGGACAAAGCGTAACAATATGTTAACTTGACTAAATTACCGTTTGCTTGTTAAAAACCTTGCTTTATTGAACTTATTTCCACAGTAAATGATAATAAAGTAATAATGTCGGTGTAAAGTCGGCCGCAGGTTAGTGGTAACTGCACTATTATAAGATGGGTTTTTTAACTATTGATACCCAGAACTACGCTCTAGCTAGGCCAGATCGAGGTGAAAGTGTTCCAACAGACATGCGGTCGATTGTACCGCTGTACGTAGTGTCACTTACCTTTATTATTCATTTTTCTGAGCATGTGTATAGCTGGCAACTTAGTGTTACTTTGTTCTATGACTATTTCTGGATGTGCACTATCTTGTGACAAATCTATTAACTGTCGCTCTAAAGGTCTCGGTAACTAGAACAATATTTAAAAAAATGAGCAATTAATGACGTTATATGAACCGCCCTCCACGACCTTGAAAAAGTGGTTGGGACTGGATGCGAAAAGCAGAGGATAGCGTGTTGTGATGTTGCTTAAGACTGTCTTATAATAGTGGTCTGCAATAGGCTAAATTGATTGATTAATTATTGTTTGTGATTGTTTACGGGATAGAGATTTTGTTTATTCTGTCCGTCTACAGACGAACTTGTTTCGACAATAGTCTGAAATCTTGAAACAAATAAATGAGAAAAAACATATTTCGACAGTTTTTTTATTAAATAATTTTATCTGGTCCTATATCATGCGGGAAGTATACTCACTGGCTGCACCATCGTGCCTTCAAGCTCTGTCCGTTTGTTAGCAAATTTACAGAACTGTTGGCACCTCGCCGCTGTCTCTGGCGTGTCTTCCATGCCAGGAGTGAAGTCAATGACCAGGTGCTGCGTCTTCAACGGTTCACCACTGCACCAACCAGGGTCTACCTCGGCAACTCTTCGATTCAATGCACTGGCCTGATGGTATTAAGGTTTCGGCTTTCATTTGTGTTTGAGTGAATGAGATTGGCCCAATATAAAGTTGACTATGACCCGTATTACGTTGGTCAACACTTAGCCATTAGTGATTTGATTGGTTGAAACCTCATTATTTGATCTGAGGTTGAAACTAGTATGCTTGAGTTTTGAGTGAGGTTCTGTAAAGACTCACGCAGAATGTTATTTCTTCATAATTAGAAATATTTAACGGACAGCTCAATTTTAACCCTGCATTTCTAGTTAGACTATGTGTCCGAGGAAAAACCAAGATTTGTTTATTTCTACAACATATAGCAAAATTACCTCAAAAATCTGCACAGATGGCTCGGACGCAGAACTGGACAGAGGCATCGCGTCACTGCACTGGCAGCAGATCATGGACAGCACGAAGGTGATCACGTCCGACACCACCTGGACATACCTCCAGAGCCTCACGAACCTCTGGATCAGAGGGTGGAACGCGTAGCAGCTCACCGTGAACATATAGACGGCATTTGGAAGCGGCCAGGGATCAAACAGTTAGAAGACTGGGAGGACCCTGCTTGGAACGGGTGGAAAGAAGTTGGAATAAATATCTAATGCTTCGTTGTGACGTTGACAATGAAAGATCATGATTGACAGAAAAGTGGACCGGAATCATAGAGATAGAAATAAATCAACTTTGTTGGACTATGGAAAAGTTTGCTCAAAAGGAAGTTGTCTTTAGCCTATATATGGAGCTGATTTCGGAATTTCAACGTGTATTGTTTTTTTAATACCTAAGATTATTTCTAATTTGTCGCTGCCAAAGGCAACTTTTCTGTCGAGAGTTTTGCGTGTGGACTGATATAGTGTGTGTATCCTGACCGTGAGGCGCTTAGAGCATTTAACCTATGGAGATGGCAAGCGGCGAATCATCGAACAACTTTTTCTGACAATTTTTGCGGGGGGCGAGGAAAACACATACAGCACACTTCTTAAATTTGACAACCACACACAGAGACATGCTGCCTATTGCTACAAACGCTCGCAAAGAAATTATAGACACACAGTAAAAAATCACATACACTTTGACAAATTTGTGCGTATCTATGCAATTGTCCTACGACAACAAACACAAACTACTAGTGTTGAGGCACAAGGAATGAGTGGTATTGAAATACCTACTGAAATACCTACATGGAAGTTAGCTGCCTTTGGTAGCTAGATTTGAGGAATAACCTTTTGTATTAAAAAAACAATACACATTAATATTCCGAAATCAGCTCCAAAAATATTTAGGCTACAAACTTCCTTTTTGAGAAAACTTTTCCATAGTCCAGCAACTTTTAGTTGATTCATTTCTTTTCTTCTCAGGACCACACACCGTTTGTATCTACTGAATTAACGACCCGAAGGGCAATTAAATACCTTCCACACTTTAAATAAAATAGCTTCTAAAGCATACCAAAAATATTTAATAAATGAAAACTAAAGTACAAGATTTATGTACACAAGTTAATATAAATACATTTGTCAATACGAATTATAAGTAATTATAAATAAACGTTTCAAAGTTATACTAAACTATAAAGGTCTCGGGAACATTTGTCTTTGAATACTGCAGTGGTGTAGGGCAGGTGGATGATGAGGCGGCTGCATGGACCTGAGGAGTAGGACAAAAGATTCAACAAATTCAAAGTCAAATTATTTATTTAAATTAGGCACACACCTTTAGATTTGTATGTAGTTGTGTGTATTTGCCTCTTGCAAAAGGTACGTTTCTTGTGGAGAAGAATTGACAAGAAGCTCCATCGTTACTCTTTTGAAATGGCTTACAATATTTTGTGTCATCATTTCTACAGTCACTACAGCTTAACATGTTTATTTAGTCATTTAATAATTACACCAAATTTCCAACGGCATAAACAATAATAATATTAAACAGTATCTATCTAGAGGGCCGTATCCCTCAGGCATTCTATTTGAAAGGGACAGAGGGCCGCATCCCTCAGGCATCCCCTTTGTTAGGGACAGAGGGCCGTATCTCTCAGGCATCCCCTTTGTAAGGGACAGAGGGCCGTATCACTCAGGCATCCCCTTTGTAAGGGACAGAGGGCCGTATCTCTCAGGCATCCCCTTTGTAAGGGACAGTGGGCCGTATCTCTCAGGCATCCCCTTTGTAAGGGACAGAGGGCCGTATCTCTCAGGCATCCCGTTTGTAAGGGACAGAGGGCCGTATCTCTCAGGCATCCCCTTTGTAAGGGACAGAGGGCCGTATCTCTCAGGCATCCCGTTTGTAAGGGACAGAGAGCCGTATCCCTCAGGCATCCCTTTTGTGAGGGACAGAGAGCCGTATCCCACCATCACCACGCAGTCCAAGTTTAGATAGTGGAAGACACATGTATTCGAATTTTAGGTCGCGATGTTTCTTCACCATTTTGTGAGCAGCGGTGACGAAATAAATTGCTTAAGAGTGAAATACTGCCGGCTAAGCGGGATTGTCCGAAAGGGTTACCGCTATCCCGGAACACAAAGGGCTAAGGAAGGAACATGGATGGGTTTTAGTCAGTAAGAGTCTGACACTCCCTTCCGCTCCACCCAGAGCGGGAGAAGTCATTGGATGATTTGATTTCCCAGCCTTAAAAAAAAAGAGTGAAATACGGCATGTATTTCACTCTTATTCTCGTATTTTATGCTTGGGCTTGGGTGCGAACCAACAACTCAATTTGTATATCTTACTTGGGGTGCTTAGCGTCCCACTCGTTCATCTTCTTGTTTAGTATGCTGACTGGAGACAGCTCTTCACTGGATGCCATCGAAGCCTTTTTATTACGACACCTCGGGTTCACACAGGGTGTGCACTTGCAAACTGAAATAAAAACTAATTTATTAATATTCTGTCGGCTTCTTGAATTATAATCCTGAAACTCAGATTTGTGATTAAACAGGAACACAAACACGAGCTATTGAAATGGAAACGATTACAACAAAGATCTTGGTGCAGATGAATGGACAGCCATAATACCCTCGTCTTACCAACCCTTGAGTTACCCGGTCTCGCGCAATACCGACCGGCCAAACAGACAAGGATCTGTTTGTACCTAACTAGCAAGAACGCAACCGCAACGCAACCCTATTCACACGTAACCACTGCTTGCGATGCGGTATGTTTGTGGTACGTGTGGTCGGGCCCCAAGTAGTACGACTGCTATGTCGCAGCAGACGCTACGACAAGGCGGCTACGGCATCAAGGTTACGACTGCTGTAACTCTAGTCTAGAGGAATGCGCTATACATGTACTACGAGTCCATTCTGTTAATGTCTGAACTTAAAGAATTAAGAAGGTTGCCAGTATTTTACCATGCTTCTTCTTTTCCTTCTTCTTCGGCTGTGTTGAGGCCTCGCTTTTTTTGTACTCGCGTGAGCCCAGCGAGCATATTGTGCGCGGCAACTTAGTCTCGAATATGGTGTTTATCATATCTGAAGAAAATAATGACACTATATTGGAGCACTTCTGATTTACGTTTTTAAAATAGAAATAAGTTTTACATTTCTCCTCGGCAAACTCCAAAATCTCTAAAACTTGTCTCTCGGCGACTTTCACAACATTGTTAACTTCAGTTTCAGAATTGATAGTGTCTGAAGCGATTTCAGTCTTGGAATCTCCAGTGAACAGTTCCTTGTCCTGTCGAGATTAGAAACCAGCGTGTCAGGGTTATGTGCCAAAAGGCATTACATATACAAAGTGTAACGGAAAGGGTATACATGTATAGATATATAGATATACCCTCAGATAGCCAAAAAGGTGAATACCAGGTATAGAACTTCTAAGCAAAGTTACAGTTCCAAATAAATTACTCAAAGAATTTGTACCCAATTATTGGTTTCGTAAGTTCATAGAATTTAAATCATAAAAAAATTGTCACCGCACTAGTACGGCCTAATAAGTTACTTTTTCACGTCATTTGCTAGGCAAACGCGCCCACAATGCGGAGCAGCGCGTCGGTTGGGATAACGTAATGTCTCAAATTATGTTCCTAACATCTAGTTAAATAATTAAAAAACACCAGAATCATCCAAAGAAGCAGTGCACTCGTTATGTAGGTATATACCCTATCTGTTGCACGTTGTTATAAGAGGACTTGTGGTAGACTGCCAAGTGTTTAACATAGTTGGAAAAAGGCTACGCAGGCGCCATGACGAAAAAGTTTTGTCACAACGTACTGGCTTCACTTTCAGCTTCTGTATCTCTGGATTATTGTTGATAAACTGCCAGAAGGAACAGACTTTTTTCTGAACAAAGTCGGTGTCGTCTTCATTCGGAGTGAAGTCGACGGCCACGTGCTGGGCATATAAGGGTTCTCCACAGGACCCGTCCCTGAAGACGCTCAGTGTTTCCACAGGCCTCGGGTTACTGGTCCCATCAGACGCCGTATTACGATCACTGTAATGGTACAAACGGGAAGTAGTATCATCGGTAATCATTTATAAAATGTTAGTAAATTCAATATTATGAAAATTGTTTAAATTGTCAATGTAAAATCGAACATGACAGATAAAAAGAAACAGTTGTTGATTTTGTTATGCCTTGTACCTGCCAGTGACCGCTTGCTGGAAAAAGTTTGTATGTCTTCTCCTGTGCTTCATTCATACGTCACATAAACGAAGGTTCTACTATTGCAATACCTCTGCAAGAGTGTCTCCTCCGTGGTCACGGAAGTATTCCATGAGACGCTTCATTTTAAACGACACACAGCCGTTGTTATTTAATTATTTTGCCTTTTATATCTATCTATACTATATAATAAAACAGTAAAAAAACTGTGTCTGTACATTGAATATATTAAAAAAAAAAAATTGAGGGCGGTTTAGAAACTAATAGAGCACGAATCCAAAAAAAAATTTGTCTGTTTGTCTGTATGTCTGTTTGTTTGTACACGCTAATCTTCGGAACTACTGGACGGATTCAAATGATTTTTGTTGTTGTATAGGTATTAAGTCTGGGCAACATATTATAGGCTATAATTTATCTTGGAAACTTGAACACCTGATGCAGAACCGCAACAGCCCAGCTAAACTATAAGAGATACAAAAATGATACCATAGCAAAAATTGTTCCACGTGATGAGCATTTTCTGCTGTGAGAATAAATTTGAAGATCTGGAACACCTGATGTGGAACTCGAAGAGCCCAGCTACACTGTAACATATATAGGAATGACATCTTAGCAAAAGTTGTTCAGCCTGATGAGCACTCTCTGTTGACGTATACAAATTGAAGATCTGGAACACTTGTTGTGGAACTCCAAGAGCCTAGCTACACCATAACACATATAGGAATGACGTCTTAGCAAAAGTTGTTCGGTCTGATGGGCATTTCCTGTTGACTTATAAAAATCGAAGATCTGGAACACCTGTTGTGGAACTGCATGAGCCTAGCTACAACATAACACATATAGGAATGACGTCTAAGCAAAAGTTGTTCAATCTGATGGGCATTTCCTGTTGACTTATAAAAATCGAAGATCAGAAACATCTGATGTGGAAATCAAAGGTATCACTAATTTTACTGTGTAATAATAAAATAACATAAACTGGGGAGTACCTGCACGCGGTGAAGGCGGTAACAGTTTAGGACTGGTTTTCGATGACGATGGTATATCATTGAAAATCTGACTCTACTGGCCAAAACTCCTATTTATTTTATCGTAATGAATATGCCTTCGGGCTTATGTTGTTTGAGTGTTTAATTTCCTTTTCCATTTATCTTCGTGACACGGTAGCCTACCCGGTAACGCAGGGGAGCAGTCATTTTAAATTACGATTTTTATTGATCAGGTATCTTCACAATAAAACTATGACCATGCCTAGAAAGAGGTCAAATCTTTCCCAATGTTCCAAGAGAGCTAAAAGATTGAGGATCATAAGATCCCAAGAATCTACCGAAGAGCGTCAGTGGAGACTTGATGCTGTTCGTGAACATTAGGCTGCAACTCGCTCCGTGGAAACCTCTTCGGGTCGCGAAACACGCCTGCGTTCTCAGCGTATTCATTAGGTCTCTAGAGACCAGTGAAGAATATGATGCACGACTGACCGCCGATCGTGATCGTCATGTATTGTCTCGCGAGTCAGAGACGTTCACGGAAAGAGAATTACGCTTAAGTTCCAAGCGTATCTACGCATCGACTTCTAGGTCTCTAGAGACAAGCGGGGCACGTGATGTGCGACTGACCGCTGATCGTGAACGTCATGTATTGTCTCGCGAGTCGGAGACGTTCACGGATAGAGAATTGTGCTTGAGTTCCAACCGTCTCTACGCATTGACTTCTAGGTCTCTAGAGACAAGTGGGGAATATAATAATGCGGTTATCAAAATGAAAACGATGACAAATGGACTGTATGTTTTGGTGGTTGTTGGAATGAAATAAAACTAAAGCTCAGTGTGATAAAAGATTTAAATGGGAAAAAGATAACAAATAACAAATGGCGACCCCGTTGTCGCTGGCATAAGCAACAGGGTCCGCGTACGAAGTCGCGGGCAAAAGCTAGTTATAAATAATTTATTTACAGTTATTTGCCGGACTGGCTGATGTTTGTGCCCGGAAGACATTCCTATTCATACCGTGGTCGCAGTGCAAATGAAAATGATGTTTGAAATAATCATAATATTTATTCATAACAATATTCAGACAATATAATTAAAGTATACTAGTATCTAAAACTAAAAACGCGTACAGTCTAAATAAAATTACGTTCAACTCGTTTTTAAAGATAATTAAATAATGTTAAATTATATAATTGGATATTCTTATGACTCGAACACCTGTCTCTGTAGGATGCAGTGCTGCAGTGCCGGGGGGTGACCTGGCGGCTCCATGGACCTGGGGAATTAAACATTTATTACGTAACAAACTTTCATACCAGTCAACCTTCAGGTGATGCAGAGATAAACAGTGACAGGTGCAATAAGAAATTAAGTGTAAATATTTACCACGCGACCCACCTACGCGTTCAATATAATAATGCACTGAGAGTGCTGCTGCGGCTGCCGTGGCGATGTAGTGCGTCAGGGATGTTTGCAGATAATAATATTGACGGTTTTGCCGCTATTATTAGAAAAAGATGTGCATCCCTGATGTCTCGTGTTCGCGGCGGCTCCAACAGTATTCTCAGTGTGTTCGTAGATCGGTGGGATTCCCCGATGTTGCGGAGGTGGATGCGGCTCCATGCCGAAATTTAATTGTATATATCTATGTGCCTGTAACCTACTAACACTAGCATTTAAGTTAAAATTGTTACTAACCCTATGGACTCCGGTCTGAAATAAAAATATTCTATTCTATTCTATTCTATTTATTTAATTACGAATAAACGGTTAACGGAAAAGATAAACGGTTGGTAGCCATCCTGATTTCTTGGGGGAGCGCATTCCACAGAGAGATAGACTGAACGAAGAAGGAAGAGTGTATGAATTCAGTGCGGTGAGCGCGACAATGAAGAAGGCATGTGAAGAGCGTAGATTATTTTTGTGATTATCACAAATGTACTGGAAGTGGGAGGCAAGGTAGCTAGGGGAAGAGGGCGACTCAAGAAACGAAAACAAGGTGGTCAGCGCCCTCTGCTCTCTGCGCTGGCGTATGGGTAACCACTTTAGAAGCGACCGATGCCCAGATACATGATCCATGAATAACCTTCCTTGGTGCTCACTTTCGTTATATGTCTGTATATTAAGACTCTTGTGGAAAAACTTCAAACTTCTAGACTTAGCGAATTAGGTTAGAGTTTTCAGTATATTTTAAATTTTTATTAAGTAAATTTTACTTGCAATACGCAACACTGCAACACTTTAAATTAAAAGCAACGGCGACGTTGCCAAATTGTGCGGAGCGTTATTGCTGCGTTGTAGTCACACGCTCGACTGCCGAGCTCGGGACCTTATATTTGATCCTCGGGCCGGCCAGCGTTGTTGTTGGGATATTAGGAAAGTCTTAGTGGTAGTCCAAAGTCTGGATTTGTGGAAGGTATTAATGGCAGAGGCTCGCCCTGTCCCTGAACATGGAACTTTTAGTTGCGTAGTAAAAGGGCGCCGCACGAAGCAACTTTTTAGTTATCTACATAATATGTAGTTGAGCCAAAAGACAAATAGCTTTATTTTATTTTAGTTGAATCTCATGTCCCAAAGTTACTTCGCAATTTAAATTAAAAAAAAATTACACCAGTATGTTAAAATATTTCTTTAGTTGATTTAATTTCTTTTTTTATTGTTACTATAACACATACTATCCATAGTCGCTCTGTTTCGAGCCGAAAAGTTTTTTGTATTCTTTCTTACGATGTTTTTGAAGATATGACCATACACTGTATTTTCCTTGGACTATTACTAAGTAGTATACTGGGCGACGAAAAGTGAGAAGCAGACGGTCTACGGTGTCCCTGTTTGGGTAGCGCGTAAACGACATAAAAGCTCAGACAAATTTCCAAATTATTGAGTTTTCTGTTACCACACGGCTACGGCCTCGAACGGCCTGGATGGTCTGGTAATGAAGTATGACCTGGATCAAAAGTAATCCTAACACGCCTTAGTTAAGTGAATTCGGTTCACGAAATCTTAGGTACAGTCGGCAATGTTCGTGAATGACCTCTTTCAACCTTATTACTAAGGGCGCAAAGGTGAAAACTGATCAATCATTTTTAAATACGATCGTCGGGTAAGAAAAAGTCTTACTTCGGATGCTTATCGTCCCATTCCTGTAATTTTGTACACAATTGCTGTGCTTTCGAGAGGGTGGCTCCAGGTGGCTTTCTAGCAGGACACAGCGGCTTGCAAGTCTTTGTACATCTACAGATACGGGGCTCACCTGGAAAGATAAAAACATATTTGTATTCATCATCAGGACATGGGCCTCCCCCAAGCACCGCCACTACGACTCGTTCTGCGTTTCTCGCATCCAGTGGATTGCGGCCTTCATAACGTCCCATTGTAAAGGCATATTATTTTGAATTGAAAATATTAGTTTAAAATTAAATAGTACATTACAAGAGAGGATCGTAGCTGGAGGCGTTCAGCCTACCCTCATGGTAAGAAGGCGTATATTAATGGGTTCACCTATATGTATATAACCACATTGGTTTTGGACTCAAACAGGTTCCAATTGATAGTAATAGGTACAGAGGCCAGCACATCAAGTTACCACAATCTGTCAAATTTCTTTTATAGTATTTCAACTTTATTGCAATGACATAAGGTTCATTTTTAATTGAGCAAATTTGACAGTTAGGGATAGCTGGATGTGCTGGCGTCTGTACCTATGAAATTTCCGATTTTGTATATTAGGTAGTATGAAGATCGATAATTATCTTTCATTCTATTTATAATTTCAAATACAAATTAATTTTATAATATAGAATGACATTTTTTTTTTTAAATCAGTTGTTAATTTGTTTCCCAGAGATTCACTTTTTTTGAAATCGCTGTTTCTGTAACCATGAGAAAATCGAAACTGCGTGTTATTTTCGAATACGAGTTGTGTCCTAGCACCAACGTAGGTCAGGCAGCACGCAATATTAACGACGTGTATAGAGGAGGAGATACTTCAAGTGAACGCACGATACGTTTTTAGTTTGGTCACTCACTTGGTCTGCAAAATTTAATCTCAAGAACCAGCCCAGAGGCCCACCCGAGACGAGACTATAACGATGAATTGAAAGCGTTGGAACTTGTAGCAGCCTTTAACGAAAGTGATAAATAGATGCTGATACATTTACGTCAAATTGGAAAGATAAACAAAGCTCGGGGAAAGTGGGTACTACCCTATGAGCTCACTGAAAAAGACAACAAAATCGCATCAAAGATTGTCTTTACTTGTTGATGATAAATATCAAATTGTCATTTGTGATGAAAGGTGGATCCTGTATTGTCAATATAGAACGTCTGTCGCACTGGTTTGGACACTTTCTACAAGGGTAAAATTTTAAATTCAATGAGGCGGTGGAAAATGCTTTAAGAGCGTTCATCGACTCCCGTCACCAGGATTTTTAGACCAGAGGCATCAACGAACTTCCGTTAAATTGCAAAGTTGCATAGACAATAATGGTTAGTACTAACAGAATTAAATACACACTTTTGATTAAAAAAAAAATGTTCTTTTCTACGTAAAACGGTAATTTCATAGGTAAATCCCTAATATCTGCGCAGGAGTTAAGTCAATATGTCACAGCTTACGATTCGCTCTCTTCTGTTCCCGAATGTCATCATTTTCTTTGTACTCTCGAGAGTCCAAGGAACAGTAGGATCGAGGCATCCTTCCTTCAAACGCTCGGGAAATAAGATCTGAAAACACGAAAGATGAAACAAGAACGATCATTGATCTGCCTAGTCTTTCCCAACTATAATTATGTCGGGATCCAGTCTTACTGGATGCAGTTGAATACCAGTATTTGACACGGAGGGACTGAGAAGAGACAACGTACGATGCAATGCTATTGGCATCCAAGCCCAATGAAAATTTGATTTTTCACATAAGTATCCCACAAAAAAATCTAAAGGGGTGAGATGTGGTAATCTCGTAGGCCATGTACCGTTTGTAACAATCTTCAACCGTCTTATCTAAACAATAACTCGTCATTTTGAATGGATAAATGACGTCAATGATAATTATTAATTACTAACATAAGTAAATAGATGGATCTTTGAGTTAAAGAGCTTTAACTTGACTCATTGAATTTATATGTAAGTCCAAATATCATGATTTTCCCATCATTTAATTTATCAAGTTTGTTAGAGAGATTTCAGCCTTATAAATTGATCTTAACGATTGATGCAATAAAAGTACGGGGTGTAATTTTTACAGATTTTAGCAGGTTTGATTCTCGGGTGTGGCAAGCGAATTTTTGAAAATCTTTGAATGCAGTTTTCTTTCTATTCAAAAAAAAGGAATGTTTTCTTTGAGTAAAATGTTCTATCTAGAGTATTAAGAGTACTTTCCCTCCAGGTGGCATTACAAAATTCCACCCTGTATACTTACTACTTCATTTCAGTATTGAACCAATCAGTTCTTTTAGTCATACCTTTTTCTTCGACTACCTCTAGCATGGAACAGGCTGTCTTGGCCATGCTGACAACATTCTCTTCTGGCTGCTCCTCGACAACTTGTGAGACGTTAGAAGCTCCTGTCGTCTTTGGACTATTGTCACAGCTTTCCTAGTTTTGTAAAACGAAATGTTCAAAAAATTAGAAGACAGTCTGGATTTGTGCCAGGTTGCTGGCAATAGGCTCGTCCCCTTTTACGTGAGTCTTTAGCATATCTGGTGAAATGCCTGTGTGGGTAGAGTGACCCCTCTACCTCTGCCTAGTAACCAAGATTGGGGTTTCATCGGACTAATTAATTAGCACCGTAATAAAATGTATCCGTGAAAATAAAATTTTCTTACGTTATTTACAATTTGCAGGTCGGTATAAGATTGTATATTCATCAAAATGTGATTCGCGACCAATACAAGTATGTACTACGTGTGTGTAAAATCGGTGTAGGAAATATCGTGAGGAAACCAGCATGTCTGAGAGATGTTTCTCGACAGCATGTGCAGCTGAGTCAGAGGCCCATGGGCAGCTTAAAACTCTGACACTAAGTAAGTCACTAACCACACGAAAAGAAAGAAGACAGAATTTTATTCATTAAAATTATCAATACAAATGGGAAATCGATTATGTAACTAAGCAGTAAAATTACTAGATGAGCAGTTACGTGAGGACAGTTATAAAATTACTAGATGAGCAGTTACGTGAGGACAGTTATAAAATTACTAGATGAGCAGTTACGTGAGGACATTATAAAATTACTAGATGAGCAGTTACGTGAGGACAGTTATAAAATTACTAGATGAGCAGTTACGTGAGGACAGTTATAAAATTACTAGATGAGCAGTTACGCGAGGACAGTTATAAAATTACTAGATGAGCAGTTACGTGAGGACAGTTATAAAATTACTAGATGAGCAGTTACGTGAGGACAGTTATAAAATCGGAACTGCCGTTATGAAATCAAATTTTGATCTTTTATGCAATTTTTTAATTGATCATTATTATCCCCCTCACAGTTATGAAAAATATTAATCATAAATAAATGCTTTTGCCCAGCAGTGGGATATTACAGTATTTTTATTATACGGCTTCGGTCTCTTGAACGCCTTTTCGCACCGAGGTGAGACATTTATAGAACCTATACCTACCTCAAATAAAAATTAATTGCCGCATGTATGAAGATCATTGCTTGAGAGCCGTTCGGTCAATTTGGCTCATTTTTTTTTCTGTTGTAGGTATTTGTAAGCGTCAGGAGGATGAAAATCAAAACAAAAATAGTAACCGCTGGAGATAGAGGCATGCAATTCCCCCCGGCAACGTCGGGCACGAACAGCCAGTTAATAATAAAATTAGACATACCGGCTTCACCATCAAATTCTTAATTTCCGGCGCATTGTTAATGAACTTCCAAAAATCGCAGATCTTCTTCTGTGAAATTTCGTTATCTATCTCCGCATCAGGAGTAAAGTCTAGCACGAGATGCTGTGCAAACCCTGGCTCTCCACAGGCCCCATCACCAAAGTCACTAAACACTTTCATGACCTTGGGAGTCTTGGGGTCACCGCCTCTCTCACTAAGCGTTGATTCGGTGCTAAAGCTCTTCAAAGACTTGGTGAGTGACATTTAGAAATTAAAATGCTTTAAACACTCAATAGTTTAAAGTATTATTCTTTACCAGTTTGGTCAATATTTTAGAGTTTTCTTGAATGCTTTGCTTGACGTTGAGTTTATGAATCAATAACAGAATATTAAAATTTGATTAGCTGTCAAATTATTGTCATTAAAATCATTTTCCGCCAGTGTTTAATGAGAGGAAGGACTATTTTTGAAGGCCAGCGCACAGTGGCGGACGGCGGAGACACATCAAGGAGTATCGGCCACCGCCTTAGAGCATTTAACCTAAATGCTCTAAGGCCACCGCACACGGATAACTTGCAATACCGTCAGCGGCGCCGGCGCACTACTGGATCCCGCAGCTTGCGTAGCGACCACACAACGTAGGAGTGAGGCATATTTATCGTAACAGATAGAACTAACAGATATTTAGAAATAACAAATAACAATTGTTCCTACCAACGTCTCTTATCTGTTACTTTAATAACAGCCCGGCTGTTACCTACACACACAGAAACACACGTACGCATAAGCTCGCACCTATACAAAATAACAGATATAGCAAGTTATCATTTTCTCTCTCTTCCTCATTAAAGAATTACTCTTGCTAAAAAGAGAAGCACCTATTATTTTTCAAAATATGTTTGTTTCTCGTTCTTACTAAGGCGGTTATACTACGCTAAAAAGAGAAGCACTTAGTATTTATTACCCCTAAAATATAGTTGGTGGTCTTACAAGAACAAACATTTTGGAAATAGTGACTTCTAAATTAGGTCGTATTATATGTTACGCGCCTGTTACTGACCAGTGACCAATACAAAAAACGTATTATATTTGTTTATTTTTCTGTATGGCAATTTGTGATTCAACCAAAAAAAAATAGTAATCGTATCCGATTGATTTGATTTGACGAAATTTAGTTGTTGGTTAATATCCAGAAAAATTACTATAATTATTATTTATTTATGGAAATTTGTGATGCGACCAAAAACAATTGTAGTGATCGTGCAAGGACCCCTTTTTTATCTTTGGTTTGACGTTTGACGGGATTGGTCGAAATAAGTTCCATGCATGTTAGACTTTATCGCATTAGGAATAAAGATGATATTCAATTGAAAGAAATTTTGTCGATTTGTTTGTTGACATACACACATCAAAAGTGTCTAGGGATCAAGCATTTTTATGCGGATTTCTTGAGATTGAGATGTGGCTTTGTAATAAATTTATGATTTTATAAATTTATATGGATCCTTTTTGGTGCATTTCATAATTTGAAACAGGAACTGTCAATCAAATTCGAGTAAAAGATGAAAATCAGCTGTCAATATTTTCCCTATAAAAACATACAACGCATTGAAGACATTATTAGTGCTACTGTTTCCCTACTACTGATTAAAACCAACGTTATTATGGAGCGGCGACGTCATTTAAGCAGGGAAGAAATGCTCAGAGCCGTGGGAATGATAGAAGCTGGTTCCCGGCAACGTACTGTGGCTTTAGCTCTGAATACAAGTCAGAGTGTTATCAGTCGACTTTGGACACGTTACCGAAGCACTGGTACCGTGGCTGAGCGCCATGAAGGACGGTATCGCTGCACCACACGGAGACAAGACCGATACATTCAAATCTTAACTCGAAGAGCTCCAACAATAACCGCCATGATGTTAGCCGTGAGGCTTCATCACTCTTCAGGGAACTTAATTAGCGACCAAACAGTCAGAAACCGCTTGCATGAAGTGAACCTTCATTCCCGAAGACCGCTACGGGTACCACCTATAGCAATGCACAATCGTAGGATTCGATATCAATGGGCTCTTGAACACAGAAATTGGGCAGAAGAACAATGGCGTTTCGTGTGCTTTTCTGATGAGTCTCGTTTTGGTATGAGACCGGATACAAGACGTATACGACACTGGAGAACCCCTGGACGCCAACAGCGATTAAAATCCTGCCAGGAAGTCCATCCTTATAGTGGTGGAACCATCATGGTATGGGCGGGTATTTGGATCGGCGGAAGAACTGAGTTGATTTGGATCAGAGGCAACCTCAACGCTCAAATTTATGCTGAGACGATTGTATCTGACGTCATCGTTCCTCTACAAGTGCAAATCGGTCCCTTATTTCAGTTAATGCATGATAATGCACGACCACACACCGCAAGAGTTGTAAGACAGACTCTCGCCGCAGCTAACATCAATGTCCTGCCCTGGCCTGCTCAGTCGCCAGACTTGAACCCGATTGAGCATGCATGGGATATGCTACAGAGAAGAGCTCTGCCGAATATGGAGGGTATCCAGTTGCAAGAAGACCTTTTTTTGTTGTTGCAACGAACATGGGCGGCCATTCCACAGCGTGATTTGGATGAACTCATTTTGAGTATGCCAAACCGATGTTCTTGTGTTGTTAGTGTTCGCGGTAGAAACACGGATTATTAATTGTTTAAGTTACCCAATAAAATTTTAAAGAAAACTGTTATTTCAGTCTTTTTTTCGAACTTTAATGTTAGTGGTTCAAATGTCAAAAATCCCTTTATTAGGAAAATGGCAAATTTCTTTATTAATGCAAAGGTGACTTGGTTTATCGTTACTGTGACAAACGAAAACACTTTATTTGATGAATCCTTAAAGAAAATTTAAATTAATATCAATCAAGAGAAAAGTTATTGCAAAAATATATGTTGATCCCTAGACACTTTTGATGTGTGTATTTTAAAATTTTGAATTTTTGAAAATTGTTTGCTTTTACTGATTTTTGTAGGAAGCCTGTTATAGTACGAAGGAAATTATTCAGGTTACGAATTAAAAATAATAATCAATCAATCTTTAACAAATATGTTGGGGGCTGCTAGTTTAACCGAAAGATAAAAATGTATATAAACGTAACTCTATAACTTCAAATTGCCTCAGTCAATACTTCGGATACGTATTTATTGTCCGTACAAAAATAACAGACTGTTATTTAATAACAGATATTTGGATCTGTTATTTTTGTGTAACAGTAACAGTGTTAACAGATATCGTGTATAACCTGTTACAACCCATCTCTAACACAACGCAGTCGAAAAGTTGCAGCAAAGTATCTTGATGGAGAACAAAGTTGGATCATTCAGTTCCGTTCAAATTGGTAAAACATTGGTAAAACAAGTTGTTCTGCCGCTCGTCGATGTTTCCTTTCCTAGCCTTTAGTAATCATATTAAAATTGGCACAAATAAAAATGGTGGGAAACTTTGTCGTAAGAAAATAAACATGATTCTGAAGGTTCTGTTGGTGAGTTAACGAAAACCACAGACTTCACGATCTCTGGTAGTTTAATGTAAAGTTACAAAGTTATGTTGGATGCTTATCAGTGATCGTATCGCTAAAGTAGCTAATGGTCTACTAACTTAGTATAATTAAAGTATATAAAATGAATAAACGAAAGTAGGTCGCGGCGTCAGCAACTTGCTCGCCTGTACGTAAACAGTACATGCGTGTTTATTAGCTTAAAAAAAAACCATTTTTAGGGTTCCGTACCTCAAAAGGAAAAAACGGAACCCTTATAGGATCACTTTGTTGTCCGTCCGTCCGTCTGTCAAGACCGTTTTTCTCAGGAACGCGTGGAGGTATAAAACTGAAATTTATATCTAATACTCAAGTCTACTGTCCCTTGGAGCTGTGAAAAAATCAAACTTCTAAGCCAAAGCAATCAAAAGATACAGCTGTTTATGCCGCAAATTTTCGAAACTCGCACGGGAATCAAAACCTACAGGGTACTTCCCGTGAACTTAGAATCTTGAAATTTGGTACAAAGTAACGTCTTACAGTGCAGATAAAGGAAAAATTGCGAAAACCGTAAATTTTTAGTTACATCATATAATAAAAAAAAATATGTTTTTTTTTTTCAAAATATAAAAATACCATAACTATGACTCGATTCTCGTGATGGGTGAACTTTTACTTATATACCTACAGGTTTGTACGGAACCCTCGGTGTGCGAGTCCGACTCGCACTTGGCTGGTTTTTTTTTAAATCTTCAAAACATATCAACTCATATCTCATATCAACTGTTGTAAAGTACATGTACACGTCTTGTAAAGTCTATAATTCCTATAGTATAATTCAGTTTCAATTTATTTTTTGTTATTCCATACCTACATACAATACTTTTTCCCTTATTTATCACGGACCACTATAATAAATTATTAAATGAAACGTACTAAACTCTTCCGACACCGAGACGATATAAAAACTAGGTCAGAAAAGAATCATACAATCAAAGGTTTATTTTATCTCTTGGTCACAAACAAACAATAAAAAAAACAGCTTAATAGCCATCAATCAAACAACAAGCGAAAACGACTCAGGTGAGTCATGTACAGATGCCAGCACATCAAGCTATCCCAAACTGTTAAATATTTCTAATTGAACATAAGCCTTTTATTCTTTTGCTATAAAGTTGAAAATCTAACAAAGAAATTTTACAGATTTGCGTAGCTTGATGTGCTGGCCTCTGTAACAGTACATTGCCGGTTATACAAAGGTTTGGAATCCGATCGTGTTGTACTAATCCGTTCATGTATGCAAAATCAATAAGAATCTTTAAGCTCGATAATGCATGCGACGTGACTTGAGTTCGAGGCAGGTTTAATTTTGAGAACATTCAAACAACCGATTAGGTATTAACTGAAGGATTTTCGAATCTTTTACGGTACCATAAGGTTCATTTTAACTTACGTTCTGAGTCAAATGTAGGGCAGCTTAGAAATAGATCTCTAGTGCACAGCGGGTTAATAGTGTTTAAAATATGCACGGCCCATCTTGGAGACAGCATACTGCGTCCGGGAACTTAGAATTCATAATACTGGAAATGGGTCCTATAAGAGCTGGTAAAAATCTTTTTCACCTCACAGGCTCGGAAAGTAGTCTGTTTGTCATTCGAAATCTGAGCCCGAAATAGCATTTTGCTCGCTAGCGTGGAAGGAGTTTTTAAAATTCGAACCTTTCTATTTAATAATTTTATATACTGCCAGTCCACTGAGAATGCATGACACGGTCTCAAATAAAATATTAAATAACATAGACATAATACCGCTCACCTTAAAAACTTCCATCACAGTACAGAAATTAAATATTTTGCGAGGATATAATTGTAAAATTGGAATTAATATTAATAAGTATTCCATTTGATTTAAAAAAATCTGTGACGTCACATTGGATATGCCATAAAAATACTACCCTGTCAAATACCCAATTGTGTGGTAATTTAAGTTTATTTTTTTAAATAAAATAAATACTAATATAATATGTTATTTAACCCTTTTGCTTGGCAAAAATAAATATGTATTAAATTCAATTACCTAGTTAGTTATTTGTATTAAATTTGTTTTTTTTTTTCATTCTCCTTAGAGGACAAGTAGGATATAGAAAAAAGTACAGGGTATCTAATTTTGGAGATATTCTATGTATCTCATAAGATACTTTGCCAAGTATCTGTTATTTTCTTCACATGAGTTAATGTATCTGAGACGCTCGAACAAAATAAACCTCAACATATAACACCTGTTTTCTTGTACCTAGCAGTTTCCTCGCTGTAGTGAGGTGAAAAATTGTGTGTTGCGCTCGGCAGCAAAGCTTTTCTGCGTCTCGTAACTTTGAAACCTTCGCTACGCTCAGGATTCTATATTTGAACCACTCGCTTCACTCATGGTTCAACCCTAGAATCCTTCGCTTGCTCAGGTTTCAATACAAGTACTCGTGCCAAAAATCAACTTTGCAGCCTTGCATAACAAATAACTATTTTTGGGTTTTCTATCAGCCTTAACCAACTTTATTATGCTATGAAAAAGAAACTGTTCTTAAATCTTAATTTTTAACAATCTGAGGTACTCGTATATCGTAGAGCCTAATTATCATTCTGTTTGTCGCGGTTGTTCTAGGATAGTCAAACTAATTTACTTGGCGAGAAACTACACTACCTTGACTGATTCGTTGGTGTACTGTTCGCAAGCGCATGACGTCCTGGGTTCAGGTTCATTCTCAGGTCATACAAAGTGTTATTGAGTTTTCCCATTAAGTTAGTTAGTTCTCTATTACTTTAATATAAAATAATTTGAATGTTACGGATAACAGTAGGCCTTTCGAACCGACATAGGTACTATTGAACTAATAAATTAATTAAATTAATATAATAAAAATCGAATTATCAACTATCGAAATTAAGTAGGGAACCCCAATACCAGCCCGGTGTATGGGTTACATGGAGTACGGTCGTCACCAATTACACAGAATTCATAAACATTCATATGGATAAAACCGCCATTATGTGGCGTTAAAAATCTTCAATAAATTATACTCGCATGCATCTTCATGAAATTTCAGTCTTATCCACCCGAAAAAGTCCAAGACTTCCCTCGTCAATAGAGAGTGATGCAATGGTTGAGGGTCGGGAGCGACACTCTTGATAACCGGCAAACTAGGGCGCCATGACACTATCTATACGATGGTGAAGCGTGCCCTACTGAGTCAGGCAGAGTGTACCTATGTACGCGCTATTACGCTCACAGTAAAACACAACCAGGGTTTGCACGCGGCCTCATCCGTGAGGAGTTAAGAAATTATCCCGCGGGAATGAATCTGGCATTAAACTTCGGGGCCTAAAAAGTATCCTTTGAACTAACCCTGGACAGGGTCAAATAATATTAGAATGGACTTACACTTGACAGAGCTCATTGGTGTGAAAAGAAAGGCAGCGGAACTGATGAGCGAGCACGTCACAGAAGTCGACGACCTCCCTGGGAAGCAGTGCGACCTTCGACCACGCAGGCCAATTGACCGAGTCACAAACGCTCCAGCAGTCGCAAAGCAACTGCAGCTTTGGGTAATTTTTACACAAACCAAAGCTATTGTTTCAGTCTAACTGTAGGACAACCAACAACCGTAAACTACATCAATTTCGCACCGGCTCAGTATTGAAGAACTAGAAACTAAGTTGAATTTGACATTGACATGATAAGCAACTCACGCTAGATCACATTCACTCGAATATTCGAGAATGTACTCCAAAAGAGTATTAAACTTGCTCAGGCTTGAGGATTCCAAATATACCGAAATTCTACAACACAAAATAAACTTACTGTTAAAGGATATATGGTACAATTTCATTTGCGGTGATGTAAAGTGCTTTTCGCGAGCACGCCCAATCTCTCTTGATGGATACTCGCGAAAGTTGACGGGCTAATTCACTGTGAAACATTTACAAAATGTCTGTCATATTCAATAGTATGTTTTGGGTGAAGTGTCTGCGAAATGTTATATCAACTGACGTCACATTTAGGCCATACAGTACTGTTAGCTAATATATACATTCTGCGTCAACGCCTTACTAAAGATGGTTCAATTACATAACAGAACAGCACTCCGGTGTTCCCGAAGGGTTAGGCAGAGGTGTCTAGTATACCAAACACACATTCCACCAGTTAATCACTGACTAGTATTGCATACAGACACGCATTACACATAACATATTCACAAGGTCACCTAATGAGAACATTCAAATCGAAAGGGCCCCGGAGAAAGGAAGCGGTTGCGAAAAGAAAACTCAGTAATTTTCCAATTGGTTTACTCAATATCTTTATTGCTTTCCACAATGTTTGCTTAGGTGGTAAGTAAAATAAAAGTAACAATCGTGGCCCCTGTCGGGCACAGCATAGAAAATTTAAATAAAATAATAGGATAGGGAGGGCTTACATCTTACTCAACTTAATTTTGGAAATATTCTGAATTACAGTTTTTAATTATCTTAAATCTAAACATTTATCATCGAGATATTCATTTACGCTATAATAATATTAAAATTAATTATTTTTATTTAAAGTCTATCAAATTATTGGGGCCTGTCGTAAATGAATTCCGGTAGAACTTCAAATCGTTTTGAATCAGGAGACTTCTCACAGACGAACATAGCTCTGCCCCTGGGACTGCCGTCATCCAAATTGCCGTTTCTGAGTAGACTACCACGATCTTGATCGCCCATATAGTTGTCAGGCTGGCCCGGTTGCCAATTGTGGAACACGTCTTCGATTCTTTCACCTGAAAGAGATAACGAATGTAATTAGTGTCTTTAATCGACCAGCCAGTTCGTGTTATACTGGGCAAAGGCCGGTCTCGTCTTCTCCTTCCACTGCAGTATCTGGTACGGTATTACTAGAGTCAACATTGTTCCGCTGTAGAAAAGGGAAAGTGCTATACGGTCCGTCTAACTCCAACTTTTTCATGCAATGATGGCTGAAACAAGTTATAATACGGCCTTTTGTATTACTTCATTGATATCCAAACTCACATATTTTGATTAAGCCTTACATCAAATTGGTTCCCCATCTTCATGTCATAGCGGCACATTGTGGACGAACCTGCTCTTATCGACTAGAATATTGATGTAGGATTTCATTTAAAAATTGTTCTTTTACCGTGAATAGTAATCCAGGTGCGGTCTTCTCCCCAGGCTAGTAGACCTATGTGGAACTGCTCCCACATGTTCACGTCTCCAGTTCGAAAAGGGAACATGTCCTTGACGATGCGCGCCTCGTCTTCGTCGTTCAGGATGACCAGGTGCCCCCCCTCAGATGCACATATCTTGTACGCGCTGGACCAAGTCTGTTTCTCCTGATGAACCTTGTAACAGCTCCCTGTACGTTGATTGGGGCGATATTCTGAAATAAGAAGAAAAACAATCAAGCAATCTGCCTAGCCTTTTCCCAACTATGTTTGATGCAGCTGAATACCATTATTTCACATGGAGCGACTGCCTATCTGACGTCCACAAGCTAGAAAAAAATCAGCGTATCAGCACGTCTGCTGGCAAAGGCAAAGGCCACCTATTTAAGGCATCCATCTAGCATCAGTCGAAATGGCATTTATTTCTGTAAAATAGTTTTAAAAACACTTTTACATTTCATAAATATTTAATGTTTTAATAGTCGACGAGGACCCACCACCATTTGGCAGGAACACCAAAGTGAACCCAGGTGTCTCAGACTCTTTTAAAGTTCAGACGATATGTTTGGTTCGTGTTTGTTTTTATATAAATGAACTTTCTGATATATCGGGATTAACAGCGTAAGTATCAGCTGCTTACCATTGTCGAAGGTGCCGCATTCGTTCATGGTGAGATTGTCGAATTTCCTGTAGCATATGTAGGGTAGTCTGGCCGTGCATGACGAGTAATATGTTAGACCCTGGAATCCACCGTATGCCATTGTAAGGCAGTCACCGAGTTCGCGGTTGTGATCATGTTCACCCCAAGTTATTTGCATATCAGACAGTGGTACTCCTGGAACATTTACAATGAAAAATAATGACTGCTTTGATATCTACGTGGAGGTTTGAAGATATTTTAATTATGGCGGCATTTCTGTGCTACGCGTAGGCTTATTACCTATGTTTGTTTGTCAGCCACACGTTCGCGCGTAGCTTCGAGGTCGCAGGTGGCAGTGGGCCACAGCGCAGGGGCGATGCCCCCAAATACTTATACAAAGATTAGCAATTTTTTTTAAATTACAAAACACGACTGCACAAAATAAAACTGGTTTTTATTTCTTATCTTTTAGTGGTATCGCATATCAACTTACTATTCAGCGTACATTATATTATCAGCTCGGTATTTGCAGGGGGTCATTTCATTCTCTATTCATTTATATTAATAATTCAATTCAATAGTATAAGATATCGTAGTTAAAATCTTTGTTTTCACAATAAACTCACAATGAAACCGGCGACGTCATGGGTATTTTTAGTGAACGTTGGGTATTCAACAATAGTGTTACATATTTTTTAAATTTATTAATTACCGACAATTACCATATAATCATAAAAAAATATTTCTTCATCTGCCTAGCCTTTTCCCAACTATGTTGGGGTCGGCTTCCAGTCTGACCAGATACAGCTGAAAACCAGTATTTTTCATGGAGTGACTGCCTATCTGACCACCACAACCCAGCAACTGGGCAATACGACGCCCTTTGGTAAGACTGGCTATCAGATTTTCGGGCTTCTGACTACCCGTTACGACTGTCAAAGATGCACAAATGACAGCCGGGACCAACGGCTTAACGTGCTTTCCGAGGCACGGAGGAGTCTCGGTATGTAAAGATCCCCATCTACTACCAACCCCGGCAAGCATAGCTTAACCTGATGGATCGACCTATACGCCTGTTAGTACTTAGTCTCGAGAGCCTCCTGTACTGCTTAATTTACTACTTTAGCTAATGTATCTTTTTTTAACAACTTAAATTGTTAGACCAGGTATCCGAATTAATGTAAAGCTCTATCGATACATACTTATAAATTCGTTGAGGCGTTTTGACTAATTAAACTCACACACTATAAAGTCAGACATGAACCTTGAAAACGTAACAACCCTTTTTTGAGCAGTCGAGTCGTTTAGAAACACGTGCGTAGTTAAGCTACGGATCACGTCACGTCTGCTGAATTAAATACAAAAAAAATATATATATTTGTGTATCTCTGTGGAGGCGAGTTTGTATAGTACAATACTAAGCTAAAGGCGCGCTAAAGCCGCCATCTTGTTTTATGAATACACAATGACAGTGACAATATAATCCCCCTGACAATGTCAATCGCCAGCGTATAAAGTTAAACCAAACTGTCAAACTTCTTCAAATGATTTTAAACCTTGAAACGTCGACTGTAAGTTCAAAGTCGATGGACAAAATTTGACAGTTAGTGGTAGCTGTGACTGTACCCTACGCCTGTAGCACTCTACAGCCATCGTGCTCTAGTGTAAATATGACTAGATGTAATGGGGCTTGAGAAATTACTGCACACAGGGGGCCTGCCAACACCTCCTATAGCAATATTATTTTAATATTACTTAGCAGTACGAAAGAGATGGAGATATACGTCCTGTATAGCTCCGACTCATTCTCACACTGAAGTAATAATAAAATAATACTGCCATAAGAGTTGTCGGTTTAAGTTTAGGTGCATAATGAGCTTGGAATTAGTATGTACAGAGGCCAGCACATCAAGTTACCTCAATCTGTCAAATTTCTTTGATAGTAGGTATTTCAACTTTATTGCAAAGACATAAGGTTCATTTTTAATTGAGAAAAATTTACAGTTAGGGATAGCTTGATGTGCTGGCGTCTGTACTATCTGATAGTGACTGAAACGACGATCTACAGTGTCAATCTTTTTCTAAGCCCGATGTGCCTTATTTATGTTCGGGTGTACCCCAATAATAATAATGGACAAATCTACTTACAACATGAAAGTAATTGTTCGACCAACCTTCAACTGAAACGAAGTCATTTTCAGAGAACAAATCATGGGTTCCCAGGAAAATCTTATCAAGATCCATCTTAGATTGTTTCACCAGTGATTGAAGAGCATCCGCCAGTGGTTGGTCCAGTGGGGACGCCAACACCGCGCCTGCAACGAATCCCATCATTGTGAATTGCTGGCCTAGACTGAACATTTTCACAGTGAAGACACAGGTGAGCTATCAAGGAATCGGCATTATTAACAACTCATTTCATGATCACTTCACTTAATAAGTTTTCACGTTTTGTTTTAAGTTCTGGGGCGATACTTCGTATGATCGAAGTTTTTTCGAGGTACATGTTTGCGGGTTCCAGCCGACTTCTCTGTACTCTGATGGTCCTTTGAAATCTTCATAGTTTCAATCGCATAAACATAAACTGGTTTTCTAAGTACATTAAATTCCTGTAGTGTTGCCCACAAGAACTTGCACGTTAACAGTAACGTGCAAGTTCTTGTGGTAATTGTAGCTCCCACTGTCTAGTTTTTGTGCAATCAGATGATGGAAAACCATTCCAACTGGTTATATTACGTTGAGACATCCCGTTGTTACGTCACGTGTCAAGCAACTTCTTTAAGTTATATGCATTTGGCTTCTGTATAAAATATAACTACTCAACTAAAGAACACTTGTATAATCGGTTCACAATTTATTGCCGAATATATCGATGAACATGCATAAAAAAACATATACATACAGACGGACATAGAACCTCTTCCTTTTTGGAAATTAGTTATGAACCCGCACAAGACCCTACTGATTACGTCAGATCAAGGTCGACTTAAAAACAAAATTCTCATTCGATAGTGGTTGACCTTTGATACCAGGAGTCACACGTAGCGTGTTTGTAGCACGTTGTGTGTTGTCTCTCAACAACAAATCGGGTATTCCCACAAGCCACACAAGACTATTTGCAGGAAACTATTATACTATACTATACTATTATTATTATTGACATTTCTGTGACTAAAATTAATTGTCATTTTTATTTATGTTTTTGTTGGGGTAAGCTTCCAGTCTAACCGGGTGCAGCTAAATACCAGAATTTTAACTACCAAATTGACTTCCACAACCAAGTAACTTGATAACACGATACCTCAAGGTAAGACTGGTTGTCAGACTTTGGGGCTTCTGACTCTTTTGACTCCGGACGGTGTGATGAGTATAGGTCCCGTGCGCAAAACACGCGATAGCAGTTTAAAATAGCTTGGTGCTCAGAGGAACAGTGGAACTTACCTTCATAGTGACATCTTAGTAAGGCTTCATGCCACGTGGAGCCCATTGTGTGCAATTTGAGCCAGCCACCCACCTCAGAGTTGAATAAGTAATCAGGCTTGCATGGCACAACGTCTGGATATAAACAAAAATGTCTTTTATACACATTTAATATTCCAGAAGGATGTATCAAGGCATGCCAATCAACACTACAAGGTTAGTAGCAGAGCCAGTTTAACAATGTCGAAATAGCCGCGATTCGTTGAACATCTGCATTTACATAATAATAATAATAACACAATGTTAATACTGTCTTACTGCTGGGCAAACGCCTCTTATCATACAGAGACGCCGCGATCCGCAGAGGATCGCGTGGCCATTAACCCTAAGATAAACTCAGAAAGAACATGACAATCGAAAAGCCACATTGGGGTTAAAAATAATAATTTCGACATATACTATTAAGCTACTAACAAAATGTTGTAAGTTATTAAATAATTAATAAAAACTTACCCGCTACGATCAACAAGAAAGAAACACAAGCCAAATATAATATGTTTCTCATGGTTCTGTGCTGTTTCACTGTCGAATTAGTAATGTCTCGAAATGAAGTTATTTGTACTCTACGTGCAACCTACGTGAAGTTAGCCGTCTGTGTAAGTGTGACGTCACCTTACAGTTGCTCTACAAATATCTAAATACTTAGGACGTTCAATATTACCGTTTGTGCACAATAGTTCCTTTGAAGGAACTACTAAGAATTTTTGGTATCAGTAGTTCTTTTGCGAAATTAAAGGTACTACCGAGACTAGATAGTTCCTTTAGCAGTTTCTTTAAAGGAAACAGTCAAATATAATGCCGCCCGCTCCTGCCGCTGCTGGCCCATTTTAGGATATATTGTATATCAAATTACACTCCTGTAAACTATGTTATATGTTTTTTTTCGTTCAGCAAAATATGCATTTTAGGATTTAAAGGAAAGGACTTGTCAATAGTAAAGTTTTGATAAACACATTAAGAATCTATTACAAAATTGATAATTTAGTGACCGAATCAAAGGGAATAAGAGTTAAGTACGCGCCTTCGGATGCTGGAATGAGCACCTGGCGTCGTCGCAGCCAATAAAACAACCACACCACCCATTAACGTTTGATTGTTGTGTTGTCTAGTAGACAGCGATCAAGAGCTTTGATGGCGCGTTTATGTGACATAGTGCAATCAAACCAAACGATATGCTTGCACTGTTGGAACAGGGTGTCACGCTGCTCTTACTGGGGTCGCACTTTGGGGTTTCTTTGCTCGCCAGATTAAGAGGTAATTTAAAAACCGAATATGCCGAAAGTTCACCGTTAAGCAATGTTGCAGCGTTTCCAGAGGATGCCACAGCTAATCAAAATCAAAATCAAAAGTCATTTATTCAAATTTGGCTGAAGATCAGCACTTTTTGAAGGTCAAAGTTACATAAGACAGTCCTCCAAAAACGCCCACCCTTCACCACTTCCTAGTGCTTAAGCTGGACGACTGAAGAAGAAGTGGCGCAACAAACTCCCCATTAATACATTATGGTCCTTGCGACCATAAGGACCATAATGAATTAAGAATAATAGTTTTGCCTGTGCCACCTGGAGCATCATCGGCAGCGGCGGCGACCTCTCGCATCTGGCCCTGGTTCAATCTATAGTTCGGAGCTAGAAGGAGTGGGAGGCAGTCACCTCCGAAGCAGTTATGCTAACGAAGGAGGTGGGCGGGATGGTTGAGGGACTGAGCCTCACGTCCCGGTCGCCGCGTGTGACGCTCCGCCGCCGTCCGAACAGGACCAAACCCATGACGAGCGGCCCGATTGTGTTCCACGCGTTCCTCAAAGACATATCAGTATTAAGGAAGGGACCCGTTAAGGCCAAAGCCTGCGGGGTCTACGGAATTGTCTGAAAGGGTTACCGCTACCCCGGAACATACTGGGCTAAGGAAGGAACATGGATGGGTTTTAGTCAGTAAGAGTCTGACGCTTCTGTAAGCTCCTCCCAGAGTGAGGCATCAAATGACCCCTTGATGATAGCTCTCCTCTACGCCGTGGACTCGGCGATTGCCTGGACTATACCCTCACTCTATGCGCCGCCGTCTTATGATAAACATTTAATCGCGGCTCACTCAGGTCAATCTTATCGTGATAACTTTTAAACTATTCGTCCAAATTGCTTAGTGTAAAAGACAAAGTTTATCTTCATTGCATACCAAAAGTGATAAATGTATTCAATTTGATAAGAATTAACTGAGTACTCTATAATGTGCATTGTAAAAAAAGGAACCAATTGATATTAATTTATGGCTCACTATTTTGGATATAATGGCTTCCGCATAATAAGTCGACATTATGCTGTCGCGGACTGTTATATAGAACTGTTTAAGACAAACAGTCCCACAATAATAATCATTTGAATTTGAACTGATAAAAAAATTAGGTCTTAGCGATTACATGAGGTACTGAAATGCAATGTATCGAATCATTTTGCATTTATTTAAATCATAAGTAAAAGTAACAGCGCTAATCACTTTTTGTTGCTGACCCTTCTTGCCTAGTATTTATTTTTTTAACAGAGATTAGTTTTTCATATAACGGGAGTAAATATATGCGTGTCGAAACCGAGAGCCTGTCCCCGTTCCGTCATTGGGTTTTTTTTCTTTTGGTTACGAATATATTGAAGGGCTAAGTTCTATATTTTTTTTACGAAAGGCCAGTTTTCTACGTTAAAACTGAATTACCCAGGACGCCTGTACTGTTGCATGAACTAATGAAAATTTTGATAAATCGTTATATTGATCGACGGTCGAATATGGCCGACTAGTCCAAGTCGATCGAACAATCTAGTAGAATGTTCTGCACACATTTATATTTCAACAAAACCTTAACTTCACGCTTTGTTTCATTAAATGGTTCGGCAGAGACGTGTTTAATAGTACTTACTCCCAAATTTCACCAATTATGTTTAAGTCCTATAGGTATAATAGAGGGCTAGCCATCGACCGAGGACAAAATCATATTGCGGGCTGCTACTGAGAAATTCCTAATGATACTACCCGAACTGGGAATTGCACCCAGGTCCTCATGGTCAAATCATTTATTTCAAATGAAAGGCACGTCAAAATTAACAAGAAAATAGAATAATTGATTCTAGTTGCCTGCCCCAAAAGGTATGGAGAAGAATGGGCAAGAACCTCCACCGTTACTCTTTTAAAATATTTTACAATATTTTGTATACATTAATTATTTCATTACATGTGAAGAATTACAATTTAAAATAAAGCAATGACACGTACGTTAATTATGTGATGACTGATGTACATACAAACATGCGCAGCACTATGAATAGGTAGGTATTAGATACAGTTTGACCTTTGACTTTCGAGGTCACAAGTATCGGGTTCAGGCGATAACGAGAGTTATAAAAAGCGGGAGTTCCCACAAGTCAGTAATAAGTACTAAAGACTTGTTATTACAAATTAATTATAGCTACATTTTTGTAGTTTTTGGAGAATGGGTAAACTTAACCGTTGTGTCTACTGGAAAACGATTTTGTAGCTGACTGTACCATTTTTCTGAAGTCTGAAAACGCTGTTAGGATTTACTCAAAAAATTTGGAAAAATCTCTTTAGTATGATTGACATGTTACTGCAATTAACTTTTTTTTTTTTTTATGATTCCCTTTAACAGTAACGGATTAAACGAACATTTTCTTACTGCCCATTTATCTCAAAAACCACCTTGAAGAATAAATGCTCGTCAAAAAAAAATTAGAATAGACATGAGGACAATGATAAGCAGTGATAGCGTAGTGGTGTGACTGTCGGACTGCCAAGTGACTGTCTCGGGTTCGAACCCAAGACACGCACACACTTTCGTGACTACAGATTTTTTACAGATTCGTGTGCGTATTGTATAGTTATCACGTGCTTAAAAATCGGTGAAGGAAAACATCGTGAGGAAACCAGCATGTCTGAGAGACATTTCTCAACAGCATGTGAATCTAAGTCAGAGGTCCCATGGGCAGCATAAAATTCTTACACCAGGTTAGTCACCACACGAAAAGAAGAATGATAAAAATGCAATCTTGATTTATTATAAAACCTACCTAAGAGAACTCAACATTAAAAAAAATATATCGTGTATTATAATTTACAATAATAATATCTTAACAATTAGAGTAGAGCACAGTTGCTTATTTGCCTGAACTAGGCTGAACCTGTGTTTTAGACTGAACACTAAACAGTACAACGTATTTTTTTTTCTAGTAATAAATAAATTAACAGTGTAAAGTACTAAAATTGAAACTTACATAATATAAAAGTAAAAACAGCGTGTTAGCGGATTATTTGCCGACCAACAGTAAATCCTCAGTCTGTGCGTATGCAATGTTACGCAAGAACGCAGTAACAGTTTTTTTTACAAATAAAATAATTCAACTTATAGATACTTAGATTTCTATTTAACCTATTGTACAAAATGGACCTTAAAATGAAAAGAATCTTTCCGCAAATACATTTCGGGTGGGTGGGCGCGTTAGAACTGCAAACTACATATATTATATCATCCCGTCTCTTATTAGTACTGTCAGCATTGTATGAGAGATGATAAGCTGGCGGGCAGTTAGTGCGTTACAGGATTTATATAACTGATCTGTGGGAAAGAAAAAGGGATGGAAGTTTGCGACCTTTAAAATAGCTCTCTGAGCTCTTTCAAGAGGAAGCAAGCTAGTTTTTGAAGCGCCGCCCCATGATGTTATCTATACATATAATAAAATTGTAGAAAAGTGGTGTACAATGGAAGTATATAAGAAAAAAGTAGCAGGGGTTGTTATTATATCGATGCCAAACCCGAAATTGTAATTAATTTTTTTTTGTCTGTTTGTCGGTTTGTCTGTTTGTCTGTGTGTTTGTGCACGCTAATATCAGAAACGGCTAATTCGATTTAGATGCGGTTTTCAGTAATATTGTAGTAAGCTTCACTTAACATTTAGAGTTTATTTCATGTCAATCGGTTCACAAATAAAAAAGTTATGTCAATTTAAACAATCACGGCGAACATTTGTTAAGGTATTCTATCAGAGTACGTACACGCCTCGCGCCTGCGCGTCTGTGGCTATATAAAGCGCGCTGAGAGCAGCACCGCTGCTTTCCGTCGTTCCGTCCTCGCCGTCGAGGCCCATCGCGACGACCCTGTTCATCCCCATCCCCACGACCCTTGCTCGAGCCAGCCCGCGTTGCCGCTGAGCCAGTAGTTTTAAATACCCCCGATCCAGCAGTCCCTTGCTGTCCTCCCCCAGCGACGCCCTAAGCCGAGGTCCGTACCCCACAGGGGGTGCCCTTAGCGTGTAGTCGCTTAGTTTGTAAGTTTTTATACTACACAATCCCTGGCTGGAGGCTACAATTCTTTTGTGGCATACACAGGCAAGTCCGGTTAAGCAGGTAGACAACCCTATGGTTGAACTGCGAGATGCCATTACCAAAAAAAAAAAACGCGCCGCTGCCATAGGGATTCAGTTATTCGTAGCGAACGCACGCATCCTGGAGAGTATAGGCGAATAGTTGCATTCGATTATTGTGATTCACTTGAATACTGAGTGTTTGCATGTTTCATTTATTTATATTTTAGGGTTTGTAGGTTAAGTTCTTTTTCTTAATTTTCTTTAAAATCTATAAACATATAATAAAACTGTGTCTGTACATTGACTTGATGTACAGACACAGTACAAGAAACAGTAATGGAGCACGAATCCAAAAAAAAATTGTCTGTTTGTCTGTTTGTTTGCCGCAACAGACCAGCTAAGCTATAAGAGATACAAAAATGATACCATAGCAAAAATTGTTCCACGTCATGAGCATTTTCTGCTGAAAGAATAAATTTGAAGATTTGGAACACCTGATGTGGAACTGCCAGACCCCAGCTACACTATAGTAAATATTGAAATGACGTTATAGAAAGAGTTGTTCAGCCTGATGAGCACTCTCTGATGACGTGTAAAAATTGAAGATCTGAAACACCTGTTGTGGAATTCCAAGCGCCTAGCTGCACTATAACATTTATAGTAGGTATGAATGACGTTTTAGCAAAAGGTGTTCAATCTGATGAGCACTCTTTGTTGACTTATAAAAATCGAAGATCAGGAACACCTGTTGTGGAACTCCAAGAGCCCAGCTACACCATAACACATATAGGTATGAAGTCTTAGCAAAAGTTGTTCGGTCGGATGGGCATTACCTGTTGACTTATAAAAATTGAAGATCAGAAACATCTGATGTGGAAATCAAAGCTATCACTAATTTTACTGTATAAGTATAAAATAACATAAGCTGGGAGTACCTACACGCCGCACACTGGTCCCAAATTAAAAAAAAGTGGACATTGATAGTAGACCGCTGATATTTTTTTTTATTGTTGATACAATGATAACAGATAAGGCAAAAAAATATTATTGTCCTACTTCAAATACTTTTCTGTAAAAAAAATATTAATTTTTTTTTTGTATGGGAGCGATTACATTTTACTCAATTTCTCAAAAACTTTAAGCGATGTCGAGATGGCAATCACATATGTTAGAAAACTAATAATTCTGAGTATTTGACTCGAAGAAACTTATTGCTTATCTCTGCGTACTTTCGAGATAATAGTGACAGAAAATAGAGATTTCTCAAGAGAATATAGACCCAAATATTAATCTTTCACCATAATATTTTTTCAGAAGCGCGCGCCGGAAGGCGGTAACACTTTAGAACTGATTTTCGATGAAGATGGTGTATCATTGCAAATTTGACTCTACTGGCTTTTATTTTATCGTATAAATATGCCTTCGGGCTTATCTTCGTGACATGGTAGCCTACCCGGTAACGCAGGGGAGCAGTTATTTTAATTTAGATTTTAATTGATCAGGTATTCTTCACAATAAAACTATAACCATGCCTAGAAAGAAGTCAAATCTTTCCCAATGTTACAAGAGAGCTAAAAGATTGAGGATCATAAGATCCCAAGAATCTACCGCAGAGCGTCAGGAGAGACTTGATGCTGTTCGAGTTTGAGACTCGATGCTGCAACTCGCTCCGTGGAAACCTCTTTGGATCGCGAAGCACGCCTGCGCCCTCAGCGTATTCATTAGGTCTCTAGAGACCAGTGAAGAATATGATGCGCGACTGACCACTGATCGTGAACGTCATGTATTGTCTCGCGAGTCGGAGACGTTCACGGAAAAGGAATTACGCTTGAGTTCCAAGCTTATCTACGCATCGACTTCTAGGTCTCTAGAGACAAGTGGAGAACGTGATGCGCGACTGACCGCTAATCGTGAACGCCACGCATTGCCAACACCACTCGCGAGTTGGAGACGTTCACGGAATAGAGAATTGCGCTTCAATTTTTTTTTTAAATAACATAAAATATGGCAACCCCGTTGTCGCTGGCATAAGCAACAGGATTCGCGTACGAAGTCGCGGGCAGAAGCTAGTACAGTATATAATTATAGATTGACATAGGGCCACATAAACATGTGTGATTAGTTTTGAATCAGCAAAAGTTCGGATTTTTTTAGACACATAATATATTAGCTTGCGCACCCTTTTTACCAGACTTTCATCATGATGTCTAAAAGTGAGCGTGTCATCAATTATTACCCCGAGGTGTTTAATGTTACGAGTGTTGAGGATGAGAGGACAATGACACATGAGGACTGATATTTTATTACATTGATGAGCGAACAGATCAAATGTAGCAATGGTAGGTTGAGGCGTTCGCATAGAAAAGTGTACATATTTAGTTTTATCAGCATTTAATGTTAGTAAATTGCTTTGAAGCCAATTAGTCACAGTATTAAAACCTATTTGAGCATTTGCCT
Source organism: Hyppa rectilinea (assembly GCA_951799385.1). NCBI lineage: Eukaryota > Metazoa > Arthropoda > Insecta > Lepidoptera > Noctuidae > Hyppa > Hyppa rectilinea. Next base: position 19,161,392 of record OX637309.1, on the reverse strand, counting down.
GCAGTTCACCAATGAATTTAGCCGTAAAAATTAACGCTGTGTCGTCAGCATAAGATACGATGTTGCCGTGTCCAATATTTAGATTACACAAGTCGTTAATATACGTATAAACTGGAAAAAGCGTAGGCCCTACGCTTTTCGCCAAAACCAGTGTATTTCTGTTCCTCACAATAACTTAGACATTACGTAACTACTTATGTATGTCCCCTATAGGTACACCAGCCGATTTTCACGTAACCCGTGAAAGTCGTTCTCAACAGCCAGATCATCAGAGGAACATCAGATCTTACCTTCATGGTAACATCTGAGGAACGCTTCCTGCCACGTAGCGGGGATCAGGTGCAGGTTGAGCCAGCCACCCGCCTCATAGTCGAACTAGAAGTCTGGTTCGCAGCGCACAACTATTTGGTCACAAAAATATTTATAATTACTACTCAAAATTTAAGTATACTTACACATACAATATGTATCAGACGGCTTTTTTTTATTGAGTGTGGGAAATCATCTAATGACTCCTCCCGCTCGGGTATCAGACTTTTACTGACTAAAACTCATCCATGTTCCTTCCTTAACCCATTATGTTTCGGGGTAGCGCCGTAGCGGTAACCCTTTCGGACAATCCCGGTTACCCGGCAGGCTTCGGCCCTAACGGGCCCCTTCTCTTATGCCGACATATTTTTGAGGCGCGCGTGGAACACATACGCGCCGTCCGGCACGGGCCTGGTCCTGATTGGACGGTGAGCTACCCATTACTTACCGCTCGCAGGCCCGCGCCTACCGTGGCCGGGAGTCGTCACGCAGCTCCCGACGCCCGGGGCGTCTCCTGTGTATCAGAGAGCTGTGATCAAATTTCAGGTTACCATCAAACTGAACCAATTTCTCTATGGGAGCAACGTCGTAATCGCGAAAAATACCTGTATAGGACGGCTAATTATTTTATTGTGATTTATTACGATATCGGTTCCATGAAGTTATTCAGTGTGAGAACTATTTATGTGTTTCAAATTTTAACGACATTGTTTTACCGTCACTATCAACAAGTATGTTATAAAACAAAGTAGGTATATCTTATATATTTTTGTGAAATTTATCGTTTCACTGTCCAAGTTGCAATGAATTAAACTAAAATTATAATGTATGATATATTTTATTTACTTGAAGATAGCAAACTGTCGTAAATAAACTATCTGCGTCTACGGCTTCGCTCACGTGACTGTGTTCTATTGGTATTTGTTAATCGGTATAGGAAGTCACATGCACTACAAAATCGATTGATTTTATTAAATTGTAAATCTTTGGTTAAAGTTAATGAACAAAAGAATAGTTATAATGCATGATCAATCCCGGTCCGCGACACTAAACTCAAAAAAAAAACCTCAATTGCGATTTCTTTCACTTCTTTGAAATCAAAATCAGCCGATTGAAGACACGACAAAACTTATGGAAAATACTGTAATAGGTTCAAGTTATTAAGTAAAAATACAGTTAAACCAGGACAGGAATGCGCTTCGGTAATATTCGTGTTTCCGAATAAGCACGAGCATCGTGCCACAGAGTAGCCTTCCGCAGAGGCAAACCTTCTTAAAGCTTAAACGTCGCCACATACGGGTATTTGATACAAAAAACTGGCCAAAAGTCATTTTTACAATAGTAACCGCGCAGCTATCCTTTGTTATGTTTTAACAATGGGACACTCTATTCATTAAGAAACCGGTACCCAGAAGGGGCTAGAGCGCTCCATGCGCCCTCAACGTCAGTCGTGGTCAGTCGGAACTCATCTGTTGTGCTAGTGACACGTTTGTTTTCTCGGCGCTCGCAAATTTCAATTGCTGTTTAAGACTAATCATACTGTTGTGTTTAGTGCAAACCCCAAAAACCATCATGGAATCTTCAGGCACAGGTATGAACTTTATTTTGAATCTATTGTGCTACTGTTAGGATCACTTTTTCATTCTTTAATTGTACCATAAAGTCATGAGTATTTTTATGCAAAAAAAAACACGTAAAATAGGTTTCCTTCGTCAAATTAAGTATCAGATAAACATAGTTAAGCTAAAGTTTATACATAATCGTGTTCTTTGAACCTTCTAGATTTCATATCAAGAGAAAAACCTTCCGCCTCTTTCCGCCCCTATGAATTATAGCCTCTGAACAAAAATAGGTTTTTTTCGAAAAAAAAACAACACTTTGTGTTTCTTTGATTTTAACATAGATTTTTTCTTGTTGGCAGGTCCTTATGATGAGTCATCGATGACAATAACAAGAGAGGATATGTTTAACGTAATAAAACAGTGCGACTACAAAAATTTAGATAAAAAACTGGTCTTTCTTGAGCATAAACTAATTGAAATGACCAAATGCCCCGAGGACAAAACTAAAGTACCAAGATGTCATGAACCGCCTTCTTCTGACCTCTGATGTCTTTCTTAGTAGCAGCAGCAGAATGCAATTCAAAAGGAACAGGAAACCACTATCGCAAGAAATTCTACAATTTCTTAAAGTTGAATACGAGTGTCCCGCGGACACTGACACTGATAATGCTGACCCGGGCACTAGTACTGATCAAGCAGATAGCGATAGAGAGTCTGACGAATATTAGCTGTATAAGTTTCTCTGTAAATATTACAAGAAAATGTATATTTAACTTTTATTTCGATGTAAATTACAGTTTGTACATAGCTTTTCATTTATGTATTTTGTAAGGTTATGTAAAAAGTAAGCGTTATTTTTAAATCATTGTGTATTTTTAAATGCTTTTTTTATTAGTTATTGTACAAATAAATCACCATAATGCTTGAAATAGAAAATAATGTTTTATTTTATTTCGATTTTATTTCACACGTAAGTCCCTTTGGAGAAAAGGGTATAGAAATGATTGGGTTATACTAAAATTAATATGAAAAATAATTAGGAGGCACAATTGACCCAAAATTACCAAAAAAAGGTTTTGGCCAGTTTTTTGTATCAAATACCCGTCCGGTCGCACGTCGTCTGTCCCTGAAAAGATTTCAAAAGGTTTTGAATTTTTCGCATTGATTTGTAATAATAATTTCTAACCATGTATTATTATATTATAATAGTAACAGTATCTTGAAGATTTCTGTGTACTGTATCATTTTTTAATCGTCTTATTGTACCTACCGTATTTTGTCGGTGCACTGTGTGGGGTCAGTGTCGCGCAGCACTTGTTAGAAACACTCTAGGCAGGTCACGTCCAATCCAAGAAAATATAACATACAGAAAATCATTATTAGTGTGTAAGTATGAGACTCACGACCCCAACGGTATATAACCGCATGTTATCTTCAGTTCCAACATTACGGCTGCAACAGTGAAACGATAAGTACATACCTACAGTCTATTATCTACGCAAAAATGATGAACATCTATTTTATTTACTTTTCATATTTGTTAATTGTATCTGGTGAGTAGTTTATTATAATTATGTATTAATTAAAACTATCGTTATTGGTTCCGAGGGCAGCAACGTGAACATAGAATAATATTTTTGTTCTTTATCTGCCAGACATTGTGCGATGCGAGCCTGACTACTTGTTCAACTACGAAGCGGGTGGCTGGCTGAAACTGCACACGGCGCCCGAGATCTGGGAGGAAGCCTTCGTTAGATGTCATGATGAAGGTAAACTGAGCTGTTTCTCTTATGTTTCGAGACATGAAGTTTATTAGCCCTCGAGCCAACTCAAGCTGCATAGTAATTTTTTCCACTACTAAGTACCACCCAAAAGTCAATTCTTTAATATTATTCTACGAGTCGGTTAGCTCCTTAAGTTCCAGGTTTAGCAACGCGATTACTGACAAATGCGTGCTCTGATTGAGCAGGTTCACTAAGTCTGTGTGGTTATTTCTTCAAAACACCATTTCAGATAGTAATCCTCAAGGTCTTCCCACGACCTGACTAAGAATCTAAAAGTTCTGGTGTTACTTCTCAGGGTAGCCGGATGGGAAGCGCCGAGTTTTTAACACTGTTTTTTTGCTGTGTTCGCATAAACCTACTTACAGAACATAATATAAGTTATCAAGAACGATCGTTAGCCACCGCCTCCACTGTAGCCCCGCTCGCTTCGCTCGCTCGGATTGCGGATGTCGCCGCAGTGCAACCGACTTAACTCGAGCGTGTGGCGCTCGTCGCTTCGCTCGTTCGATCTCAATGTGCTATGTTACAGGCGCGGTGTTGGCGTCTCCTTTAAACAAAGAGCTAGCTGATGCTCTTCACACACAAATGGCACAATTTGGTGTGAATAGCCACATTTTCCTGGGAACCCATGATTTTTACTCTAAAGGAGACTTTGTATCTGTAGAAGGTGAGTCAAGTTTTATTAGTTATCTACAAATTGTCATTCAGTAAGATTAATGTTATCTTGAACGACTCAACGAAAACAGGAAAAGAGTTAAATTTAGCATTTAAATACTTCTGACACAACTAAACACGAACAAAAACCTCTTAAACCTTAAGAAGTTTTTTCTTGTACGGCTAATAACACCCTGAACTGTTTCGGAGGTTAAAAATAGTAAAATTCATACATTTAGACCGTTAGGTACAGACACCAGCACATCAAGCTATCCCTAACTGTTAAATTTTCTCAATTAAAAATGAACCTTATGTCTTTGCGATAAAGTTGAAATACTATCAAAGAAATTGACAGATTGTGGTAACTTGATGTGCTGGCCTCTGTACCTACTATAGGCACCTTCAGAGTACCTTACAGATAAAGCGTACATCGTTGTCTTCAAATCTATTCAAGTTTTGCAGAATAATCTGTTTTTTCCTTTTTTGTTAAACATCTCGCACAAGCTAATGTAGCACGCAAGGTAAGCACACATGTTGACGCTGCGACTAGTTTTCTTTGTTTTAATGTGTTTGGCGTGTTCCAGGAGTGCCGTTGTCCGAAATGGAAGTAAGATGGGGTCCACGTGTTGACAGGGCCGGCACTGGAGACTGCCTCACTATGTCCGTCGACGGCCGCGCGTATTACTCGTCATGCAAGGACCCACTACCGTTCATGTGCTACAAGAAACTTGACAATAACACGATGAACGAATGCGGCACCTTTGATTATGGTAATTAATAATATAATAATAATAATAATATAATAATATCCTTGGACATTTCACACAGCGCCATGTCGTCCCAAGCTAAGCAACCTAATGCTTGTGTTATGGTAACGAGATGGCTGATATACTACTTATATACATTTTTTTTTTTGTAAATACATACATATTATAGATAGAAAAACACCCAGACTCGTAACAAATACTTGCAGGTCGTACAAATATTTGTTCCGTGCGGGAATCGAACCCGCGACATAGTGCGCAGCAGTCAATCGCTCAACCACTGCGCCAACCATGTCGTCGAAACTACTTAGCATTTAGTGTAAACTGTCCGTTTTGTTTTAACCAAATAGAATAATTGTTTATATCTTGCTTCGCGTGGTTGATCATGTCACCAATAGAAGCACCGAAGTAAAGGGACAGGTACAGTCAGCATAAAGATAATGTTATGTTAAATATCATCGTGTTCGTCTTAACAGTTAAAATGTATTGTTATATACTCTAGAGAGAAATGAATAAATCTTAATATATTATTATGTTATACAACTACAAACATTATATTCTTAAAATATTTCAGAATATAACCTCAATCAGCAAACAGGCAGCTGTTACAAGGTCCACCTCCAGAGTCAGACTTGGACCCGCGCTTACAGAATATGTGCATCTGAGGGGGGGCACCTGGTCATCCTGAACGACGAAGAAGAGGCGCGCATCGTCAGTGGCATGTTCCCTGCTAACTCTGAACAGTGGGAAAGATTTCACATAGGGTTAGGAGCCTGGGGCAAGGAGCGCGTCTGGACCACCATTCACGGTATGGGATATTATCACTGAGGTCACACCCTTTTAATTTTTTCACGTTAATTTTACTCATTGGCTTTACTTACGCGACGACTTATCATTTTGCCTTTCAGTACAGAACCTAATAAATATGCTAGTATCTTTCAGGTGAGAGACTAGAACATGTGTACAACAACTGGAATCCCGGACAGCCTGACAATGCCAAGGGTATCCAGAACCGAGGGGGTCTGTTTCGGAACGGGAATTTGGATGACGTCAGTTCAGCAGGAGGAAAACTTATGTTTGTCTGTGAAAAATCTCCTAAATCAAAACGGTTTGAGGCCTTACCGCCGTGCACGGAGACGTTAGTGAGATTGTGTACTGCTTGCGATGAATCACAGCTAAGCGCGACCTAAATTAATGATAATTCATATACTCGTAATTAAAATAAAACTAAATATTAAACGGAAACTTGTTTTCTTTTCTTTAAATCTGCGTCGTTATCTTTTTTTTTTGTTTTCATTTTTCATACAAAATAATTCGTCAAAGTCACGATCATTAAAGTAAAACACCCTTTTTTAGGTTGGGAAATCATCTAACGACTCCTCCCTCTCTGGGTGGAGCGGAAGGGAGTGTCAGACATTTACTGACTAAAACCCATTCATGTTCTGTCCTGAGCCTTTTATGTTCCGGGGTAGCGGTAACCCTTTCGGACAATCTCGGCTACGGCAGGCTTCGGCCATCATCTCACGAGACATCTCTTTGAGGCGCGCGTGGAACATGAACGCGAAGTCCGGCACGGGCCTGGTCCTGATTGGACGATGAGCTACCCTTTACTCACCGCCCGCAGGCCCGCGCCTGTGGTGGTCGGGAGTCGTCACGTGGCTCCCCACGACCGGGGCGTCTCCCGTATTTTCTTAGCTTTAAATATTATGAATGATTGGTTTGAATGAAAATAAATTACTCGTATTTATCAATGAAACTTAGATACCTACACACATCAAGATATTTAATTATAATCGATGATATCATCGAACTATGCATTTTTAGACCAGATGAGTCTTTTGTATTATTTTTACTTATAAAAGCCCTAGAGTTATGGGATATTAAAAAACACCCTGCATAATTTCCTAGTTTTCCGGGACGCAGCTAATTTCCGTATCATCGCGTAAAAGTGTGATACAATCATGTTTTGTTCATTGTGTCGATCACAAGATGAGCACCGCGTTGGCGCGCGGCCATCTGTCAATAAGAACTGTATATTGGCCAACAGGTAGACATCTCACTTTGACGATTAATTTAGAATTAATCAGAGCTAATTAAATGCTATAGTATCAAATCCATTGTTGGTGTTTGAGTGAATGGAAGTCATCATCATTTCTTCCCTTTATTGCTAATTAATTGACCATTTGAATGTTCTTATAATTGGCGTATAAGTCAGGCGTTAGATCCGCCCATGGCAGGTTGAACGTCCGACATTTCGAGTAGATGGTTAAAATATGTTAGATGAGTCAGACCCAGTGGGTGACCACGCTAGTCGTGGCATCAGTGCCGTTTTTAGGTCCTCAGAAGTGCAGTTGTATGATGCAGGTGTTGTTCAGGTGCATCGCATTAGTACTGGGTGTCGGTTGAGTCAATACTCCCCTACTTAGTTCCGCAGCTGATTGATTCCGTTCCAGATAATTCACAGCAGGTTACATCCGCGTGGCAGGTGTTCTTAAAGCTGAAGGAAGCGGGGTGGTGGTTGCTGCTTTGCCCATAATACAAGCTATGGTAGTAAATTCCGATTTCAAAAATACATATGCTCATGATATCTTTCTTTATCTATTCAATATTTCTTAACCGTAAATTCAGCGGTATCTTAAATTAACAACTTACGTAATCAGAGTTAAATTAATTAATAATGTTCAGCCCTTCTCGCTAAAGATTAAATCAAGAGGTGAAATCACAATGAAGTAAATCAAATTATACAGCAAACAGAAATTACGGTTTGAAGCGTTTAAATTCACATAATACAATGATGAAATCGTATTTTATTGGGGACGAGCGAAACAAACCATACTTGTTGCAGTACGGCTGATGAATCAAGGCCGGTGTGAACATTGCGCAGAAGGCTGCGCAGTAAAAATATTTAGGCACCAAATGGTCACGTGAGGCGAGTGTGAGTGAGAGAACATGCGCGACAGTTCCTAGTGCCTATATTCAGATCGGCCATCACTGGGCGGCCGGCCTGTACTTGTTATTCAATGCGAACGGCATTAAGTCCGCCTTTGTACCTTTATTGTGTGTGAAAAGTTTAAATAAATAAATAAACGGACCGCTATCACGAGCACAAAGTAAATCAATTAACTATAGTTATTTTGAAATTCTCATCTGATTTTTATTTGAATTACAAAACGGTTGGGGAAATATTTTATGATAATTTGTAAATTGTATTATGTATTTGTGATAATTGTATATTTAATTGAAATTATCACCTAAAGGTACAGAAGCCCGCACGTCGGCGTCCGCGTAGCACTTTGCCTAGCGGAGTAGCTAGCGTAGCGGAGTAGGCCAGTTTATACCGGTTTAGTTACCACTGACTTGCGACCTACTAAATAGTCCCACAGATTGATTTTGTCGAAAGGGATAATTGACTCTTTGTTGTTCACTGAACAAACCAAACCATATTTATACATGATTTAATACTAGCTTCTGCCATCGTGTTCGCCCGCATGAAATTATCCCACGAGAACGTACTACCTGGATAAAAATGTATCCTGTGTCAATATAGGTAGCTAAATGTGTTCCAAATTTCATCCTGATCTGCTCAGCCGTTCTGGCGTGATGGAATAACAAACCTGTAAACATCTTAATTAACAAACTTTCTCATTTATAATTATTTGCAGGACGTAGGATAGGATAGGACCATAATATAGACAGTACAGACGAAGTATTATTACAGAATGCAATTTGCATTCATGCAAAACTTTACAAACAAACTAACAGTATTACTAATTGGTGTTAGTATTTTATGAGTGTATTTCTAAATGACACTGACATACGTACCTATTCAAGAATTTATTGTAATTTTATTTTTTGACATACCTATCTAAATATGGGGTGTGTAATGTTTGCTATAATAACAGATAGTCTAATTTCATATGACATAACTTACATATGATATAATTTTCATATGCTATAAAAACATTTAACCTAATTTCATATGATCTAATGTTATATTTGATATAATTTTCATTTACTCTAATTTCATTTAGTATAACGTTCATTTGATATAATTTTCAGTATGTATAATATTCATTTTTTATAACGTTCATTTGATCTAATGTTCTTTTGACCTAATTTTAATGTTTAATGGTCACAGTTATAACCTAACTGAAATGGCACCTAAACAAACCTTAAAATATTCTCTGCAACGTTGAGGGTGGGCTTGGTCGACGGCGCCCTGCTTCGCGGGGCTCCTACTTCTGGGTGGTTTATAAAAAAATAACCAATCGGTGAGTAAAATCGGTGTGCCCTAAATTCCAGATTGTATCTAGTTTCTCCCGGTAACATTAGTTGAGGGTGGCAGGTGGAAGGATCTTTAGTAGATTTTCTAAATTATATTAAAAGTTACTTATGGATTTTGAATATTATAGCAACTGAATATTATATTAATTGAATATTATTTCAAATGTGCATTATATAAACTGTTCATTATACCATATGAAATTAGGTAAAATGAAATTATATCAATAATTCATTATATCATTTGATCGTTATATTAAAAAAATATTATATTAAATGAAATTAGGTCTTATGATCATTAGAACTTTTGTTATTATGTCATGTGCCTACCCTACCTATCCTACCTACCCTACCTACCTACCCAACCTACCCTACCTACCTACTACTACTACCTACCCTACCTACCCTTCCTACCCCACCTACCTACCTACCTACCTACCTACATACCCTACCTACCTACCCTACCTACCTACTCTACCTACCACAGAACAGATAAAGCTTCTGTGTACCCTACCTACCCTACCTACCCTACCTACCCTACCTATCCTACCTATCCTACCTACCCTACCTACCTACCCACCCTACCTACCTACCCTACCTACAAACATTGTTCCAACAGTGACTGCTTGTAATTCAATATGAACTTTAAACAATAGCAATAAAGCTCGATTTAGTTAGAAAACGTTTGTATGGGAAAAAGAAAAGGGCTGTTTTTAGGGTTTTTCCGGCAATTATTCGAATTTTTCTCGCCGTAAAAACCATCTTTGAACTTCAACGAACATTAAAAAAAAAGAATTAGTGAAATCGGTCCAGCCATTCACGCGTGATGCCGTGACCAAGGAAAACGGGTTTCATTTTTATATACATATAGTATAGGATAGATATAAAACTGAATGTTTTATTGTATGAATATACGCTTGCTAGCGCATCAAGTTATACCAAACTGCCTCTAAATAACGTCCTCTAAATAATTTTAATCCATAAAACGTTGACTGTTAAGTTCAAAATCGATTGAGAAAATTTGACAGTTTGTGGTGCGCTGGCGACTGTACCATAACATAACTGTCATCGTTTAATTTCATTCAATATATTAATATTTATTCTACACAAAGTGCATTAGCAATTTGTCTATAAAATTGCGAATATAAGATAGATTGTGTAAGGGTCACCTTCATACATTATTGCCCGTCACATCTTATTATCTGTACAGACCTACAATCTATACAAATAAATATTTACTTTACTTTCTATTTCTAAGGTCCTAGAAAGTATGTCCGTGGTTTTGAAGAGTCATACATGCAGCCAAGCTACGGCCCATTATTGTACGATGCGAGAATATAAACACCTATGTATTTAATCTAATCTATTTCTGTTTCAACTCGCTGTATCTGACACAGCAATGCGGATGTCATGCCATACTTGGTCAGCGGCCGTCATTTTGACGTGTCTCATTGCTCTCGGATTGATTTAATACCAGCCAATTTGTGTGAGAACATTTTTATTTGGATTTTATTGTTGTTTAATTAGATTAGTATTGTAATGTGCTACTTTGTTGCCGGTAATAAGGGCTTAATTTTTAGAGTTCCGTACCAAAATGGTTAAAAGGTACCCTTATGGTACCTATATCATATGAAGGGGCCCCTCAGGCATATGAAGGGGCCCCTCAGGGCCAAGCCTGCCGGGTAAGCGGGATTGTCCGAAAGGGTTACCGCTACCCCGGAACATAAAGGGCTAAGGAAGGAACATGAATGGGTTTTAGTCAGTAAGAGTCTGACACTCCCTTCCGCTCCACCCAGAGCAGGAGAAGTCATTGGATGATTTCCCAGCCTTAAAAAAAATGGTATCTATGTATAGATATAGATAGATAGATATCTCAAAAACTGCGAATGCTATTAACTTGAAATTCAGAATAGTTTTAGATGACGTTTGCCAAACTGTTTTGCAAATAAGAGAGCAATATTTTTTTATGTTTTAGCTACACGGTATGAAAGGGTTTCTTATAACTTCAAAGTGGGGCTACTATATGAGGGGTATCATATAAAAGAGCGCAGATGTATTTTCGGTGGCATAGGCTTCGACTTTTGATGTAAAATGTAAAAAAAATGAAATACCGTTCCCCCTTATCTCCAAAGTTAGCATAGCATAAAACTGAAATTATTCTGTGTAATAGAAGTTTATGTAAAGAATATAGGAAAATAAATTGATGTCTCTAAATATACACTTTTTCAGAAATCACCAATAATTGTTCGGAACCCTCAGTGCGCGAGTCTGACTTGCTCTTGACCAGTTTTCTTTATGAATCAGTCTACTCAACTATGTTGGGGCCGGTTTCCAGTCTAACTGATGCAGCTGACGACCAGTTTTGAACACAGAGATACTATCTAGGTATCTGAGCTTCACAATCGAGTTACTGGGTAACATGCCTTTGGTTATACTGGTGATTTTCGGGCTTCTGATTACCCATAGCGACTGACAAAGAACTAGGAATGTCTGCAAATGTAATCGTTTATCGCGGTCATATTTCGAACGCAGATTTTTTGTTTTTTTTTAGTAAGTCAGGCAGTGTCTCTAAAATAGAATACTGTCTATAGATTAATAACTGATAAGTAAGCCACTGAGACGGCATCTGCGCACCCCGGCCAGTTAACTTCGCTCCAAACTGACTATCAAATCTTTTCTTTGTGTCTGTTCTTCTCATCTCTTGTCACTGCTGCCGACGTTTACCGTGTTTCAGAATGGTCGTGTCTTCAAAATAACTGGGTTAATAATGAGCAGGGCCGGATTAAGAGGTGTGGAGGCCTCGGGGCAACAAAGGAGCGGAGGCCCCCTTGCCCCAAATTATTTTCCAAATAAAATGAACAATTTTTTCAGTCGAGGTTTTCAATAAACAATTTATTGTGAAACCAAGTTCTCTAGACTATCTCAGTATTTAACAAACACATATAAATATAATCGGAAACAAGAATTATGTGAAATTAAATTTTAGTGTTAACTAACGGAACCTTTCAAGCTTTTTTCGCTGAAAAATCGTTGATGTTTTCGCTGAAATCCAGTTCTCGAAGTAAATCATTTTCAATGCTCAGGAGAGAAAGCTTAGATAGACGGTTTTGTCCCATCGTGGTTCGAAGCCTATTTTTTATAATTTTCATTTTTGAAAATGAGCGCTCTCCAATGCAATTTGATACCATCAAAACCAAATACATTCTCAAGGCAATTTCGAGGTTTGGGAATGTAGCTCTGAAATTTTGATCTTCGAGAATTTGGTAGTAAAATAGTTCCGGAGATTGGTCTTTTCCATAGTCCTTTTTGTACGGGTCATTAAAGACACAAATTGAACCAACTCATTACCAAGACTAGGCTCGAAATTGTGTGGTGTTGCCTGATGAAACCTCAGCCTCAGGATGATCTTGAAGACTATCGACCACATCTCCATCTACTGTTGAATCTCCTGCTGTTTTTTCAGGATTTTGAGGGCCTTCTTGTTTATTTGACGACGTAAAAAAACTGGTCAATTTGGGTGTTTTAGCTAAAGTTTCTTCGGATTTCTTGATGCGTTCTGCTTGCAATTTTCTCTTCTGAGAGCCACTAGCAAAAACTCGAGGAGTTTTGTGACGATCACTCATGATTCCGCTATAAAAGAAATGTTAAAAAAACATGCGCCTGAAAAAGTCAGTCCTTCACCAATAGGAAAATAGTCGTCGAGCTGATAGTCGAGGAAAATAAAATATTAGCAGAAACGCAAAAAAGAGTTACGAGCAGTGCACATGGAAAATGAAAAGAATAGAGAAGCTGCAAGTTTTGTTCTAAAAGCTGTCCAGTTATGTGCATGCACTCAAATAATAACTGACAAAAACAGAAGTGAATTGAGGAAAATTATTTCGAAATTAAATTAGGATACGTCAATTTACCAATTGAATAAGTATCGGCATGTAATCATGATATTCCAGTCGACTTAATGATTAAATAATTAACTCACGCAGAACCAAACAAACGCATGATAAACAATAAATCATAACCTCTCCGTAACAGTTTTTTATGTTTTTTTGTTCTCTGCATATATTTCATATATTCTATTGTAAGTTAAGAAAAAAAATACGTTTTCGTAATTGCACAATTAATTATGGCATTCGGTGTATATTGTACATTACAAGATAACGATGAAAATACTCACGTCTTAACGTCTGTCGTCTGTCCGTAAAAAAACGATTTAAATTTTCAAAATCAGATACATTTGTTGCACAATTTTCGCAAGTTTGTAGCTTCTCAGGGTTACAAGCACGCCACTCAGCGGACACCTTGTCAACGCTACGACGGCTCATTGGACGACTCGCACGAATTTAACTCGCACGAAACGTGCGAATCGACTCTTTTGAAAAATATTATTTTTTCTGTAGTCGATTCGCACAAAGTTTATTTAATGGGGAGCGAATAGCCTACTACATTTTTGTGAGGGTGTCGATTTGCAGGCCAATAAATAAAATTTGTGCGAATCGACTACAGAAAAAATAATATTTTTTAAAGGAGTCGATTCGCACGTTTCGTGCGAGTTAAATTCGTGCGAGTCGTCCAATAAGCCGCTACGACGGGTCGTACAGACAAAAAAAGTTGCCGTCGTATCTCGTATCGACACGCAAATATGAGGAATAGGCTGAAAAGGCTTCCAAAATCCGCGGCATATACTATAAATTTCCCATCCGAACTTGCAATTTTTATTCTATTCAAAAAAATCTCACACTCGCTGGTTGAACAAAATTATGCATTTTGAAAAATATACCTATTAATAAAAGAATAGACAACTACATACATGAAGACGAAATTACGCACGGAATCTTCAATAGACACATTCTCTCCTCGATAATGACTCGCGATTCGATTGATTAGCGTTTGACTCCTGCTACAATAAGGTGGGTTTTGCTTTTGTATGACAATCGATATTCTTCAATAATTATACAAAAAAATTATTATTGAACGACTTGAGAAAGTTGGAGTGAACAAACATAGATCAATGATTTCTGTAAATATTTAAGTATGATCAAATAATCATGTATGTACAAAGTACTGTAGGTAAAGGTAAAAGAGCCAAAAAAATATAAAAGGAAAGATGTTTGATAGTGTTTACTAGTTGGAATTTGAAAGATTTTTTCTTGCCGAAGTCTATTGTGGGGGCCCCCCGTGTGTGGAGGCCCCGGGGCAGTTGCCCCGGTTGCCCTCCCCTAAATCCGGCCCTGATAATGAGAGTTGGCGATTAAAAAATTATAAAATACTGGCATAATATATTAGTAACCTATCCGTTTTTAAAATAGAACATTTAACAGAATTTCAAATACCCAAGATATTAATAAAAATAAACCGTCAATCAAACCTCGTTGTCTGTAGCTACCTGACACGTTACATGACGCTGCACGTCAAGTTGTGCACGAATGAGAGATGCATCGGATACCAGGCATACAAAGCTGCGGGTGATTGACAATCTGCTGTGACTACACGTACTTACCTACCTACGTATATACATTTAGTATTCTAAGTAGGTACTGTTTATTTTATTTTAATTTCAATCTCTGCCGAGCCTTTTCAAACATGCTGGGGTCGGCTTCATGTCTAACTGGATGCAGCTGAATACCAGTATTTCACATGGAGAGACTGCCTATCTGACCTCCATAACCCAGTCAGTACCTAAATGGGTAATACGATAGCCCTTGGTAAGACTGGCTGTCAGACTTTCGGGCTTCTGACTTCCCGTAACGACTGTCAAAGATTCACGAATGACAGCCGGGACCAACGGCTTAACGTGCGTTTCGAGGCATGGAGGAGTCTCTATATGTAAAGATGGTTACCCATCCACGGACCAACCCTGGCAAGTGTAGCTTAACCTGATGAATCAATCCTTGCGGCTGTTATTACTTAGCAACGAGCTCTTCTTTAGTTTTCTTTATTATCCATTTATTGTCTAATCTGTAAACATTTCTAAACCTCACTTTGTTTCCGTACGTCATTTTCGGGAGTTTGAAAATCAGCGCTGTGCTATGGGTACCTTATAGCACAGCATCATGCTGAGTGGAACGTTTGTGCCATAGTCATGACGTGCATCTGCCGACTATTTAGATTTTGTGTTCATATAGAATTTAATCTCTTTCTTTTCTACGTGTTATTCTTTCCTACCAGATTATTTACATTGTATTAATCTTCTGTATGCAGCTGGGCTGCTTAGGTACCTGCAGTATTGTCTCTCCTTCTGCCTTGAAATCCACCAAATATTGTTTTAGTGATTACACCGCTAATTGTGTCACCCTATGTAAAATTTCTATATTTTATATCACATGTTGTAAATACCAACAGTATTATAATCGATCTATGATCCCTTTTTTTTTGTTGATCCGGGGGAAAATTCTTGTGGATGTCCTCCGGTCTCCGGGTCTGTCAGACTCTTACTGAATAAAAACCACCCTGGGTGTTCCCTCTCACACCGGGGGTCGCGGAAACCTTGATACTTCCGCAACATTCTATGAACCCTAACTTAACTTATATGATGAAACGGTTGGCGCAGTGGATGAGCGATTGACTGCTGCGCAGCATGTCGCGGGTTCGATTCCCGTACGGAACAAATATTTGTACGACCTACAAGTATTTGTTCCGGGTCTGGGTGTTTTTTTATGTATAATATGTAAATCAAATCAAATCAAATCAAAATATTTATTTGCTAGAATACGGTACATAAGGTGTTACAGTAAATTTGTTTCAGCATATCCTGCCATAACATGGCGTGCAAATGTATTCACACTCAGCGATGTCAATTTATCTAATTTACAGATGCTATTGATTTGTCTTCTATATAGTCCTTAATGGTATAATATCTTTTAAATATCAATAGTTTGAAAAGTATATTTTTAAATTTGGGCAGCGGTAAGTCTTGAAAACTATTTGGTAAATGATTGTAAATAATAATGGACATGCAGTATACATTTTTCTTAAATAATTTTAGTTTTATCGGTCGGTCGTTTTGTCGGTTCAATATATATATATATATAAGTAGTTTATCAGCCATTTCGTTACCATAACACAAGCATTAGGTTGCTTAGCTTGGGACGATATGGCGTTGTGTGAAATGTCCAAGGATATTATTATTATTAACTTATATTAACGGATCACACAGCAAAACCACGTGTACCGAAACAGTTCAAACTCACAATAGAAAAATAAATACTTTCCAATTAATCTTAAATCATCCCTTGCTCATCACACCTACGGAAAGACAGTTTTCATTTCGACACATCATGAATTTCGAAATAATTAATGACTGATAGGGAAACACATTTCAAGATGTCCACGTGACAGCAGGGTAAAAGTAGATGTAGTTGGCGCATGAACCCGTTGCGACATCACATGGACAGAAACGAGAGGGTGGATGTACCAGTTGTGTGCCTGACAAAATTAATTTGTCTGTACAATTTATTAATGGGTCCTATTGTCTCAGTGTTTCAAGTCTTTTGTTAATCTCTGTTTAGTTGAAGGCTTAATTTAAATGTGTGTCTGTATTTATTACGTTACGACTTTGAATTTATGTAAAAGATTTAGTAACTAAAGGCAAAGCTGACTGGCAAATTTGGGGTATTTTATAATGAAAATTCACACACATGTTTCAAATTCAGGTTTAAAACATAGCCCCATTTTTGTTTTGACTTTATTTCGACAAAAGTAAGTTCATACAAAACAGATAACTTAGTACCAAGTTCTATTTTTTTCAATCACAGTTACGTTTCTTTTATAAATATTGGCTCAATGGAATAATTTTCCGTATTTGTTGTACTCAAAGTACCGGAAGTCAACATACATAATGTTATTTCTAAACTAATTTGTGAAATAGATTTAGAATCACGATAATTTCATTTAATTCTAGTAAATCATTTTACAGTTTTTAAGTCAGTTTAATCTCAAACTCACAGCATTTATTTCAAATAAACCAATTTCAGGCACTTTTGAAATGTCAAGGGGTCGGTCAGTCAGAAAGATGAAGCACGTGCCCATTCCAAAGCAGTAGGTACCTACGGACGGGGTACGAAGAACGGGCAAGAAACTCCATGGAAACTCTTTCAAATCTAAATAAATTTACAAAAATTACGTTACATCATCATTCATGTTGAAATATACATGTGAGAACGATGCAGAACGTAAAAAATAGTCCATAATTAAAAGATTTAAAATATCAATTCAAAATTAAATTCAATTTTAAAATAGCCGTGGCAGCTAAGATCAGCCCTGACGGCGCCCGTTCACGAACATGACGCATGGATTAGCACCATTCAGCTCAAGCATTTTGGAGGGAGCTAAATGATCCAACACACGCGCCACCATCAGCGAGACATTACAGGGAGCATGACATGCTCTCAGCCGTCAGGGCACATTCCAGTCAATGTAAGACGTACTCAGTAAATGGTAGCTTTATAGTAGGTACATAGTACTCACATAACATGTACGTGCTATGCAATTAAGTTATATAACGCAAAAAGTTTTTGTGAATCTTCAGCTGCTCCAGGAGTAATCTCAAATGCTAATCAATTAGTTTAAGGTTAGATATAAAAAAAGAACATCTAATAGAACATCTACCCTACATCTAAAGATTGAGTGTGTCACTACAAACAATTTATTTATGTACTACCTTGATCATGCTTTCGTAGCCCTCTCCATTCATAATGTGTCGTGATTAGGCCAGATTGCATCACTTTAAGTTAAGATTATGCTATAAGTTTAACTGTAGTTAAAGTTTCTGTTTGAGGAAGTAGTGTCGCGCAACGCAAATTGAGAGGGGGTTATGTGTAGTTGGGACTGCGATAAGATATGCTTCTAATAGTTGACGACATACCACCATTACCTACTACCAAAAAGGTATTTAGTATAGCCACTGCTAGGCAAAAGCTTTTTACACCTGATTGTTTGCCAAAATCAAGCAACAATTTATTATTAATGTGGTTACCCATTACAACAGCTAAGAAACACATCATAAACGCCAAGAAAGCAGAAATATTTCTGTAACTAAATATAAGTTCTTTTTCAATCTCAGTCATAGGTTTATCAAACCTAAACTTTCAATACATTACTTTAATTGCAGTTGAAAGAGGAAAAATAATGAACTAGGGTCTAATTAAACCAAAGGTCAGGTTAACCTAACCGTTGACTGTTGATTGATTGTTTAAAATTACCCGTTGAAAGTGCAACCGACACTTCTGATTGACCGGTGAGTATTGCCTGTCGAACAACGCCCACTGGCTTCTAAATCAATATTAATTGGCTCAGTGTGTTAATGTTCTTTGTATTGAGTGATTCAGCGCCCATCCGAACGAGACGTAGTGAGGTGAGCTCACTATGTGTCCGTGATCGTTAGTTGGTGATCAGTGCAAGCCGTGTTTGTGTTCAACAAGATTTCCTTGTACTTGCGGATTTCTTGAAGATACTTCCATTTGTGTTTCGCTGCATTCGGGTAAAGGATTCTACTTTTTGAAGTTTTTTTTCTATTGATAGTATTCAGCTGCTTCTGGTGAGACTGGAAGCTGATTTGTCAAATCGCTAGGCAGACGAATGCCCCTATTATTTTACGTGATTAGTGTATGCTATATACAATCAAGTATTATATCAGTGAAGATTTTTGTTTGAAAAGTATTGCATGAAACAGAAACTGTGTCTTGAATTGTGACCAATTTAGTAGCCGTCTAGTACTGAATTGTTTTTATGGATAGCCTTGATCCGAATTGGCTCTTATGTTTTTTTTAGACCTACAATTAGTTAAGTAACACTAGATTTCTTGTAACAAAATCTAGTTTTTTTTAGGTCTTGTGTTTCTTTCGTTGGTCAGGCAAAGTGTTATTGTATTTTCCATCTGGAATTTCTCAGTAGCAGCCCGAACGTGGATTTACTCGGTGGCAATATACTGGCCTTCTATTAGTATATAATTATCAGCCTATAATGTTCTCACAGCTGGGCTACCGGCTTCTTCTCACTGAGAGGGAGTGGGCTATAATCTGCCTCACGGTTGTGTGTGAAGTGAGTTGGCTGATGTCACAGATTTATGGTTCTAGGCCATGCCAGTTTCTTACTTACTTATTTTAACATCCAAAGTTTATTTAGGGCTGAGACATTTTATAGTTTCTGACTCATTATTATGGAAAGGGGAATATTTAATTGGTCTTTGAGTTAATCATCTAATGATGATCGCCGTTTTTAATGAGTGATAATCTTTTAATGTAATTTAGCTAGGGCCGAAGAAGCAATTGTGGCTCATTGGTTACGACTCCGACTTATGAGGTCGTGGGTTCGAACTCTAGCGAACTACGCAAACTGTCTTCTACTATGTAGCTTTGCGTAAAAATGATTGCTGGGAAATTACTTTAATTTTTAGGTAAAAAAGCTATTATTTATTGCGCGCAATATAACATGCTTATAACGAGACACTGTATCATGCGATTGTTGTCATGGAGGCAATCGTGATGTATTGTGGTAGTGTGCGTTTGATGTTCATTTTGCGTTTTTGTAACTTCAAATGCGAGGGACGTGCCGTGTCGCCTCTTGACCTAAAATGGGTGATTTTGAAAAAGAAGTTGTGGAGAATGTGTTGAAGGGGAAAAGCTACATCCAAGTTGGTCTCAGTTACTTGGCTATTTAGTATTTTGAGGACCCCATAATAAGAATTATTTGAGGTAAACAAAAAGAGGCACAATCATTGTATCACAGTGTTCAATATTATTTAAGGAACGCAAGATGTGAGCTATTAGGAAGCAATTAAATAACTTTGTGTTATTTTAGTCTTGTGTAGTCTCGTATTGTGTTCCTAGAAATAAATAAGACAGTAACTTAAAACTACTACTCCCAAAGTAAAAGATCACTAAAAACCTTTGAGAAGTAGAAACAGCACATTATTACATAAACGTTTGATTTATTACGATTCGATAACACAATTATAATAGCTTCTGTCTCTTGAAAATTCTGTTCAAGATTATCTGGCTCAAGTCGTAAATTCTATAATTTGTCATCATTTTCTTCCTTTTGAAGTTGGGCACATGTCCAGGCAATGTCGAACAGTACATTGGCACTAATCAGACGCCACATTTATAACTACTTATAGTTCTGTTTATAAATATCCATCACATTATTGTCATTAGTTGTGAATGAGCTAGAAGATTGACAAAATATATAGTTTCTTTCTGGTAGTTGACCAATTTTCACCCTTAACTGGAACTACACAAGGGTGAAAACTGGTCATCTGCCATTGAACGCGGTTACCCAGTCATAATATGTAACCGTACACATTTTGCTGATTCGTAGCACTCACAGTTTTCGTAGCACAAGGCATGCTACGCCGTAGCAGAGCGCGTATGGTTGGTCTGGTGAGCTATGTAAATTGGGTGCTATTACATTTTAATGGTGACTAACACAAAATCGAGATTTCATTATTATATTTAAGTTTAATATTGACGTATTACCCACACAGAACCCTTCCGGGAACTCTTTAAATAATGGTAAAAACTGCATCGAATCTAGTTGCGCAGTTTTGAAGAACAATGCGGACACACAAGCACAAGAATTAAGATACTCCTAGAGCTGAAATTGAAGCAAAATGGTAGTTATTATGAATAGATTTTTAATGTAGGTAAATATCATTAGATTAACATTTTATTAATTTAGTTGCAATACTTAGTTTGTAAACTTTAGTTGAAGTTATTAACTACGACACTAAATTGACACAACAAACAAAAGTAAAAATTCATGAAAACATCTTTAGAGAAAAACATTTTTTAAATAACAATAAATATGATGAAAATAAAATACTCTCGGGCACCTAATTATATGATAATCATAACGCAAATCCATCTCATTAAAAGACAAACAATGTTAGATTACCTACAAAGGTAAAATAATCATAGACAAGGTAGTATATCAAAGACAGTTTTTGTCCTTATTAGTAACTGCCCGAAGTGCGGAGTGTAGGCCGGCCTTATGTTAAACAGGGACCATCCTTGTATACCGACCTTTAAACAGTGTGGCCAGGGACCTAGCGGATTTTGGTCGTTCCGTCTGTGATTATTTTTCTCTGTTATTCGTAAATGCGTTTTACTATATTCATATGGAGTACAGTCACAAGCACCAATATGTAGTTACACCAGTATGTGTTTTTAAAGTTGCTCCGTGTATACATATCGGTGCTCGTGACTGTACATTGATAATATTATTGGTGGCATACAAATTAACAATTAAATATGACAGTACGCAAAATAAGTGCATTGACGTGGAGTTGCGGATACCAGCCCGTATTACCTACCCACCTAGATACAGCAGTCACTACTGGAGCTTGTCCCTTGATTGTCGTTCCACATAACCTGACATGGCGCAGCTGGTAGGATCCGAACCAACGCTCCAACTAGGAATCTGATTTCGATTCAGAATAAAAAGAAAAAAAAATGGTTTGGTTTATATCTAATCCCATTTTAGCTCAAAATACTCGTTTCAACACGCACAGTGAGTGAACAAACGACGGATGAGAATATGCTTGTTTATAAAAAACGAATAAGAAAATCTTTAATTAATATTATTCTCCCCGACAATTTTTAAAACGTCTAATTGCATAATTACCGTCCACTACTCCGTTACCATCCACTTCACACTTTCTAGTGTTTTAGCTGGGAAGAAGTGGTAGAACAACCACCTCTGGCAAACGTCTGTTTGTAAAATCGACTGCTCACTTTGTGGCCCTACCGGTCCCTGCCGCCTTGCCCGAAGGGCCAGCTCTCACACCGCTATGTTTCATAGTGGCCTTTACAAAACAAATACAACATCCTTTTTAACCGACTTCTAAAAAGGAGGTTCTCAGTTCGTAAGACACAGGGATGATGGCTAAAATTTATTTTTTAGTCCCTGAGCTAGATTATATAAAAAATGTTAGACTCGTATTTTTTCATTTTCACGTAATCGAAAGATTACGTCGTTACATTGTGTTAAAATGTGGCATTACTGATATCTAGATTTTAAATTGAAATGTGACGTAGTGCGCCCCCACTACCTAACTTTAATGCGTTTCATATAAGTATTTTTTTAATAATATGATAAAGTAAAAAGTACGTGTCTAATATTTTTTTATTATCTGACCGACGGACTAAATATATTTTTGTTTATCCTGTCCCCATCCCTATTACATTATATTAACCGTCCCCATGTCTGGGCCTTATTAGCTTGTCAATTGTGTTCGGTATCTTCAAACATGTTTTATTGAAACTTGGTATACTTTTGTAGATTCTTTCTTTATTTTTGGATTAGAGAATCGCCTCTACTTCGAATGTTTTCTACGACTTTACAAAACATGGAGCTTTCTAAAGAAAATGATAGCATTAATTAATACATTACACATAAGACCTTTCGGAATAAATTCGCTAAATGATGGTGAAATCGTATCAAAATTAAAGTATTTAGATATAGAAGAGTCCTTTGCTCCGCATTCGAAGTTAGATAAAAATAAATCTCTCAAATCGTTTCTATCAGGTGTTTTATATGTGTAAACGTATTATTACGTACAAAAATATTGTTTTCACCTCACAGGCTCGGAAGGAGTCTGTTTGTCATTCGAAATCTGAGCCGAAAATCGCTTTTTGCTCTCTAGCGTGGAAAGAGTTTTTAAAATTCGAACCTT
This sequence comes from Hyppa rectilinea, assembly GCA_951799385.1. Classification (NCBI taxonomy): domain Eukaryota; kingdom Metazoa; phylum Arthropoda; class Insecta; order Lepidoptera; family Noctuidae; genus Hyppa; species Hyppa rectilinea. Next base: position 19,138,372 of record OX637309.1, on the reverse strand, counting down.
TCTATTTAACAATTTTCTATACTGCCAGTCCACTGAAAATGCATGACACGGTCTAAAATAAAATATTAAATAATACCGCTCACCTTAAAAACTTCCATCACAGTACAGAAATTAAATATTTTGCGAGGATATAATTGTAAAATTGGAATTAATGTTAATAAGTATTCCATTGATTAAAAAAATCTGTGACGTCACATTTGAATATGCCATAAAAATACTACCCTGTCAAATACTCAATTGTGTAGTAATAAGTAAGTTTAATTTTTTAAATAAAATAAATACTATCATAATATGTTATTTAATCCTTTGCTTGGCAAAAATAAATATGTATTAAATTAAATTAGTTAGTTATTTGTATTAAATTAGTTTTTTTCTTTCATTCTCCTTAGAGGACAAGGAGGATATACAATAAAATACAGGGTATTTAACTTTGGAGATATTCTATGTAACTCATAAGATACATTGCCAAGTATCTGTTATTTTCTTCACATGAGTCAATGTATCTGAGATGCACGAACAAAATAAAACTCAACATATAACACCTGTTTTCTTGCACCTAGCAGTTTCCTCGCTGTAGTGAGGTGAAAAATTGTGTGTTGCGCTCGGCAGCAAAGCTTTTCTGCGTCTCGTACCTTTGAAACCTTCGTTACGCTCAGGATTCTATATTTGAACCACTCGCTTCGCTCATGGTTCAACCCTAGAATCCTTCGCTTACTCAGGTTTCAATAGAAGTACTCGCGCGAAAAATCATCTTTGCAGCCTTGCATAACAAATAACTATTCTGTTCGTTATTTTTGGTTCCCATTGGGTTTTTCGCTAGCGGTTCGTTAGGAGTTTTTTTCTTTTTTTTTTATACGTGTTCTAAAAACACCGTTAATCTGGCTTGTTCTGGGTTCTACGAGTATTTTTATATTTTAACAATCCCTTGTGGAGATATTGTAAATATTTAACTACATAACTCTACATACTAATTAATGAAATAGTTTAGTTAGCGATATGAATTCTCATTATGTATTAATTGTGGCTGATTCAATATAAATAAAAGAATTGATAAATATTATCATAAATCAAAATTAACTTGATTGACAATCTCAATATGTGAAACTGTAAAATGTTGCCATTATCTACCGTTTAAGGTTTCCACTTAGAAAAAAAATCTCCCCATCACCTAATTTCTATCTTTCACATACTTTCTACCCCTCATCTCCAGGGTAATGCCACCAGACATGGCGATTTCTATGAGGCACACGAAGCTGAAGGCGGAGGAGGCGGCTCTCCTGGCGGGGGAGCTCAATAAGCCTTCGTGGGAGTCCAGAAATGAAGGCATCCACGAGAGGGTCAGCTTTGAAGATACCATCTGGGGCTTCGACTTGGCCGGCGGAATATTTTATAAGACTCCGTTGAGAGTTACTTTTGTAAGTATAATATCCTTGGACATTTCACGCCGTATAGTCCCAAGCCTAGCAACCTTATGCTTGTGTTATGGTAACGAGATGGCTGATAAACTACTTATGTACATTTTTTTTGTAAATAAATACATATTATAGATAGAAAAACACTCAGACCCGAAACAAATACTTGTAGGTCGTACAAATTTTTGTTCCGAGCGGGAATCGAACCCGCGAAATGCTGCGCAGCAGTCAATCGCTCAACCACTGCACCAACGTGTCGTCAAGTATAAAGTTAATGACGCAAGTATTCAAAATAAAAAAAATATTTTTTCACATATGAACATAATCATATCACCTGGGCACTTATGGAACGTCACAAGTAGCCAGGTGCACGGTTATATTTGGTCGTTCCTATGGAGAAGAACCGGCAAGCAGTGCCACGGTTATTTTTTTGTAATAATTGACAATGACGCATTGGCTTTCACAATAATTCTAAATTACTGTGATATGTAACAGGAGGAGCTCGTAGTTCAGTAATAACAGCCGCACAGGTCGATCCATCAGGTTAAGCTACGCTTGCCGGGGTTGATCCGTAGATGAGTAGACCATAGATCATCTTTACATACCGAGACTCCTCTGAGCCTCGGAAAGCACGTTAATCTTTGATCGTCAGGAGCTCGAAAAGCCCAGTTACTAGGTTGAAGAGGTCAGATAGGCAGTCGCTCCATGTAAATCTCTGGTATTCAGCTGCACCCGGTTAGACTAGAAGCCGACCCCAACATAGTTGGGAAAACGCAGGCAGATTGATTGATTTAAATTACAGTGATAACGTGTGTAAGGCCAGTGTAGGCCTGCCGACCAGTTAACAAAATAGAAAATAGGTATATCGAACAAAGTGTAAGTCTTCTTGCAAGGTCTTCCTTTCCCCTCCCTATTGTCTAGGGTTCTGCCATTGTAAGTCTATTCATATGACCTGCCTCGTTGGTCTAGTGGTCGAAAGCGCTACTGCTGACCATGAGCACCTGGGTTCGATGATGGTCGAAGTGCGATTAGTTGGAGTCTAGAATTGTTGTTAGCAACAGCCTATATCCCATGTGCACCTCTGTCTAACTCTGTTATGTTCACACAGGTCAAACCGGACAGCCGAGCGGAGAAGGCGGGCATCAGGCCTGGAGACAAGCTGCTTAGGATCAATGACCTGGACACCTCAGCCCTCACTATCCAGCAGGCGCACGATATCATTGTCGAGTCGGGTATCCATCTCAAGCTTTCTGTGACATCGTGAGTACTTTCCTTCTAAATACTCCAATAAGCATAGATTTTCTTCTATGGCCGATTGCTTTGGCTAAAAAGTATTGTCGTTAAAAATTCGCTCTTTCCCTAAGTTGGCTTAATGGCATAACTTCCCAGAATTCAATCCTTATTAGCGACACTCTCGAATGGTGTAATAATAGGTGTGTGTTTATTCAAAATCAACGGGTTCGATTCCTGACTAGAAATCTTGAGTCAAAAAAAATTCAACAATGCATTTTAGTTTTCATCAAAATACTTTTCGCTCTTCCTCGTAATTTTAATTTTAATCTCGACTTGGCCATCCCCGCCCACTTGAAAAATTCAACCTGTATAGTTGATCGCTAACAGTTCATACCGCCAGTGAGTACTCGTTAGTCGCAGAGACAAGAGCTATCAAAGAGAGAACTCGCTCAGCGACGAGAGATTCATGCTTGGTAACGCATACTAGATTAGCCGTCGAGGTCGCCCTCAAGCACTAGATGCTGGTCTTTTATATTAGTTTTTTTTTTAAATGGCATCTCACAGTTAAACCATAGGGTTATCTACTGCCTACCCGGACTTGCCTGTGGGTGCCACAAAAGAATTGCAGCCTCCAGGCAGGGCTTAGTTAAACTTACGAACTAAGCGACTACACGCTAAGGGCACGGTGTGTACGGTGCGTCCCTGTGGGGTACGGACCTCGGCTTAGGGCGTCGCTGGGGGAGGACAGCAAGGGACAAGCTGCTGGATCTGGGGTAGTCGCTGGTCGGTAGCCAAGCTGTTTTTAGTTGGTAGCTCTACTTGCTTCTCGGTAATCGCCGGTGGTGCGAGAGAGCACTTACATATTTATCTTCGCTGTCAATTGATATAAAAAAAATGAAATAGAATTTTATAGATTGATTATAATTTTATGGTGGCATATTTTTGTGTTTTCTCTAACAATACTATCGAACAAAAAAACACAAGACACGACGGCGAGTTGGTTTTGTTCTGTTATTGACGGTTTTAATTATGCCAGTTTATACAGCAGAATAGCTCATGATGGGGTTTAAATAGTATCCTTTTGGTGGTGAGAAGCGAGGACGACTATGGCCATAAACTCAGGCCACCCTCTAACCCCCCTTCTCATTACTCGAGTAGGTAGAGTCATACCATGTTTTATTAAATTGGGTATTTGAAAGGGTAGTCAATAACGTTACTTTTTATGAATTATCAAAACGCGGAGTTTGTACGTGATTTGTATGAAATATAACAATGTGACGTCACAGATTTTTAGAATCAGAAGCAATAATTATTAGCATCAAATGCAGTTTTACAATTATATCTTCGCATAATATTGAATATCTGTGATGGAAGCTTTTAAGACGAGCGGTCTTTTATCTATGTCATTTCATATATTTTTATTTTTGACCGATTCAAAGAGTCAATTCCCAGTGATGAAAAAATAAAAATGCTGACATTATAATTGTGTATTCTGTGCAGGCCTGACGATGAAGAAGATGCCTACTACTGTTACGAAGATCCCCTTGTAAGTACATTACTAGATTTACTTTAAAGAGAAACAGTAAAGTTTGCTACAAGACAATGGGGCTGATGCCGAGATAAAAAAAAAATCTTAAGTCCGTCAATCAGATAATACAAAAATATTAGTCACGTATTTTCTGCTTTATCATATTAACAAAAAAATAAAACGCATTATAGTTGGGGAGTGGGTGCTCGCTACGTCACAAGTAAGTATAAAAACTACAAACTCGTGGCGTCATGCCACATTTCAACTCAAGGTATCAGCGTAATCTTTGGATTACGTAAAAAAAGAAAAAATACGTGTCCAATATTTTTTGTAAAATTAGCTTAGGGACTAAAAAATAATCTAGTCATCATCCCTATTTATTAATGTGTGTTATGATTTAAGCATCAACACGTTTGTAACCCTCTATGAACACTTGTATTACGCCAGAAAAAGACAGCGATGCATTGTATAACTCTATCTCGCTTTGTTATTGTTGTAGAGAATTGGTTGGGGTTTCTAAGAAAGCTATTTTGACAAATATTGTGTTTGGATGTAATTAAGTTTCTATTGAAATATCCATTTCTTTTGTGTTCCTGGGCGACACGTGTAATTCTGGGAATACTCCGCAAGCTATTATTACATTTGCCTATTGAAGTAATATGACTATTCGAAGAATGTTAACTAAGTAATCAACTTACCTACTGAAAATTTTATATTGATTGTAATTGTAAATCTTTCTTTCTTTCTTTCGTGTGGTTAGTGACTAACCTGGTGTCAGAGTTTCTATGCTGCCCATGGGCCTCTGATTTAGCTTCACATGCTGTTGAGAAAATAATATCTCTCAGGCATGCTGGTTTTCCGACGTTTGGCCCCCAAGCTGGAACGGACTGGGGCCGCCTTCAAGCGGCTCTTGCCCAATTTGAGGGGGCCAAACGCCTCCTGCCGGAGGCTTTACGCGGGAGTCGTGCGGTCCATGGCCCTTTACGGGGCCCCGGTGTGGGCGCGTTCACTGCGGCGGCGAGCCGCCCACTATCTGAACGCGCCCCAAAGGTGGCCATTCGGCTTATCCGGGGGTACCGCATGATCTCGGGCGAGGCGGCAAGCCTCCTTGCTGGACTGCCGCCGTGGGATCTGGAGGCGATAGTCCTCGCGCGCCTGTTCGAGTGGCGCGTGGAGGTACTAAGCCGGGGGGAAACTCCGTTTCCGCAGCAAATTGCGGCGGAGCGGACGGACCTCCGGCACGATCTCATGGCGGCCTGGAATCAGCGACTGTCGCAACCCAGCGCAGGGCACGCCACGATACGGCGCCCTCACCTACCGCCTGACGCAGGTCCTCACCGGACCTGGATGTTTCGGGAGGTTCCTGCACATCATCAGGCGGGAGGAAACGCCCGGGTGTCACCACTGCGAGGATCGCCCAGAGGACACGGTAGAGCACACTGTGCAAACCTGCCCCGCATGGGCGGAGCACCGCCGTGTCCTCGTAGAGGCGATCGGCGGCGGCGACCTCTCGCGCCCGGCCCTGGTGCAAGCCATGGTCCGGGGCGAGAGGGAGTGGGAGGCAGTCACCTCCTTCTGCGAAAAAGTAATGCTCGCGAAGGAGGTAGCAGGATGGGAGAGAGAAAGGTCCTCCTGTAGAAGATGGAAGATCCTCTACTAAGGGGGCTCAGTGGTAGAGCGTGTAATGTGTGTATTGGGTCTTTTCTACACTAAGAGAAGAAACGCGGATGGACACACATGTATTATATTTTCACTTTGTTATAACGAATACATCTGTTTAGCTTCGCTGCCTGCGGTCAAGTCTAGAATATGTAAAAACCTAACTATCTCATAAAATATTTGAAAGGTTCGAATGCCGTCGGATAATTTCCAGCCTTGTACAACATAAAGTTTTACTCTAAGGCTCTACATCAGCTACGCCCCCCTTGAGTAAAAGGGAACACTTAGTTTTAAAATAACTAAGCCCTTTTTCTCTTGGCATCCGAATCTACAATCCTACCCCTACCTAGCCTAACATAAAAATTACCTATCCCCAGGAGAATCTACATGTGAGGTCTGGCCTTTGCAAAGGCAGGCTCAACTCTGGCAAAGCGAATCTTACGACATCACAAGAGTCCATGAATGCATTAATGTGTGCCAATGTGCACACAAACTAACGCTAGGCCAGTTTGAACCCCACTGCACCAAAACCTAGGGTAAAGGGTGCAGCCAGCCTCCGAAAACAAACAATGATATGAAAGTTCATATCGACCCGGATGGGGTCGACTGTAAAGAAGACTGAACATCAGTATCCTGTACCCCATCGACCGCTATTGAGTCAGAGGGAGAGTACGATCCAGACGTAAAGACTTGCGAAAAAACGTTTCATGCCCATACTCCAGATATGAAACCACAATATGGGTACCAAGATATGGGTACTCCATCCTCAGTTAGACCAATTGTGTCAACCTGACACACTTTGCAAGGCTACGCCCCGTTAGCAAAGTAGGCCTCAACTCAGGACGAGTGTCACCCCTTCTCTCAAGATGAACACGTTAAAATGCTCTGGAGCACGATCATGCTAATCTCATAAGGCACTAGAGAAATATGAAGACGAAGTGTCGCTCCCTCTGACGCTTTGACGCGGAGAGGTGTGTCGTTCCATACGCTCACCCGGCCGCGTCTCATTCATTTTTGATCACCATATGAAATAAACACAAAGAGAAATGCATTATTAAACTATAACTTAAAACCAAGCTAAAATAATGAGTCCAGCATGTTTGTTTACAACTACATGACATTGTCATGACTGACATGTCGACAGATGACATCTAAGTATTGCCAATTAAATCCTAACATAAAAAGGTTTTAATCTATTTACATGTACAATGTCTTTGCTCCTTCTATTCAATCTAATAACATAATTTACATTCGATAACCTCCAAACTATTTGATAAGGGCCCTTATATAACCTACATAATTTTAGGCTCTTATCAGTTACTCGTCTCGGCGTATAAACCATAACCAACTGATTTGGTACAAAGTTTTTTATCTTTGCTCTCTTATCGTAAGCAGCTTTCTGCTTAACTTGCGCCTTTTTTATGTTATTTATAGCACAATTGATTAGAGCATTATGCTGACTACGTCGCTGCGCATAATCATTAGTCCCCCCCCGGTCATTATTGTTAACAATCATGTCGGTTCGAAATAAAGGCTCCCTAGCAAACATCAACATGAAGGGCGAGATTCTAGTGCTTGATTGTTTACTGGAATTATAGGCATAACACACCAATGGAATATAGCTACACCAATTCCGCTGATCAGCAGAGACATACATAGACAGCATTTGTGTTAAGGTACGATTAAACCTTTCAACCAGTCCATTTGCCGCTGGATGAAATGCTGTGGTGAAACGCGATTTGGCGCCGAAATACCCAATTGTCTCTTTAACTAAACGCGAAGTAAACACCGAACCTCTATCCGATACTACTTCCTTAACCCCACCTAGACGGCAAAACACATCCTCTATCAAAAATTCGCTGATTCTCTCTGCTGTAGCCCTGGGAATTGCCTTACAAATCGCATACCTCGTAGCATATTCTACACACACGATCACATATCTATTACCATTCAGAGACTTTCTAAAAGGACCCAAAAGATCTATTCCAACTTTCTCCAACAGATGGTTCACTGCTATTGGCTGCAACTGCGCTACTTGCTTGGACACCTTGCGCTCCTGACACAATACGCAACTCCTCACATACCGTTCCACCTCCTTCTCTGCATCCTTGATAAAATACCCCGATCTAAACTTAGCCAAAGTCTTAGCGAGACCTAAATGACCTCTTGACCATGGATCATCGTGCAGTTCCTGTAGAACATCCTGTAATAACAATTTCGGGACCACGACTAAATTTCGAACCTTATCGAACCTCTTAGCTTTGCGGCACAGCATCCCGTCAACAACACAAAATCCCCTAATCACACCATTTCCATTCGCCGCTATCCTATCCAACAACTGTTTACAGAACCCATCTTGTAGCTGCTCATCTTTCATCTTCACGACCTCTATCTTGTATACCTGCATCCCATCTTCTTGACACTCCGTTCGCTTCTGGTTCTCTACTTCTTCACCCAAGGGATTCCTACTCAAGAAATCTGCTATGACGTTATCTCTCCCTGCACATTGGACAATATCGAACTCGTACGACTGGATACACAACGACCACCTTGCCAACCTTCCATTCATATCTTTTCTATCTCTTAGCCAACATAACGCCTTGTGATCCGTCACCACCTGAAACTTCAACCCCCACAAGAAATGTTTGAAGTAGTTCAAGGACCAAACCAGCGCCAGACATTCCTTCTCCGTCGTTGAATATTTCTTCTCATTATCATTCAGCTTCCTTGAAGCATATGAGATCGGATACATAGTGTCTGTACCCTGCATAAGACAACCGCCTAACGCTTCACCACTAGCATCTATAAAAAGACGAGTTACCATCTGTTTGTCGTTAGAATAAAAATGCAACACCGGTGGATTATCCATAATCTTTAAGATCTGATCAAATGCCTCTTGATGCCTCTGCGACCAACTGAAAGGGATACCTTTCTTCAACAATTTCGTTAATGGCAACGTTACCTCAGCAAAATTGCTAACGAATTTACGATAGTAAGAAAACAAACTCAAAACAGATTTTACTTGTTTCGTATTTGTTGGGGCTTTCAATAATTTTAGCGATTGAAGTTTCTTAAACTCGGGTTTAACTCCGTCTCCCGAAATCTCATGCCCTAAAACAGACATTTTAAAATACCCGAAACTACATTTACTTGGTTTCAAAGTGAGGTTTGCTTTCTTAAGTCGCAAAAGTACCTCCTCAAGAGCTTTTCGGAACTCCAAAGAAATTTTTTCCCCATATTAATATGTTGTCCACATAACAAATCGCATTTTTATATTTAATACCAGCGAGTACTTTGTCCATTGTTCTTTGGAACACAGCTTGACTAGTCTTAAGCCCAAATGGTAGCACGTTAAATTCATACAAGCCTGATGGTGTGACAAATGCAGTTTTATGCTTATCTTCACATAAACGATATTGCCAGTAACCAGAATTTAGATCTAAATCAGCAAAGTATCTTGCTCGTGATAAATAAATCATAATATCTTCAATTATTGGCAATGGGTAACTGTCAGTGACTACTTTTTTATTTAGTTTTCTATAGTCAACGCAGAACCGCCAAGAATGGTCTGGTTTCTGTACCAAGACAACAGGAGAAGCATACGCGCTATTAGATTCACGTATAACATTATTATTTAACATCTCCTCAACTTGTGAATTAATTATTTCAAGTTGTTTAGGAGATACTCTATATGGCGGGCGATGAACGGGGGTATCATCGGTCGTTTTAATTTTTACCTCCACTAAGCTACAGCTACCCAACTCTGAAGCCGCAAATGCAAAATTCTTCCTATAAGTAGAAAGTAGTTTTTTTTTAATGATATTTTCTCGCTACCTCCCAATTCTGGGTTGATATTTATATCGTCCAATGGGTCGGTTTTTTTTATCAGAGTTGAACAGCAAGCTTCGTCATTTTCTTGACATAATTTTGAAAAATAAAGATAATCTATTTTTGAAATTAACGGACCTCTTTCTTCTTTATGTTTTTTGACGTCTTTGACAACATCTTTTTTATTCAAAGTCAAAGTCAAAGTCAAAACATTTATTTCAAATAGGCACAAGAATGGCACTTTTGAACGTCAAAATGAACAACAAATAGAACTGATTCTAGTCGCCCCTTCCAAAAAGTAGTTGCGTGTGGAGAAGAATGGGCAAGAAACTCCACCGTTACTCTTTTAAAATGTTTCACAATGTTTTGTATTTAAACTGTAATCAACATTTTGACCCGTCAAAGTATCTGACAATGACATGAAATTTTCACTAGAAGATTCGCAAAAATTTGTACGGAATTTTCTTTTTAAAATCAAACAATTTCGTTCAAAATCGATGACCGCATTATTTTTGTGTAAGAAATCTTGGCCGAGGATTAATCTCTGGTTAATGTCTCTAATGACTATAAAATTATTAACAAAAACACACGAGTCCACTATAAAAAGAATCTTCGTTTCACCTACCACATTTAATAACGAACCCGATATCGATTTAACGAAGTGCTTCGCCTCGACAACACATACGTGCTTCAAATCTTGTACCAAACGCTCCGAAACGCATGAAATCGAAGCTCCGGTGTCTATAAGGGTAGAATACACTTGATTACCAATAAAAACATTTATAAGAAGGTTTTTATTACATTGTTTAATGTCTTCCGTCTGGAGCTTTGGGTTCTTGGACACAGCGTGCAGCTCCTTGCCGTAGCTCAGCGTCTGTGCCCCCGCGCGTTTGGGTGATTAGTTGGGGCCGACCGGCTGGGACTGTGGGCTGATGTTCCAGGGCTGGGCATAAAGGGTACACGATAATTTCGATTAGAAACGTATGGGTACCTCGGCCGAAGGTTATACCTTGGTGTATGGTAAGCTTCCGCATCACCATGTTCCTGCGAATGAGGCGGCGTCCGCGAGGAAGGTGATGGCATCGGACTAGACGGCCTCACCGAAACCGGAGTGCTCTGTCCCCTGACGGATGTTGGGAGCTCGAATGCTACTCTCGCTTGGATACCTTTTGGGGGTTGAATTGGCAAATTCAAAGGTACAAGACGAGCGTCCCCGAATAATTCCTTTATCTGCTCCACCGTGGAACGCAGTTCTTCCTTGGAATTATAAACTTTAGTGCCCAACTTCAGTTTGTACTCTGTGGTAATAGCTTTTAAAAATATTGTAATGACAATTTTATCATCAGTTATCTTCGCTTTATTGCTTATATCAGCGAGCGTATAGAAAATTCCCAAAATATCTTCATTCGCTTCTTGGCGAGTGTTATAAAAATTTTCCACAAAATCTGTCTTTGCGGGGAATTCTGACTTCAATTTTTCGCAAATTGTTTTATAGTCTAAATTTTCATTATAAATATATTAAAAAAAAACGAGAGCAGGCCCTTGTAAATAAGCTCCCAAAATGAGCCCCAAATTGGACTCTGGCCAATTATTAATCGCAGCAACTTGACGAAACTGCATAATGAACTCGTCGAACGAATTTGCACCAGTTCCCGTGTAATACACAATATTCGACATGGTGGAATTTTTTTCGTAGCACCACTTAGCTCTAAATCCGGCGACGACTCAGCACGTAGTCTTCTTAGTTGTTTTATTTCCGCATCCACCACCTGATGCGTAGAATGCCCGTTATACGGTTTACCCGAAAATTTGGTTGAATAATTATTCTTTTACTTGTGCAGATATTCTTAGGTTCTGCACACACCACAAGAAAAAACAAACGAGCGGGATCGTACCGCGTCTTCTAATGGAGACTCTGGCGTCCTCCACCAAAATGTAGAAGATGGAAGATCCTCTACTAAGGGGGCTCAGTGGTAGAGCGTGTAATGTGTGTATTGGGTCTTTTCTACACTAAGAGAAGAAACACGGATGGACACACATGTATTATATTTTCACTTTGTTATAACGAATACATCTGTTTAGCTTCGCTGCCTGCGGTCAAGTCTAGAATATGTAAAAACCTAACTATCTCATAAAATATTTGAAAGGTTCGAATGCCGTCGGATAATTTCCAGCCTTGTACAACATAAGGTTTTACTCTAAGGCTCTACACTCCCGTCCCAGCCGCCGCAGGAGACGCCCCGGGCGTCGGGAGCCACGTGAAGACTCCCGGCCACCGTAGGGGCGGGCCTGCGGACGGTGAGTAATGGGTGACTCACCGTCCGATCAGCACCAGACCCGTGCCGTACGGCGCGTATATGTTCCACGCGCGCCTCAAAGAGATGTCAGCATATGAAGGGGCCCCTCAGGGCGAAGCCTGCCGGGTAAGCGGGATTGTCCGAAAGGGTTACCGCTACCCCGGAACATAAAGGGCTACGGAAGGAACATGGATGGGTTTTAGTCAGTAAGAGTCTGACACTCCCCTCCGCTCCACCCAGAGCGGGAGCAGTCATTGGATGATTTCCCAGCCTTAAAAAAAAAAAAGGCATACTGGTTTCCTCACGATGTTTTCCTTCACCGTCTTATAAGCAAGTGATAATTATACATCTCTGCTATGTTAATGAATTGTCGATAAAGTTCATGGTTTATAATGATTATTAGATATTTAGATAATTATTAATTGAACACAAATCTCAAATACAATATACATCCTAAAACTAAATATATTATGAACAAGTTGTCTAAAAAAGGGAAAAACGTGTGTGTGTAGGTGTCAAAATTTTCCACGCGCTATCAGTGGAAAATATGCCCAAAAGGCTGGCAGCGTTTCTATGTTGGATGGCAATGCTGGTTCTTTGACGGTAGAACAGTAGTAGAGTAGTCACGTGTAGAGTCGGCCAAATGCTGAGTGATGTCCCGAAATACTAGATGACTTGGACTCCACAGCCCTAGTGTTTTAACCCCAAACGGCTCGAACATATAAGCTTCCTAGCTAATAAGGTTGTATATGCGCCGTTTGAGGTTTTCTGCGCCTGCAGCAAACGGAGTTAAAGATCTTTCAGATTCAGTATTCCATAGGTAATGACATAAAAAGGTTTAGATGTGCTGGTCGCGTTCAGATTTATTGGTGCAATTAAGCCTAATTATGTATTAATAAAAATGAAAATAATGCTTTTCGTTAGTAAGTGTATGACTGGAGAGCGGCTGGACCTTATGGCTACATTTTTTTTTAAATGTTTGTATTAGACTGAAATAGGTTCTAAACGACGCAGCCTTTTTTCTATGGGATTTTCTTAGGATTTTTGAAAAGTCATAACGATGCCTTAGTTTGAAACTACAACTTAGGATTTTCCCAATATATAATGAAGTTTGTGTAATAATAATAAAAACATGTTTAGTTAATTGTTGTATTGGGCAAGTAATCAAATATAATTCTCTCCATCCAGATCGACGGTTACGACAGTGAGGAGGAAAGGCGAATTGAAGAAGAGAAGGCCAAGAAAAGGAGGGTGTGCGCTAGAGTTGTACGTACCCTACCATAATTAACATCGAAACATAACATCACGCCTCATTTTTTCGAGTTAGGCTGAAGTCGCCAGTAACGTTAAAGAGGGGGACTCTAGTGTCAAGGAATTTGAAAAATAGGTATTTGAAGAAACTGTTGCTGCCGCGACGCACCTCTTCCATTCAAGTGCGAAAGGGATAACTGCAGTTCAGGCTGAGAAGAAAGAAGCTCAGGCTGATTTTACCTACAAAAACCTAGACCAAAAGTATTCGCAATTTTAGTATTCGCTGTTTTTTTTTCCCACAATGAATTGATCTGAAACATTCTTATTTCAATATTCAGAGGAAAATATATTTATGCTTCTATTATATTCAGTTCAAAATTTGGTTAAAACGGGCTATTTTTTGGTAATTTGGATTGTCATATTTTTTTAGTGATAATGTTTTTATTTATTTATTTATTAATTAGGCTTTTCAACAGTGAGTACACTGTTACTTTATAAATTCTACATTGCAAACTTAAGTCTATGCGCCTCATCACTTACAGAAAAGCACAGCATGCACTACATTATGCGCAGGTAATAACACACTTAATTAATTAAACAACAAGTAATAGGTACATACACACATCAAAAGTGTCTAGGGATCAACATATATTTTTGCAATAACTTTTCTCTTGATTGATATTAATTTAAATTTTCTTTAAGGATTCATCAAATAAAGTGTTTTCGTTTGTCACAGTAACGATAAACCAAGTCACCTTTGCATTAATAAAGAAATTTGCCATTTTCCTAATAAAGGGATTTTTGACATTTGAACCACTAACATTAAAGTTCGAAAAAAAGACTGAAATAACAGTTTTCTTTAAAATTTTATTGGGTAACTTAAACAATTAATAATCCGTGTTTCTACCGCGAACACTAACAACACAAGAACATCGGTTTGGCATACTCAAAATGAGTTCATCCAAATCACGCTGTGGAATGGCCGCCCATGTTCGTTGCAACAACAAAAAAAGGTCTTCTTGCAACTGGATACCCTCCATATTCGGCAGAGCTCTTCTCTGTAGCATATCCCATGCATGCTCAATCGGGTTCAAGTCTGGCGACTGAGCAGGCCAGGGCAGGACATTGATGTTAGCTGCGGCGAGAGTCTGTCTTACAACTCTTGCGGTGTGCGGTCGTGCATTATCATGCATTAACTGAAATAAGGGACCGATTTGCACTTGTTAGAGGAACGATGACGTCAGATACAATCGTCTCAGCATAAATTTGAGCGTTGAGGTTGCCTCTGATCCAAATCAACTCAGTTCTTCCGCCGATCCAAATACCCGCCCATACCATGATGGTTCCACCACTATAAGGATGGACTTCCTGGCAGGATTTTAATCGCTGTTGGCGTCCAGGGGTTCTCCAGTGTCGTATACGTCTTGTATCCGGTCTCATACCAAAACGAGACTCATCAGAAAAGCACACGAAACGCCATTGTTCTTCTGCCCAATTTCTGTGTTCAAGAGCCCATTGATATCGAATCCTACGATTGTGCATTGCTATAGGTGGTACCCGTAGCGGTCTTCGGGAATGAAGGTTCACTTCATGCAAGCGGTTTCTGACTGTTTGGTCGCTAATTAAGTTCCCTGAAGAGTGATGAAGCCTCACGGCTAACATCATGGCGGTTATTGTTGGAGCTCTTCGAGTTAAGATTTGAATGTATCGGTCTTGTCTCCGTGTGGTGCAGCGATACCGTCCTTCATGGCGCTCAGCCACGGTACCAGTGCTTCGGTAACGTGTCCAAAGTCGACTGATAACACCTTTTTTTGTTGTTGCAACGAACATGGGCGGCCATTCCACAGCGTGATTTGGATGAACTCATTTTGAGTATGCCAAACCGATGTTCTTGTGTTGTTAGTGTTCGCGGTAGAAACACGGATTATTAATTGTTAAAGTTACCCAATAAAATTTTAAAGAAAACTGTTATTTCAGTCTTTTTTTCGAACTTTAATGTTAGTGGTTCAAATGTCAAAAATCCCTTTATTAGGAAAATGGCAAATTTCTTTATTAATGCAAAGGTGACTTGGTTTATCGTTACTGTGACAAACGAAAACACTTTATTTGATGAATCCTTAAAGAAAATTTAAATTAATATCAATCAAGAGAAAAGTTATTGCAAAAATATATGTTGATCCCTAGACACTTTTGATGTGTGTAGTTTGACAAACAAAAACAAATAAAATGTACTGTTAAAGCCAAATTGATTACAGTGAATTAAATAACAGATTAAATTAGATTAGATTAAATTAAATTAGAGTAAGTTAAATTAGATTAAATTAAATTAAATTCGGTTAAATTAAATTAGATTAAATTAAATAGAATAAATTAAATTAGATTCAATATTTGATATTTTGAATAATATAAGATAAGATTAATATAAGATTAGGTAAATATTTGATTAGATTTTAGACTAGAGACACCCATCAAATCGCAAGCACAGCTTTTTTTAGAGCAGGTAGTGATGAGTGGAAGAGGTCAATGTCCTCTCCGTGCTCTTTGTATGCAGCATACATTCTGGACAGTGGACAAAATTGCCTTAAGTTGGTATGGCATCTTGGCGTGCAGAAAAGTCTCCTATTAGAACTTCTTGGCAGAGTACGTGGCACATGGAATAATACCCTACTGAGCAAATCGGGACAGTTTAGAGAGCCCGTTACTAATTTCTTAAGGAAAACTAAATCCAGCATATTCCTGCGTTTCTCCAGCGGCACCATATTAAAATACTTCAGTCGCTCTTGGTAAGATGCCATAAGAACCGTTTTTGCAGCCGTTCAATGCGGTCGATGTGGACCCTATACTCAGGTGACCAAACCACACTACAATACTCGAGATGGCTTCTAACTAGCGAGTTGTACATAATTTTTTTAACGTTGGGTTTTTTGAAGTTTTTACATTCTCTCATAACGAAGCCAAGCATCTTTGACGTTTTTAATATAGTTTTGTCAATATGTTCGACAAAACTTAGCTTTTTATCGAACTGAACACCTAGGTCTCGTATAGTTTCGACTTCCTCAAGCCGCTCACCATTCAATTTGTAAACTGACTGCATGGGGTTTTTTTTTCGTGAATTTGATATGATGGCATTTTTTTACATTTAAAGACATTTTGTTGTGCTCGCACCACTTAGTCAGCCGGTCCAAATCGCTTTGGAATAGTACCGAGTCTGCAGGATTTCTTATAGTCTTTATGGCTTTGAGGTCATCGGCAAATAAGAATATATTTGAGTTCGGGAAGCATTTGTAAATATCATTTATAAAAAGAATGAATATATGCGGACCCAAATGAGATCCCTGAGGGATACCCAACGTTGCAATGTACGAATCTGAAGAGCAGCCATTTACCACAACCTTGAGCATCCGTCTAGACAGATAAGATTGGAACCAACTTAAGAGAGGGCCAGAAATGCCATACATTTTAAGCTTCTTGACGAGTATGTCATGGTCTACTGTGTCAAAAGCCTTGCTGAAATCGGTGTAGACTGCATCAACCTGGACACGCGCATCAACCGCTTCAACAATGCTCTCAACATAAGTCACCAAATTGGTAGCTGTCGACTTCCCCTTCATAAATCCATATTGGCTATCTATTATTAGCTGTGATAAATGTCTAGCTAGCACAGGACATATGAGAGCCTCGAACACCTTTGCAAGTATAGAGAGAATAGCGATGGGCCTATAATTGCTCACATCGGACTGATCCCCGTTTTTGGAAATAGGCATAATCTTAGTTTCCTTCCAGACAGTCGGAAAATTACCCCTAAGCAAAGAATAATTAAATATAATACTTAATGGCAGTGACAGAACATCTGCCAGCTTATTTAAAAGCAAAGCAGGTATATTATCAGGCCAGCCCCTTTGTTGACGTCTAATTTTTTTAATTCTTTGCGGATCTGATCTTGTGATATAGTTATTTGGCCTAATATGCAGCAATCCAAGTCATCTGCGTCTGCATGCACATCATTTCCAACACTGCTATACACTTTAGAGAAATGCGATGCGAAATAATTACATATTTCATTAATATTATCAGAGGTGTTTATACCATCTGTCATGGAAGTGGGGTAGGTACTGGTACCACCTCTCTTCATTTTCAAGTAACTCCAGAAGTATTTTGGGTTCGAAGTAATTTTTTCCTCCATATCAGCAATGTGAGCATTATAACAAGTCGTAGCCATACGGTCACATCTTTTACCGAGTAACTCTAATGCAATAATGTCTAACGGATTATTGTACTTTTTGACTCTCAGTCGTAGACGGTTCTTTTCGTTTAGTCTTTTAATAAGCTGTCTAGAGAACCAGTACGGATATTTAGTATCTTTTATTGGTACTTGTGGAACATAGCGCTTAATTAACCCATACAGCACATTATAAAAAAAATCTACCATTTGATCTACAGTCATGCCAGGATCTAGCTCTGATGACCAATTGACCTGCTGCAGTGCTGCATTAATTGCCTCGTAATCTGCCTTAAAATAATTTAACTTAGTTCTCTTGCTACAATTTTGTGGCTTTTTAAAACGGGTAAATGAGAGCTCACAAAGTAAAGGTGGATGGTGCACATCTATTTTAGAAAGTACATCTACTGGTGCGCTTATTACAACAAGATCCAAGTTGGTTAGGACTAAATCAAGAATTCTGTTATTTTGATTACATAAATAATTACATTGTCTTAAGTTGTTAAGTAAGACAAAATCCCAGAGAGTCTGTTCTAAGCCTGTGCAAATATTTTGAGGAGCTCTTATCATATCACCATCCGTCCCAAGCCAGTTAATAGTTTTCATATTGAAATCACCAATAATCAAGCATTCATTTACATGTTCCAAGACATTGTTTGTATTATCAACAAAGTGTTCCAAAACTCTGGGCTGTATCGGAGACGGCAAGTATACTGTACAAATATAAATTTCTTTAGCTTTTTTACCCCCTTTAAATGACATCTTGACCCAGAGATCATCGCAAGAGCTCTCGAATTTGATCAATCTCTGTGATTCTAGTTTAGTAGAGACCGCTATAAGTACGCCACCACCGTCGGTTTTATTATTCAGAATATTTTTGGATCTATCTCGCCTATAGATAGCGTAACGCCCATCCATGATCTCTGAGTCAAAGATGCCATCCAGTAGCCAAGTTTCAGTAAACATTATAACATCGTATGAACAGCCTGCAACTTTTTGGTAAATGTCACTCAGCTTTGTCCTAATACCCCGTACATTCTGGTAGTAAATTTTTAACTGATCGAATTTAAATCCTTAACAATCTTATACCTTATCCTACACATTTTTTTTATTGCTTATTGTAATTTGTCCAACGAGTCGGTATCCCTGATATATTTGTAGTCTGCACCATCATGTTTTCTAACAAAAATCTTACCGCCACGGACCCACACGTACTTGTAGCCCAGACTCTTTGCTTTAATCCTGGTCGCAGCATGCAGCGCCTTGTTTGCTGGGGATAAATGTTCTACTATGTATACATTTTCCTTTTTACCGGCAATCCCAAGAAGAGCGGTATTGAGCTTCTCTTCAGAAGTTTTATTTTTATTAAAGTTGATAGACGCCGCCAAAAATTGATCGCGAACCCGTGGACTGCTGAATTGAACAACGATAGACTTCGGACGGTTACTAGTTGGGGTTTGCTTTGCAATTCTTGTAACATGATGTATGTTGTTCTCAGTTAAGTTGCCAGATATCACCTTACTAATATTCAAGACAGTTGACACAAGATTTTCACTGTTGTGCTCTGGCAGACATTGAATTTCCACATTCGTAGAACGTGCTTGTTGTTCCATCTGAGTTAGCCTCACACCTAGGTCTTTGACAGTAACTTTTAGCTGCTCGTTTTCCTTTTTAAGATCATTAACAACCTTGGTGTTTAAGGAAAACTCAGTCTTCATTTCCTCTAACTTTACGTTCATAAATTCCATTGATGTATTAAGCCCTTCTAATTTGTCCGTAATGGCCTTCATCTGCGTGTTAACATAGTTCGCCAAAGTTTGGTTGAGGTGCCGCATAAGTTCGTCAATTTGTTGTTTCATAATGCGAGTAACTACGCCAGACGTAACAGGAGCTTCATCGTTGAGGATAGTTACCGAAAGCTCTTTCTTTCTATGTGTTACATTAGGATCAGTCCCCTGACTATTGCGCACAGGGGTATTATCTGCGTTTCGCTTCTTCGGCTTGCAGGTCGGACAAATCCAAGTATGCAACTCGGTTAGTTGGAAGTCACAGCCCGGCTGCGTGAGACAGGAACGGTGGTAGGATTTCTGGCACGATGAGCAGTCAACCACAGCACTTCCTTCAGCTATGTCTTCCGAGCAACAGTCACAATTCATAATGGTGCGACTTTGTTTTAGATTCACTTAAAGTTAAATTATCAATAATCCTGTGCACACTAATAAATCGCACGCTAATAAAGGCTCACGCCTGGCGACGAACCGGTCGATGCGTAAGTTGGCGAGAAGAACGTCGCAAGCGCCGTGGATATCGCGTCACTTACGCGTTACGCTCATTGAGTTAGTTCTCACAGTTAACTTAACTTAATGGCGGTAGAATACAATCACTGTTCGATTGTTTTTAGTCATTACTTAATTAATTATGAGTATTTATCACAAAATATGTAAAGTTTCACATGTATTAAACTTGATGCTATTAAACCTTGTAAGAATCAGTACACAGCACTCACTATTTTCAGGGTTTTTAAATTATTTAGACGGAACAAATTAACGCTGGTATTACTCTCGCACTCGCTAGGTATTCACTGTTTTGGAAAAAAGAAACGATAGGGGCACGTACTCATTAGACCTAGATTTTTTGGATAAAAAATGGTGGTCCATACGATGTCCAGAAAGAACACAAAATAGCTTAGGTAATCAAACATCGTATAATCAAAATAAAGTGAATAGGTAAGCAGATGACACAATTTCATGAAAACACACTATATCGTCACAATATCATAAACAATCATAAATACAGAATATTGTCATAAGGAACATCATTTAAACAGATTGTATTTACCATTCATATAAAAGTTTTGGGCACATATTGTCAAACAACATAGCTACAAAAAACAATTCATTAAACAGTTATTTATTTGTTGCTATTAATTTAGGTTTTTTTCTTAATTTAATCTATAGCCGATAGACTTGCGAAAGACTTGTGTACATTGTGCATTGAATGAATAAAAAAATAAGTAAAGTTAGTTCAAACTACAAAAGCAAACAAAAATAATATTACTTTTCAGAGCCACTACTGGAGTCTACAATGGCCATGGGTTAGTAGGAGAAGATTTATCTATAGAGAATCCAACTGTTTCATGGTGCCAAGCAAATACGAAGATGCGCGCAGGTGAGTGAAAACAAACATCGAATACGAAAGCATTTTATATATAAAAGACGTGAGAAGCTCGTGGCCAAGTAACAACAGTCGCACAGGTCGATCCATCAGGTTAAGCTACGCTTGCCGGGGTTAGACGTGGATGGGTGACCATCTTTACATACCGAGACTCCTCCGTGCCTCGGAAAGCACGTTTAGCCGTTGGTCCTGGTGGTCATTTGTGCATCTTTGACAGCTGTTACGGGTCAGAAACCCGAAAATCTGACAGCCAGTCTTTCCAAGGGAACCCAGTAACTGGGTAATACGATACCGTTACAGTTACTGGGTTGTGGAGGTCAGATAGGCAGTCGCTCCATGTAAAATACTGGTATTCAACTGCAGCCGGTTAGACTGGACGCCGACCCCAACATGGTTGGGAGAAGGCTAGGAAGATTTTTTTTATATATAAAAGACATTCACGTAGGTATCGGAAATATAATCTGGAGAAAGAATTATTGATGTGATTTAAAATCAATTAAAGGAAAACCATTGGAATCAAAGCACTGACTATTATTCAACCACATGTAATTGATATTTTGCTTGGTTTAGCTTGCCTTATTCATAGTAATTAAGATGTAGATATAGTAACTATTCACTCATGTTTTGTTTTTAGCTGGGACTCCGACACTGACTCTGATGGCCTAGGAATTTAGGGTCATCATCAATCTATCAACAACTTGTCATCTAGCGTTTGTAAAGGTGCCAGCCGTACAATCATTTAGACCTGCTCCAAAACCTTGTGATCTCTGAACCTTTTTAATTGAAACAATATGTTATGCACCTTAATAATATACCTTTTAACGCTTTTCTTTCTTTACTAGAGTTACTTCCAGAACCCACTTGATGAAAATATGGATGCATTTTTGTTGCCCGTGTATGGATCGATGCGCACACTGTTACCATGAATTCTACACATGACACTTGACACACAAAAATGTTATACTTTCCAAAATGTATGAAACATTCGATTTCAAAACTGGTTCATCTGGAATTGGTCCGTAAATTACTGGTAACAATTTGTTTGTGGATGCCCCCCTTTATACCCTCTATGTTTCTCACAAAGACCTCTTTGTTTTACCTTAGCTACAACGAATTTTAAAGTGAACTTACTTTTGTTTTTTCCCAGGGACAAATATCCTCCCCTTCCAACTTTGCGATTCACCGACGACATTGTTCACTTCAGTAAAGACGGAAATCCAGAAAATCAAGATAACACAAAACGTACACCTTCGTTGTGGGAAGTCAAGCAACAGGCCAGAAAAGAAAGAAAAGAACGGTTAGCAAATAGCCAAGCCTCAAACGACCTAACTGGTGGAATCGTCGATGAACGGGTTAATGATATGACTGATGATGAAGAAAAACCGATTGAAGAAGTCAGGCAAAAGTCAAATAAGACTAGAAGATCAACTCTAAAAGTAGAACGACAGGAAACAATAGACGAGTCGAAAGGAGAGGAAGAAGTTTCCAAAACTGGAGAAACTAATGAGGAAATTCATGACGAACAAAATGGAGAACCAAGAGAAATGAATGAAGAGGTAAATGACCTAATGGATGACGAAGGAAATGACGAAATTAACGAAGAAGTGAATTATGAAATAAATGATGATAATAACGATGTAGAAGAAACTACGGCTAAAGAAGTAGACAAAAACAATAATGACGTTACTAATGACCTCTCTAGTTCTATTCCTGAAATAACTGATGAAAATAATCAAGGTGCAGAAGTGGCCAATGCTGTAGATGATGGCAATTCCGAGGTGAAAGATGAAGTCAATGATGACGACGTGTTAAATGAAGTACTTGGGAAAACTGGTGACAGTGCGTCTAGAAGTGAAGAGGACAATAATATACTAGATAGTATTTTAAGTGACGACGGACAGAATTTGGAAAATTCTGAATCTAACAACGAAAGATAAAAGGGTAATAATCCATATTCTTTTCACATATTTGCTCTCGCCAAGTCCTTTAACGGATAGGCATTGAGTGAAGATCGCGGATGACTGGATGCCAATAGTGTAGAATTCATTCCACTTGTGATATTGATTAAAACTGCTGCTCAATTTTCATCATCATCTATTTAGCATTTATCATGATTACGAACATTAATCCATATTAGTAAATCATTCCTTGTTAACATTGCAAGGAGACGATGTCGTAACGTTTGCTCTTTAAATAAGTTGTGATTAGTGTCATTACAATTGGTTCAATGACTAATTGGAATTCCGGTCAATCGATCGTGAATTTGAACCTGTGCCAGGAACATTGTTGTACTCGTAAACACACCTGTGTAACAACTGAACCACAGTTAAAAATAGTGTACATGAAATTAATCGTAATGTTAATTATAGATTTAAATCGGAATTGCAACATTTAGATTAAAAACAATTGTGAAATTAAAGTTAAGTGAACGCTGAATATAAAATTATAATTTATCTGAAAATTTCTATGGAGCTGTTTTATTTTAACTTCCAAAAAGCTAAAACAAATGCTCATTTATGAAATGATAAAGTCAAATAATGCTGTGAAGAAGCGCTACCTCACCGGGAGCATTCGTCGGTAATGTAAACAAGATCCACGATCCAAGACTCTACTGTAATGGATAGGGCTTGGATGTAATGGATAATAAGTAGACTGCGCTAGCGTCACCAGACAGTTCTTTAATTTTCGCTACACCTTTCTCAGACACCCTGTATAGGTAGATAACATAGCTAGATGACAGGTAAAAGGTACATTACAGACAATGCTACCGGTGAGATAGCGTTATGTTTATTCGAATGTGTAGGTACCAAAATGATAAAATAATAACTTCATCCACATTAAACAAAATTCCATATTTCTCATCTCGGGTCGGTCGCTCTTTTCACAAGCATGTAATAATTTGCGTTAAAAATATTTTTTTTTTTAACTTGTTGTTTTATATTAACGTAAAGTTGTTTTCGTACGAAATGGCACGTAAATGGTTACTTTAATTAATGGTTTGTTAAATGAATCTGCTCATTCTGAAGCTGTGAAGTTTCTTATCTGTTCATGCTCCATTGGATTTGACATTTCGATTAACTGAAACAGTTTCTGTTCACCCTTTGACTCGTTTAAAATGGAGTTTTATTTTTAATCGGAAAGAGTACATTGTGGTGTGTACATTTGTGGCTTGATTTTTAAATTAATATTTTTGTTTCCTTTGAAATATGTCGAATGATTTATTTATTTCTAATCTATTTTTAAAACGTTATGTATTTTTAATGAGTGTCCGTACAAACATATGTACTTACAGAAATGAAATTATTTATCATTTAAATTATAAATGATGGCATTAACCCTTTGAACCCCATTGTCACATATACGTGACAATGGCAACAACACTATATAACACGAAATAAACAATTAAATCATTACTTTTGTGAGTGTTTATATAGATATCTTAAAAATGTATGCTCTCGTACGCATTTTATGGAATTAAACAAATTAAAAGACACCGTGGATAAAGGGAAATTCATGATAACTTGGCGTGGAAGGCACGCGCGTGCGTTTATGCTCTGGCGTTCTAAAGGTTAAAATTGACGTTCAGAATAAAAAAGACAGTTGTTCATAGCTGCAAAATAACTATGTATGGAAATTTTAAAACCTAAACAACTTAATATAAGTTTGCAAACTATTTAACTTAACGCCTAGTTGACTTAATTAATTGGAATGATTACACTAGTTCCCTACTAGCATCCCTTAGCATGATCTTAGGCTAAACATTATGACTGTTACTGTCGCAAAAGTAAATTATTGTGTCAAATTACAAGTGATAACGGAGACGAGAACATGTCAAAGCACGCGCCAAGAAACGTTCATAGATGGCGACTTAACAATTAAGTCTACTTTGATGTTCAAGTGCTTGCGACCGCAGCCTGACCAGGCTGTTGAAATAATTTGCTAGAACTTTCTTTTTTGAGGGAGTTATTTTCATGGAAATCTAAAGTTGCAACTAGTTTAAATGTTTTGTGGTTTATTCATATATTTTATTCTAATAAAGCAGTTCTGTCGCTGTCAGTGGGAGACGTGACCAAATGGCAGTTAGCGTTACCACGTTAGTTGGCAATGACCTAAAAATTAGCCGGTCCTTTCGTCACGTGTAGAGTCGACCAACCGCTGGGCATTCCGACTCCGAGGCCCCAGCGTTTTAACCAGAAACGGATCAACCATAGCTCCCAATAAGGTTGTTATATCTACGCCGTTTGAGGCATTCTGCGCCATCCGCCTCAGCACAACCCACCGTGCTAGGAAGATAGGATGGTGCGAGGTTGACACCGAGTTGCTACTGAGAAGTTCCCGTTAGAAGAACACTTTGTCCGACCTGGGAATCGAACCCAGTGCCTCACGCACAGCAGTAGCGCTTGCGACTAGGCCACCAAGGCAGACTTCTTATTTTTAATCTGGTTTTCAATATAAGTACCCGCCAGAAAGCCAAATAGTAATAAACGGGACATTTTAATTTATTCCTGAAATTGCGTCTCGTGCAAAATTAATATTGAACACGCTGTATTGTAGTACAGGGTGAGGTAGGACTCGTCTCCCTTTTGATATCGCGTCTTTTACAATTTTATATCGTATCGTCGTTTTATTCGTCTCTTAGCGACATTTGTAGCACATATTTGTCAGTTATAATGTGGATATTTCACGTGCAAAATGTAAGAATATTAGGTGTGATACGAGTATTTTTCTGCCTGATATAAAACGTTTTGACGATTTTAGTTTCGTCAAATCTATTTGGTTTTGGACGTTTTCTTTTAATAATTTTCAGGATGAGTGAGTTTGTGATATGGTAATTGGGAGTTATTGTCCCGTTAAGTGTACAATAAATAAGTCTCTACTTTCATTTTATTTATACACTAGGCTCACCTGGCTTCGCACGGGTAGCACTCAATACTTGTCTTATCTACCCTACCTACCTACATACATTCTTACCTACCTATCTGTATACCTACTGTTCTGGTAGATTTTCCAATAATTGTCTTTATTTATTTATTATTTATTTTAACTTTTCGCACACAATAAAGGTATAAAGGTGGACTTAATGCCTTAGGCATTCTCTACCAGTCAACCAAGGGTGGTGAAGAGATTAGATGGCAGGTGCTTTAAAGAGAAAAAGGTGCTGAGGTGGAGGTGCTTTCATTACCTAACAAAAAATGTAAACAGTACAAAACATACAATTTGCGGCTTTATCTCTCTTTGTGATATCTGCGAGACAACCATACAATGAATAGTCCTTGCCAGCGAGTGACTGTCAAAAATGTATTCTTTGTGTACGAAATGTTTATCGCTACTTATCGACACAAACCGCTACAAGTATATCAATCAATCACGATACCTCTTTGTAAAACTGGTTGTCAGACTGTTGGGCTTCTGACCAACCGTAACGACTATATCTAGAAATGCGGCAATTACTGCATATCACGGCGGTATTATCTCCATTTTGCGGTATGGGTTTGTTCTTTGTGGTCGCTGTGAGGAAATTGATTAAGCAATCATAATGCAAGAAGTGCATTTGAGGGCTATATTTGGGCTGAAATATTTAATATTTTGTTTAAGTTTATACTTTAACTTATAAACGGCGACAAGACTATTTTGTCGCCGTTTCTTTCGAAAATATAAAATACCTTACCGTGGATTTATATCTTGGAACTACCTATGTATGTGTTTTGTATTTGTGTTCAAACATAAGAGATTTTTTCAGCAGGCGACAAGCTAATAATTATGGCCATCGATTTCAATATACTAGCGAGTTGTATCAGCTCAAAACAAATCTCACACAAATCTAACAACAGCTCTGACCTATCTGTGCAGAAAATTGTTTAACAAAATTGCAAGCAACATAAGAACACGTCCATTTTTTAAATTTAATAGTTATTTGACACAAATACCTACTTAGTGATCAATGCTTTTTATGTATATATAATGTAGTGCAGATTAGATAGCAGTAGATGCAGTTTTTTTAATAGATAGTGTGTGATAAATGAAACGGGTGAACGTTATAATAAAATTAATATAATTCCAGCTTGACAACTATTGGATTACATAATTAATAATATCACACTTTTAAAGGTTGGCCGCGCGGCCTTGACACGCGACCTAATGTTCTTCCCGTTTGGTTGGAGTTGATGAAAAAAAGAACGCTCTGTTTTTTTTTTTTTTTGAATTGGCATCTCGCAGTTCAACCAAAGGGTTGTCTACTGCTTAACCGGGCTTGCCTGTGGCTGCCACAAAAGAATTGTAGCCTCCAGCCAGGGCTTAATAAAACTAAACCTAACTTACAAAACTAAGCGACTACACGCTAAGGGCACCCCCTGCGGGGTTCGGACCTCGGCTTAGGGCGTCGCTGGGGGGGGACAGCAGGGGACAGCTGGATCGGGGGTTTTTAAAACTACTGGCTCAGCGGCAACGCGGGCTGGCTCGAGCAAGGGTCGGGGGGATGAGAGTGGACAGGGTCGTCGCGACGGGCCTCGACGGCGAGGACGGAACGACGGAAATTTGTGTCTGTGTGCTAATCTAACAGTGCTAGTAGCCGGGCTGCTCTCCTGGAGGAGAGTGGTGGCATCGTCGGGGGCAACGAGGGTATGCCGTGGACGGCGAACCTTACTGATGCGGGATGGGGTGTATCGGGAGGCGGCCGCAATCAGGGGATTGCGGTGCTTTATGGCGGTGTCAAAGAAACGCTTCGAGAGGCGTTTCATGAACTGCTGAACTGTGGGGAGTTTAAAATCTACATGAAGGTCCATGTTACGGACGTAAAAGGGAGCTCCTGAGACCTTACGGAGGAACCGGTTTTGAAGCGTCTGCATTCGATGCAGATACTTGGGTTTGGCGTGCGCGAAGACGACGCAAGCGTATGTCATAATGGGACGGATTACAGCCTTATAGAGACGCAGTTTGCACCGGAGTGACAATTTGCTGCGTTCTGTAAGCATGAATTGGAGCCTACCGAGAGCGAAAGCGGCCCGCGAACGGACCTGCTTTATGTGCTCTGCGAAACTGAGGTGTTGGTCAAGAGTGACACCCAGGTACTTGGCATGCTTCGCCCAAGGGATCGGCTTGCCGTACATGGTGATCGGATTAGGAGGGTTGGGGAGGGCCCTACGAATTCTCCTAAAGAGAACAGCCTGGCTTTTATCGGGGTTGACCTCGATTCTCCATTTCCGGAACCAAGCGCCGAGGACGTTGGCCGAGGTCTGGAGAGTCTGAGCTATAGCTGGCGGACTGGTCCCCGTGTAGTAAATGGCCGTGTCATCGGCGAATAACGCCAATTGGGCCTTTTTACTCTTAGGGATGTCGCTAGTGAACAGGGTAAAGATTAGGGGGGAGAGAACGGAGCCCTGGGGGACTCCGGCGCGAATCGGGTGGGGGGAGGAGAGAGCGCTCTCGATGCGGTAGCGGAAGGTGCGGTTCGACAAAAAGTCCCGTAAGATGAGCACGAGACGGTCGGGCACGCCGAGTTGGTATAGCTTATATATTAAGCCATTGTGCCAGACTTTGTCGAAAGCCTTCGCTATGTCGAAGAACAGGGCGCCAGTCATAGCGCCACGCTGGAAGCCGGCACTGATGTGCTCGACTATGCGGTGCGCTTGCTGGACGCACGAGTGTTGGGTACGGAACCCGAACTGCTCGTCCGGAATCAGGCTCTTTGCCTCGGCATAGTCCTTGAGACGCTTATAAATAAGCCTCTCGTAGATTTTGCCGAGCACGTTGAGCAAACTGATGGGGCGATAGCTGGTGGGGTCGGATTTGGGTTTGCCGGGTTTGGGGATACCTATAACAGAGGCCTCTTTCCAGGCTTGTGGGAACATGTTATTACTCATGGCGCCATTGAAGATGGCGGTCATGAGCATGATCAGTTGGGCGGGGAAGAGTTTGAATACCCTATTGGTAATTCCATCTGAGCCGGGGGCTTTACGAGCCTGAAGACCCTTGATGATGTCTTGCACCTCGTCAGGGGTGACGGGGGGCAGAGGATCATCAGGGTCTTCGACGGGCGGGAGAGAGGCTCTACGTTCGACCTCGGCGTCGACTTTGGCGAGGTGCTTTGGGTCGACCGGAAGGGAACTGGGGGAGCATTGGGACTCGAGACTGTCGGCTAGGAGCTCGGCTTTTTCAGAGCTATCGAAAGCGATGCTCTTGTCGGGGCGGATGAGTGGAGGGGTGGAAGATTCTTCGGGAGCGCGAAGCTTCCTCTGAAGGTTCCAGAAGGCTTGGTGATTGGGCTCAAGTTCACCGAGTAACTTGTCCCAGTTGTCCGAACGAGCTTCCGCAATGCGTTTCTTTACAGCACGCTGTAAATTGCGCATGTGGGCTTTGTTCGCGTCGCAGGGGAAGGAGTCGTAGGCACGGATGGCTGCGTTCTTCTCGGTTATCAGCTCACGTACGTCAGCGGGTAGTTTCCAGCGGTGGTCTTCCACCACCGGGACTTCCCGTGAGCAATCCGTCAAAACGGATTGCACGTGTTCTGTAAACAAGGCGATCGCGCCAGTAATGTCATCGACAGAGACGATGAGGTCAGGGATGGATTCCAGCTGCGGTGACAGAGTGTCGGATTTAAGCTTTTCGCTTACTTTCCTCCAGTCGGTCACCAGCTGGGTGCGGGGCGGGTGGTCAGGGTCAAGCGGACCCCCCGTGTAGGGGGTGAGGTGCATGACAACGGGACGGTGGTCAGAGTTAAGCTCTTGTAGCGCCTCTAAAGATTGCAAACGGAGGTTCACATTCTTGAGGAGCGCTACGTCGAGGACGTCGGGAGTTTGGTTAGGGTCGCCGGGATAGTGGGTGGGAGTCATCGGAGCGATGACGTCAAAGTTAAGGGAGGCCCCTAAGTTGAACAGTAATCTGCCTCTGGTAGAGGTGAGGTTACTGTTCCAGGCGGGATGTTTGGCATTGAGGTCGCCCGCCAGGATGACGGAGTCGCTCAAGCCGAAGAGGAGTGAGAGGTCGGCGGTGATGGATGGATGATCCTCGCTACCGTTGGTTGGTGGGAAATAGCCGGAGATGATGGTGATCGGTTGATGACCGGTCATGGCGAGCCGACAGAGAGAGATCTCCAAGTGAGAGAGGAGAGGGGGGGGATCTAGCGGGATGCAATGGAGAGTCCTTCTGAAATAGATGAGGGTTCCGCCCTTGTGACAGCGTGACCGATCATTGCGAACTATGCGATAGTTGGCGATGTTCGGGTTGCGTATATGGGGTTTCAGAAAGGTCTCCTGAACTAATAGGACGTCAAGCTGATGGTCGCGGAGGAAGGCGGCGATCTCATCGCGTTGACTTTTAACGCCGTTAGCGTTAAAGAAACCTAACTTGAGGGACCGGGGCTTTGTACATCTAGCACCTTTTTTAATATCCATAATTGATATTTAAAAGGTGAGGTTGGAGATGGCGCGCAGTACCCCGGGGTAACTGTGGTATGCCATGAGGATTTTAATAGGGTCGCCCTTGGCGGCGTAGACCTGATCGGCCATCGCGATCGCCTCCGGGGTTTCGAACACTTGGTTCATAACCGCGAGGGTGTGGACGAGGATCTCCGTCGTGGTGGGCTTGTTACCTGCTGGAGAAAGGGAAGGGACCTTTTTCGGGGCTGCCGAGGCAGGCTTCGAGGGGGCGGCGGGTGGAGTTGCCAAAAGGGCCACGGGGGAGGGGGTTGGCCCAGGGTTAACGGTAACCTTGGGCGCGGGGTTGGTAGCAGGGGGCTGAGAGATGGGGGCCGCGGTGACTGGAGCGTCGCTGCGGAGTAAGTTTGCCCAGGGCATGGGTCGTTGGGGGCTCAGTCGCACTGGCAACTGCGCTGAGGGCACTTTGAAAGTAGCCGAGGGGCTTTCCCTCTTCTGGCGATCGCTAGCGCGCTTCGCCAGTTTGGGGGAGGAAGCCTTGGGGGCTTTCGGGCAGCCACGGTAGTTGGCTGGGTGGCCGGATTGGCCACACAGTACGCAGCTCGGGGGTTCGGTGCATAGAGCCCGATCCTTGGGGCGGGGACAGTCCGCTGTGCCGTGGTCACCCAGACACTTGACGCACCTGGGGGTGGCGTAGCAGTTGGACTGCGCATGGCCATATAATTGGCAGCGATGGCACTGGCCAATTATGTTGGAGCGGCGGGGTTTCTCAATAGAGATCCCCGATAGTGAGCACACCGACTTGATCTTGAAGATCGGGTGAGAACGCTCTGCGTGGGCGCTCGTCTTTTATAGACGCCGCCGCGCCGGCGATGACGAAACGGGGAGCGCGGCTACGTTCCGTTCTCCGCACCCTCCGTTGGTACACTTGCGCGTGTACATCTTCCCAGCCTTGAAGGAGTCAGCCTTCAACAGGTTCTTCTTCACCCGGCAGCCTGACGATGTAGTGGATAGCTCTGCGGACTGTTCCTTTGGATGTGTAGATGTCTACCACCCGGCAAATGTTGTCTGCGCCCATGTGTAGACGTGTAATGCGGCCTAGCCGCCAGCGTTGCGGAGGCAGATTCTGGTCCTTTATGAGCACCATCTCCCCAACATTCGGCCCGGCAGACCCAATTTTCCATTTGGATTGCTGCTGGAGTTCTGCTATAAATTCTTGAGACCATCTTTTCCAGAACTCTAGGCGTAGCTTGCAGATGAGGTTGTACTTTGGTCTGGAGTCTTCAGCTGCAAAAGAGGGCACCGACGTCAGTGGCCGTCCGATAAGGAAGTGCCCGGGGGTTCAAATCAAAGGGATCAGAAGATAAAGGGGAGAGAGGGCGAGAATTTAGGATCACCTCTATCTGAGTGAATAGAGTTGACAACTCCTCATAAGTAAGAGAAACATTAGCGGCTGTTCTTTTTAAATGATATTTGGCCGCCTTTACGCCTGCCTCCCAGAGTCCACCAAAGTGCGGTGAATAAGCTGGACTAAATTTAAATAAAATGCCTTCGTTAGCCGTATAGTCAATGACCGAGTCACGACTGGAGCGTAGCACCTTACCTAGTTCATTGTTTGCCCCCACGAAGTTAGTGCCATTGTCGCACCAAATCTCATAGGGCTTACCTCTGCGCGACACGAATCGTCGTAAACATAAAATAAATGCAGATGTAGTGAGGTCACTCACCAGCTCTAGGTGCACAGCTCTGGTACTTAAGCAAACAAATATACAGAGGTAACATTTACTTATTCGATTACCTCTTCCCTTTTTACTAGAGATTTGAAATGGTCCTGCGAAGTCGGTACCGGTAGAGTGGAAAGGGAAAGTAGGTCGCATCCTCGCTGATGGAAAGTTGCCCATTATAGGCTGTATAGTCTTACCACGAAATCTAGTGCATACAACGCATTGTTTATATACTTTGCGCGCTAAGGCCCTCCCACCTACAGGCCAGTACCTTTCTCTTACGGAGGCTAATAATAATTGTGGACCTGCATGAAATAAGCGATGGTGTTCACTTTGCATTAATAAAAGGGTGAATCTATGTTTACAATCTAATATGATAGGATGCTTTTTATTGTAATCAAAGCTTGTATTGTCAAGACGACCTCCTACTCTTAGTAGACCTTCAGAGTCATGAAAAGGATTTAAATTGAATATTTTAGATTTTTTAGGTATTCCTTGACCTCTTTTAATAGATTTTAATTCTGTATCAAATGATTCGAGTTGACATATTTTACATAGAAAGGTATGAGATTTATTTATTTCGTTAGTTTATAGTGGACCATATAATTTGGTTTTATTCCTACAATTATATAAAAACCGCAATACATAAGCTAACACGCGACTTAAATGATTATACTTTGAATAATTACTAAAATTAATGATAGATTTATGACTGTCGTCGTGAGCTATATTTGTTTGTACATGAACCTTTAGTTCAGGTAAGTCCACTGACTTATGAGGTTGCTGTGGCCAAGCAGATGATCCATCCTTTAAGAAGGAGGGTCCTTCCCACCACAAGGGTTCAACCTGCAGACGCTGAGGATCTACACCTCTAGAAGCAAGATCTGCAGGGTTAAGGTGAGTGGGAACATGCCGCCACGAAAAGCCCTGTGTCAACTCATTAATTTCTATTACTCGATTGGCTACAAATGCTTTTAAAAGGTTTGGTTGTGAATTTATCCAACCAAGTACTACAGTTGAGTCGGTCCATATAACCTTTTGTGTTATCTTATGACATCTAATGGACTGGATTACCTTTGTGGTCAACCTAGCACCAAGTAATGCGCCACACAATTCAAGGCGAGGTATTGTCATAGCCTTCAGAGGTGCAACCCTAGCCTTTGCACACAGCAATTTAACATCTACAATATTTTTATTACTAATTGACCGTAGATAGACACAAGCTCCGTACGCTTCCTGGGAAGCATCTACGAAACAATGTAATTCAACTAACATGGGAATATCACATAGTACATACCTAGGCAAACTAATTTTAGACAGATTATTAATATTTTCTGCTATCTTAACCCACTTCTTTTCAATATGGGGTGGCACAGGGTCATCCCAGCCTAATTTTTCATTCCATAATTGCTGTAAAATAATTTTAGCTCTTATTATGCATGCACATAGCAGCCCTAATGGATCAAATATTTTACAAGTTAATGATATGATAACCCGTTTAGTAAGTTTATTAGTCATATCCATATCAACAGTGAAATGTAAAGTATCTGGTGACGGTGACCAGTTTAATCCTAAAACTGTGGAATATTTACTCAGATCAAGTGATTTAGATGTAGTCTCCGTTTGCAACGCTTGGGGGCAGTTTGTGCGTATTTTATGAAGAGGGAAACAAGCTGATGATAATATTTTAGTGATGTCATCATATATTTCTTTAATTTCTTTTTCTGATTGACATCCTGTATTTAAATCATCCATATAAATATCATATTTTAAAATATTAGAAATTATGGGGTTAGAACATTCATGAGCTAGTTGAATTAGACACCTGGTGCTCAAGAAAGGTGCAGATGCTGTCCCATAGGTGACAGTGTTTAGCTGCAAGACCTTAATTGGCTGTGAGCAATCATCTCTCCACAAAATTAGTTGTAAATGTCTCTGAGAAGGATCAATTTCTATTTGCCTGTACATTTTTTGTATGTCCCTGTTAAAACATACTTGTAAGTTCTAAACCTTAATAAAATAGACAACAAGTCATCTTGTAGAACTGGACCAACATACTGAATTTCATTTAACGATTTTCCTGAAGTAGTTTTGGCAGAGGCATCAAAAACAACTCGTAATTTTGTGGTTTCACTGTGCTCTCGCAACACCGCATGATGTGGCAAATAATATCCAAATGAAGGACGTTTAATCTCATTTAAATGTCCTAACTCTTTATACTCTTCAATGAATGCAGTGTAACTTAGTTTGAGCTGAGTATTTTTATGTAATTTCTTCTCCAAGTTAAGGAAACGTTTTTTCGCTAAGTAATATGAATCGCCTAGTGCCTGTTCAGGAATCTCCTTGAATGGCATTTTAACAGAAAATCTACCACTGGAAAGGCGTTTCATATTTTCTAAAAAATGTTGTTCACACAATTTATCTTGGAGTGAAGTGTTATCAACACAATTAATTTCTTCAATTTCCCAAAACTTTTTTAGGTCATTATGAATTTCTTTTGTGAAGTTACATGTCAAGTGACTACTAAGGCCTGTAGGTAAACCTATCCTACAAGATCCAAATTGTGAATTTTGTAGGATAGGTTTACCTACACCTACTGAAATACGCTTAGTCCCTACAATGTTCCAAAAAACATCTGCCCCTAATAGCATATCTATGTTAGAGGGATAATTGAACTTTGGGTCTGCAAGCACGATATTTTCTGGTAAATTCAGTTCCTGAATATTAACAGGTGCACTCGGCAATGTTCCTGTAATTTGTGGAACTACAAGACAGTTTATTTCTAAATTAAATGAATTTAGTCTTGATTTTATTATTATATTGCAGCGCTCGGATATATTAAAAGAAACATTATTAATACCTGAAATCCGTAGCGGTTCAATAGTTTTAGTGGACAGACCTAACTTTCCTTTCAGGTTTTCTGTCACAAAGGAGGATTGAGATCCTGTATCTAATAGAACTCTTACACAGTAAGTTTCATTAGTATGTTCATTAAATACTTTTACAACAGCGGTACACAATAAAACCTGGCTGATGGATACAGCAGACAGTGATACCGGTTGTTGTTGAGTTGACGTAGAAGGTGCAGCAGTAGTATTTTCAGAACTGCTGTTGCTATTAGTTTTATTTACATGTACTAAACTATTATGTTTGTGTTTACAAAATTTACATAAACCCTTCATACGACAACGAAACGAGTTGTGGCCCTCACGCAGGCAATTTAAGCATAACTTTAATTTATTAACCTCCTTAAGCCTATCTTGAACATTCATATTATTAAATTTGAGACATTTTTGGATTCTATGACCCTGCTCGCTACAAATTAAACATAAAAGTTCACTTAAGTTTTCTACTGAAGAGACAAAGGCTTTTGATTTATTTTGATTAAATTTATTAATATTCCCTTTGTCACTTTGTTGTGATGTGACTGATGTTGTTTCTAAAACATCAGCACGACTACGAATAAAATTAAAAAATTCACTTAGTGTTGGTAAGTCAGGTAAGATATTCCTGTATTCCTCCCAACGTACACCCGTACTGGTATCTAACTTCCCAGTTATTATAAATATTAATAGAGCATCCCATTGGTCAGTTGCTAGACCTAAATTGTTGAGCGCTCTTAAATTTTTTGAAATAATATCAATGAGATTTCTCAATTCCTTAACAGAGTCTTTATTAACATTGCCAATGCTACAAAGCGCCTTTAAGTGATTATTAACCAAGAGTTTTTTATTATTATACCTATCATTAAGTAATTGCCATGCAACACTGTAATTCTCAGAGGTAAACTCCAAGGATCTGATAACTTCAACAGCACCACCCTCTAGTGAAGACCTCAGATAGTGATATTTATTTATATTTGGTATAGACTCATTACTGTGTATTAATGAATAGAAGGTATCTCTGAATTCTAACCATTTTAAATAGGAACCATTAAATGTTGGCAATTTAATTGTGGGCAATCTTATTGACTGTAAGCCATTTTGTAGGCAATTTGAATGGGAGCCTTTGTTACTACATGCATCACCAAACTTTTCTTTGTCTGACCCTTGCCTTTCTAAAATGTCCTCAATGACTGACATTATTGAAATAAACTTTGATTCAATGGACTCTCTTAATGTGAGTTGTTCCTCAGTGTCACAATCCTCACAAGTGTCCTCAATTATTGTTTGAACGTCGTTAAATTGACTAAATAATTCTTGACAATTTTCTAAACGTCTACCTAACTCTTTTAAATTAACGCTACTTAAAGTAGATTCTAGGTTTTTCATATCCTGTACATAATCATTTAATTTAGTTAAACGCCCTCTGATATTACCGCGTTTCCGAATTAGTTCACTGAATTTGCACGCATCCTTGTCCATGATTGCACTAAATATACTACACTAACCGAGTACAAACAATGAAATAAGCAATAAATGTGCATCAAACCAAACGCCCGGTTAGGCGTACACTCCAGTCGCAGCTCGCAGCCACGCGTTGTTACGGCAGGCACGCCGCACAGGCACACAAGATGGCCGCTCTGCTATTCTGCGACCGCGCCGCGGTCCGCGGAGCCCTGCTCGCCACGTGGTCGGACGAACGCTGGGAGGCAGCGCGCAGACGCAGCCCGCAGATTTCCTGGAAGTGTTCGGCAAATCTATTTGAAGCAAGAATGCAGTGCAAGGCTTAAGCTTTGTTATTGGTGCATGAAACACGGAATTGGGTATTTAGTACCGGAATATAAACACTAGATAGATGTATAATAAGCGTTCAAAATTATATGCCTTCACTCACAGCGCACGGCACAGCACAGAGGCACGTGTATTATTTTATAACCCATGCGGGCATGCGGGACCTATTGTATGGTCGCCATAAATATATATGCTTAAAATATACTCCTCATATTAGTCTGGAATTACGACCAAATTATTTAGATACACAACTCACGAGATTTTAAAATTACCACAATGCAATAAAATTCTGTTTGCAAGCTGCCCCTAACCTCGAGGAATACACTCTTCGAGGAGGACGCTCTAAACACACAAACAAAGCGGCGGAAATTGGGGACGGAAATATAAAATAGGAACGAGCTCACTTCCCTTCGGCAGACCTCCTGACGCGATGCCCGCTGTATCCAGGTAGATCTTCGACAGCCGTGGTTGTGTAGCCTCCTCGTGTTCCCAGCAATGTCGCCTGATGCACGCGGTTGCGATTCCCGATGGGCAGCGGCGGCGCCGGCGGTTTAGCGCCTGCACGGCGCGCGCACGTGGTCGGTTCGAAGAATCCGGAACACGCTACCGAGTCGCAGTTTTCTCGTAGTTGTGGTTGCAGATTTCTTTTTGCTCACGGTCGCCAAATGTGTGATAAATGAAACGGGTGAACGTTATAATAAAATAATATAATCTCAGCTTGACAACTATTGGATTACATAATTAATAATATCACACTTTTAAAGGTTGGCCGCGCGGCCTTGACACGCGACCTAATGTTCTTCCCGTTTGGTTGGAGTTGATGAAAAAAATAACGTTCTGTTTTTTTTTTTTTTTTTTGAAATGGCATCTCGCAGTTCAACCAAAGGGTTGTCTACTGCTTAACCGGGCTTGCCTGTGGCTGCCACAAAGAATTGTAGCCTCCAGCCAGGGCTTAATAAAAACTAAAGCTAACTTACAAAACTAAGCGACTACACGCTAAGGGCACCCCCTGCGGGGTTCGGACCTCGGCTTAGGGCGTCGCTGGGGGGGGACAGCAAGGGACAGCTGGATCGGGGGTTTTTAAAATTACTGGCTCAGCGGCAACGCGGGCTGGCTCGAGCAAGGGTCGGGGGGATGAGAGCGGACAGGGTCGTCGCGACGGGCCTCGACGGCGAGGACGGAACGACGGAAATTTGTGTTTGTATGCTAGTCTAACAGTGCTAGTGGCCGGGCTGCTCTCCTGGAGGAGAGTGGTGGCATCGTCGGGGGCAACGAGGGTATGCCGTGGACGGCGAACCTTACTGATGCGGGACGGGGTGTATCGGGAGGCGGCCGCAATCAGGGGATTGCGGTGCTTTATGGCAGTGTCAAAGAAACGCTTCGAGAGGCGTTTCATGAACTGCTGAACTGTGGGGAGTTTAAAATCTACATGAAGGTCCATGTTACGGACGTAAAAGGGAGCTCCTGAGACCCTACGGAGGAACCGATTTTGAAGTGTCTGCATTCGATGCAGATACTTGGGTTTGGCGTGCGCGAAGACGACGCAAGCGTATGTCATTATGGGACGGATTACAGCCTTATAGAGACGCAGTTTGCACCGGAGTGACAATTTGCTGCGTTCTGTAAGCATGAATTGGAGCCTACCGAGAGCGAAAGCGGCCCGCGAAAAGAACGTTCTGCGTGGGCGCTCGTCTTTTATAGACGCCGCCGCGCCGGCGATGACGAAACGGGGAGCGCGGCTACGTTCCGTTCTCCGCACCCTCCGTTGGTACACTTGCGCGTGTACAGATAGAGTGATTCAAGAGGAAGGTTTATGTGTATAATTTGTCGACATATTTTGCGGGCGAAGCCGCGGGCGGAAGCTAGTAATTTATAAGTTGTAATTGTAGTGTAATTAATAAATTAATTGTGATCAAGACTTCAACAATACTTGCTTGTTTGCTGTACAACAAAATTAATTAATTTCATAAAATAAAATTTTATTTACATTAAATGTGCATGCCGTTGCTAATGGCATAATGAAAGATCGATTTAGTTATTCTAAGAACATTCTATACCTTATGTTTTATACAAATAAATGATTTTTGATTTTTACGAATGACAGCCGAGAAAAACAGCTTAACGTGCTTTCCGAAGCAAGAAGGGGTCGCAATGAATGGATACCCATTCACGATCTCTCACTGGCAAGCGTAACTTAACCTACGATCAACCGTTATCGATTGTTATTAACTAGCCACGAACCCCTTAATAATTAAGAATTATGTAAAAAAAATAATTGTTACTATGTTTCATTTCCAGTTTCTTTGACAGTTTTATGAAATGGATGTAACCCGACAAATTGGAGTACCGTGTCAATTTGATAAAGAATTTATGCTCCTGACCACACATCCCCAGACTAGTTTCTAGACCTAGTTTAATTTCTCCCAACAAACCAACGGTGATTACTGTTGTCTCGCACGTGACACAATCGTCCTACCTTCGACAGCCCCGAATAACGATTATAGTTGGACGTGACGCGGCCTAGTGCTATCTACAGACCCCATATTGGTTGAAGTTATAATCTATACTAATACTAAAGCGGAATAGTTTGTTTGTTTGTTAGATCGCGTTAATCTCTGAAATAGATCAGTTGAATTTGAAAATTTCAGTTTTGTATAGATGGCCCAGTCTTGAGGAAGGTTAAAGGTAAAATATCACAAAACAATTGTTAGAAGCCCAGCCAGCTAAAGCACTGGGAAGCGATGAAGGGCGGGCGTTTTTGTGGACTCCCTAATATAGTTTTGATGTACAAGAAGTGCTGATTAAGTGCTACCAATCTAAAACGCCGAAGTTTACATACAATCAGGCTAATTAATTATTAAGTAATATTTCATACCGTAAACGTAAAATAATTGCAGTTGTGATTTGAATTAAATCGAATATTTTATTAGTTTGCAAACCTCGGTATTAGTTCATAGATGTTTTATTTTTTATTAATTCTCCATGTACCACCGTCACTTGGGCATGCAAATCAACGACAATTTAAGTCAGTAGTCACTCTGTGACACAATTTTCACGACAACATGGTATTCTTATCCCATGAAGCGACGCGCGCTTTACTTGTGATAACCAAGTGTAAGAACACACTGTGAACGTGTGCGTGAAGATGAGTAACGTTAGCACATGAAACATAGGCACACACACACTTCTGAAAAATTTTTTTTTTTTTAGAAATGTGCGTTTTGTTTGTTCAGAATAAACATTTTTTCTTTTTTTTTACTTCCGACATCGACGTTGTGCTCCTGCTATACACACACTTCACGGTGTAAATCTTTACTTTCAAAGCACACGTCGTGAGATAAATATACTGTGCCTCAAGCACGTTGTCACCTATTCATACTACCTAACTTACGTCCTCCACAACCTATTAATATATATTTCTAGTACCTATCCCAGTCTGTCGGTTCGTCCACCTACAAGGTTGCTCTTAATTAGCGTCCCCTGAACAAACCAAATGTCGGGTTAATCGGCACTCTGACGTCATCAGAGCTCCGGCGAGCAAATATTAGAACTACGTGTCTGCTCTGAACAAATTGATCTTTTTATTTATTCCCTTTTTTAGGGTTCCTTTACCAAAGCATGCCAACAAGATAACTAAGGTTCCGCTAGCCGTTCGTCTGTCACGGGGCACTATATTTAGAACCGTAATACTTGAAAATGTCTCAGATGGTGTGCTATTACGGCCGCTATAATAAATAAAAAATATTTAAATGTTATAATCGCATTATTTTAATGTAATTGTAAAATAGCTATAATAACAAATAATATAGATTAACTTAAAAATTTAAGGGAGCCGGTACACAAGAAACGTGTCAAAGAAATATGGAGTGTTAAATATTGTACGGTGGTACGGAACATTGGTGTGAATCCGACTCGCACTTGGCGCTTTTTTGCGAAACTCGATATTTATGGGTGATTGCAATTTTTGCTCGTGTTGTTTGAGGATGTGTCTATGGATAATTTTGTAAATTTATGTTTGTCTCAGACAAACATAAATTTACACTACTTTATTATTCAAGAGAACATTATAACATCAAATGTAGTCTCCATACTAGGGTCTCTTGGTCAAAGCAAATGAGTTACAGACCTGGTTTCTAGGAAATCCTGTATCTTGAGGACAGTGTTCTTCTGTGGGATTGAAAAGTTTAACAAAATATTTATAATTGCGTAATAATTTAATTCTGATGTTATCTATTGAGTGTACTTAGTAGTTGATTGTGAGGAGTTTTTGTGTGAGTGTGTTGCTGGGGAGTGGAACTGATCGGGGGGGTTATGTGAGTGTGGTGCATGAGTGAGTTTAGACCAAACAAAGACAGCGAGGGTAAGAACATTCCTCTCCTGATATCCCTATTATTTTTGTAAGTATAAATAAACCAATGAAAAGTACTCCCTTTCCGTTTCGACAAAGATAATCTGGGAAAGTGGGGAAAGAGTAAGCATTTTTTGATCCAAATCAACCTTTAATGTATAATTTGTGTGACCAACGTGTGTGTTCGGTAAGACTGTTTAGTTTTTTTCTATTTTGTAGCTGATTATATTATTTCTATATATCTGTTATTGTAATTAATGAGAATGAAAGTGATTCCCAATAACCTAGCTTTTCAAACCTTTTTGATTTAATGTCTGGCAACCGAATTAGCTGAAACTAAATTAATACTGTCAATAAACAAAAACATCAATACAACCACAACATGTAATGGCACCGCAGCACACATAACCACCTGGAACCAATCTATTTCATATAATGTATGTTCAAATGGACTATAAACCGAATTATATAACGTTCAAAGAGTTTGGATGAAATGACTGGGCCTCAATCAAAGTCTTTGATCACAGCCCTGTTTCCATGAAAAACATATGTGTCAACACGTTCCTAAAATTGATTGGCAACACTAAAGGACCTATTTGTGTTAATATTTTTTGATATTTTCTATTAAGAGCGCTGTTTTCGAGCCAATGGGTTCTATTAGTTGGAAATGTATACGATATTGTATGTACATATGTATAATGGATTTCTGTTAGTGCTAGTTTTGTTTCGTTTAAAGAGATGTTTACACACTAATGCTTTGGTGTCCAAATAATTACAAAGAAAGCTGCCATATGTTGCAAGGTTATAATATTGAGAAATACCATTGGCATTTTGTCCAACACTTCGTAGCACATGCTACGGCGTAGCAGTCGTAGCCAGAGCGCCTGCTACGCCATAGCACCTGAGCAGTTTTTGTTATTTAGCTGACCCGACAGACGTTATCCTGTCCAAACAATAATACATAAAGCAGCATTGTCAGGTAACATTAAAAAAATCCGTAAGATCTTCATTCGGACTATCACGAACTTTTATTACAGTTCAGTTCCGTCGTCAGTCGGTCTAGCAAATTTCAACCGATGCAAACTTACCACTGAATAAAGTCCCTTGGAGAACACGTTAGGCCATTGGCCCCCGTTGTGGTAAATTAAACATACCAACAACTTGCGTGACATCTTGTTAAATGTATAATTCTATCTTGTAAATAATTAATAACACACATCACGTAGTTTATAATATTGAGTTATTGGTGTCGGAATTTGCCTAATATAAAGTCAATTATTCTGGCAATCGAATATGCTCGGAATGTGTGTAATTACCTCATTACAGTGATTGAGGTCACGACCAAGATTATTAACAAAGCGAATGCAATTGAGATGTATGTAAAAAGGTTCGGGTATAAAATAAGAAGGCTACTGCTCGGTTCCCATAGAAGTAGTATATTGAATCTAAAAATATACATTAGTGCATACAAGTAATGCATAGCGCAAAGTAAGCAATAACATGAGACGTAATTCTAAAGGAGCATACTTACTAAATAATATAAAGGAACATACATACACACTTCACCTCCGGCAATGTAGAAAAAAAAAAATATCGTACGCTATTTTTTTTTTTTTACATTCCTATCTAATTGTTGTAACAAATGGTTTGGTCCTATTTTTATGAACAATATCTATTTTGTTGTTTTTTATTATTTTTACATTGCATCCTAAATCTTCTAGAATAGTGAATGGACCTTGAAATAAAGGACTCAATTTTCCTCCAACTTCATTCTTTACCAATAACAAATCATCTTTATGGTAGTGAGCTGAGTTCAAATTTTTATCATAGTAATTAGTTTT
This sequence comes from Hyppa rectilinea, assembly GCA_951799385.1. Lineage (NCBI taxonomy): Eukaryota > Metazoa > Arthropoda > Insecta > Lepidoptera > Noctuidae > Hyppa > Hyppa rectilinea. The sequence goes on along the minus strand of OX637309.1, from coordinate 19,095,814 downwards.
TCGATTACATTTACTTAAAATTAAATTATTTCTAGCGTCTTTACTCTAGTTATCTGAAGTTTATATCTAAGGTTACTACAATAATTTTCTGGATTATACAATGGTTCAACTTCATTACATAACCTAGAGGGAACATTACATGGTCTTCCAAAAACAAGCTCAAACGGTTGGTATTTAGTTGCTGAATGAACGGTTGTGTTATAACTAAAACACCAATATGATAACCAGTGTGACCATGATTGTGGATTGTTTTGACACTGAATCCTAAGGAACGCTCCTAAACTTTTGTGTGAATTTTCCAACGATCCAACTGATTGATGGTGATATGCCGTTGATGATATTTTTTCTATATTTAAAAGCTTACAAACCTGTTCCATTGTTGACGACATAAATTCAGCACCTCGATCAGTTGCTAATGTTTTTGGTAAACCAAATCTTAAAATAAAATTATCTACTAATGCTTTACTTACAGTTATGGTGTCCTTAGCTTTAAGCGGATATGCCTCTACGAACTTACTGAGCTCACATTGAAGACTCAGAATGTATACATTACCTTCATAATCTTGAGGTAGTGGACCTACGATATCCAAAAATATTTTTTCAAATGCATACGAAGCAGTGGTAGTTATACACATGGGTTCCTTAATGTATTTACCATGCTTCATCTTTTGACATTTATCGCACGTTTTTACGAAATCTTGAACGTCTTTTTCAAGTCCTGGCCAGTAAAATTGTCTTTTAATATTGTTTATCATTCTGCGCATACCAGCATGACCACTGGTCGGCAGTAAATGAAAATCGTGTAAGATAAACTTTATATCTTCATCTTTAGTAATTCTCGTAATACCTCTTAGTACATGTACTCGTGGTCCGGACCATGGTTTTATTGAATCGATTTCTTTACACAACTCTTTTAGAAAATTTTCATTATTTTTATCTTTAATTATACATATCTCTTTGATATTTAATTTCTTACAAAATTTGCTCAACTTCGACACAAATTCGACTCGCGTAAAATGTGTCTTAAAATTGAGATTTATGTATAAAATCTTTTTATTTTCTACATAAGCAAAACATTCTTCTTGGAATGATATCTTATTATTTTTAATTAACTTATTTAATTCATCTCCTTCAATTAACCTCATTTCGACAGAATCGCTTGATTTCTTTAATATTTCCGCAACTCTTGGTTGATCAGACCTCGTGTCGTCGGACCTACTAAACAAATCTGTACTTTCTGCATTTCCCATATCTGTATCTGTCATTCTTTTCTTTTGAGCTCTAGTTAATACAGCTACTACATCATTATGCATATTTTTTAGTTTGTCCGATGTTATCACAATTCTTGACAATGCATCCGCGGCGACATTGTCTTTTCCTCTTACGTACACTATCTCATAATCGGATTCCTCTAAAGTTAATCTAAATTTTAACAAACGACTTGAAGGATCTTTCATCCCAAATAGATATATTAATGGCTTATGGTCTGATTCAATGATAAAATGTTTTCCGTAAAGATATGGCCTAAAATATTTGACAGACCATACAATGGCTAGCAATTCTTTTTGTATTGTTGGGTAATTTATTTCAGCCTTGTTTAATGGTCGACTCGCATATGCAATTGGTTTTATGTTTTTGTTACATAGAACAGATCCAATTGCTATTCCAGAAGCATCAGTTTTTAATATAAATTCACTATCATTTGCAAAATCGGGGTATTGTACAATTGGTGGGTTAGTCATGTGTTGCTTTAGGCTGTCAAATGATTTTTGGCAACTGTTTGACCAAATAAAAGGTTCATTTTTTCTACATCATTTGTTTAGTGGTGCTGTTATTTCAGCAAAATATGGTATAAATTTTCTATAATAATTGCAGAAGGCAATAAATCGTTTTACTTCTTCAGAAGTTTTTGGCACCGGATAATCAAGTAAAACTTTAATTTTTTCTGGGTCTGGTAAGACACCTTGCGCAGACACAACATGTCCAAGATACAATAGTTCTTTTTTCAAGAATTGACACTTAGTAGGATTTAATTTTAAATTAACTTTTCTCAATCTTTCAAATATATCTATAAGATTACGATTGTGAGATTCTAAATTACGACCGAAAACGATCAAATCATCAAGATATACTTGTAAGATAGATTTGTCGAATGTTAGACCAGATAAAGCCACTGTCATTACCCTACTAAAAGCACTCGGTGAAATTTTTAAACCCATCGGTAAACGTTTCATTTGAAACTGTCCTGAATTTGTACTAAATGCTGTACATTTCCTGCTTGAAGGTTCTAAAGGTACCTGATAATATCCTGAATGTAAATCAAGATGGCTAAATAAAATAGCTCCTGAGAGAGAATCTAAAATTTCAGTTATATTGGGTAAAGGGATCTTGTCATCTTGAATTTTCTCGTTAAGTTTACGATAGTCTACTACCAATCGCCACCTCTTGTCATTGTTTTCATTATTTTTCTTTGGTACTAGTAATATTGGACTAGACCATTCACTTTGCGTTTCCTCAATAATATCATCTTTTAACATATTTTTTATTTGTTCATTTAGTTCTTTCTTTAAGCTTTGTGGTAATCTGTATGGTTTTGTGTATATAGGATTAGTGTTAGGTTTTAATGTTATTGTTTGATCATAAATATTAGTTGTTGATAATTTATCGTTTGGCAAATGAAAAACATCTGAATACTTTTCACAAATGTACTCGATAGATGATTTTTCCTCAAAATTAAGATGTTGTAATTTTAATAATGTTTTTAATGTTTCTGCTCTAGTGGCATTTGCTTTATTTTTATCACACTTATAGCACTCGTATAAAGATAAAGGTTGTAAGTTTGGTGTAAATATTGGAATTCGTATATCCTTTTCACTTACATTTAAAATTTTAATTGGTATTTTATCTTTATTTGCTTCCACAATAGCACTAGCTAAAAATAAATTATTCCCTAATTCTTTTGCGCAAACAATACTGTCTTCTTTTGGGCATGATTCTATTTTTATGAAATGGATTGATTCGCATCGCGCTGGAATTGTTAAAAACTCACTATTGCATTCTGTATTATCAAATATTTGCGTTGTTATTTCTTTCCTATTTATTTTTAATGTCAAAACTCTCCTTTCTAAATTTATTTTTGCTAGGTAAGTACTTAAAAAGTCTAACCCGATAATACCATCGGCCTTAAGAGGTAAGTTATTAAATATATTATGGAACTTGTGTTCAAATGATTCACCATTTTCCAATGACAATGTAAGATACACATGACCTTGTGAGTGAATTTGTCCGCCTATGACATTGACTAAAACATCATTTCTATAAATATCTATATTTTGTGGCAAACTTTCTTTTCGTATCCTTCCATCCATAACTGGCAATAAACTACAAGCCGTTTTTAAATCGAATTCCATTGTTTCTATTTTATTATTTGGATACGTACACAAATTATTAATTTCCTCGTAGAGTAATCTAATATTTTTGAAAATATCTGATGCTGATGATATAATCTTGGTATCCTGTTTTGATTTTAAAAGCAATAACAATTCGCTACATTTATCAAAAATGTTTTTCGCTTCACTTAACTTAACTTCTATAGTTTTTCCTATATACCTGGATTTTCCCTTTTTAACTAAGTATTTTCTTATTTCTTTCAATTTGTTACAATTTTCTTCCAACGTCTCAATCATAATCTAAAAATATATTTCGTCATTAAGACCAATTACATTATTCTAATAACTACGTAAAAACAAAAGTGTAAAATTACATGCACCGGCGAAAGAATGTCATACATTTCCATATTTGTAGCGCAGTATCAAATTGCATGAGTGTTTGTGCACGATTCTAGACAATTTACCGTAGAATATAATAACATTATTTGTACATTTCGATTCTATTTTTAGAACTAGGTATTTAAATTTACTTAAAGTTCATAGTTTAAGCCGAATATTATATTGAACTTTCACTCGCGATATTTTAAACTCACTGATGTTTATCAATTATTTTCACATTGTTATTTTTCACTTAAGTATATTGATGGTAACTCACAGTTTAGGTGGATGGCACTGAGCATTATGCCGCAGCTTCAGCAGTCTGTCGTCCCCGTAGAGATGCGCGGATACGTTGGATAGCCTGCAGACCAATTTCGTCCTGGATCCACCGCTGATGGCACCGTTTGTAGACACGTACCAAAAAATAGCAGATCGCCGCGATGAGCACAGCCAGCATTATGTAGACGACGATGCTCATTCGCTCCACGTGTTCATGGACACCCTTCAATGTTGCCTCGTTGTTCCCAGCCGTGTTCTGGGTGATGAAGACTTCGTCTTTTTGTACCGTAGACCGACACATTTTACTTTGGTAGTCGCTTTTCAATTAGCTAGGTACCGAATAACGTAGCCCGTGGCAGGGTCGCCATGAGATGTATGTAAAAAGGTTCGGGTATAAAATAAGAAGGCTACTGCTCGGTTCCCATAGAAGTAGTATATTGAATCTAAAAATATACATTAGTGCATACAAGTAATGCATAGCGCAAAGTAAGCAATAACATGAGACGTAATTCTAAAGGAGCATACTTACTAAATAATATAAAGGAACATACATACACACTTCACAATCATACTACTGTACATTTTGCCTGTTTCCACCCGAATGGGTAAGTAGAAGTATAATATTGTGCATGTTCGATTTTTTGACGAAGGTGAATTATACAGGATGAAATTGAATTTTCGTGTATACAAAATATTATGACATACACGAAAATCTGGCAGCCAGTCTTACGAAGGGGTATCGTATAACCCAGTTACTGGGTTGTGGAGGTCAGATAGGCAGTCGCTCCATGAAAAATACTGGTAATATTAACGTAGCTAGTATTGAGACTCCTTGTCTAGAATGCTTGCAGACAAAAGAGACCTTTTGTACACCAGGTGGTCAGTAACATGACTTCTCCCGCTGTGAGTGAACCGTACGCGACGCGCTACGAGTGGGGGAATTTCTGTGCTCGGAGCATGGTTAGTGCCTGGTTGATGGTGATAGGCTCGCCCCCTATTTTAATATATATATTATATAAATATTTTTTCTTTCTTCTTCTTTCTTTCTTTCTTCTATTACATAGGGCTAAAAATAACTGGTAAGGTAGGTACACTTCTGCCTAGCCCTGTGGGGATTTCAGGCAAGGTGTAGCGTTTATTTATAGCACTGAATTCTAATCATGACAAGTTTCTAAGTGAGGTTAAGGGTTTCATACAATAATTGTGCCTAACCTTTAATTGATATTCTAAGATTGTACAAACGTAGATTCCGATCTATTGTTTAAACTTAGGAAATTATCGGCAAACGATATTGTTATCGGCCCTAAGATATCTCGGTACATATTTGTTTCGATTGCTTTCAGAACTCAAACGCGAAACTTCAGTAATTATTGGCTTCAAAATTGCCTAAAACTTGTGCTTTTTAACGTTATTTGGAGAAACAGTAATTAAAAAGAAGTTAAATAAAAAAATAAAGAGATTGAAATATTTATCTATGAATCTGTTCAAGCCGAGTTAAAACAAGAGGCAGTACCTATTGGACGCTTTTACTGTTAATGCAGCTAACGGCATACTAAAAGTGGTAATTCTATTAGTGGTTGAGCAGCTTCAATATCATCAGGATTATGCCGGAATATAGCAGTTCGTTTTGGACTCGGTACGATAGCGGCTCCATCTCTGTCATCAGAAGAAAGACGCAACCATCGACGCAACGCTCTGCTACAGTGGGAGAGTCATTCTTATCTGACGTTTTCGGCGATTCTAGTAACTTCATTTCATAACTAGACGTGACGTGAACACGATCAGCAATCCTTAACTGCGTTCAAGACTTGTAAATATTATACCGAAAAACATGAAACCTTTATGTGCCGAGCGCGTCCAATTTCATTGGTGAAATTCACCCTTTATATGTTGTTAAGTTTATATATCGAAGATGTTGTGGTTTTCGCATAGCAACGAGTTATTCATTTTCATCTTCGAATATCTTTAATTAACATCGGAACAGTGAACAATATGCACTTATCCTAAGCTATATTAACTCATTTAAACTAATAGCTCGTGAAAGTAATGTTAATAATAATATAATATATATTATATTATCCTTGGACATTTCACCGCCATATAGTTCAGAGCTAAGCTAATGCTTGTGATATGGTAACGAGATGGCTGATAAACTACTGCTTTCCTTTTTTTTTGTAAATATACTAATACATAAATATTATAGATAAAAAACACCCAGACCCGGGTCAATACTTACAGGTCTTACAAATATTTGTTCCGTGCTGAAATCGAACCCGCAACAACCGTGTAGATTTATTAATCTCGAAAACTAGTCTTACTTGCTGCTTGGTCTTGTTTTCGTCGTGGCCACTGCGGATAAACATAGAATACGTGGTTCAACGCCTACATAAACGGCAAATTAATTAAAATCAACACTAGACTCATTTGAAATTAATTAAAATATTTGTTACAATGGAATTCGTTTAACTAACACTTAATCATATTTTTTTTAATTTCCACTGTTCTGCTTGTTTAATTTTATTAATTGAAATAGCCAAAATGTACGAATGATGTCAGTGGAATATTAAGTAAAAGTTCAAAAATCGATTTTGTGTGAAGTTGTATTAAAATAATTATTTGTTACGTCTGGAAATACATTTGTGATGTGGGTTGACAAATTTTGCTAAAATGAGTCAGCTTGAAACAAATAATAAATATATAATTATTATTTTTATGAATTCCAATATTAAATTCTTGTGTCATGAAAGAAAAGAGAAAAAAAATCAGCAACTAATATAGAAGATTAAAGAAAAAGCTATTAAAGCCTCACGCGGTTAGGGAGAGGTGCACTTATTGTCCAACCTCATTTTGACAGATATGTTCAAGTCACGGGACTTAAACATCGCCATGTTTAATTGAAGAGTCTTACGGCCGGGTTGCTACTGCATATTTTAAAAAGCGTGCAACAACAGTGAATGCTCTAAGAAGGCACACTCCTGTCGCAATTAAATAAATCAGTAAATATAAACATAACATGACGCACCTGCGTTCCCCGAAGGGTTCGCTACATCTCGTTAGTTATGTATTAGTCTTATATAACAGAGAGCGAGTTTATTACCATTGATTGGACATAAAACTTTACCCTGAGAAATATGACATGGAGAAATCAAATAATATTTTGCTCGACACTGGAATCGATCCCAGAATCTCATGCGCTTGCTACCACTACACTAATGGTGCCTGAATGAATGAAGAGTAAAAATAAAAACCCTATTAATATTATCAACTAATCTTTGCATTCCTTTACCTTGTATTGTTATAAATAATTATATACAGTGTATTGAAAATTGCCTCATTAAGATGTATTTTTTTCTCGTGTCGTACAGCGATACAAATATCTCCTCAATGATGCAGCCAATTCGAGAAGTAGGTAATACACACAGGGTTAAAAAAAATCTGCTGTGCAGTACATTTTGACCAGTTAGGCTAACATAAATGTACTGAACAGCTGATTTTTCGCAATTTCAGGTTCGGTCCCATAGTAATAGTTTCTCGTTATAATGAGTACAATGACTCCTTAAGGGGATTAAAACGACTAAAATTTAACCGTGTATATACGTGGAGCATTAGTTTCAAACTGTGGTGCAAGGAACAGATCCAGGTAATTGCTGCAAAGGGAATTTATGCTGATTATTTATTGGAATATCGGGCTAGCTCTAAATATATATTTTTTCGAAACCTTTATAAGAACTCAATATAATTTATGTATATAACAAACGTGATAGTTAAAAGCGTAGTTTGAAACCCCCCACCAAGATGGACGGGTGGTTGACACAGTACGGATGCGGAAGGCGAAGATCACAGTGCAGGTATAATAATTTATAATAATATTTTTTTTTTAATTGAAATTATAATAAGTTCACAGAAAAAATAAAAATTGTATGTATCGATCAGTAGTAGGTATATATAAATCTAGGTCTATTAAATAGAATTATAGAAATCTGGATATAAACTATGGTATGACAAATATGAGATACAGTCAAAAATAGAGCTACAAATGTAATGTAGTGCGTTGCCTGATCTAGGTTTATTTAAACCTGTGTTTCAGGCCGTATAACTGTGGAGAGTTGATTAATATACCAATCATTGTATAAGAACAGATATGTACCACTTCGCAGTCATTCGTTATTTCAGTGCTAAAAACAATTTGTTTTTCATATTACTTAGAGTGATATTAAGAAATAAAAACGAATTTTTACGATCGATTAAATCAGTACCATGCATTCGTAAATATTATCGCAATGGTACCCCTCACTCTGACTTGAAACCGACACGCAATAAAGGTTTCGAAAGTTTATTTACCCGTTTAAAAAAAAAAGATCACTAAAATTATAAAAAACCATATATATGTAAATGATAGAAATCTCAAACGAAAGTATCATTTATCGTTATGCTTCAGCGCGCCTAACCTTGAATGTAACAAATTAAATAAAAAAATTTAATAAATTATTTATGAATCTTGCTATAAGAATAAAAGTATTAACAAAGGAGTTAGAAATAATAAAAGCTGGATAACGAAAGATCATAAGAAACTGTTGTTAGAAAGGGACAGACTTTTTGCAATATGGAGTAGCGAACCAAAGAATATGGTTAAACGTTTAGAGTACACTAAATATAGGAACAAATGCCATAAAATATTAACTAAAGGTAAAAATGAATATGATAAGCAAAGTATATTAGATTGTAACAATAATATAAAAAAGTTATGGGATAGAATACATGTAATGATGGGGAAGAATAAACAATCCTTAGATAGCGTAATATTAGATAACATTAAGACGGAAGGCAGTGTACAAGATATCTGTAATAGGTTCTCGGCAACATTTACAAACGAAATTGAAAATATAAAACACAATTGTGATGCGAAATGGTTAGACAGAAGCACATATGTTAAGGAGAAGAGTGTGTGTATGCGATGGCGACCGGTGAATAGTAAGGATGTAAAGAAAGTTATAACAGGTATGGATACAAATAAATCACCCGGAAGCGATCTAATACGCATGTCTGATCTAAAATATTTGGCCAATAAAGTGAGTCCCGTGCTCGCACATCTAATAAACTTATGTGTAAACACCAATACATGTCCAAGCAAGTTGAAGGAGGCAATAGTGCGTCCTATTTTCAAAAAAGGTGATCGTAAAGTATATTCCAATTACAGGCCTATTGCTATATTATCAAGTGTAGACAAAATTTTAGAAAAATGTATTGTTAATCAACTAGGTAATTATCTTCAAAAAAATTGCATTATCAGTGAATGTCAACATGGTTTTCAAAAGAGTAAAAGCACGACTACCTTGTTATCTAAGTTTTGTGACGAAATTAATAATAATTTAAATAAAAAACAATTTGTTGTAGCAGTATTTTTTGACTTTAAAAAAGCATTTGACACCTTAGAAACAAATACTTTATTAAATGCAATGGAGGAGTGTGGGGTCGGGAAACCACTCAATAATTGGTTCCGCGACTATCTCACGAAGAGATTTTACCGCGTAAAGGTGGAAGAGTCGTACAGCGACGCGAGGGAGGTGAGGTGCGGGGTGCCGCAGGGCTCGGGATGCGGGCCTGTATGCTACCTGATGCATGTCAACAGCTTGTGCGGCGTTTTACGTAACTGCTCGACGTACATGTATGCGGATGACCTGTGCGCGCTGCGCGCCGGCACCGACCTCGCCGAAACTTGTCGACTAGTGCAGCACGACATCGACCGAGTCGTTGAATGGGCGCACGACAACGGGATAATCCTGAACGCGGATAAAACGAAGCTAGTTATAATACGCTCACCATATTTAATACCACCTGGCGACCCACCCCCGATGTACACACATGAGTTTACTTGCATTCACAAAAACCGTGTTAGCTGTACTTGCAAACCTATTGTACGTGATAAATGTGTAACATATCTCGGAGTAAAAGTTGACGAGAACTTTTCATGGTCAAACCATATTGAGTACTTATGCAATAAACTTAGAATACTTCTCGGTAAATTCTACCACCTAAGCTTTAAAGTACCAAATAATACTCTTAAGTGCCTTTATTTGCAATTAGTTGACCCCATATTAAGTTACGCCCTCGACTGCTACGGACTCACATTCAAAAGTAATTTAGAAAAACTAGAAGCACAACAAATTCGATTTTTGAAACTATTAGTCAGTAAGAAAACTAAAAACAAATATAAAGATGATTATAATAATTTATATAAAATTTGCAAAATTCTTCCTGTCAGCTTGAAACATAAATATCTACTTCTGGTTAACAGTCATGGCAGCTGGGAGCGTCACTCGCTAGTTACCCATAACCACGCAACCAGAATATTATCAGCAGGTAAATTTAATGTACCCAAAATAAGTAATTATTTTGGCGACCGTACGTTTAATAAAAGAGTACCGTATCTGCTCAATCGATTGCCTGCTGACCTTAGAACTCAGAAAACAAAACCTATATTCGCCAAATTACTTAAGCAGTTCTACCTCAAGAGTTTGTAAACCTGATTCTTTGGATAGTGGTATGCAAATTGTTGAGGTAGAACAAATATGAAATATAGTTCTTAGTTTTAAATTGTATGTTACTTAGATATGTTGTTGTTGTTGTTTGTTACTTAGTTATACTTATGTTATAAAGTGATTTTATGTTCCGTTCCCACAGACAAACCGTGAAAACGGTTTTGTGGGGCATAGTTTAGATTAAGACTTTTTGTAAACTTTAATATAAATAAATAAATAATAATAATAATAAACGACGTTGATACAGGCTGCTCTCGGCGGACGGACCGGAAATGAAGGGTCCAGGAGAGGCTGCATCCGGCGGCCATATTGGATTGTCTCGCTTCCAAGTCGGGAGAAAGGAAAGGTCTCGTTATGCAGCCTCATTGAAATGTGATGCTATATACAGGGTGTACGACCACTTCAACTATATTGAACTTGGATATTGTGATGCTGCGTAGGTACTTGAATAATGATTGAAATTGAAATAAAGGGGTTTATTTATGAACGTAGATTGAAGTTAAGCAATGGTTAGCGCCTGTTTAATCTATACTTAATGTAATATAGCTTAAGAGTTTGTTTGAACTACGTAGCTTACCTCCGGAACATCTGGTTGGAATTGAAAAATTTTTGTTTTGATTTGTTTGATAACCTATTAAAGACCTAAGTTTCCGACTAAGGTCAGAAAGAACTCTAAGCGAAAAAGAAGTTAAAGCGATAAATAATAATGAGGTTATGAAGACATTTAATAAGATTTTGATACTATTTACCTTTGATAGGATAAGCTCGCTTTTTTTTGTTAACAATAACCTATTACTACTTATATTAAAAACCTACATAAGCATTTAACATTTAATTTAAAAAAAGTCTGGTTTTCGTAAAATTTATTCTAATTCTTAGACAGCAAAAGGACTATTTAATTGAATTTATTTCATCCAATTAGCTTTACTTTAGTACTTGAATTAAACCTTTTTAAAACTTTGTGGGCAGAATATCTAATTTGAAATTAGGTTTTTTTTTGCGAACATTTTCTAACAGCCTGTATACAGATATTTACAAGGGTTTTTTGCATTAGCTATGTCGCATTTCGACCCTTTCGCATAAAGATAAAGAAATTACTTTGGGATTATGGGCAGAGGTGGGTAAAAACCCCATGTTCTACTGTCATGACGGCATAATTATTTTAACTGAATAATATGAAATAACTTAATGTGTATGCCCTGCAGGTTTTTGGAGTTTTTCGCTCGTTTTTCTTCAAGGAACACTTCGGAATGGGCAACTATCTTTCTGACCGCCCGACTCCTTGACAATCCAAGTGTCTGTAAATGGTTTCATGGAAAATATAGCCCACTGAAAGTGGCGAAACTGCGAAGTGCGTCCAGCGCACTTCCCCATTCAGCTGTAGGCTGCTTTGCTTGAGCGGTTTTTGGTTGGCTAATTTTTTTACTACAGCATGAGCAAATTAGCTATGTGTAAGTGAATATAAAGATACTTCAGTAATATGTTCTTTATTCTGCAGCCAGCTTACAGGGGAACAGGTTTGGGAGACCGTATAAAACTGCACAATTTTATATAATTCTGAAATTATTCGGAAGGAAATTTCCTTCCGAATAATTTCAGAATTCTCTACAGCGGTTAAAATATGTATATATATAAGTATATATGTATGTCATTATACTAATAATATAAATTATACAAATCTGGATGGGATTTTGCATACATATAGTTAATTATATCCTAGATTAACAAAAATTTTAACCCGGTTGTATGTCGCCGTGGAATAAGTACTATATCCACGCGGGCGAAGCCGCTGGCAGAATACAAGTATATAATAAGTATAAAATGTGTGTGTGTGTGTATGTCTGTATCATATGTGTAAATGCCTGGAATACATATGTGTATGTTGTTTTTTTTTTCTACGGAAAATGCATATTTATTTAGGAGAACGAGACTGACAAATATTGCTATTTAAATAAGTTCGCGACTTTAAGAGTGTTTATACAGCTTGCTCATACACACACATTTTATTTACATGTGAATGCACTGATTGTCTGTTGTTTTTATTTTATTTCTAAGCATAACCACGAAGTACTTAAACATAGGTAGCATAATGTTCAAAATGTTCTTCTATAAACTGCAATTGGTGCTTTAACACATGTGAGACTCATAGCGACGATTCTTTTTCTTAAATTCTTTCGTTCTTGACTTCAATCCCGTCTGTGATGGAGCAAGCTGCCAAACAATACAGCTGCCAGGAAAGCCAACTCTTTGACTGAACGTGAGCATCATATATTTTCAGGAGAAGATTCAACAGAAACGCAAATAAGAGGCTCAATCAATCTGCCAAGACTTTCCGAACTATATTGGGGTCGGCTTCTAGTCTAACCGGATGCAGCTGAATACCAGTATTTTACATGGAGCGACTGCCTATCTGACCTCCACAACCCAGTCAGTAACTGGGTAATACGATACCCCTTGGTAAGACAGGCTGTCAGACTTTTTGGGCTTCTGACTACCCGTAACGACTGTCAAAGATCCGCGAATGACAGCCGGGACCAACGGCTTAACGTGCTTTCCGAGGCACGGAGGAATCTCATCCACAGACCAGCCCCGGCAAGCGTAGCTTAACCTGATGGATCGATCCGTGCGACTGTTATTACTCAGCCACGAGCACCCTCCAAATAAGAGGCTCATAAGTGGAAAATAATTAATTATAAATATAACTTACCGGTAACGTAAACAACAAATTCAGTGTTACGTAATTTCCGCGTTTTCAGAGGCTTTGTGTGAACTTCTAATCAGTGCGGAAATTACAATAACGAAAGAAAGAAGATTTCTGAAACATTAAATTCGCAACAATTTGTGTAACAGCTCTTAATGAACTCATCTCCTTAGACTGATTCGAGTTGTTGACATCAATAAGTCTAAGTATCAATAACTCAAAGCTAAGAAATAAGCATTTTAAGTCGGAATTAATGTAGTTATTAAGTTATTTCCTTACAACTTTTAGGCGCGGTTTAAATGTGCTGGTCGCGTTTAGAGTTTCAACAGTGAAATCAGCCCAAATCAACGAAAATTCAAAGCTGAACTTTTTTAAAGTTGGCTTTGCCATAATCTTACTGTTGGCTTGCTGTAGTATTTCATTCTTTTATAATATTGTGCTCATCTTGTACCTACATTAATATAACAACTCAAATTAAAAAGTAAAAATAACCATCTACTACAAAGGTATCAAGAATTTTTGGAATTGGTCGACAATTAACGAAAACAAAAAAAAACAAAAATAAAATAAAAAATACATACAGATGAAACACAGAACCTCCTCCTTTGGAAGTTGGCTAAAGAATCACGAATCCCTGACTTGTATCTATGGTCTTATATTTTTTTTTGTTTTGACAGACATTACTTAATTAATTCGTTAACAAAACATTATCCCGGAGTTCGCGGAGAGAACTTGAAAGTTAATTACTTCGCAGACTTTGTTCTGAAAAGCCGTTTGGGTCAATGACGGCTTACACAATTGTTTTTAAAATGAAAGGTAAATCAATGAAAATTATGAGCAGTCCAACCTGTAGGGGACTGTAACAAAGATGAATAGGCAAGAGTGTGGTGGTGAGTTCGAACCTTAAGTAACTGTACTTAAGTACCTATTATTGATAATGAACATTGGACACAACGTGGAGACAATAATCCGACAAAATTGGTACCATCTAGTACTTAAAGAGTATAAAAAAAAAACTTTATACAAGAAAAAAACAACTGACTTCCAAAAAAGGACTTAAAAGTAACAAATAACCATCCTACTATATTATAAATGCGAAAATTAGTTTGTTTCCCTCACGCCTAAACCACTGAATCGATCATCCCGAAATTTTGTTGTCAGGTGTACAGAAACGGTGTTAGAGCACCTTACATTTCGAAAATATGTAATGTTCCAAAGGATAACAACAATAACGTTCTTATGGTAATAGATGGCGCCACGTGTCTTTCGAATCAAGATTGAATTGTATTTACATGATAGCATCTACAGTACGCAAGGATTGGCTTTACGCTATCGGGCAGTTTTGTTTTATGCGAGTAACATCTCCTTACCTTTCGTGGTCTATTTGGAAGTCCCTGAACCGTCTCCAGACACAAGTAGGCAGATGTTTTCTTTACCGGGTTAGAATTACATCTTCTTACTTATGCCCGGAGACGGGGCTTGTGGGGCTACTTCGACGGCAGCAAATTGTACATGTGGAGTTATATCGCAAACTATGCTTCACCTTGTACCTTGCCGTGTGTACCAAAACAGGCCGCTCAAGTGATCTCTGCGCTGCCGCCGACGACACTGTGGAAGTGGCGAAGTTATGGGCCAACAAAATGTATAAAAATGAATTGCTGTTCGTTTGTCTCGCTAAAACTCTAGAACGGCTGGACCGATTTAGCTGATTTTGGTTTTGAAATGAAGGTTTTGAGAAAAGTTGGGTAGGTGGCCAGGTTGAGTAGTTAGGGTAAGTAGAGTAGGTGGGTAGGTAGGATAGGTAGATAGGGTGGGAAGATAGGTAGGATAGGTAGCTAGGGTAGGGAGGGTAGGTATGTAGAGTAGGTATGTAGTGTAGGTAGGTAAGGTAGGTAGGTAAGGTAGGTAGGTAGAGTAGGGTAGGTAGGTAGGGTAGTTATGTAGGGTAGGTAGGCTAGGTATGTAGGGTAGGTAGGTAGGTATCATAGTTAAGACAGGACAATGTCTGTCGAAACAGCTAGTTTAAAATAAAATCGTGCCAGCGACACGAAGAAGAAGACATCCCCTTAATTGTAAATATACCTGTATTAACTACCTATTAGTTGTAATGCAAAGTAAAGAAATAAATTCTTACTTCGAAAACACTAACTTAAAAGATTTAAGATTAAAATAAATCACACACAGAATATCAAAGTTATTAGCTTAGGCCAAAACGATTAACCTCAAGGGATAGTAATTAAACTTTAAATGTACACAGAGTAAATGTACACACCAAATGGATCAGTAGCACGAGGTAATGGACCGTACTCTGTATTCTTACCTGAGTTCAATGAGTTTAGGGTAAGTTGGCCGAACTTAGATTGTACCTGTTAATATTATGAGCTATGAGATATGATGCTGGAAAATAAACTGTTTGATTATCTTTTGTTTCTTTCTGTCTAAAGTACCTATGTCTATGGTGCTACTGGGTTATGGAGGTCAGATAGGCAGCCGCTCAATGTAAAATAGTGGTATCCAGCTGCATCCGGTTAGACTGGACCTCAACATGGTTGGGAAAAGGCTATGTAGCTTGCTGGCAACTTGCTACTTACTATAGAATGAATAGAATATTTTTATTTCAGACCGGAGTCCATACGGTTCGTAACAATTTTAACTTAAATTCTAGTGTTAGTAGGTTACGGCCTAGACACATAGAAATATACAATTAAATTTTGGCATGGAGCCGCATCCACCTCCGCAACATCAGGGAATCCCACCGATCTACGAACACACTGAGAATACTGTTGGTGCCGCCGCGAACACGAGACATCAGGGATGCACATCTTTTCCTAATAATAGCGGCAAAACCATCAATATTATATTTGATTAACTGTTGCCAACTTGAGAACCCTGATACCCATAAAACAAGTTTAAACTGAGTTTGGGTGTTAAAGGTTTTATATCTGTATAAACTTTGTACACAAAATATACCTAATAATATCATGTGATAAATTTAAAACTGGAGATAAAGAATATTTTTATTATTACTCAAATCTGATCGTTTATTAATTACAACAAAAATAATTATCTGCCATGTATTCCCCGAAGGTCTATTCAGAGGCGTATTCTAGCCACGCGTAGCGTAGCTGCGTAGCGGTTATCTGCTACGATGACGTAGCCGCGTAGCAGTGATATAATGGCGTCATTTACGTCGTAGTACCCTTTTTCAATAAAATAATTTTAGTTTATTATTCTATGTTCAGATATTTATTGTAGTTTTATATTTTCTGTGTTGTACAACTGTCAAATAATGGCAGTTGTGATTTGAATATAATATAAGCAATGGTTTGTAGTCGGTAACTTGCTGAACCACTATTAACCCCGGCATTACAATAACATTGATATTTTGATGAGTGTTTACGCTAACATAGTTACCAAAAAACTATTTTGAATCATTAAATAAACAACAATGTTGGTTGAACTAACCAAATAAAGCTGATTTGAAATAAATAACACAGCTATCTGTTGGTTTAAGACCGCACATTGACTGTATGTATCGCTTTAGCTTTCTAAACATATTCTTATCAATAGAGTGCCCACAAAGGCAACTAAAGCCTGATCGTGGAACTGAAACCATCCCTCAGGTTGCTGCGCGGCGTGACAGGAGACAGTTGTTCCAAGTTGACGATGAGCTATCGCGTCGTGTCACATACCCCTGCCGCACCGCACAGCTCCCTCAGGAATGGTCTCAGATAAGTGGTGATTCTATAGTCTATGGTGTGTTAAAAGACTATAGCTGACCGTTAATTTAATTTGAAAATTGAAATAGGAGACTTACGGATTAATTTATTTTTATACATAGTTCTTCAATATTAGGGACATGAAAAACACACATGGGGTGTGTGATTTCCTAACATACAGTCACGCTTTTCTATCCCCGGGGGAGGTAGCTGATTGCTTACTCTTCATGCCAGGCGCAAAGTGTCACATTTGCAAATTAATCACGTAAAGCAAGTCTAATTCGTTTAAAATTGACTTAGGCCCGCACACATTTGATTACAAGGGTCGCCCGTCCATCGGTCCATTACGCCTGTATAGTCAAGGCCTTATCTAGTTAGAAAGCAATGCCAGACGAACATCAAACACAGATTTGTATTCGATGGCACATTATTATGTTGTGTTTTGAGCTGTTTTAGGTCATCTAACATACATTTACATATATACACAATAGATAATGCTAACATTTGTCCATATTCCCAAATTTTTATGAACGCAATTGTATTAACAACCGTTTCTATTTTGGGAATGGCATTTCGCATATCAGCCCACGTGGTTGTCGGCTGCATAAGCACACTTTACCGTAGATGCCTTAAAATCACTACATACGTTTAGCTTTATATACAGGGTGGAATTTTGTAATGCCCCCTGGAGGGAAAGTACTCTTAATACTGTAGATAGAAAATTTTACTCAAAGGAAACATTCCTTTATTTTTGAATAGAAAGAAAACTGCATTCAAAGATTTCCAAAAAATCGCTTGCCACACCCGGGAATCGAACTGACTAAAATCTGCAAAAAGTACACACTGTACTTTTATTGCCGTGATCGTTAGTATCAATTATAAGGATTAAATCTCTCGAATAAACTTGATAAATTAAATGATAGGAAAACCATGAAATCTTTAATTATTTACAAAAAATTGTAAACTAATTAATTAGTTGCTCGAAATGGGCTCCATTTTCTTGGATACACAAATGTATTCTTCTAACAAATTCATTTCTTGTAACCTTTAATAACGTGTTGTGGTGAATATTATAAATCGTATTCTGAACTTCAACTCTCAACTCGTTTACATTCGCATAAGATTTAATGTAAATTTGGTTTTTAACATATCCCCATAAAAAAAATCTAAAGGGGTGAGATCTGGTGATCTCGCAGGCCATCTGATTGTGCCGTTTGTACCAATCCAGGTATTCGACATTTCGATACAGTGTAAAAATTGTTCATGAAATAAATAGATAATAATAATAATATTAAAGGTATTTATTTAGAAGAATACATTTGTGTATCCAAGAAAATGGAGCCCATTTCGAGCAACTAATAAATTAGTTTACAATTTTTTGTAAATAATTAAAGATTTCATGGTTTTCCTATCATTTAATTTATCAAGTTTGTTCGAGAGATTTCATCCTTATAATTGATACTAACGATCGCGGCAATAAAAGTACAGTGTGTACTTTTTGCAGATTTTAGTCAGTTCGATTCCCGGGTGTGGCAAGCGATTTTTTGGAAATCTTTGAATGCAGTTTTCTTTCTATTCAAAAATAAAGGAATGTTTCCTTTGAGTAAAATTTTCTATCTACAGTATTAAGAGTACTTTCCCTCCAGGGGGCATTACAAAATTCCACCCTGTATATTTAAAACAACATTCTTTCGTTATCTCATCTATACTAATATTATAAAGAGGAAAACTTTGTTTGTTTGTTTGGTTGTAATTAATAGGCCCAAAAACTACTGGACCGATTTTAAAAATTCTTTCACCGTTGGAAAGCTTAGTTTTCTAGGAGTAACATAGGCTACATTTATCCCGGGAAAAATAACGGGTCCCACGGGAAAGACCACGGGAGCGAAGCCGCGGGCAAAGTGCTAGTAAATTATATTTTCAAACGATTGAAAAATAGACGTAATTTCGAATTCAAAATTAATTTAACGTTGTATTATTTTTCTAAGTTCGTTTCAACTATAACGTAACTAATTGTTACAAAAAATGTTTCAAGCAGCTCTCACTCAAACATTTTTGTTTACAATAATAATTAATTTTTAATAGTGCAACTTTAGCTGAAAAAGAAGTTGTGGATTTTATTCCCTATTTAAGTAAGAAGTAAATAATCAAACGGATAACACAAAAAAAAAACACTTCGTCAAATACACATTTTGCACATTGCACATCCAATATCTTCAAAATGGTCTAAACCTTCAGAGTAAGGCGCTCCGGACCATATTGCCAACATGACCTCTGTCGCTGAACTCTTTATTAACCAACTGCGCAGCAGCAAAGGCAGGGTTATGTTTTTCATGGGTATCTATGTAGCTTTGTATGTGGGATTTTTTATACCCTTCAAGTATCCCAACGCCTGGATGGGTTTTATTACTTGAGGATATGTCTATCAATTGGTCTGGGTCGCATGATATAAGTTTTGTTTCGTTTTATTTACATCAAAATTGAGGATTTTATTCATCAACAAAGGGTCTTGAAAAAGCATTTTTTAGTACTGCAATCAATAAAAATTGAAAAATACCCGACAGAAAGTTTTATAGTGTTCGTAACAAACTCACTTTTCAAACGCTCTGATGCAGTATGAGATCCTGGGTTCGATTTCTAAGTCGGGCAAAGTGTTTTCCCATCTGGGATTTCACACTAGCAGCCCGATAACCCTTTCGGACAATCCCGCTTAGCCGGCAGGCTGCGGCCCAATCGGGCTCCTTCAAATGCTGACATCTCTTTGAGGCGCGCGTGGAACACGTACGCGCCGTCTGGCACGGGCCTGGTACTGATCGGACGGTCAGCTACTCATTACTCACCGTCGGCAGGTCCGCAGCGGCTGCGACGAGAGAACCTTTCCCTCTCCCATCGCGCCACCTTCTTCGCGAGCAAAACTGCTTCGCAGAAGGAGGTGACTGTCTCCCACTCCCTCTCGCTCCGGACCATGGCTTGCACCAAGGCCGGGCGAGAGAGTTCGCCGCCGCGGCGGTGCTCCGCCCAAGCGGGGTATTATACAGGCGTGATGTTACGTCATGTCTGGTACACCGTTGTTAAAACTTTAAGGGGTGTTACGGCGTGTCACGTTCATTTTTATGAACACGTACGGACGATCATATTCACTGTTAGACCTTTGTTGTAAGTTCCATTTCGACCCTGAATGACGTTTAATTCATGTTAGAGGAAAAAGCTGGATTAAAATTGCCGGTCCAAACAGAAAACACTAGTCTTCCGTGTATTGGTAACTCTCGCTCATTTCTTTAGTTGCATAACGAGAATCGGTTGAATAAAAAAGAAAACAAAAAAAGTAAACAATGTAGGAAAGTTATTTTCTCAGGTGTGTTTTGGGTATATTAAATGAGTTCGAATGCACGTTAACAGTAAAAAGTATATAATAAAGGTAAAAATAAACAGTATACACGGCACAAACAGGTAAATGGTAAAACAAACTAAAACTTTACGAGCGGTTCGCGAGCGTAGCGTACAGTCGCGCGATCTTTCGTCCACTCTCTGTTGGCGGGAGTCTGAGTGCGCAGGCGGGGTATTGTCTACCGTTGCCGCGCATAAGGGCAAGTCCACACACAAACGTTAAGGTGTTGCTACATCCTCCCCCTCTGACTCAGACATGCGCCCACGCGTCTAAGTCAGTCAAGATAACGCTTAGGTCTACCGCGCCTACGCTTTTCGTTGACCGGGGCTGGCGGTACGTCGCCTACGAATGGGGTCAGCTGCGAGACGTGGTACCTCCCTAGTATTTCACCGCTACTAACCTTTTCTAGCACATACGTGGTGGAACTCGCGGGTTCCTTAATACGATAAGGTCCGTCCCGTCGCGGTATAAACTTCGGCGTTTGTCCGCGAGTCGTATCGTTACTCCCTTGTGTCTTTAAAAGGACCAGATCACCGATTGAATAATCCGGTGCAGGGCTGCGACCCTCGTCGGCATAACGTTTTTGATTCGCTTGTACCTTTTCATGCACTTCCCTAGCTTCAAATAGTGCGGTCGATATTCTCTGAAGGTAAGGGGTAAGGCTTGTTATGACGTTGTCACTCTGTATAATGGTACGCATATCAGCGATGACATCGGCCGGCGCACGCATTTCTCGTCCAAACGTCAGGTAAGCCGGTGAAAATACGGTGCTGCTGGTCACTGCAGAGTTCATCGCGAAACGTATCGCGGGTAAGTGAGCGTCCCAGGTGTTGTGATCTTTCCCCACAAGAATAGCAAGTTGCGGTTTTAGATCACGGTTCTTCCTTTCCACCGGGTTCGCTTGAGGATGGTATACAGGCGAGAGCGACTGAGTAATGCCAAATGAATGGCAAGCCTGCTGCATTATTTCGCTTATAAACTGCACACCATTGTCACTTAAGATTCGTCTTGGCACTCCGTACCTCAGGAAGACCTCTGAGATAAGAATCTTAGAACAGTTTAAGCTGGTAGCATCTTGTAGAGGAAATAACTCTACCCATCGCGAGCATGTGTCTTCGATGATAAGGATCCACTTGTTCTTATCAGCGGTCTCCGGCAGTGGTCCGAAAAGGTCCACGGCGACAACCTCAAAGCGGCGATTAGTTGCGGGAGTCTGCAGTAGTCCGGCCGGTTTCCTATTATCGGCTTTGTATATCTGGCATTCTACACACCTCTTCAGGTACGCAACGACGTATTGCCGCATACCTGGCCAGTAATACTTAGACTTCACTCGATCTAGTGTGCGCTCTACTCCGCAATGTCCAGCTGTTGGTGCGTCGTGGTATAATAATAATAATAATAATCATAATTATTAAATCTTAAAATCCCAAATTCAGAGTAAGAAACAAAACAGTTTTACACTAAACTGTCAAAGAAAGCATAAACTTAATTTGAATTAACTTTAAATCCTTGTTAAATTCCTCATTAGTGTAAGTACAGTAGACAAAAGATTAAACAACAATTAATTATAACATTGTGGGGAACGAAGTTACGGATTTACGGTTAACGCGAGAAACACACAAACCGTAATTTATTAACTTTAATCGTTTCTGGGTATTACATGTAAGACCATCTGTCGCGAGAGGGTGCTATGTAAATATTACAATTTGGGAAGATAAACGCTGCCTAAAATGTAGATTTATATGAGTTTCATTTAACGCTAGCTAATATTGTGACGCAGTGAAGGAGAGAACACGTTAAGCCGGTTGGTGTCGACTTTAGTCTGTCGGCAGTTTATGAATCTAAAATTCTGTCAACCACTTACCAAGGAAGGGCGTCTTAGCGGGATTGTTCGAAAGGGTTGACGCTACCCCGGAACATAAGGGGCTAAGAAAGGAACATGGATGGGTTTTAGTCAGTAAGAGTCTGACACTCTCTTCCGCTCTACCCAGAGTGGGAGGGATAATTTCATGATTTCACACTAACAAAAAAAAGGGTAGCACGTTACCCAGTAACTGGGTTATACAGGTCAGAGAGGCAGTCGGTCCATTTAAAATACTGGTAGCTGGGGCCGAGCCCCCTGAACAGATACTTAACGTTAACCTAAAGCTGAGATAGGTGCTCGGTTGATAGCAATATGTTCGCCCCCTATTACATGGGTCTTAATTACCAAAAAATGAGAGTACTCTGGTACACCTCTGACTAACCCTTCGAATATTACAGGCGTGATATTATGCGATGTGTTAAAGATGCCTTCTGAACTTTAATAGGAAGGAACTCGTTGCCTACTGTCAAACCTCAGAAAAGTATTATTTTTTATAAACACATCTGCAAAACATTCTCCTAGTGAAGACAGCGCTCGCGGCAAGTATTCTGACGTGTAACATCGTTATAAGTTAGTAATTAATAAAATAACAGTTGCTCGAGCATGTGACGCCGTGGCGAGCGCTCGCGTCGCTCTAGGGTAAGCGGAATTACAAGGGCAACTGGTATTACAGTTATAACTTTTATATTATTATTGCAGTTATGAAAATGTTAATTTAAAGTTTGATGTTCGAGCATACTTTGTGTCTGACAAGATTGTGTAGAAAAAAAAACAAGCACGGTTGCGGAATTCTCTTATTTCGGTGGCATTCAATAATTCGTGGAATCAGAGCAACATTCGTACTGCATTGTACATAAACAACTTATATTCGGCGCTTTATGAATTAAATATCATTTTGAATTTATTTTTTTGTTTGTTGTGTGTACAAAGTGTACAAAGTGTGTTGCCATATAAATTTTATTAACCTTGCTTGGGAAGGTTATCGATGACCAACCTGGATTTAACTTCTGATATCGTCTTTCCTTATTTTGTCTCAATGTGACGGCCAGTAATGATTTTATTATAATTTCAAACAGACTATAGCAAAAATAAATCAACGATATTTTTACTCACATGAAGTAAATAATTAAGTAAAATGGACTGAAATGGACGGAAGCATAAAACAATGTAGTAAATTATACAAAAAAATCCTTTTAAAAATCCGTGTCCCATTCTATTTAAATTAGTAACACATTTTTCATAAAATAAATCCAAATCTACCCTAAATACCTTCACTCAGAGAGGCTGGCAACACACTCACATTTAAAAAAAATTCTAAATGAAGCCTCAAAGGATCCAAATTGAATCAGTATCGTTCAAAAGCGCGTCGATCTGCAACCAGCCATGTAATCGCAGGCCTTTTAATCTTTCAGCACTTTGTCACACTGATAGCGATGGAATGCCTATGCTATAGGACTAAATAATATGTCTAAATTTTTATATATATAGGGATTTTAGTTAATTATCAAATAGATGAAATATTCGAGACTCTTCTTCTTTTCGTGTGGTTAGTAACTTACCTGGTGTCAAAGTTTGTATGCTGCCCATGGGCCTCGGACTTAGCTTCACATGCTGTTGAGAAATATCTCTCAGAAATGCTGGTTTCCTCTCGATGTTTTCCTTCACCGATGTTAAGCAAGTGATAATTATACAATACGCACATGATCCGTAAAATCAGAGGTGCGTGCCTTGGGTTCGAACTCGAGACCTATGACTTGGCATTCCAACGGTCACACCACTAGGCTATCACTGCTGTCATTCGAAACTGATTAACATTGACATAACATTGTTGGCAAGAGAGTATGAAGCCGACCCGTCGGTTTTTGGTAAACATGGAATCGTTCTACCTACACGTGTAAATCGGAGGTTAATTAAATTTGAAATTCAATCACTTTTTAACCGTATTGAAGAGCTCTTGATCGACCTAAAGGCTCTTAAATCACTACAGGTTCTATATTTCTCGGTAATTTCTTGGTATCCACGATTACTTGATGATGGGTATTGTGAAGGTCAGTGACCTACACTGAGGGGGCTCAGTAGTAGAGCCTCAATCATCTATGAAGATATTCGATTAATAATTCAAAGGTTCGAATGCTGTCAGATTATTACCAGCCATGTTCAACTTAAGGTTTCACTCAGGTTCTACAGTACTAAAACCCTCCATCTCGGATAGATTCTTTGTACTTTCGTGAGTTATATTTTTGTATCTCTTAAATAGCTTGTCACTCACAGGATTGGCGCCTCTGAACCTTTTATGTCAGCGATAAAGCCGTCACCGCTCTTAACGTCGTTACTTTTTATTAGTTACACTTTAACGCTTACTTTAACTGTTTAATGTAAAGTAATACTCATTATTTGAAGGCTTTTATAGCCTGCTTAGGCGATGGTTCAGTTTTATGGGTCTTCGACATCTTTGTCGGTGTAAAATGTTATTGAAACATGGCTCGTGCACCATTAGCGGCTGGTAAAGGAACAAACTAATGCTGAAGAGACATAATTATTATTGACATAATCTACTCATTACAATGTTTTTTTTTAATGAGTTGTATTGCAATATGTGGTTAGCTAGAGACCTCGACAGTAAATCATATTTGTTTAGCCTGATCCTTGTTAGTTCTTATTAGCAATTAATTGATTGATTTTACTTCGATGGTCCCAGTTAATAATTTTTGTAACTTCGAGTTACGGTTGTATGGACATTGTACTGTATTGCACATGTAAGCGGGCACGCCCTTTATGCCTTAATATAAAAAAATGGCGATTCTTATTTTGGCGGCCTCTTTGGTCTATTGTTCGCAAGCGCAGTAGCGGAAATTGAATCCAGTATCTCATGCTCAGCTACTGATAAAAAAAAAAAAATAACTTGTTTCAATTCCGGGATTTCTCATTAGCAACCCGGAGTCTGGATTTGTGAATGGTTGATGGCAATAAGCTCGCCCCTTGTTTCATCTATACTAATATTATAAAGAGGTAAAATTTGTAAGTTTGTAAGTTTGTATGTAGGGGGTAATGCCCGGAACTAATGATCCAATTTAAAAAAAAAAATCACTGATAGAAAGCTACATTATTCCTGAGTGCTATAAAGCTATAAATTATATTTATATCATACATATTAGCCGAGCTATCGCAATTTTCGTCTAGCAAGTCGGAAAGAAATACCTCCGAAAACAGAATTATTTGCATGCGCTGCCTAAACAGTTACAGTATATCGCAATTTTCCGCGGACGAAGTCGCGGGCAGAAGCTAGTAGGCTATAAACGTAACTGGCGAAATATGGGTGTACTAAGTTACACGTCTGCTTAACCCTTCGGGGAATACTGGCGAGATGTTCAACTGTTTTCGAGTCGATGTCCCATACACCGTGGAAGTTTAAATATTAATTCTTCTTCTTTTCCTGTGGTTAGTGACTAACCTGGTATCAGAGTTTTTATGATGCCCATGGGCCTCTGCCTTAGCTTCAATGCTATAGAGAAATATCTTTCAGACATGCTGGTTTCCTCACGATGTTTTCCTTCACCGATTTTTCAAGCAAGTGATAATTATGCAATGTAAAATGCAGGTGAGTGCCTTGGGTTCGAACTCGAGACCTATGACTTGGCCATCCGACGGTGACACCATTAGGCTATCACTGCAGCCTAAATCTTAATTGATTAAGACCAAAATAGTGCTGATACAGAATTTCGAACCACGAATGTATCACCAAAAAAAATATTAAAAAAAAATGTAGTTTCTCGCTACTATATTGTAGCACATTTTCCCATTCATTTCCACTTCTGAACATCAACAATTCTTCTTTTATCAATACGAAAATTGGAAAGAAATTATAGTCTGCTCCATGATCTTCAGACAATTCTGAAGATAAATCCACAGGGAGCCACTGTGGAATGAAAAGTACACGCTACGATGTCTCTGGGGTCATCGTCTAATATAAATGGGTTTGTAGTCAGGATTTCAAGTTATATTTATGTCTAGATAGCGTCCCCAAAGTAAGACAGATAGCATAAATTGTTTCGTATAAAGTTAAATTGTCTTTACATAGTTAATATTTACATTTTCATTGTGAATTGGTATGATGACAGGGTAAAAAAATAGAAGTTTTATTTAGTCCGTCAGTGAGATAATAAAAAAATATTAGACACGTATTTTTTGCTTTATCATATAACAGAAAACTACTGAGATAAAACGCATTATAGTTGGGGAGTGGGGGCTCGCTACGTCACAAGTATAAAAACTACAAACTCGTGACGTCATGCCACATTTCAACTCAATGTATCAGCGTAATCTTTGGATTACGTAAAACAAGAAAAAAAGGTCTACTATTTTTTAATAATCTAAATGACGGACTAAAAAATAAATTTTAGTCATCATCCCTCTTTTGCGACTATTATAGGTACCATACCTACTATAATAACAACAGCACGGGACAATCGAAGTGTTGGTTTTGTTTGGCGGTCGTTTCGTGAATGGGTAACTGTCCATTAGGTATGCGTACATATTGAGGCTTCTCCGTGTCTCAGAAAGCACGTCAAGCCGTTGGTCCCAGTTGTCTTTTGTAGATCTTTGACAGCCGTTACGGGAAAGTCAGAAGCCTGAAAGTCTGATGACCAGTCTTACCAAAAGATATTGTATTACTCAGTAACTGGGCTGTGGAGGTCAGTCAGCCGACCCCGACATTGTTGGGAAAAGGCTAGATAGATTGAGTGTAAACTACAATATTCTGCAAAATCTTTAAAAATGATAAACAGTTGTTAGAGAGCCGTATACAATTCCAAAATATAAAGCTGATTATGTATTTGTGTCTTGATTGAACTACAAATTGGATTTTAATACTTTTTTTTTGCTTTTGATAGCTCAATTGTAGAGGAATGTTATAAAACGTTTAAAAGATGTTAGACGTTTGGCCCTCAGAAGCCGAACAAAAAGAAAAACTTGAGCGGTGTCAAGGGACACCCGGATGGAACGAAGTTCCTTTCGATTAATTAGAAGAGAGGTTATAGTGCGTACTTGCTAAAAAAACCAACGTCACCGAAACCTACGTCAACAAAACCTACGTCACCAAAACCTACGTCACTAAAACCTACGTCACCAAAACCTACGTCACCAAAACCTACGTCACCGAAACCTACGTCACCGAAACCTACGTCACCGAAACCTACGTCACCGAAACCTACGTCACCGAAACCTACGTCAACAAAACCTACGTCACCGAAACCTACGTCACCGAAACCTACGTCACCGAAACCTACGTCACCGAAACCTACGTCACCGAAACCTACGTCACCGAAACCTTCGTCACCAAAACCTACGTCACCAAAACCTACGTCACCAAAACTCTGAACACAAAATATCTGGCTTGCTTTCTATAAGAGAGAGAGAGACAGACAGAGAAACATGAGACGCCGCACAGCTTACAACAGCTTACTATAGCAAAAAGTGTCGTGACAACTTTTTCGTAAGAATTTTTTCCGTCTAGCCCCCTTTCACAACGCGCGATAAGGAACTTCGTTCCAAAAAGTAAGAAAAACGCTAAGGGAAATTATAATATGGCGGGCGGGCGATGCATGCGGTACAGTGGGTGGGGGGAACAAGTCATTTCACATTGACGAAGTCGCGGATTGATGAGAGATGCTATTAAGAATAAAATGAAATTACTAGGGAAGCTGTGTCGTAGGTATTGAAAGAAAGAAAAAAAAATAATAATTCTGCACATGCACAGGAAATACACAGGCATTAAAAATAAACAAAATATAATAAGGATAACAAATAAAATTAAAGCAATACTAAAAAAAAAGAAAGACCTGTGCGAGGCTGAAAAGGCTCAGCATGCTGCGATATTTAACGATCAATAAATACCGCAGCGCTGGTATTCTGATAGGGCCCACTGTGATGCCTACGGACAACTAAGAAGAAAAAAAAGAACCCAAATAAAATAAAAACAGTAAAGTGAAAAAAACAAATGAAAAGAAAATAATAATTAACAAACTAATCGGCGCACACAATATTATTGCAATTAATACTATTAATTACTTGTACCTGCTTGTCCCAAATAAAGATAAAATGAGGACAGACGATAACTGAATTCCAATATTAAATAAAACTCTGATGCTATTTATAATTACATTTTATTTGGCACTGAATCAGTCGTTTTAAAATGAACCTTACTTTACACAGTTAAGACTCAAAATAGCACTTCGTTGTTTTTAACAGTAAAATGCATTGTATAAGAGCACAGTTTGCCGTATCACGTTTCTGGTAAATAATTTTTATTTGGACGTATTTAGTGTAGAGGAAACCTTTAATTTAAAAACCTATTTATGTAAATGGTTTATCATTTGTATCATTAAACCATTATTAGGACAGGTGTTCGGGTTTTTAAATTAATAATAAATGGCTGTGTAAGTACTAATTTACAATATCACATACCAGGAACGTATTTTTTTTCTCATTTTTACAGATTAACTAAGGTCGAATTGTAAAAAATAACAAGTCAGATTTCCAAAACCATAGATAATTTGAACACTGCCCACGTTATCTATTGGGTAGTAAAAATAAAATAAACATCTATGAACATAAGTAGGTAGGTAACTAAATCATTTCTTGAGGATAAATAATTTTCTTGAGGTTAACCTACTGGCCGGAATACTCCTTTTTTTTCGTTACTTCAACTTCTTTTTCACTTTCATGTTTTTGTATGTTCTTGTTTCAGTAGTAAATAAACCTTTATCTCTCTTTTCTTTATCTGAAATTCGTCTGGTACGATTTCCATCATCTTCAAAATGAGCTTCGATAAAAAACACACCGTAATCCGTAGGCACAAGTTTAAAATTCACTAAGGCACGGTCTCCTCATGGGAGTGTCTTCCCTGGGCTCGGTGGTGGAATGCAACTCCAGGTTGTAGCGTCTGTTGTACCAGAGGAGCACCACGATGCAGACCAGGCACAGGATTATGAAGAACACCAACATGAAGAGGAGGTAGAGCTGGAAAGAGAATATGATAAGGATTGAATACAAGTAGCTTGGTGATGTAAGGTGAGCATATGGTTATGGTCTCGGGAACAGCTGATGATGACTTGGACAAAGTGACATTCCATTAGCAAAAACGTCAAAGGCTTTGGAGTGGCCTTTACATGAAGAAACAGAAGAAAAAAGCCACTCTTAAAAAATCTTACGGTTTAAAACCTAATATTTTAAATTAAATAGCCCATCATCAGACAGTCCCTAACATTGCACAGTGACTCATTGTGTCACCCCATGTTAGATAACTACATTCATATCTCTATTCCATAGTAATAGTAGTGTAGTTTTCTATTCTATATATTATTATTATAATAAGTTTGGCAAGTAAAACAACATAGTTGCTATAAAAACACTCTGTGTAGAAGGAAACATGCATGTTTTACTAAAAAAAGTGTGAATCAATATTGCCGCATAAGTATTTATAACTTTTTAGCAACACAAAATTGATGGAATTTTTGCTAACCATAAATCAAACAGAATAACATAGCACAACAGGAACAATATTATAATAGGATAATATAGCAAAATTGGAAGAATAGTTATAATGAAATGTATAGAATGAGATAGTGTGTAATGTATAGACTAAATACAAATTACAGTGATTTGAAATACAAAATGAAAATATTTGAGACGGATGAATTGAAATAAATCTGCCTAACTTCTTTCCAATTTCAACCAGTCTTTCTTGGTTCTAGATTAGAATGTAATGGATGTTCACCCATTCGTGAACCGACCGCGGCAAGCGTAACTTAACCTTCGATCGACCGGTGCAGGTGCAGCTGTGAATACTTAGCCACGAGCCCCTGGTCAACTATGGCCATATTAAAAAGGTATCTCCGATCGTTGATCACCTCGTGATTAAAAAACATTGTTCAATATCGACGCATATGTTTCAGCGGACATTGTAAACTACGTTAACTGAAACAACAAACAAGGGCTACACTGTTTTCTTTTAATTACCGGAGATCCATCGCCAGTCAATCAACCAATGAATTTGATAGGGACAATGGAAAAACATATTCACATAGATTAGGCATAAACAAATCTATCTATATATTTATAACACGCCGTGAATTTCATATTTGTGTATTTTTTTAATCAATTCATGTAGGGGTTTGTTAGAGATAGCGGAAAATATGGAGATTTAATTAAACTTTTAATTAAAACATATCATCAATAATAAATCTGTCTTTAGAAAGTCAGTATTTATACGTATTTTTATAATGTAAGGAACATACAAACAAATTCGGGAGTGATGGCCGTAGTAGTAGTACGTATGGCACAGGCTTTTTTTTGTTTTTTTTTAAGGTTGTGAAATCATCCAATGACTTCTCCCGCTCTGGGTGGAGCGGAAAGGAGTGTCAGAGTCTTACTGACTAAAACCCATCCATGTCCCTTCCTTAGCCCTTTATGTTCGGTATAGGTGACCCTTTCGGATAATCCCGCTTACCCGGCAGGCTGAAGAGGCCCTTTAGGGCCACCTAAGGGGCTTCTTCATATGCTGACATCTCTTTGAGGCGCGCGTGGAACATATACGCGCCGTCTGGCACGGACCAGGTCCTGATCGGACTATGAGTCACAAACGGCTGGCACTAGATTTGTCTCTGCCTTTCCCCTTGCTAGCTGGAGTTCCTCTTTCTTCTTCTGTTCACACCTAGGTTACATACACGTCATCACTATATTATCATTATAATAATTTTCTCCACATCTAGCATAATTATCAGCTTTATCTTCTGCGCCTTCTTCATCAGCTGTATCATATAATGTTTGTTCATCTTTATTAGTGCTACTTTCAGATACTCTTACTATATCCTCGAAAGCCTTTATTTATATAGCCATTTTGCCGGGTAAGATGGCCACTTCAATTTACCATTTTAAAGTTCGAACGAAGAAAAATATACACTAAAGACATTGCACTCATGTTATATCCTTAAACACAAAGAAGGAATAAAAATATTCCTTTATAGTTAAATTCTATTCCACCACAACAATATAAATTAAAGGCCAGTGCGCAAAGTTTTGTCCCCCTAATCCGATCACCATGTACGGCAAGCCGATCCCTTGGGCGAAGCATGCCAAGTACCTGGGTGTCACTCTCGACCAACACCTCAGTTTCGCAGAGCACATAAAGCAGGTCCGTTCGCGGGCCGCTTTCGCTCTCGGTAGGCTCCAATTCATGCTTACAGAACGCAGCAAATTGTCACTCCGGTGCAAACTGCGTCTCTATAAGGCTGTAATCCGTCCCATTATGACATACGCTTGCGTCGTCTTCGCG
Organism: Hyppa rectilinea; assembly: GCA_951799385.1. Classification (NCBI taxonomy): domain Eukaryota; kingdom Metazoa; phylum Arthropoda; class Insecta; order Lepidoptera; family Noctuidae; genus Hyppa; species Hyppa rectilinea. Next base: position 19,064,226 of record OX637309.1, on the reverse strand, counting down.
CACGCCAAACCCAAGTATCTGCATCGAATGCAGACACTACAAAACCGGTTCCTCCGTAGGGTCTCAGGAGCTCCCTTTTACGTCCGTAACATGGACCTTCATGTAGATTTTAAACTCCCCACAGTTCAGCAGTTCATGAAACGCCTCTCGAAGCGTTTCTTTGACACTGCCATAAAGCACCGCAATCCCCTGATTGCGGCCGCCTCCCGGTACACCCCGTCCCGTATCAGTAAGGTTCGCCGTCCACGGCATACCCTCATTGCCCCCGACGATGCCACCACTCTCCTCCAGGAGAGCAGCCCGGCTACTAGCACTGTTAGAGTAACACACAGATACAAATTTCCGTCGTTCCGTCCTCGCCGTCGAGGCCCGTCGCGACGACCCTGTCCACTCTCATCCCCCCGACCCTTGCTCGAGCCAGCCCGCGTTGCCGCTGAGCCAGTAGTTTTAAAAACCCCCGATCCAGCTGTCCCTTGCTGTCCCCCCCCAGCGACGCCCTAAGCCGAGGTCCGAACCCCGCAGGGGGTGCCCTTAGCGTGTAGTCGCTTAGTTTTGTAAGTTAGGTTTAGTTTTTATTAAGCCCTGGCTGGAGGCTACAATTCTTTTGTGGCAGCCACAGGCAAGCCCGGTTAAGCAGTAGACAACCCTTTGGTTGAACTGCGAGATGCCATTCACAAAAAAAAAAAAACAAAGTTTTGTTTGGATGTTGTTCCGTGGTGGCGCACGAAGCGTAATTTGAATACAGCGCCATCTTGTGAATTATATAATGAAACTCATCACCTATTCTGAACTCACCTATAATTTGTGTATTTTGTGGAGAGGTTTGAATTTACAGACAATTAAGTTACATGTTAATTGACACAAAACTATTTAATTATTTTAAGCATTTTATAAAATAGTTAATAGTTAATTTAAAAAAAAAAACTGATTTTGAGTTATTATAGTATCGCCTTTATTTAATACAGTTGCAATATCATTACAACTTTCCATTAAAATTAACCGTAAACTTGCAACCATGTTTAGACGACGCGACAAATCAGCTACGTTTGAAAAAAATATTAAAATTAAAAAGTTCTGCATGTGCAGCACTTTAGTTTCGTTTTTTGTTTATGACTTAAAGATATGAATCTGATGTCTACATTCTACATATTATGTAGACACAGACGGCAGCACATCAAGCTACCCTAAACTGTCAAATATTCCCAATTGAACATGAATCTTATTCTTTCCTAATAAAGTTGCAGATCTATCAAATAAATTTGACAGATTCGGTTAGCTTGATCTGCTGGCCTCTGTACAATTTTATAAAAAGGGAGGGGAAATAACTATAGGGCGTATGTAACAATAGCTGTCTATCTACTACCTTTCACGCCTACACACTTTCTCGTCACACAGTATGCCGAGCGATGGCCGTGTCGCATATTTTCCCCTAACTTCCTAAATTTTGTTTTCGTATTTTTCACAGCGTCATGTATTGTTTTACCTACCGCAAATAAACGTTACATAAAAAAACACTCTCTAGAAGTGTCACTTAAAAAAATACTTGAAACATAAAGATTTACGCACCTTTACTCTTTTAAGCCTATGAAAAGGTCAACACAAACAAACTTTCATAAACCGTAGTCCCAAAACCAACAACAGATTATAAAAGCCTTCTCGAAACTAATAAAAGTCTCCGACGCAATGTTTTCATTTCATTACGAAACCTCCGTACTACGGAAAGTTAAGCCTCTGCCAACCCACTTGGGTTAACAAGCAGAGTAAGAGAAACATTAACTTTAGGGAAACATAAATATTTTTGAGCTCATGTGGAGCTTACAGGGACAAAAGGTTATGAAAATATGTTTTCTTTGCAAATCAAGATGTGGTTTATGTTAATTTTTCGTTGTGGTGTGGGTGCTTGCTTCTTAAGTTTCGGATTCTGTCTCCAACTACATATTTTGGGAGAGGGAGGCGGGATCTCTTAGAGAGGAGGCCTATATCGCAGCAGTGGGTACATAATAGGCTGATTATGTATGTGTTATGTATACGTTGGGAATATCGGTTTACAGTTTTACTAGATGCAGCGGAATACCAGTCTTCTTGTACATAGACTGCCTATCTGACATTCACAAATCAGTACTTAGGAAATACAATACCCCTTAGTAAGATTGGTTGTCAGACGTTCTGGCTTCCGACTACCTGTGACGACTGGCAAAGAAAATCACAGTAAGAACCAAAGGCTTTACGTGCGTTCCGACTTGACGGACCTTTCCCTTTACTTGTATTATGAGACCTTGCTTCTTGCCAAATTCCTTGGTTCTAGGTCAACGGGAAGTACCCCGTGTTTTGATTTAGTTTCGAGTTTCAAAACGTCGCGTAAATTGACACTTTTTTTTTATTGCGTGGACTTTTGAGCTCCAAGGCGTATTTGATATTAATTTCAACTTAAAACCAGACTAGACCAGACCAGAGCAGACCAGACCAGGCTTTCCTAAAAAAAGGGACAGACAGACGGAGTTCACAACGAAGTGATCCTAAGGGCACTATTCTCCCTTTTGAGGTTCTGAACCCTAACATCAAGCAAACTTTTTTTTAAATATTCTAAGATGGCATGGTCATGTTGACAAGACAGATGGGAGGGCAAACGCCGGGTGTGGACGCCATAGGAGAGGACACATGCTGACCTAATTTTTGATATTATTCTTTCGAAAGATCGGAGGCGTAGTAGGTACTCGCAACCGGCAATGAACGTAAACCAAGCAAGAAAAGTATGTGAGGATCGTAGCAGTTGGCCTTTGAAATTTCTGCCTGCCACCACGGAATAAGGGGGTTCATGTATGACTGTAACAAAGACTAGTATCATTTCATCTGATTGCAGATGATATTGTGCAGTCATTACGAAGTCAGGCAACGAAGGCCAGAGGACAGTTGCTTCCCTAAGCATGCCCTATTTATTTTATCATTTACGATCAACAAACACCAGAACATGATGTATCATTTCAAAATCAGAAAAAAACCCTATTAAAAATCTAACTGGCAAAATATTTTAGAACTTAACTATGGACAAAATCACTCCAATATACTTCATCTCTTCATTACACGATGACGACGCAACACATGTAAACTTCCCCTACACCCCTTTTTCAACAACACAACACTGAATTTGTCACCACATGAATAAAACACGACCAAATATAAAACTACCAATCGACCACCACACATCCAATAACCAATGACCTATTTCACTTCGCCGGGTAAACACTGACGTCATCCCATACAAAAACAACGAGGACGCATGCGTTAACAAAAACAATTGAATTAAAACTGGTTTACAGAAAACTAAAATTCTAAACTCGATTTTGAATTTTTGTGCTTTTGTGTGAAATTTATGGAAATTTTATGGGTTGGTAAAAAAATCTTACCCCGAAATAGGCGAATATGGGATACCAATGTGACATGGTGTCCATATAAACACCGATGGGGTACTGAGCTATGGGGGACGGCAATCTGCCAAGTGTTTACGCAACTCACCCCGAGGAATTAACATCGATTGTATTTTTTCTCGACAAACTTTTATATTTGCGCAACTCTATCAAAGTAGGGGAAAGTTACATGATTGTGATTGAGGTTAAGCGGCAGAAAATTAGGTCAAGAACTGGATGGGTCGGTGGGGACATTGTCTTTATTATGCCGAAGTCTAGAGATGGCTCTATTATGATTGATTTCTTTTATCATACGGAGATAATATTAGGAATTCTTTTGTTTTATTTACTGGGCTGATCGTTACGCTGTATACTTAATTAAGCGACGAGAGTGATATTCTTTTGTTTTTCGTACCTATCTCGCAGTGACCCAGATACTAACGGACTAATTCCTGAGACACAATGATGCGAGTTCAAGCTCCAAGTTGAACGAAAGTGAATTTATTGCATCACTATTTCTAATTTCACAGTTGTTTTATACTGAAGGAAACTGGATTCTTAAATAATAAATTCGTAGTGAACAAACGTGTGTACATTTAGAGTTTATCTTGGAGATTTTTGACATCATTGTGGGAAAACATCGTGAGGAAAGCTGGACTTATTCTTCTGAAAACGCCAGTGCGTCTTGAGCAAGCGACAACGCTTGATCAATGCCTTCTCTGTATGAGAAGAGGCCATTGCCCTGCAGTAGGATAAATATAAGATAGTGTTTTTAACCGACTTCTAAAAAAGGAGGAGGTTCTCAATTCGACTGTATATATATATTTTTTATGTTTGTTCGCGCATAACTCCGTTGCTTGCCAACCGATTTGAAAAATTCTTTTTTTGTTGGAAAGGGTATACTCCCCAAATGTTCAATATAATATATGTGGACGATATTCTAGTAAGTTCCTGTCACTGTAATTTACATACCAGGTAGTGATATTAAAATGGGGGGGGGGGGGGTTGTGTAGGTACCACAACTAAAAAGTGAAAAATAAAAACTTTTTTACAAAAAGAACTTTGCCACTAAAAACACCCGTGCAAAGCAGCTAAAAACCTTGTATTCAAAGCCATTAAAACCATTGACAATCAGTATCTCTGCCATGGACAATAGATGGACCACAGACAACACACTGACAACTTATTGTCTACTAGCTTCTGCCCGCGACTTCGTACGCGGACCCTGTTGCTTATGCCAGCAACAACGGGGTCGCCATTTATGTTATTTTTTATCATTTTTCCCATTTAAATCTTTTATCGCACTGAGCTTTAGTTTTATTTCATTCCAACAACCACCAAAACATACAGTCCATTTGTCATCGTTTTCATTTTGGTAACCGCACTATTATATTCCCCACTTGTCTCTAGAGACCTAGAAGTCAATGCGTAGATACGGTTAGAACTCAAGCACAATTCTCTATCCGTGAACGTCTCCGACTCGCGAGACAATACATAACGTTCACGATCAGCGGTCAGTCGCACATCACGTGCCCCACTTGTCTCTAGAGACCTAGAAGTCGATGCGTAGATACGCTTGGAACTCAAGCGTAATTCTCTTTCCGTAAACGTCTCTGACTCGCGAGACAATACATGACGTTCACGATCAGCGGTCAGTCGCGCATCATATTCTTCACTGGTATCTAGAGACCTAATGAATACGCTGAGAACGCAGGCGTGCTTCGCGACCCGAAGAGGTTTCCACGGAGCGAGTTGCAGCCTAATGTTCTCGAACAGCATCAAGTGTCTCCTGACACTCTTCGGTAGATTCTTGGGATCTTATGATCCTCAATCTTTTAGCTCTCTTGGAACATTGGGAAAGATTTGACCTCTTTCTAGGCATGGTCATAGTTTTATTGTGAAGATACCTGATCAATAAAAATCTAAATTAAAATGACTGCTCCCCTGCGTTACCGGATAGGCTACCGTGTCACGAAGATAAATGGAAAAGGAAAAACAACATAAGCCCGAAGGCATATTCATACGATAAAATAAAAAAATAAATAGGAGTTTTGGCCAGTAGAGTCAAATTTTCAATGTTATACCATCGTCATCAAAAATCAGTCCTAAACTGTTACCGCCTTCACCGCGTGCAGGTACTCCCAGTTTATGATATTTTATAATTACACAGTAAAATTAGTGATAGCTTTGATTTCCACATCAGATGTTTCTGATCTTCGATTTTTATAAGTCAACAGGAAATGCCCATCAGATTGAACAACTTTTGCTTAGACGTCATTCCTATATGTGTTATGTTGTAGCTAGGCTCTTGGAGTTCCACAACAGGTGTTCCAGATCTTCGATTTTTATAAGTCAACAGAGAGTGCTCACCAGATTGAACAACTTGTACTAAGACGTTATTCCTATGTGTTATGGTGTAGCTAGGCTCTTGGAGTTCCACAACAGGTGTTCCAGATCTTCAATTTTTATACGTCAACAGAGAGTGCTCACCAGGCTGAACAACTTTCGCTAAGACGTCATTCCTATATGTGTTATGGTGTAGCTAGGCTCTTGGAGTTCCACAACAGGTGTTCCAGATCTTCGATTTTTATAAGTCAACAGAGAGTGCTTATCAGATTGAACAACTTGTACTAAGACGTTATTCCTATATGTGTTATGGTGTAGCTAGGCTCTTGGAGTTCCACAACAGGTGTTCCAGATCTTCAATTTTTATACGACAACAGAGAGTGCTCACCAGGCTGAACAACTTTCGCTAAGACGTCATTCCTATATGTGTTATGGTGTAGCTAGGCTCTTGGAGTTCCACAACAGGTGTTCCAGATCTTCGATTTTTATAAGTCAACAGGAAATGCCCATCAGACCGAACCACTTTTGCTAAGACGTCATTCCTATATGTGTTATGGTGTAGCTAGGCTCTTGGAGTTCCACAAAAGGTGTTCCAGATCTTCAATTTTTATACGTCAACAGAGAATGCTCATCAGGCTGAACAACTTTTGCTAAGACGTCATTCCTATATATGTTACAGTGTAGCTGGGCTCTTGGAGTTCCACATCAGGTGTTCCAGATCTTCAAATTTATTCTCTCAGCAGAAAATGCTAATCACGTGGAACAATTTTTGCTAAGGTATCATTTTTGTATCTCTTATAGTTTAGCTGGTCTGTTGTGGTTCTGCATCAGGTGTTCAAGTTTCCAAGATAAATTATAGCCTATATGTTGCCCGGACCTTATAGCTATACAACAAAAAAAAAACATTCCAATCCGTCCAGTAGTTCCGAAGATTAGCGTGTACAAACAAACAGACAAACAGACAAACAGACATACAGACAAACAGACATACAGACAAACAGACATACAGACAAACAGACAAATTTTTTTTTTTGGATTCGTGCTCTATTACTGTTTCTAAACCCCCCTCAATTATTATTTTTTTAATATATTCAATGTACAGACACAGTTTTTTTACTGTTTTATTATATGTATATAGATATATAGATTAACATGAACATGACAACAAACATTAAGACTAACAAATCTAAAGAATTCAATTTTGAGATAGTTAAAGCCTCCATCATGTACCCTAGGCTTTTATCAACTATGTTTGGGTCAGCTTACTGTCTAAACAGATGCAGTTGAACGTATTTGCATGAAGCGACTGCCTGTCTGACCTCCACAACCCAGTTATTGATTAACTAGTTTGAGTTCGTTTAAGGTAAATAATAATGATTACACTTCAAGCTTCTTAGGTAGCTAATTAATACATAATAGTTTTAACAAGAAACGTGGTGTGTAACGAAATAGACTGCCTGTCTTATTTGAAGTTGTTTTATATTCTGCTAATTGTAGAATTATCATGTTGTCAGTAGGTAATATGTACTAACTACATACATACATTTCTAGATAAACTGTACTTTAAATAGACTACAGGAATCATTTTTGATGCAATAGCTAAGCGATTAAAATGTACAGCTTTTTTTATGTTTCGTTCAAACTCAAAGTAGTATTTATTTCAAATAAATCAAATACAGGCACTTTTGAATTGTCATAGGGTCGGCCAGTAAAAAATAAAATAAGCTAGATTCCTATTCCAAATCAGTAGGTACCTATGGAGAAGAACGGGCAAGAAACTCCACTGTTTTAATTGGTCACATAATAAAACCCGCGTCATGCGCTACCGTCTGCGGAGAAAATATATGAAACAAGTTGTTTAGAGCATGCCATGAGTTACCGCGACAAAACTTGTGGAGCGACACACGGACGGAAAACGGAGCACGCGCGTTGTTTGGCCCTCTTGCCTGAGGCATTTAATCAAATTGAAGCAACAAATGACTTGCATTGTCCATACACTATAGACGGCGCCACATTAAATGTTGTTTCACCTAATGTATATAGACCAACCTCAACCAACCAACCCATTAAAAAAGGCGATCATACACCCAATCTTTAAAGGTGGGGATAAAAAGTCTGTAACTAATTACCGGCCCATCGCAGTTCTTACTACCTTATCGAAGGTTCTTGAGCGATTGGTCAACAAGAGACTAGTACAGTACCTCGAAAAATTTAACTTGATCTCTCCTCAGCAATTCGGTTTTAGAAAGAACAAAAGTACTACTGACGCGGTACAGGAGTTAACGGGATATATTGTGAATAAACTTAACTCCCACAAAAAAGTTCTCACCATATTCCTCGATCTGGCCAAAGCCTTTGATACCATTCCGACTTCAACACTTTTAAATAAGCTCGAAAAATTAGGCATCAGAGGCTCACAGTTACAGTTCTTTCACAGTTACCTTACAAATCGAAAACAATTGGTCAAAATAGGTGAACATACAAGTGATGATCTACCAATTTGTTACGGTGTGCCACAAGGCAGTATCCTTGGACCGACCCTGTTTCTTGCTTTTATTAATGACCTTTGTAATTTACACATCAGTAACGCTAATATTGTGTCGTTTGCAGATGATACTGCTCTTACCTTCTCAGCCAACACATGGTCTGAGCTTCAAAACTCAGCACAAAATGGCTTCAACTCTGCAAACGAATGTCTACTTTCTCACACTCTCACATTAAACACATCAAAGACAAATTTTATAACCTTTTCTATCTCATCTAAGTCACAACCCGAAATTCCAATATTCATAAAAGCTCACTCCTGCCACACACATTCTCAGACAGCTCTACCCTGTCAGTGTCCATTAATTACTCGCGTTGACAATATAAAATATCTAGGTATAACATTAGATCAATTTCTTAACTTTAAAACTCACATAAATCTTCTTACAAGCAGAGTTAGAAAACTTATTTATACTTTTAAAAACCTACGTCACGTTGCCACGTCAGCTGTAATACGTACTGTCTACTATGCTTTATGCCAATCTATTGTGACGTATGGTATTGCATGTTGGGGTGGCGCTGCTAAGATGACAATGAAACACCTAGAAACAGCCCACAGAACTATTTTAAAGCTACATTTAAACCAATAATGTACCCAACAACAACCCTCTACGAAAATTGGAAGGTCCTTAACGTTAGACAACACTTTGTTTTGCAGACCATTCTTCTACAACACCGACTAACGCCTCTTGTTACAGTCTCGAAACGACGGAAAGATATGGTCTGCACTATTCCCTCACCATACTATAAATTCACCAAACGATTCTTTTTTTACCTTGGTCCATATCTGTATAACAAACTCAACGCAAACTTACCTATTTATACCCTACCATATTCCAAATGCAAAACTGCTGTCCGTTCTTTTCTTCTTTCAAAAACCTATGATGAGACTGAGGAGCTTTTAAAAACCATCTCATAATTTCTTGTTTTTGGCACATCATAACCGTTTAATAACCTAATAGTTATTTCACAAACACACACACACACACACACACACACACACACCCCACGCATACGCACACGCACATGCACATATACACAAACATCACACACACTTACATATTCAATCACGTCTTACATAAAACTATCAAATTTTTACTATTACTTTTATACTTATTTTTTCTCTCCGAATTTGTAACCATCTTCTGTATTAATTTTATATGTATAGATTTCTAGTAAACAACGCTGATAAAATGTACCATGTACCTATGTAAGTTAATTAATGATTTGAGTTTCGAGACATCACGTAGCACTACCACTTATGATTTTTACCTAGGGAGGCAAACTGTCTCTCCTTAATACAGGTTGCTCAGCTACCTAGCTAGGAGAACAGTAGTTCACCCCATACAAATATTTGTTAGTTTAAGTACTACGTTTACTTCCATAATTATGTAACTCTAATATGTACGAACTACAAATACCTTTTAACCAATAAAACATTATTATTAACCAATAAAACCTAATGTATGCCTCTGGTAATAATTTCTTCCCGTGTAAAAATACCACGTCACGACGATGCCGCGATGCTGCGAGTAATAAATTAGTGTTACCTAGTTACACTATAAGCTCGATGTCTACTGATAGTTAATTATACTTGTAACTAACGCTCCGCCGCAGCTTCGCACGGTGCTATGTAGGTAGATGCTATCATGCAGGCGAAGCTGCGGACGAAAGCTAGTTAAATAATACGTGTAAGCCTTCCTCTTGAATCACTCTATCTATAGATGAACAACGTAAAAAAATCCGTTGCATAGTTTAAAAGATCAAAGTGTACTGAGGGACAGACGACTATGTAGAAAAGTCTCAGTCTCTCTATTTCCACATTCTAGGTTTATGAGTAACTACTAAGCTAATTTGAATGCACTTCTTAGATGCCTGCAACTTTGTTTTGGCTTCAGTTACCTACTTTTATAAAAGTAACATTCTTATTTTCCTAAAATTACTTTGAAATTCGCTCGCTCGGTACGTTCTTTAGAATGTTTGTTAACATGAGATCTACTTATATTTTCCTAATGGAAATGCATCAGAGTAAAATTGTAACTTGCTATTTCCAGGGGAAAAACTCGCGACAGAGAGAAAAAATAATCTAGGTAGGTACTTAATGTTTACTTTTGTGTCATTAACTATGAGAATGCAAAGAAAAATTGTATTTTACCTCTTAATTAAAGTAGAATACAACGACGTTAATATGAAAAAAAGATTTTTATGAAAAAATACTTAAAAATAAACAAGCGACATCCAAAAAACACTGCAATGTGAAAAATAACTTGAATTTGGGGATTCTGTTTTATATTTTAGTTTTCTCTCACAAAATTAAAGTTATTTTTAACCGACTTCCTAAAAAGAGAATGTTGATTATTCATTGATATTTTCGACAATTATGGACCGATTTAAAAAATTCTTCTTTCAATTGCTAGATGAAGCTCTGGCGGTTGTCCCTTTTAAAATGTAACTTCACTTGGGTAGTTATTCAGTTATTTAAATAATCTCTCCTTTTTTGAAGTAAGTTAAAAAACCAATATACCTTAGCTGTTTTTTTATGATGAAAAGTCGAGCCCAAAATGGCGGCCATCGTAAATAACGCAACCGCCGTAACGTAAACCGATATTTACGTTTTACGAGACACGCACTGTTCCCTCTATTTTTTATATTCTTTTATTCATAAGTATAAAGGCACACAAAACTAACATCTTTGAGCCTAGGCTGGGAGGATATATGTTCTAGATTGGCTAAAAGAAGAGTTGTACCACTATTATCATCATATTGTTAGATAAGGTCCTGTAGATCACTGGTTAACACGCAGCCGGGATGTGGCTCACAATACTGTTATAGGTTATTTTTTTATGTTTTTGTTTTGTGTCAATGTGGTGTACCCTCCAACCGGGCCTATTATATGTATTTCCTTTTTTTCTGGTTGTCAAGTACTGTAGCTGTGCTGTGGTACGGTTTATAAACTTGGTTTTCTTGGTATCTGTAATTTAATTTTGTTGAATGACGTCATTGAAACGTAATTTATGAAATTAAATTGGTTTTGAGAGAGTTTTTTTATACCATTAAGAAAAAAAGCTTCAAGTTCTGATTTGTACAGCAGTGATAGCCTAGTGATGTGACAGTCGACTGCCAAATTTTAGGTCTCGAGTTTGAACCTAAGTCTGTTTAAGTGTATAATAATTGTCACTTGTTTAAAAAACGGTGAAGAAAAGCATAGTGAGGAAACCAGCATTGCTGCCTGAGAGATACTTCTCAACAGCATGTGAAGCTAAGTCAGCGGCCTATGGGTAGCTTAAAAACTCACACCAGGTTAGTCAAAGCCAGAGAAGTTTTCTCTCTGGAATGGCAGATATCTAAGATGAGTGGTGACCAGTTTTGCATCAGGAGCATCACCTAATTGTTGTCCTTTAAATACATCCTAACGTAGAGTATAATTACAAAATTTCCGTGTCAGACAATGTCCAATGTGGTAACCCATCCATAAACCCACCTTGACTAAAAATTCGCGATGATCCGGTTTTTTCAAAAAAGCTGTATCATATTACCTCCAAGACATAGATATTTGTCACAAACACAGCAGTGGTAGTCAGCCACTATGTCTGAAGGGGTCATAAATTCCAATTGGAGACGTAGAGATATATTTACGAGCGATCTGGTATATTTCCAATTTGTCTTATTTCTTGTATCCACCGCATCTGATCTTGGTTCTCTGGATAACATTTGTTATCGCCGAAGACATCTAGAAATGAATCTAGATCCTTTATAGTGACTTCTCAGGGGCTTATGACAGACCTGCTGAGCATTGCTTCCAAATTTTATTACCATGTTGTGCTTGTCGGTCGAATTGCCGATCGCACTTTGTTTCTTATGTTCGAAGAACTTTTTTTGGTGTTTTGTGCAGGGGTCAAAAATGTACAGATAGGCAATTCGATGGCAAGATTTTTTTTAAATCAAATTTACTTGATTGATAAAAGTTTGATTTTAAGAATGATTGAGAAAAAAAATCTGTGCATTCAAGCACAGAATTTTTTTGTAGATTGGCTAATTAATAGTTTGAGAAATTGATTGCTTAATTAACAATTAATTGCCTTGACTTTATCTATAATACTATAAATTGCATTAATAAACAATTAGCAAAATTGCGTTCCAGATTTGACGCTAACAGACGGAATGACCTTGAAATCATATTTGACGGTAAATGTATTTGCACGGAAAAAAGTAGTCTACCAAGGTCATAAAAATGAAATGAAATTGAATAAAACGTGTATCTTGTATACTGACAGAACGTTTTCTCATCTCGAGTGATAACAGCGTAATAAGGAATCTTGATTCGCTTTGAGCGAGAACTCTTTAACGCCTTAAAACAAATTGAATTGAGACTACAAAGGTGATGAAATGAGTTCTTTTTATATTGGAGAGCGGTGTGAATATTGTGCGTGTAAAATGTGATAGAAAACGGAGTAGGGTGTTGTAGATCTTGGTGAACATTTGCGTAATTTTAGTAAATTACAGGTACCATCAACTATTAATTTCATTGAATTAATATTTTTCTTACTAGCTTTTGCCCCCGACTTTGTCCGAGAGGAGATCGGATATATCGCAATATCAGGAGATCATTTTGAGACAAAAAGTAGCATATGTCCTTCTTCCGGGATGCAATGTATCCCTCTGCCAAATTTTATCGACATCCGTTCAATCGTTTAGGCTTGAAAAGGTCACATACGGACAGACAGACAGCGATAATTTTGAATTTAAAATATTATTATCGAACAGTTGTTCTATAATAATATTTCATATAAAATGGTTGAAAATATTAATATACTCAGCTCAACTGAGCTGAGTATATTATTTTTTCAACCATTTTTTATTTACATAACGATGCGTCAATTAAATCGCATCCATATTCGCTATCACGTCCCATGGTTCCGCCTAACGACACGCCCGCATGAAGCACTTGAGCTGTGAATGTGGGACAGACAAACAAACGCAATGTGTGCTTAATATTATCGAGAATGGTACGCAAAGGTCTCGCAGCAAACAAGCTGCACTATAAATAACGGACCGTAATGATTCTTTATGTGGATATGTCTATGAATATGAACGAGGCTCTTGGCAAAATAATAACAGCCGCACGGGTCGATCATTGGTTAAGCTACGCTTGTCACAGTCAGTTCGTGGATGGGTTTCCTCCCCTCTGTACCTCGAAAAGAACGTTAGGCCTGTGATCCAAAACCCATTCTGATCCATTTTGATCCTTTGGCATTCGTAGATCTTCAGCAGTCATTATGGGTAGTTAGAACCCCAGAAGTCTGACAATTAGTCTGAACAAAGAGTATCGTGTTACCCAGTTACTGAGTTGTGGAGGTCAGGTAGGCAATAATCTGGTATTCATCAGCATCTGGTTAGACTAGAAATCGACCCCAATGTAGTTAGGAAAAGGCTAGGCAGATGGTTTGTCAATGCTAGCCCGGTGAGGGTTCAATTTGTTAGTGTTCAAATACTTTTTGAAGGATTGTGCAGCAGGGCATCGGTTTATATTTCTTGACTTGTAGTACAGAACGAATGAAGCGGTTTTCGCCATTTTAAAGCGGAGCGAAGAACATTAGTATTTAGCTTATTGTATAGCACAGAAATCTCGATAGTTAGACATGCCGCCACTGCCGTGCGGTGGTAGAGCATTCGACTTCCTAGGGCACCCTCCCTAGGAAGTCAAAAAATATGATCTTGCCTGGAAGATTATTAAAACCTTTCTTTTTTTCTTACAACCTTACAACAATTAAAACCATAACAACACGGTTCTATTCCCCGAAGGGATAGGTAGAGATACCTACACATAAATCGCTCATTAAATTCAAAAGGGCCACATTCCAAAAACTTCATTTTTTACAGGAGAGCGTTTTGAAATTTTGGCCGTCGTTTTTTCGTATTATTTTGTAAACCCTGTTTTATATATACATGTGGCATATATCATTCGATGCGTATTTTAAACCGTTATTTACCTATAGTATAATTTTTACTGTAACTTTCACCCAGAAACGTACAAAGTCAAATAAGTCCCTTTTGTATATAAAAATGGTCAAAATGTCATATGAATTTATTAAATGAAAGGCCACAAATCACACAAAAAATAAGTTTATTTTCAAACGTTACGTCGCAGTTTTGTTAAATGTTTTAAAAAACATGACATAAAGAATCACACACTTGTGTTACAACAAAAAAAACAAACAAACATGCAAAATCAATCACAAAAAATGGTTTAATTTAAAAAAAAAAACGTGAAAAAATCTAAAAAGTAATCGTTTTCATAGTGAAAATGCTATTTCTGACACTCAGTAACTCTAGTTTGTGATGTTATTAACGTTTTAACGAAATTAATCAATAAAAGTGACTATGTATTATTAAAATGGTGTATTTTGAAAAGCTAATGAACGAAGAGAATGAATGTAATGGTGTGCTCAATGAGGTACAAGCAAATATGGGTTTGGTAAGGGAAATTAGCATGGATGAAGTAAGAAAGGCAGTTCAAAGTATGAAAAATGGAAAGGCAATGGGCCCAGATGATATACCAGTAGAAGTATGGAACCGTTTAAAAGAAGATGGATGTATGTGGTTGACTTTATTCTTCAATAAGTTGTTGCGAGAAATAGTGATCCCACAAGAATGGTGCAATAGTTCGCTAGTGCCCATCTTCAAAAATAAAGGTGATGTACAGGACTAAAACAACTATCGAGGGATAAAGCTGATGTCCCATAGTATGAAGGTATGGGAGAAAAGAATGCGAGAGGAGAGCGAGATTACCCCAAACCAGTTTGGGTTTATGCCAGGTCGAGGGAACAATGGCCGCTACTTTTGCACTCCGCCAATTGTGTGAGAAGTACAGACGTGCACACAAAAACTTGCACATGGTGTTCATTGATCTAGAGAAAGCGTATGATAGGGTACCTCGGGATGTCGTGTGGTGGGCCTTGAAAGAGAAAGGTTTGCCCGGGAAGTATGTAGAGTTAATTCGTGCTATGTACAGCCAATCTCGTACATACGTTCGGTCGGATGCTGGCAACACCGACAAGTTCAATGTGGCGGTAGGCTTGCACCAGAGGTCGGCTTTAAGCCCTTACCTCTTCCTTTTGGTTATGGATGCTCTTACGGCGGACATACAGGAAGAGACACCATGGTGCATGCTATTTGCCGATGACATCATTCTTGTCGGTGAAGATGGACCTGAGATCCAGAGCAGACTGGAGAAATGGCAACGGAAACTTGGTGATTGTTGGCCTGAAAATCAGTAGAACTAAAACTGAGTACATGTTCTGGGATTTCGGCGGTCTCTCCAGTTCTGGGGCCATAGCGCTTGATGGCGTGCTCCTCCCAGTTTGCTCCGACTTTCGGTATCTCGGTTCACTAGTGCAAAGCGATGGCGAAATAGAAACACTGGGTGGATGAAATGACGGCAGGTCACGGAAACAATTAGTGACTCCCGCATTCCGCTAAAACTCAAGGGGAAGATTTATAAAAGCATGGTTAGACCTGCCGTCTTGTATGGATCAGAGTGTTGGGCCACAAAAGGAATGAATGAAAGACAATTGCATGCAACATGCAGCTGAGATGAGAATGCTAAGAGGAATGTGTGGTGTTACGCGAATGGATAGAATACGGAATGAGTATATAAGAGGAACTTTGAAAGTGACACCGGTGACTGAAAAGTTGTGTGGAAATCGGTTGTCATGGTACGGGCATGTTATGCGGAGGAATGAGGAAAATGTTGTCAGGAAAGTTGTGAGCATGAATGTGGATGGCTACACAAGTAGACCAAAAAAACGATGGATGGATTGTGTGAAAGATGATATGGCTAGGAAGGTAGTGACTACGGAGATGACGACTAATAGAGAAGAATGGAAGAAAAAGACATGATGCGCCGACCCCAAATAAATTGGGATAAGGGCAGGAGAATGATGAGGTATCATTAAAATAACTAATAAAAAGACTGCAAAACAGGCAACATGTTAAAATTCTTACACAAAGAAAATTCTTTAAAAAATATATAACAGAACACACCATGTTAACAAACTATCAATGAGATCAATGTTGTAACTACGAGTAAACGCAGCAATAAACAACAACTATCACCTCTTTATTCAAGCAATGTCACTTACAAAATAAAATGCTTCATAAAATAAAATAAAGTCTTGACTTAGGTACTAGTAATAACGATGAGATCTACGATATTTTTTTTCCGAGTCGTTACAATAAACTCTATAACTAATACGTATTTAAAATTAAACATCTTCTTAAATCAGTCTCAACTTACATACAATACAATGTTTTAATTAACATAACAGTTGTTAATAAAAGTGAAACATCAGTGTTATTTAAAACATCTTTTAAATTTGTAGAACCACAAGTCTGAACATACTTACCTACATAACATAACAGTTATGTTAGTTAAAAACTTGCTTAATCATCAGTATCAGTCTTAGGAGACTAATAAAACATCTTATAGATTTTTATAAAAAGATTCGTAGTATTTCGGGATCACATCCTTTTCAATTAATTTTATAATACCCTGTTTTTTTGTCTCAGCAACTTGTAGCTGAGACAAACTTTGTGCCATTGTGTGTTGAAGTTTGAAGATCTTCATTTTTTGTTCTGACCATGTTCAAAATCCGATGTGCGCGACTATTCATTCTATGAACAAATAAAAAGTCATACGATGATGTAGGTAGGTAGCTGGTAGGTAGGAAAAATTAAAAAACTTGCTCAGCTAATTGAAATTTGACCAGGACCACTTTTGTCGGGTCATCAAGCAATAAAGAAACTGTTTAATAAAAATACTGCACTTTGTTATAAACATATTATTTTTTAGACATGACACACGAACATCAAAACAGCCACTAAACAAAAAGTACCTAATTGTTCAAACAATTCTTACCAAAATTAAGGTAATTTTACATGCAAAACAGACATATTCCAAATACTGCACTTTTGTTTCAATAAATGATTATCAAAATTGTAGTATTTAAAATCAAAAGAAACGCATTCCAAAATATGGCACGTTTCCTTATAAAATAATATTGTACTTACGTGTTTTCTTTATTAAAGACGGTCACATTTCATAATATGGCACTTTTCACTATAATTTATCACTTCTACACCAGTTGCTTTCCGGAATGTGGCCTTTTTAAATAAAGATGACGTGCGGTCACGCAGACTGCCGGGTCGCAACTAAAAATATGACCGTTTTGCTCTGAAGTCAGTCGTCATTGTGTCAAAATGGCCAACGGGCATTGTGTGATTGGACCATTTTAAACGGTAAAGCTATGGGTGTCTTTTTCGAAAATAAAAATTTGACCAATTTTGATACGTTTTATGCAATAAAAACGATTTTGATTTTTTTCGGAATGTGGCCCTTTTTAATTTAATGAGCGTTATATTGTACCCCCATTTCGCCAAGTATGTTTAAGTTTCACAAATCTATTGCTATCAACCGGGCACAAATCGAAGCTCCAATCTTAATATCTTAGCTTAGATTCCAGATAGAAAAACATAATAAGACTTTGTCCGACCCTGGAATCGAACCTATTAGTGCGCTACTGCTGAGCATGAGGTCCTGCCTCATGCTCAGCAGTAGCGCCTGCAACGAGCAAAGAGCAACGAGTCAGTCAATTAGTCTGTAGTTGTAATAATGACATACTGCGGCGGTACCTAATGATTCTGACGGGCCGGTGTCCCACAAAACCTGATATCGACTATCGTGCCGGTTGAATAGTTATTCTGAATGAATTAATTTCACATCGGCAGCAATATTCAAAGTTACATGTATTGAATACTGACGATTTGTTAACACCCACGTTTTTTCATTTATAAAACTGTAGATAACACAAAAATATCGTCCATACGATGAGGTACTACGCTTCGATGGAAAAATTAAATCCCCACATTAAGCTATATCAAGCTATAAATCAAAGAGCTATGAATTATTGCCCCGAGAGTGTTCTGTACAGTAAATGTGTCGTATGTACCTATTATGTGTGTGTGCGTTACATGGTGTGTGTGCAAATTATGATTAACGACTTTGAAAGGCGTCTACAGATGTCCCACTTTTACAGTTTGAAGGCGTGGCAAGCGTTAAACGTTTAATTTTACGGGCCACATGTACTCATAAATTAGGGTGAATTTGGAGACAATTATGAAAGGGGAAAATGGATAGGAAGAAATATGAAAGCTAGCATTTTTTATTAATTAATATAATTTTTATTAAAAAAAAAATTAATTTGTTTAAGGCAATTCTCCTATTTCGATCATTTATATGTAATAATACCTAATCAAAGGGGGTATAATTTTATATATATTTAGGGGGTTATAAGTTAGAAAATCATTAAATCATTACGATACCTAGTTTGCCATAGATAAGACTCAAAACTCCTTAACAAAAATATCCTTAAAAGGCTATTTTTGACAAACTAGTGATATAAAAACAAAGCTGTTGTCTAATGCTACGGCACTAATAAGTATTTAATTGCTCGTAACCAAGCTACGTAGTTGCTACGGCGTAGCAAGGCTACGCAAGCTACGCGACGCTTGGCTGTCTTCGAACTTCAACTTTTGTGTTGATGAATGACACTTTTATGTGGCTGTTTTTACAATAGTACAGTTGATACACATATACATAAACAAACTTAGACCTTCATCCTATAGGAGTAGTTAGAAACTACTGAATGCCACCTGCTACGATCCTTATTATATATACAACGTGTGTTTCGTTTACGTTCATATATCTGGTCTTCCATGCACGCCGGTAGGTACTTTGCCAACGCACTTTCCCAAAAAGAATAACCGCTACACCCCCTCCCGGGCGTATCTACTAACATTTGTCTCATTCATTCAATAAGTTGGTCTTGTAATAAAATTTAGATTGTATCTAATAAATAAATATTGAATTTAATCTCTTTATCCTCACTGTGGAATGCTCAGACAGCTCGTTGTAGACTAAACCAAGTGGATAACTATATATCTGCGACAGTCATACGACAATTTGATCCATTAAGCCGTTGGATACAACTGGATTAAACCGATTCTGCTCACGAGAAACTGTGTGGAGACATTAAGGCTATCAAACGATGTCCAGGCGCTGCCATGTTAGACATGTCTGGAATTCTGGATAGGACTTTACCTTACTTCATCTTAAATGGCGGAGTGCGTGTTAATATGACTATAGCTGTCGCTTTTATTTTGCATGGCAATAGCGGTTTTAACCGGCGACATGTGATGAGTACCAAAGGTACACCTCTGCTCAAATCCTTTAAGGATACAAGGCCTGGTGTTATTTCAGTCACGGGTAGTTTAATAAACACCCCTTTTTCGTAGGAATTACAGACGGCCCCTGTGCAGGGCCTCCATGGAGGAAGTTGAGACAGCAGATTGCACACCAACGGGTGGTCTCATACAGGGCAAAGTATTTCGGTGATCCAGGTACCCTCCGTGAGATTGTCACTAACACCAAGGAGGATTTTTTTACGTTTACCGAAGTATTTTTATGAAGACTATTCAAGGTATACTAGGAGAAGGTAAATAACACCACTGGATTGATATCAAACTTAAACTGTAACTATAATATCGGTACAATATCTAGGTATATTGTACCGATATTATAGTTACAGTTTAAGTTGAGTGTTAGCAGTGGTTATCAACAGAACATGGTATGTGATTATATTACCGAATCACAATCTATGTCTCGGCTAACGATTCACTTTGCATGACCTAGCTAAATGCCGGTAACGAAACCATAGCGCGATTTAATTCGACGCCAACGCCATCTATCAAAGACCGCGACAACTCTGAATACTTGTTAGTGAATTGTAAATAATCGCGCAATGATTCCGTTTCTCGCACGAACAACCATAGATAATTATTGTTGTTCTTTTTTTTTCAACTCCTACACTTAATCTTCTTCTTAATAAAAATCTTAAATAAATTCATTTACTTCTAGACAACGCAGAGCTTCGACCGCTTTTCTGATGGAAGTGAATACTAATCCGTCTCTTTAGGGATTAAAAGTTTGTATGGAAGTTCATTATTTTTCCGATGGTAAAAACCCATAGAGCACATGGTTTGTACACTAATAAATAAACATAGCAACAGCTGATACCGAAATGTTTACCGGCTTATTATTCTGACTGTACAAGGCTGGGACTCAGAAATGTTTGCGGTTACATTTACATACAACTGTGTCTCTTATTTCATTCGATATAATGTTGGGGTTTTATTTTATTTTATTTTATTTATTTCTTGGTTTATACTGTTCAACCGAAATAGCACAAGCAAACATACTAGTCAAGTGCACAATATTAGGTGATAGACACAGCATGCAATAACAATATTGTATTTAAAAAAGCTACGTTGGTTATAATTACGGAAATGACGATAATCTTCATACCATTTTAACATGAACAATAGACAATAGTTGAGAAAATCGTGCGTTACATATACGTTTAATCGTTATCTACATTAAAGGGGCTCTTAAATTTTAGAAGTGTGTTGCATCAAATTTCGATCTTCTCATTACAGTTGTTAGGGTTCATACTCGGCTGCCAGCTCTTCAATTTTATCAAATGGACAGTTTGTTGGGTTGCCAAATAAAATCAATCGGATTTTCCTTGCTTCGACTAGTCTGGGCTGAAGTCTACTTAAAGAATTCAAGACAGTCAACCGAAGAATCCAGCCTGCCAGTAAGTTTTTTTTTATTTATCTGGTTTAGACTTGGGACATTGGACTCAGTTAGCTTTACGACGTCTCACTGAAACGTATTTTTAATTAGGTAATTGTGATGCTAAGTGCATCAGCAATAATCGAAGTTTGGTGTCACAGAAAATAAATTCAAAAGTCTTCAAATAGACGAACATCGGAATTCGTTCAGGATCGAGTGAGCAAGTCGGGTCACGGCCGACGACATTATAATAATGTGTCATGCTTCGTTGAGCAGATAATGTTAGAGAATTTAGCTGGATAGATATGACAGCTGTCAAAGTAAGCTGGAAGGGTGTCAGAAAAAACAGTTTTGTGAAAGTTAGACAACATAGGGACTTTGAAAGATGCAAGTTGAATATTTGTTTTTAAGTTTTTTCTTTATTGCAAGGGTTTTTAGACCCACGCGCGCCTCAAAGAGATGTCAGCATATGAAGGGGCCCCCCAGGGCCAAGCCTGCCGGGTAAGCGGGATTGTCCGAAAGGGTTACCGCTACCCCGGAACATAAAGGGCTACGAAAGGAACATGGATGGGTTTTAGGATGATTTCCCAGCCTTAAAAAAAAAAAAAGGATTTTTAGACGGGTTGGTTGTTAACAAAAAATAAAACAAGTGGCTACAGTTTTTATACGCGAAAACCTTCCACTTAAAAGCTTATAAAAATGTTAACGTAAGATTAACCGCAAAAATGCTAGCTTTTTCCAGTATCATGTATTTAAACTAACTACCTCCATACCGGTAGTACACCAACATAATTCCACATTTTGGGCATTATCAGAACATGCGCAGAATGGCTTTTTTTTTTTTTTTTTTTTTTTTAAGGCTGGGAAATCATCCAATGACTGCTCCCGCTCTGGGTGGAGCGGAAGGGAGTGTCAGACTCTTACTGACTAAAACCCATCCATGTTCCTTCCGTAGCCCTTTATGTTCCGGGGTAGCGGTAACCCTTTCGGACAATCCCGCTTACCCGGCAGGCTTGGCCCTGAGGGGCCCCTTCATATGCTGACATCTCTTTGAGGCGCGCGTGGAACATATACGCGCCGTACGGCACGGGTCTGGTGCTGATCGGACGGTGAGTCACCCATTACTCACCGTCCGCAGGCCCGCGCCTACGGTGGCCGGGAGTCGTCACGTGGCTCCCGACGCCCGGAGCGTCTCCCGCGGCGGCTGGGACGGGAGGACCTTTCTCTCTCCCATCCCGCCACCTCCTTCGCGAGCATAACTTTTTCGCAGAAGGAGGTGACTGCCTCCCACTCCCTCTCGCCCCGGACCATGGCTTGCACCAGGGCCGGGCGCGAGAGGTCGCCGCCGCCGATCGCCTCTACGAGGACACGGCGGTGCTCCGCCCAAGCGGGGCAGGTTTGCACCGTGTGCTCTACCGTGTCCTCTAGGCGATCCTCGCAGTGGTGACACCCGGGCGTTTCCTCCCGCCTGATGATGTGCAGGAACCTCCCGAAACATCCATGTCCGGTGAGGACCTGCGTCAGGCGGAAGGTGAGGGCGCCGTGACGCCTCTCTAGCCACTCCTCAAAGAGGGGCCTTACCGCCACTATCGTGGCGTGCCCTGCGCTGGGTTGCGACAGTCGCTGATTCCAGGCCGCCATGAGATCGCGCCGGAGGTCCGTCCGCTCCGCCGCAATTTGCTGCAGAAACGGAGTTTCCCCCCGGCTTAGTACCTCCGCGCGCCACTCGTACAGGCGCGCGAGGACTATCGCCTCCAGATCCCACGGCGGCAGTCCGGCAAGGAGGCTCGCCGCCTCGCCCGAGATCGTGCGGTATCCCCGGATTAGCCGAATGGCTACCACCTTTTGGGGCGCGTTCAGGTAGTGGGCGGCTCGCCGCCGCAGTGAACGCGCCCACACCGGGGCCCCGTAAAGGGCCATGGACCGCACGACTCCCGCGTAAAGCCTCCGGCAGGAGGCGTTTGGCCCCCTCAAATTGGGCAAGAGCCGCTTTAAGGCGGCCCCAGTCCGTTCCAGCTTGGGGGCCAAACGTCGGAAATGCTCCACGAAATTCCATCGGCTGTCGAGGACCAGACCCAGGTATTTCATCGTGGTCTCGACGCCGATGTGAACCCCTCCTACCGTAAGTTGGGATCCCGATGGTGGCCTATTCCGAGGCCCATGAAAGGACATGGCCTCGGATTTGTGCAATGCCACCTCGAGACCCAACTGCCGGATCCTCTCAACGACTATCGCAACACCGCGTGTCATCGCGTCGGCCGCCGCCTGATGCGACCTTCCCTGCGCCAAGACCAGCGTGTCGTCAGCGTAACAAATTACGCTGACGCCGTCAGGGAGGTCGGCCCGCAGCACCCAGTCGTAGCCGATGTCCCACAGGTGCGGCCCCAGAACCGATCCCTGTGGGACACCGCACGACATCTCTCGCCGGTTCCATTCCCCATCGCGACCGGGGTAGATGACGGCTCTGTCCGTCAGGTACGCCCCGACTATTCGACGGAGGTAGGTCGGCACCCGGTGATACCGGAGTGCTTCCCCAATGCAACTCCAGGGCAGGGTGTTGAAAGCGTTGGCGATGTCGAGTGACACCGCCACGACGACCCTACCCTGGGACACCGCGTCCCCCGTCGTGAGGGCTCTAACGCGCATGATGGCGTCCACCGTCGAGCGCCCCTTGCGGAAGCCAAACTGGCAGTCCGCAAGGTCCGGCCCCGTCCTTCCAAGGTGCCCGACGAGGCGGCCCGCAATAATTCTCTCGAAGAGTTTGCCGACCTCGTCGAGCAGCACTATGGGCCGGAATGCGGACGGAGAGTCCGCAGGGCGCCCTGGCTTCTGTATAAGGACCAGCTTCCCCGTCTTCCAACGGAGCGGAAACTGGCCTCTTTCCATGCATGCGCTAAAGAGCGCCTCCAGGCGGGGCCCGAGAGCCCCTGAGGCCAGGACCCAGGCTTTACCAGGCAAGCCGTCGGGTCCTGGGGCGGTATTCTTGGCCTTGAGCCTTCCAACCGCCGCTCTCAGATCTACCTCGGTCACTTCGGGGATGTCGTCGTCGTCCTCGTGGTCCGCTTCGGGCGGAGCCATAGGCGGGGGAGTATGCTCCCCCCGTGAGGGGAACAGAGCGCTCACCCCCTCCTCCACCAGCTGGGGGCGGAGACTCTGCGTCAGAGGGGGGGCCCAGGTGCGGAGCTTGTTCCGCACCATTTTATATGGGCGCCCCCATGGATCTCTATCCAGAGTCCCCACCATCTCCTCGCGGGCCGAGTCCTTGGCCCGCTGGACAGCTTCTTGGAGGGCGGTCTTCGCCGCTCTGTACCCCTCGTACAGCTCCGCCTCCGTGGCTGCCGCATCCGGAGGGCGGATGCGGAGCCTGCGGTGCCTGGTGTACAGGTGGCGCACCTCGACGCACTCCTTGCGAAGTTCTTCCACCTCTTGCGACCACCAGTACACCTGACGTCGGGCGCATCCTGGCCGGACTCGGGGCATTGCCACGTCGCAAATCTCGGACATGGCCTCCCGGAACCACTCTGCCTCGTCGTTGATGTCGGCAGGCCTGACCGGTGATGACACCCAGGCCTGCACGATCGAGGCTTCCAGGAGGAGCTCCCGGCCCAGCTGCTTCAGCGCCCACCGCGGACCACTCGGGGCCTGTCGGACCGGCGCGCTTGAGGTCTGGGTGGAGACGTCGAACCGGATATACCGGTGATCGGAGTAGGTCTCCACCTCCTCTACTACGCGCCAGTCAAGGACGCACTGTGACAGAGCGGGGCTCGCGAACGAGATGTCCACAACGGACTCACCCCGCATCCGCACGCACGTGGGAACAGAACCCCGATTGAGGACGGCTAGGCCTGCTTCCAGAGCCCAGTCCTCCACCATCCTACCCCGCACATCCGTGTAGCGGGAACCCCAGGCCAGGCTTTTGGCGTTGAAGTCCCCGAGCACTAGCACGGGGAAGGGATGGCTTCTGGAGACGACGACACTCAACTCTGTGAGAGAGTTGTGGAACTCGGCGAGAGTTCGGTTCGGAGAGTAGTACACTCCCACTACCACAATCTCTCCGAACCGTGCTGCGACGCACCCCTGTCCCTTCGAGACGCCCTCGAGGGACGGGGTGCCGGCGGCGGCCGACGAAGTTATGGCCACTGAGCCGCTCAGGTCCTCCACCCAGTTATCCCTGGGCGGGACAAAGTACGGCTCAGCGACCACGGCGATATTAATCGACCACTGCGCCATGCTCTGGAGCAAGAGGTCCTGTGCACAGGCGCAGTGGTTGATGTTCGCCTGGAGGAAGCGGAGTGGGGCCATCACTCCTCCATGTTGACTCCCCCCTGAGTCCCCTGCGAGGGTCCCTCGGCAGTGGCATCGGCGGCGGCGGCGGCGGCGACAGTGGCGGCAGCGGCGGCGGCGACGGTGGGGGTGGTGGCGAAGGGCCTACCTCTCCTCCTGGTCCCGGCAGGCGGGGCGCAGGACTTGCTCCCCGCCCGGTGATCGGCCGGCTTGCCAGCAGCCGCACATGCGACGCAGTGCGGCGCGGCGTTGCAGGAGCCGGCCGTGTGACCGGGCTGACCGCAGCGGAAGCACAAAGTGCTGCGGTCCACCTCCGAGGTGCATTGGACACCGACGTGGTGCCCGACGAGGCAACGGTAGCACCTCAGAGGTCTGGGCTCCAGCAGTTTGACCTGCGCGCTCACCCAGCCCACCAGGAGTCTTCGGCCCTCCACAATTTTGCTGGCCGCCGTCACGGGGCAGCTTACCGTTACGGTTCGCATGCCCGTGAAGTCAGGGCGTATGGTGCCTGCCTTAATTTGGTCGGCGAGACACCCGCCCGTCCTGACGACGGCGGCCACCACCTCTTCCTCCGTGACGGAGTCATCCAGGCCCATGATGCGCAAATCTGCGCATTTCACGGGCCTGGAGACCCGAGCCTCCTCCGCGTTGAGGGACGCCCTTAGCTTCTCAGCTAGGGCGTCAGCGGTGGGGCCACTTGTCGCACCGGGGATCTCCAGCATGCGAGCGCCGGTTGCCGTCACTCTATGCCGGAGGCCCCCGGTGATCCCCAACTCTTGGAGGTCCACCGCCCCACGTGCTTTGGTGAGCACGTCGCGGTACGTGACGCCCCTCTTGACCGCGTCCGGCTGTAGTGTGATGACTACAGCCGCGGTCTTTGGGGCGCGGAGTCTCACCGCGACGGCTCGCTCCTTGCGGCGCCGCCTCTTCTCCTTCCTCCTCGCTGCCTTTGCCGCCTTCTTTTTCTCCCCGACCACTTGCCACTCGGCATCGGTCGCGGGAGGCCCCGGGCGCCGGGGAGAGGGCTCTGGGACCCTAACCACCTGCGCCGGTGGGGACTTTTTGCCCTTCTTGGCCTTGGTCTGCCGGGCCGACGTCGGGGCCTTGCCGGACGGCGCCGCTTTTGCCGGCGCCGAGGCTGTGCCTGACGGCCCGGGTTTCGGGGCGGCAGCCGCCGCAGCGGCTGCGTACGAGGCCGGCTTCGGGCCTGTGGCCGTCCTTCCAGGCGCCAGAGACGGGCGCAGGACGATTCCCGCGCAGAATGGCTGAGGTAAGCTTGTAAGGTCGGTAAGAAAAGTCGCTTATCTTACACTTCGTAGTATAAAAAAACATTGTTTACTGATGAGACTTTTGTATCTAACTGATCAAAGATTTGATTAAGTACGTTCATCATCATAATTATTATTTAGGTACTTACATTCCACCATTCTCATCTTGAATTACACCACCAATCATGTTTACTTAAAACCACCCAGAAAAGTTAAACATTTTGAATAAATCCTAAAGGCTGCCACAAAACACCCTAACATAACGCTTGTATATTCCGAAGTATTAGGCAGAGGTGTACCGACGTTTTTTCAGAAAAACTCCTTCGACAATTCAAAAGTGCCAGTATTTGATTAAATTGAAATACCTACATACTTTGAGGTTGAGTTTGAAATACTATTTTTGTTCTTTCAATTAATCATAAAAAAAAAATTTAATGTGGGTATCTTTTTTGCTATCAACACGCTAAGAAGAAGAAGAATTAATCATTCGCGAAGAAGAAAAGAGTTAAAAACCGTCAAAGAATTTCAAATGTCAAATGTATTCAGCAATGTTTTTGCCGACCGTACGTTCTTAGCGGTACCTTTATATTATCATGTGCTCACCCTAATTTAATACTTGCACATATTTTGGAAATGTGTTTTGAATACTAAAGAGTCAAATATAGTTAATATTATTTAAAAAATTGCTCTTCGTGTCTTGTCTTGCATGAGCGCGGCTTTTTATGCGGTATTCAACATCATTTAGAGAATGTTGTGTTGTGTTGTTGTTGTTGTGTGTGTGTGTTGTGTTGTTGTTGTTTTGTGAGTGTTGTGAAACATTTTTTCTTTCTTTCTTTTCTTTCTTCTTACTAAATTTGTGTCATTTTAATATTTAACTTAGATTTATCATAAAGAAAATCTTTATGTTTTGTCAAGTCATAGGACAGTGTGAAACAAGAACGGGTCACTAGTTAATAAAGCGATTTGTTCATGCAGAATAAATATTTTTCTTTCTTCATCATTATTCTCCACAATTAACCACTAAAATTAAAATGAAATCTCTCCTAACTTGGGTTAGCTTCATGTAATATCTAGACTAATGTTTCAATATAAAAGTTTCACCCCTAATTTGGTTAACAAATCTTAATAATTTCTAGCGAATCTGAAATTCCAAATGTGCTTAGTATTTTATTTAGTTTTTTTTTTGTGGAAACGTATGGAATATTGAAAAGAGATGAAGTTTATTTACTAGCTAGCTTTCGCCCGTGACTGCGTTCGCTTGTCGACGGCACAAAAATAACAGCCATATTATTATGATTTCTCCGTACAAATGGTGAATCCTCGTTACCTACACTCCTCTCCGTACTTCCTTCCTTCGTATTTTCTTCTTTCTCTCTATTAGAGGAAGAATTTTCAAAAATCCATTTTTAGCTTAAGCTTGGTTTCTTATAACAACAACGTAACTCGACGCCGTCACAAGCAGTGCAGTCGTTTTTAAGTTTGTGATTAATACGTATTAGTTTATAGTTATCATTTTTATACGTATACTGGGTGTAACCGAAAGGGTATATAGTATACATACAAAAGGATATGCTACAGACCACTAAACTGAACAACGTTTAGTATCGGACAAACTCAGAAATCGTGAAAAAAAAATCAGCTGTTTCCTACATTTCGACGAGTCACGTAACCAAAAATGTATAGAACAGCTGATTTTATTTTTGCGATTTCGGAGTCGTACTGTGTTTTATGGGCCTTCGTTGTCTGAAATAAAAGATAAATAAATAATAACTATCTGTGTCCCACAGCCCAATCCGTTCAGTAATTTGAGCTACATATGTGTTGATAGATTAGTCATTCAGTGAGGGCTTCCTTTTATTTCTACAGAAGATTTAATTTAATTTCGAAGAGTTAGGGATGTTTTTTTTGCTGTGACCTGGTACAAATCGATACTGAACAAGTTAAACGGACTTTTTTCGTGAAATATGATTGCAGATCTTATTGGGCCATGGATAAATTAATGTACACAGTCTGTTTTTTTAATGATTGGCGATATGCCAACCAGAAACTATGAATATTTTTTCATTTGATTAACATAAAAAAACGAAAACGGAAACTAGGAAGAGACGGTCTACTAGAATGACATATGGTGACCTTCCTGGTTAACTAGAGAACTGGTGACGTACTGGCGTAAGGTCAGGTGCGTATATGTAGGAGTGCGTGTATGACCTGATGTATGAACGTAAAAAAACCTAAAGGATTGTGTAAGGATCGTAACAGGTGGCGTCCTGTAGTTCCTGCCTACATCATTAGGAAGAAGGCGTGTGTTTACATATGTATGTGTATATCTGTAAGACGTGCAAAAACTTTTGAATGCACCGAAAGATATTCGAAATTTGAAGACAGAGATTTTGAGTTCTCTTGTTCTTCTTTCCGTGTCGATGGTATTTTTAATATTATTAAATTGAATGCGCCCAGTAGGTTGCCACATATAACGCAGCATCAGTGGCATTCTTTAGGTCATCCAAGTTGCAGGTGAACGGGCACTTAGGACACTCCAGCAGGTGGGGCATGGTCTGGTCAGAAGCTCCGCAATCGCACTGGGTTTTGAGTGGATCAGTAAAACCCCACTTCTACAGGTTGTGCCTGCCGCAGCCTACTTGGGTGCGCAGTCGATTGAGAGCTTTCCATATAGGCCACTGCAGATCACGTTCGGGAGGCAAATGTTCCTGGGGTTTTGCGAAGTCGGGAGGTGGTGGATGCTTCTCTTCCCATAATTTCCTTCCCTCGTTGGGAGGTTTATAATTTCTTAATAATAATAATAATATCATTTATTTGCATGAAATATGGTGCTCATAGATCTCATAACAATATACAGTACTTCATATTCCGCCTACTAAATTCAGCATGCAAATTTAGATTGTGCCATAATTTTACGAGTTAAATAATAATTGAAATATGTGACGATGGGAAAATGTCAATAAATTAAAATACAAATGTCAAAATAAATACACTCGAGAGCAATGAATCCGGGTCACTTAAAGAATGTTAAAAATCTCGGAAACTAAAAATGATAGGTTAATGCAATAAATTGTATTTAATAGACAATGTAATACTCCTTAAATGAAAGTAAAAAAAATATGAGTCACCATACATTTTATTAACACAAAATTACATAAAGAAAAAAACTGCTGATCTCTCCTTAAAACAAAAATAGGAAACATGAAATTTTTGAACTTTATTACGATTTTCTTGAATTTTTAACCGACTTCAAAAAGGAGGAGGTTCTC
The DNA here is from genome assembly GCA_951799385.1 of Hyppa rectilinea. Lineage (NCBI taxonomy): Eukaryota > Metazoa > Arthropoda > Insecta > Lepidoptera > Noctuidae > Hyppa > Hyppa rectilinea. The sequence continues at coordinate 19,034,420 of OX637309.1, read as the reverse complement.
AATTCGGATGTTTGTATTTTATTTTTTTTTATGTTTGTTCGCGCATAACTCCGTTGCTTGCTAACCGATTTGAAAAATTCTTTTTTTGTTGGAAAGGGTATACTTTCCAAATGGTCCCATAAATTTTTTATCGAAATCGGATAAGCGGTTTTTGAAAAATCAACAAATTCTAAAAAAAATCCTACTTAATATAATGTGGACGATGTTCTAATAAGTTCCTGTCACTGTAATTTACATACCAGGTTGTGGTATTAACATTTTTTGTGTAGGTACCACAACTAAAATAATACTTCGTATTGCCTCCTCGTGCTTCCATTACTGCGTTTACGCGGTTTGGCATGCTGTACACCAAGTTCCTTATACGATTTTGGGGAATATTCTCCCATTCCTCTGTGAGAGCAATTTTGAGCTCACGAAGCGTGATTGGGGGAGGGTTTCGTTGTTTTACGCATCTGCCTAGCTCGTCCCAAGCATGCTCGATCGGGTTGATATCCGGGCTGCGCGCTGGCCACTCCATACGAGTAATGTTCATCTCTTGAAGGTAGTCATTCACAATCCTACCTGTATGAGGTCGGGCATTGTCATGCATAAATATAGCATCCTCACCTAAATTGACCATAAATGGACCAACGTGATCATTGAGGATTTCTTCCACATATCTTACGCTAGTTAAAGAGCCGTTTTCTATGATCACCAGCTCTGTGCGACTTTCAGAAGAAATTCCGGCCCATACAAGTACAGACCCACCACCGTAGGCTACTTTTTCTTCGATGCATGCTTGCTTGAATCTTTCCCCTGGTCTTCGATACACTCTGTGTCTTCCATCGTGCTTGTAGAGCATAAATTTTGATTCGTCGGAGAACATAACTTTTGACCAATCTTCAATACTCCAATTTACGTGGCCCTGGGCATATCTTAGTCTTGAAATACGATGCCCACGCTCCAGTTTAGGGCCGTTTGCAGGTCTCAGGGGTTTTAAGTTAGATTCAGCAAGCCGACGTCTTACTGTCCATGCACTTGGGTTACTTCCTCCGAGGCGTCGAAACTGATTTGTGAGTTCAGTTCCTGTGAGAAAGCGATTTCGAAGCATGGTGTTCACCAAGTATCGGTCTTCTCGTGCTGTGGTACACCTGGTTCTGCCCGTTCCTGGTCTGCGTAGGTTAGAACCAGTTTCTTCGTAACGTCGGAGAACTCTTTGTACTGTTGACAGCGACACACCGACAGTCCTGGCTGTATCGCGCTGACTCCAGCCGGTTTCCAGCATTGTAAGTATTCTGGTGCATTCTTCAGGCGTAAGCAACATAATTTCAGCTTGAATAATGAATATAGAGCACTATCAACATGGTTTATGTACCCACATAAATGACAGATTACAAACAAAAGCAAAACCAAATGCTGTAATTTCGTAGTTCCATCTTCGAAAGTGGCCCTTTTTCAAATTTGATTTTTTTATGATATAACTTTACAAAAACTAAGAAGTTTTAATACCTTCATTTAAGGAGTATTACATTGTCTATTAAATACAATTTATTGCATTAACCTAGCATTTTTAGTTTCCGAGATTTTTAGGATTCTTTAAGTGACCCGGATTCATTGCTCTCGAGTGTATTACAAATGTCAAACTCAAAAAAACACTAATGTTTGTCCTGGATGTTACTTGTTGAATTAAATAAAGGTAGATAAAATAATAAACAATTCCAGGTACAACTTTATGAATGGATATGTAAGAACTAGTGGGTAGCAATTTAACTTACCGCTAGAAAAAGGCCTCGAGACACCAAAGTGTACCTGTACTCTGGTATGTGCACTCACACACGTGTTTCACTGCATTGTTCACGGTAGGCCTCGCGCTCTTCATAAGATGGTCAGAGTGCTTCAGGAGGTGCACCTTGCATTCATGGCTAATGTGATCATGGAAGTGAATAGGAGCAAGGTAGACAGATTCTTAGAGTTTTAGGCCATAGGCGCATTGATCATGAAGTTTAGTATACGATAGCAAAAATACGTATTTTTGTGCGATTCGCTGAAGAGGTATGAGGAACAGGGTGTTAAGTTCACTCAACCTCGATATAAAAGTGAGGATCGTCCGACCAGGCGGGTGCTGTGGACCAGACCCATGCCGTTCGGCGCGTACATGTTCCGCGCGCGCCTCGAAGAGATGTCAGAATTAAGGAAGGGCCCGTTAGCCCGAAGCCGGGTAAGCGGGTTTGTCCGAAAAGGTTACTGCCATCCCGAGACATAAAGGCAAAAAGAGGAACATGGATAGGTTTTAGTCAGTAAGAGTCTGACACGTCCTTCCGCCCAGAGCGGGAGGAGTCATTTGATGATGTTCCACCCTAGAAAAAAAGGCGCGTGCTGTATCTGGTGGGCTACTGCCAGAGAATTGATGACGAGACGTCGTGGAATAAATATGCTAGTCGCGTAGTAAACTGCTTACGCAATGCGTGATATCAGGTTGATGCAGAGTTCGCATGTGGCGATGTATATTACAGGTATGTGATAGTTAGGAATGCGGAAATTGTCATCCGGTACTTAAGTTTCGAATGTGATTGTGGATGGTTAAAGACCAAAGGGTTTATTCCGCTACTCCCCCCTGAGAGAACACCCCTCAGGGGGGAATACTGAACCGTAATGTAAAAATTAGTTTGGTAGTGTAAGAAATCCCCCTTATCAGTTTTGATTATTTCACTTTTCCCCCTTATTCGTAATATTAATTGAGAGGAACACCAAAGAAGCGATGGAAGGACTGTGTGAAAGATGATACGAGATTACTACTAATAGAGAAGTATAGATGAAAAAGACGTGTTGCCAGACCCCAAATCAATTGGGATATAGGTAGGACATGATGGTGGTCTCTGTTGATCTTCTCAATAGAACTTTATTCTTTGTAAACAATTTAGAAGTAACTGATTAACTTTTTAACTGAACATAATTCCTTTAAATATTCTGTAACGACGTACTAATCAATCCAATTTCTTCTCAGCGTGAGTAATATTGAAGTAAGAAATACATTTTATATACCTTCCGTCTTTTATTTCTTTTGACTATGTTTCTTTGTCACAGGTGTGGCGGTAAAATTAAATTAATCACACAAGCGACACTAGACGTGTCGTTTTTATTTTTCGTCATTATAAAAGATGGCGGCTGCACTGTTAGTGACACGTCGCAGCAAAACGTGTCGTCTTCATAAAAAGGAATACGTTATGTTCTCATTAATTCCAGTTTCCTTATGACACCGAGAGTGTTTTGTTTCTCGCGGGGCGTGTGTGTGAGGTGAGTGTACATATCTTTCTGCAACTAGGTAGATAGTATGTACATGATATATATGTACATTATTTATTAGTTTATTTAGTAGTAGAAAATATGTACATTATTTATTTAGGTACATCTGATCTTTACATACAAATTCCCTCCTCCCTGTCTTACCCTTCTTCACTAGGATTTTAATACGAATTTAATGGATTTTAATTCAGTTTTTGTCAATAGATAGAGTGATGGAAGGTTAATAATATTTATAGTTTTACTAACTTTCACTTGCGGATTCACCCGCGTGATGGTGTCTACATTGCACTTGTGTGAAGGCCGGGTGGGTTGCTAGTCAAAAATAATCGATCCTTACAAATATTCGGCAATAAGTATAGAATACTCTTTAGTATGTTTTTCCTTTTACTTTATGAATTACGAAGAAAAATGCGGCTTAACAACATATCTACCAACTCTTATGTCAATAAAGTCGAGATGCTTCGCCTTAACTCGATGCATATCCTGTTTAATTCCCCACCGACACTCCAATAAGTCGAGACCGCCTATTCGATCACACAAGCCCGTATCTTACATAGATGCTCCAGTATTTCTCTCCGTCACTCGGTATTTGAGTCGAGATTCACAATTGAACATCATTCTAGTATGTGCGGGTCAAGAAATCAAATGAAGATGGATCAAAGAACAGTAAACATGAAAATAAAGACTGTTAGGTAAGTAGGTAGCTTGTGAATTTGTGTTGTTGTTGCTACGCTATCACAGCAAACACACAGTTAACGAATAACCAATTATATATTACTTTGCACCGAATACATCAGTCAAGCCCCATGGCTAAAGACAGAGTCCGTTCACTTTTACAAAAACCTATCAAACCGTTCTATTCATAATTTAAAGGTTCGAATATATAAATCTGCGTAGCCTTTTCCCAACTATGTTGGAGACGGCTTCCAGTCTAACCGGATGCAGCTAAATACCAGTATTTTACATGGAGCGACAACCTATCTGACCTCCACAACCCAGTAACTGGGCAATACGATACCCCTTGGTAAAACTGGCTGTCAGAGTTTCGGGCTTCTGACGACCCGTAACGACTGTCAAAGATGCACGGCTGTCATTTAACGTGCTTTCCGAGGCACGGAGGAGTCTCGGTATGTAAAGATGGTCACCCATCTACTACCAACCCTGGCAAGCGTAGCTTAACCTGATGGATCGACCTCTGCGCCTGTTAGTACCTAGCCACGAGCTCCTTAAAGGTTCAAATGCTGTCAGATTATTACCAGCCATGTTCAACATAAGGTTTCACTCAGGCTCTACAGTACTGTGAAGGTCAGGGGGACCTTCACTTAGGGGGCTCAGGTGGTAGAGCTTGTGTAAGTGTATCGTAGGGTTTACTATCCTACAAAATACAAACACACGGACAGCAGCTATAGAATTATATTGCTTTTAACAAATACATGCGTCAAGCAGGCGGCTACTGACGGGATCATTTTCTTTTATAAAAACCTATCAAACTATTCTATTAATTTAAAAGGTCGAATGCCAAGTTATTTACCAGCCAGGTTCAACAGAAGGTTTCACTTAGGCTTTCATCATCTGCCTAGCCTTTTCCCAGCCATGCTGGGGTCGGCTTCCAGTCTAACCGGATGCAGCTGAATACCAGTATTTTACATGGAGCGACTGCCTATCTGACCTCCACAGCCCAGTAACTAGGCAATACAATACCCCTTGAAAAGACTGGCTGTCAGAATTTCGGGCTTAGGACGACCCGTAACAACTGTCAAAGATGCACAAATAACAGCCGGAACCAACGACGGGCAACGACACGGAGGCTTTTCGGTATGTAAAGATGGTCACCAATCCACGGCCAACCCCGGCAAGCAAAGCTTAACCTGATGGATCGACCCGTGCGACTGTGAGTACTTAGCCACGAGCTCCTCCTCGGCTCTTACTTAGGCTCTACAGTACCATATTATGTAATACTGCGCCCGCGCGGTTTCACCCGCTACTCGGCTCCTATTGGTCGTAGCCTGATGTTATATATAGGTATACCTGGCCTAAAGCCTTCCTCGATAAATGGACTATCCAACACAAATATAATTTTTCACTTCGGAAATCGGTTGTCATGGTATGGGCATGTTATGCGGAGGAATGAGGAAAATGTTGTCAGGAAAATTGTGAGCATGAACGTGGATGGCTATACAAGTAGAGGGAGACCAAAGAAACGATGGATGGATTGTGTGAAAGATGATATAGCTAGGAAGGGAGTAACTACCGAGATGACGACTAATAGAGAAGTATGGAAGAAAGAGACATGTTGCGCCGATCCCAAATAAATTGGGATAAGGGCAGGAGAATGATGAGATTAGTGCGTTCAAACAAACAAACTCTCCAGCGATATAATATTAGTATAGATGTGCACTCGCGTCCTGCTTCTTTTCCCATGGAGTTCAGTATTAAAACACACTCAAAACCATATGAAATAAATTTTCGAAAGACGGTGAAACCCGCGTTAAAATCCGTTGCATTGTTTAGAAGTACAACACAGTCTGATTGAAATGAAAAGCGAGTTTGATTTATAATGTATGTACTCGTATAGATACCTAGTTATTCAAGTTTAGTAAAGTTAAATTCAAGGTGAGTGCATATAAATTAAGTTATTTAATATGGAAATTACAGTCTAGCCATTTCAGATTATTATTATTCTTATACTTACCTATAATGCCTGTGCCTGGCTTTTACGTTGGCCAGAGGAGTTGTAGTGCCATAAAACGTGGCAATGCCGCCATTCTCTTGGGTACAAATACCCGTCGACAGCAGTGCGGAGAAATTTTTCGACGCAATATTTTAGTTTGTAAAAAGTTTTACTTAGGTTCGGATCAAAGAAATAAATTAGAGAATTTTCATATACATTATAATATATATTCGCTAGTTATTTACATAAAAAATAATTATTTAAAATAATCTGTCACATTACAAAAACTATCTATTCTAACTCTTTCCTGACTTTAACAGTCTACCATCATCATGCGTATGCGTATACAGCAACAATACGCTCATAATGCGTAATTACTCCATATTTAAATTTAAACTACGAGTACAACAACAAATCAAGTCATACGCACGACCCTTGCGTCACAGGAAACAAAAATTTAACTCATTAAATAAATAAAAGTCTAAACGGATTAATTAAACATTTTAATTTAATGATCAATGTATTTCTATGGTATACATTGAGGGTAATTTATTTTTATTAGGCATTAGGCATAAAAAAAATAACGTGGATGGGTTTTAGTCAGTAAGAGTCTGACACTCCCTTCCGCTCCACCCAGAGCGGGAGCAGTCATTGTATGATTTCCCAGCCTTAAAAAAAAAGGCATAAGTTGTTATTTATATACCACTAGCACTTTGCCCGCGGCTTCGCTCCCGTGGTCTTTCCCGTGGGACCCGTTATTTTTCCCGGGATAAAAAGTAGCCTATGTTACTCCTAGAAAACTAAGCTTTCCAACGGTGAAAGAATTTTTAAAATCGGTCTAGTAGTTTTTGAGCCTATTCATTACAACCAAACAAACAAAGTTTTCCTCTTTATAATATTAGTATAGATATCTTAAAGCATAAATATACGAAGAAGTTCTAGATTTAATAAGTAAATTCAACCGATGTTGTAGGGATGTGGCTTCCCGTTCCGGGTAACGTATAATGCCAATAGAATACACTCACATGAGCGCAGTCGCGGGCGCAGATAATTATGGAACTAGCTGTTAAAACATGGTCCTATTATTGTTAATAAGACCTTAATGAAGGATGTTTAATTCCAATATATTCTATTCGTTTCCTCGTGAGGAGGAGAATTGCGGATAATGACGTGAGGAATGTTTTAAGCACGAATGTGGATGGCTATAACAACATGTAGGGGCAGACCAAAGAAACGATGGAGGGACTGAAAGGTGATAGGTATTGCTAGTAAGAGTGTGACTAATAGAAAAGTATGGAAGAAAAAGACATGTTGCGCCGATTGGCTGTCAAACTTTCGGGCTTCTGACGACCCTTAACGATTGTCAAAGAGTCACCAATGACAGCAGGGACCAAAACGGCTTAACGTGCTTTCCAAGGCACGGAGGAGTGTCGGTGTGCATAGATGATCCACGGACGAACCCCAGTAAGCCTACCTGAACCTGATGGTTCGACCCGTGCAGCTGTTATTACTTAGCCACTAACTCATCATCGTCAAACTTTCATTATTTCAGCTAATAAATTCAGCAATTCAAATCAAATTTAAAACAATATTTGTTTTTATCTCAATTTATTGTCAATCGACATTTTGACGGTAAAATTGTAACTCATAGCAGCTTAAATTGTTGTTACTTTACCGGATTATTCAATTCACTGATATTTTCAACAACAGAACAACAAGTAATGGAATAATTCTTGTCTTTCTCATGAACTTTTTCTAAATTATTCAATCATACGAAAAAAACGCTCCATTGAAGCTCTGAGGCAAATTTACGCTTTATTTTCGAAGAAACAGCAACAACAATAGTGTCGACGAATTTTTTTGACGATAACATATAAATATTGTTGAGTACAAGACCTCATTATATTAACAACAATGTGACCAACGGAACATCGCTCACGCCCTCGCGAAACATCCCTCATTCGTAAAAAGATACTTTTCTCAGGTATCATTTCCACAGATTTCCCGTCGTCCAAACAATATTTCATTAGATACCTACGTATTTCGGTAAATGTTTTGTCGCCACCATGTGTCCGGCCGATTTTTCTTCCTCTCTTGAAAATCTCACGTCGCCAGTCGCTGATTGGAGGACGGAGCGAGCGGTCGTGCGTCGCGTACCCACTACCCAAGTGTGTCGAAACGTCCGAGAAATTCGAATTTCAGATCCCAGATTTTGTTTTCTTGCGAGTGAGTTTTAAATAGTTCGATTTAATTTGAAGTGTTCTTAATTAAAATCTTAAGTGCAGTGAGTGTTTGTTTTTTTTTTTGACTGGAGTGGAAGTTGACAACCGCCGTTAGTGGGGACTTCAATAGGATGTAATGTGAGTAATTAACCAACTTTTATCGCTCGCCGAAAGTGGTCGCGTTTGTTTTATTTTTGGTTGGATTTTCGGAATACGTGTGAATTTTTATTCTAAAAGTTTTAGCATAATTTACGACTGAAGCGTGTGACTCGAGTGCTCTGAGTTTCAGGTTTTTCCAGTCTAGGATTAACGGATTTGAATTTTAAATCGAGAGTTTGAATATTACGGTTACACACGGTGTTTTAAATTACGTTGTATTAATAAATTAAGATAGAAAACTTGAATGAAAAAGTTTAATCTTCATAAAGTTTATTTAAAATACAATACATATAATTACAGTTTGCGGCATTGCTGCTTAAACAACTATACCATTAAAATATGTAATGCAATTTCATTTAAATGTTTTATATTTAAATACATTACATAAAATTGTAACGTGTAAAGTAAACTGGGCTTCAAAAGTGAGTTAAATTATGTTGTTTTCGTAAACTATAATATTTTCCATGTTAAATATTTTAACTTGAACAATTTCTTTTAGGACTGGAGCACTCTTTGTATAATATTTTACCTTCAAATATTGTGCTTATGAAATTAAGATTTTAATTAAAAACCACGAAGAAGAAAAAGTATGCGAAGAGTTTCAGTTTCATTCATGATTGGATTTAGTGAAATAAAAGTCAATGGCAACATTTTTTTTTAACTTACATGAATGTGCAGCCAGAGAAAGACCAAAGCAATGAAAGTCGAAGTCTTTAGAAATACGACGGAAACAAATTGATGATGCCAATCAACCATTTATATGATGTACACTGAACTGATAGCTGCGTACATAAACAGAATAATTCGATTTTATGATTACAAAGTTATATGAAAAATAGACTCGACAAACTACCGACATAAAAATTAACGGTTCCGCTATCGCATAGCCTTACGGAACCCGAAAAAGTTTTATCTATTCCAGTGTTTTTCCTTAACGCAATCAATCCTAATAAAATAATCATTAGTGTAGTATTAATTGACTGTACGATCGCAATAAACTTCGCCAGTGGGAGTACGAGAGGAGATAAGTTAATAATTACTACCTAAATTAGGGAACTCGTTGAAAAGGGGAAGAAACAGTATGGAAATCAAGGATTTTCTTCTAGCCTTTTCCTAACTATGTTGGGGTCGGCTCCCAGTCTAACCTGATGCAGCTGAATACCAGTATTTTGCATGAAGCTACTGCCTATCTGATCTCCACAATCCAGTAACTGGGTAATACCATACCCCTCGGTAGATTTTCGGGCTTCTGACGACCCGTAATGACTGTCAAAGATGCAGAAATGGCAACCGGGACCAACGGCTTAACGTGCTTTCCGAGGCAAGAAGGAGTCTCGGTATGTAAAGATGGTCACCCACCCACAGCCAACCCCGTCAAGCGTAACTTAACCTGATGGATCGACCTGTGCGGCTGTTATTACTAAGCCACGAGCTCCTCTTATTATTATATTTTCATTTAAAACCGCTTACTAAAAAAGGAAAAAAGGAGGAGTTTCTCAATTTGTCGCGTCGGTATGTTATTTTTTTTGTGATTATGTACAGCACGATGTTATAATGATGGCTTAGTAACAATAACTCTAAGCGGGATAGTCCGAAAGGGTTACCGCTACCCCGGAACATAAAGGGCTACGGAAGGAACATGGATGGGTTTTAGTCAGTAAGAGTCTGACACTCCCTTCCGCTCCACCTAGAGCGGGAGCAGTCATTGGATGATTTTCCAGCCTTAAAAAAAAAAAAAAAAGTAACAATAACTGGACTTGGACGATAATATTTCTTCTCAATACTCAATACTCAAATCTTTATTGCATTCCATATGTATTTCATAGATGGTGTAATCAAAATAATAAAAAAAAACCAATATGGACCCTGTCGGGCACAGCAACATCGAGGGTAGTCAGGTAGGAAATGTTGACTCCATCTCAATATTTTGTAACCATTTTTTTGAAAGAGTGTCCGTGATGTTTCTTGTCCTTTCTTCTCCATAGGTACCTAATGCCTTGGAATGGGCAACTAGCTTCAGCTTTCTGACTGAACGACCCTTGACAATTCAAAAGTGCCTGTAATTTGTTTATTTGAAATAAATGCTTTGAGTTTGAGATCTCAGTTATATTTGATACGATTAAAGGTCATAGCACACTTAAACGACTCTGCTCCAACACCACTCCCACCCAACACCGCCCTAAATTAAGACGACTGCTCGCAGTCCACGTGGCGACAGCTAGCAGGCACCCAGCAGTCCACGCGGCGACAGCTAGCAGGCACCCGGCAGTCCACGTGGCGACAGCTAGCAGACGGCACTGGCATCATATAGATAGGGTTATCTTCTATAAGTTTTTCTTTGTACATAATCGCCGGCGCGGGCTTGGGCCGGGCACGGTGACTGCTAACAGGGAGCGCGCGCTCACCGCGCCGACCGCTCGTCTACAACGTGCGGCCAGCGAGGCGTCAACTACCGAGCAGTCTGAAGGCGGTAAGCTCGCTGACAGCGAGCTGTCGGCTAATCTATGATGCCAATGAAAAATATAGGTATCTAAAGAGCAATTCTTAAAGCTCATATTTGAATTATATTATTTTTGCCGGGTGGGAGCAGAGTCGTGTAAGTGGGCTACGACCTTAAAAAAGGACAAGGTTCTAGCTTCGTCTGTATGTTTTTATTATGGTCGTCAGTTTCCAGTAGTACCTTTTTAGGGTAGTTTTTGAGTTAGTTTCAATAAAACGTATTTTTCCCACTTAATCTATGTGGATGATGTTATACACTTCCAGTGAATATTATTTGTATAATAAGTAGTGGAATTCGAAATTGTGAAGGGTAAGTACCATGGCCAAAAATGGATAAATACCGCCCGACTTAAAAAAACAAAAATGCCAAACCACAAACACCGAAATCCGAAAACTGAAGATATCTTTACGTTGTAGACTTTTTTGGCAGCCGATAGTTTTTTTTTAGTTACGTTTAAAAGTGATTCCTCAATAAAACGTTATACCTTATCCAGTCTGTTGTTTATTAATTCGTGGCCAGTTTATTGGTTTATGACCAGCAGTGTACTGTTAAAACCTTATCAGATGACCATGTCCTTTTTCGTCACAAAAGGTGCCAAACGGTCGCTCAACCGGCATAGCGACTATATTTAATAAAGATCAGTCTCAATTGACACCAATAGGCACTTCAATAGCCGAACCTGGCCGACTGATTCACCATAGCCTCCTCAAAACGCAATTTAAATTATTTATATTGGTTCCATTTGGAACTGCATGTGTCGCGGATGCTATTAGGTCCATACAAACACACGGACTTGGAACTCTGGGGCGTACAAATATTTGTAGTGATGCGGGAATCAGACCCGATAATGGGGACAATCGTGTGTTGGATTTACGAGTATGTAGGATTTAATACTGGCCGTATAATGTCTTGCGTAGGGCATACATCCACAAGCGGGATTATCCGAAAGGGTTACCGCTACCCCGGAACATAAAGGGCTACGGAAGAAACATGGATTTTAGTCAGTAAGAGACTGACACACAAAAAAAAAAGGGCATACATCCATAAACATGTATAAGTGGCCTCAAATAAGTTCACTTTACACCTTTTATTTGGACAAAAGATTCAAGTAGGTTTTAGGCTATTCTATAACCACTTTTTATTTGTGAATACCACAATGTCATGTTAAGAAAACTGCTACGAGGTTCTTTTGGCACTAAAATGCCGTTGACACGAGGTGCTGTTGGCAAACATAGTTGAGCAATTGTTTTGTGAAATCAGAACCAGGCATGTGTAATTCCAAACTTATACGCTATAATTATTTTGAATAAACGCCAAATCAAGAAGCTTGGGATAAAATGTTTTCATTTCTGGAAAAAGTTGAATTAATTTGATATTATAACTTTTGTGAGAAGCATTCATGAGTAATTAAATTATTGTTTCCAAACAAGTCGAGTAGGCCTAAAATAAATACGTGACTGAAGGATATTCTCAATTCAGGGATAACTTTTATATTATTTACGTGATGTTGTGGCGTCGTGGTATATCATTGTACTAGCCAACACCTTGTTCAATATTTATGATAGCTTTTGCCAGCGGCTTCGCCCGCGTGTATGTAGGAAATTATTCCACGGGAACCGTAGATTTTTACGGGATAAAAGTAGCTTATATGCTATTCCAGACTAAAATCTATCTTTGTGTCAAGTTTCATCCAGATCCGTTAAGTAGTTTTTGAGTTTATTGGTTACAAACATACATACAAATCTTTCCTCATATATATAGTAGGTACATATTAGTAAAGATTGGATAGTTTCTCAAAGAATTGATAGTTTTTGGTTTCTTTACCGGTATAAAACATCTTTATAAAAACTTCTCTATTTAACTTCCATTTAGTATAATTAATTATTGAGGGTTTTATAAAATGACGTCACTAGGTTAGGCAAAGAGACGTCACATCCAGGGACAAGTGTCAAAGGGACTTTATTTGAATTAATGAATCGAATGATGAACGTCATCATAGGTTTTATATTAATTTTCGAAATGAGAGACATCGTGTGAAGTAGTGGTGTAACTTTTTATGAAAACCCTCATTGCGCTTCAAGTATACTAATATTATAAAAAAATATATAGAATTTTCTTCGTTAGAGCTTCGTTAGAGTGTAAACTTTGGAATTCATGATGCGATTCTGAAAATTCATTCACTTATGGGAAGCTACAGTATAACCGAGTGTCATAGGATTTTATGTAAAGAACGCGGTCGAAGTATAAAATCGAAACTAGTTAAGTATAACCTAATTGCACTTCAAATAATACCTGCGCAAAAATAACATCTAGATTAAGAGACAATATCTTTGAAAACTTAGAAATGTTTCCATAAAAATACATTTAGTACATCTCGAATTCATCCACATTAATAAAACAAATGTTAAAAGACAATTAGCCTGACACTGTCGTCAAAAATGAGACAATAAAGTTACATAAATGAAAATGTTACGAATAATATGAAAGAAAATTCAGCAGTAATAGCCTAGTGGTGTGACCGTCGGACTGCCAAGCCATAGGTCTCGAGTTCGAACCCAAGGCACGCACCTTTGATTTTACGGATTCATGCACAACAATTCAAAATTAAAAATCGGTGAAGGAAAACATCGTGAGGAAACCAGCATGTCTGAGAGATATTTCTCACCAGCATGTGAAACTAAGTCACAGGTCCATGGGCAGCATAATAACTCTGGCACCAGGTTAGTCACGAACCACACGAAAAGAAGAGAAGAGAAAGAAAAATCTGTATATCACTAAAAATAATATGAAACCGAATGCTGTGGTTCAGACTTGGTTCAGTTCGCGATTTTTAATAGAAGTTAGTTCTCGATCTGTTCAAATATTAAGGCAGAAAAAATAAGAACAATTATTTAATAACAATGGCTGCCGGATAATACAAATTAATATTCGGAAGTCATGAAAGATTGTCATGAAATATTAATAATGAGAAATTATAATTGACGAAACGTCGGGAACAGGCAACGTTATACTGGATGACCTGAAGCCTATATTAATAAAACCTTAATGTAAATAAAATTGTCGTTGGTAGACAATTGACGGGTGACATTCGAACAATTCGTTAATTTTACAAGTTTATTTCATAAATTTTCGTTAACAGTTGGTTAACAGAAAATGTAAATAGCAGAAAGTACGCCATATTGCTTCTAAAATTATAATATTGGCATGTTTTCACGGCTGACGAGAAAGTAGAAATGTACGAAAAAAAACTTGTCACCTTGTTGTACAAAATTGTCGTTACTGTCGGTTTTATAAGAACAGCCGCACTGGTAGATCTACAGTTAAGCTACGCTGGCCGGGGTTGGCACCTGGACGGGTGACAATCTTTACATACCAAGACTCCTCCGTGCCTCGCAAAGCACATTGAGCCGTTGGTCTCGGCGGTCATTTGTTGATTATTGCCAGTCGTTACGGGTCGTCAGAACTCTGGAAGTCTGACAACCATCGTATTACCCAGTAACTGGGTTGTGGATGTCAGACAGGCAGTCGCTGCATGTAAAATAATATTATCTAACTGCATCCAGTAGACTTAAAGCCGACCCCAACATAGACTTTAGGAAAAGGCTAGGCAGATTGATTTTGCACAGTTTAATAATGCACACAGTGTACAGTTCCTGTATGCACACTGCATAGAGTACTCAGTCAAGTCATGCAAATTAAACGGTGCAAGTGAACCGAATATCATTGTCGATTATTCTATTTGATGTCGATAACCTACTACGTACCTACTTACCTAGTAGGTATCCTTATCATAGCTTAGTAACATAGCAGATATCAGAATTATAATCCTATAAACCAGTAGCGTGTCACCCTCCTGTATCAGTCAACAGAAGGGGCGACCCTTCTCACTTGCTAAGCTGTGTTTAAGTATTTGTACAGCACTATCACAGATGGGAGGTATAAAAGACTAATGGATTATGTGAAGGGGATAGGCAGTGTATCAGATAACAGCAACTTAATGTCATTGTCTCTATGAAAGTTCGAATGGTCTGAAGGTTAAATGTAGGCTTTGAAAACGGTAAAGCCAAAATACCGACCGAAAAGATACCTAGTAAGTATGCAGTAGAGTTACTGTCAGGCTTCACTGATTGATAACTTCTTCTTCAAAGGTCCCTCGTTACTGAGGATCGTGGTCACTGAACCCCTTTAAGCGGACAATCTGTCTCCATAGTCTGTGATCCATAGTTGCCAACACCACCTGCTGGATTTTACTGCCTCAAAGGACGCCAGAATCAGCGTCTTTCATCTCAACCATTTTTAAAGTAGCCGATAACCCATGTAAGTTGGGGCCTACCACCGCTTGCAAGACCAGCACAAAAGAAAAGACAGAAAAAATGTTTTTTCTCCACAAACAAAACGCACATTACTGAAAAAGAAGATATGAAATACAGACATAATGTGGCAAAAGCTAAGTATACAACATATAAAAGTTTGATAATTTGGCCCATGCCCATTGGAGAGGGTCAGTCAAGGCCCAAAGACAGTGCACATTGCGTATTACTCTGTGTTGCCACATTGGGCAAATGACAACAAACAAAAAACAATCACGACCTATGTTAGCGAGACAGTCTTTACAGTAAATTTTAGTCAGCAAGTAAATGCCTAAATCAATAATCTTGGACCACAACTTCTCACAAATTGAAAGCTGTGTACCTATTAGCTAAAACTCCCAAACCGCCACGCGTGGGTACGCAAAACCGTTCTTAATCTAGTCTATACATAATCTAATTGCGTTTTACGCGATACCTCATAACCGAGGTCGACTATTGATGGAATATTAATGGGTAGGGTACGCAAGCGACCGCCGCCATCTTAGTTCTCGTGTTAAATAAGTTTAATTTAAAGTGACAGGGTGGCGAGAGGCTCTTTATTGTGAGGTTTGTGTTGTGACGCACTTTACGTTACGTTGGTTAGAATATTTCTAAACGTCACACGTCTCTGAAGGGTGAGCAGAGGTATACCTATTGAACACCCACATTTCACTGGTTATGTTAAGCATAATGTTATAATGTTCCCAGTGCTGGGACGCAAGTCTCCTCTCTTCGAAACGGAGTGAGTGGATCCATCACGCGTGCCCAATGCGGGTTTGTAGATCTCGCTTATCTTCGAAATTCAGTTCTAAGACGTACCGGTTTCTTCACTATGTTTTCCTTCCTCGTTTTGAGGGCAGTGGTTATAAAACTATTCACACCAAGTAAAGCGCCTGCTTGAATTCGAATTTAAGACTCGTAAGTTGGGGCCGTTACGACTGGGCTACCACTAATAGTTATGTTTAAACCTAATGTTATAGGGGCAAACCTTATGGCAATAGGCTCATCTTCTATCACATGGTATTTAACCATAACTGTATAAATGTACGTGTGCTCTTTTTTTTTAATGAGTTTTCATCAGATTATTCCTTCCACTTTGCGTGGAGCGGTTACTCAGGTTCTACGTTTAAAGTCTAATGTACTATTATGTGGCTAAGTACTAACAGCCGCACAGGTCGATCCATCAGGTTAAGCTATGTTTGCCGGGGTTGGTCAAGACTCCTCCGTGTCTCGGAAATCACGTTAAGCCGTTGGTCCCGGCTGTCATTTGTGCATCTTTGACAGTCGTAACGGGTAGTCAGAAGCCAGGAAATCTGACAGCCAGTCTTACCAAGGGGTATCGTATTGCCCAGTTACTGGGTTGTGGTGATAAGATAGGCAGTCGCTCCATGTAAAATACTGGTATTCAGCTGCATCCGGTTAGACTGAAAGCTGACCCAAACATAGTTGGGAAAAGACTAGGCAGATGACGATGTACTATTTAGTTAATTAAAAACTTGTTTTTAAAAATGTTTGTTTTTACTATTAATTTATTTAGGCTACGATGGCGGATAAAACAGACAACATCCCAGCCATCCACCCACCGTAAACCCTTTTAGGTTTCAAATTTCTAACGGTTTAACAGCGGAGATACACGTGCTGTTAATACACATTGAAGGCCAGTCCATACAAGATATTGCTGTTATTTAAGCTGTTGTTCGCCTTCCATTGCAAGTTCTAAAGCCTTACAAAAGAGTAATGGCCCATTGTAGCGCTCAATGTCTCGAACACAGCAATTCGTCGCCACTTAGGTGCAATAACTCTCTTCCTGAATATACCAACTGCCTGTTGCAGCTAAAATGTTTGCACTTTAAAAGAAACATTTCAGATTTATGGTCAAATTGACATTGACATTTCTTTTAATATTAAGTCTTAGTCTTCTTCGTGTCGCTGTCTCGACTGTTTTTCAGATGTTGTTGGCTTGAACTTTGCCACATCCACAGCGTTGTCGTTGCCAATGTTGAGAGTTCACGTGGGCTGCAAGTTTTGGGACCCAACGACAGGATAGGAGGTGGAGCATAGATTGCGGTATAGCTCCCCATCCAGACCCTGCTGTCGTACCGTCGAGGTAGCCCCGCTTTACCAGGTTGGAGTTACATCTTCCCACTTTTACTGGAGACGGTTCAGGGACTTCTAAGTGGAAATTTTCCGTTAGTGGAAGATAGGAAATAGGAGGAAAAAGAGAATCCTGCCACAGTTTGCAACAGGCATGGTTTCCTGGTAGAAACGTTGTCGATTTTAAGCTGTGCCGTTTATAGTAAGAATAATATAATAAGTGGTGAGCCAGTGGTTAAGACCTCGCCTCTCATGCACGAGGGTGTGCATGATAGCTACTAGCATACTTGCTGAGTTTATGTAACATTATTACTGACATCGGCAAAGGAAAACATCGTGGGGAAACCTAAACTTCATAGTTAATTAAGTCTGAAATGCCAGCCGTTATTAATGTTAGTGCTATGTAGGAACAGGCACCGTTTAGTGCCTTAAATATAATTACAGTATGGCCGATAAATTATGACTCGTCTGAACTTTGCGTAGAAGGCTGCGCAGTAGCATTTTATAGGAAATCAAATGTAGGCAGGAAACGAGTGTGAGTGAGAGAACATACGCGGAATATCTTAGTGCCAACTTCAGACCGGCCATGTTTTATCGGCCGTACTCTCAGTAGGTCATTTTCTGTCAGCTCTTCGGGCTTTTCGATTCATCCATCTAAAGCTTAAATAATGTTTTTATCCTTATTTGCGAACATTCAAAAGATTCCAACACATTTTATCAAGCACGCATCGCTTTCCCTCCATTTTACAGCAAGTCACAGATTAGTAAACATTACTTTCTAATCAAACGTGGATTCCGAATTCAAGCGTGAATTTCTTCGAAGTTATATGCGGCGCGTATTGGTGCACGGATTTGGAATCCTCGGGATTAAGATTGGAGTATTTCGAATTTGGAATGGCAGAAACGTTTAGAATTGGTTACATGTCTCCGTCTTGGATTTCAAACTGCGAATATTTGTGTTCGTTGAGCCGTTATGTACATAATTCTGTGTTAATTTGCAACGTACGTCTTTTTGTATATTTTCGGCTACAGTGTGTTTTATTTGAGCACCTATTGGTTAGAAGTGATAGCCTATTGGTAAGACCGTCGGACTACCAAGTATTAGGTCTCAAGTTTATTTATTTATCAGGAACAATTTAAATTGTGTTTGATACATCATCATAATAATATTAAAATAAATTAAGTGACATGCAATAATATTAAACATGCAGCAATAATTAAAAACAAAACAGACAATATTAAAAGAATACATGATTATTACCAATTCAATTATTTCAATTAATCCAAAAACAATAACAATAAATAGTATTTTTATTTTATAGAATTTTGAAATTATAATATTGAATTACAGTTCGTCTACTGAGTACAAGTTTTTATCCAACAGAAATGCTTTGAGCTTGGCCTTAAAAGAGCCCGTGTGAAATAATATTTTAAATCTGCTGGCAGTTTATTAAATATTTGTACATGTTGTATAGTAAGTTCAAACCCAAGGCAACGTACCTCTGACAATTGTAGCATAAAAACTCTAACATCAAATTATTCACTAACCACTCGAAAAAGAAAGAAATACCTAACATTTCTTATTTGTACATGGTGTGTATAAAATTATCTCTGAACAAGGAAAATGTAACATACATAGTAAATTGTGAATCAAATAAAAGATAAAAGGTTTTTTTTTAAAGGGAAACCCATTCAGACAACAGATACCTAAACTGACAGTTTCAGAAAGTGGAACTGACAGAAATCTTGTTATAAACCCTCCGCCAATACATGACGGGAAAGAAATAAAACTACAATCAATCCGTAGCCCTGACTACGCATTCTTGAATTTCCGAATCAATATACGATATGGAAGTAACTCATTCTTATATATCGAAGCTAACCGCGAGATCCTGCTTGCACGATATTCGTTTGCAGAGATATCTTATAGGCGGATTATGTACTTTGCTCGCGTTTCACTCCAATCCTCTTTAACATATGCGTTGAAGAAAATGGAGCGGAACTCTTGGGTACTTATATGTTAGGATTTTTGGAGGTTTGCAATTGAAGGTCACATCGTTACGCCTGTTTGCCCTGGAGGGATGGGTAGAGTGTACCTCTGCTTATCACTTCCCAGCTCCAAATATAGATTCAGTAGTTATTATCGTATTTCGTGTATAAAATAAATAGTAGGTACAACACACAACCGGGCAATTAAAAGCTGCTTTTATTTTTTTCCGACCGAAAACGATAAACTCCGAATAACCGAATTCCACATATAACATTCGCACTACCCACACATAAGTGTACATTCTACAATTTGATGCTGATTACTTTTTCATGATGAAAATAATTCCAATTTTTACCAGCACAGACCATCCATGGGTCTGCAAAAAAGGATAAAATAGTAGCAGTCCAATTTACCCCACCATTTTAGAAAGTCTTTTTCAGTTGTGGGCGTCCCTATGCAAATTAATGTCAGAATTTCAATGTGAAAAGGACGGGAAAATGCATTTTCAAGAACCGATAAACCGGAATTTATACCGGAACGAAGAGCACCCACACGTAGTTGGCCGTCATTACAATTTTTATTTTGTGGTTTTTTTGTCACCTGTGGGAGTAACGATGTCAAGTTAATGTTTTTAGTGGTATTTTTAAAAGGCTTTGTATGTTTGAAAGGTAATATAAAAGATGTTTGGCTATACAAAGTGGTACTTTCGAATAGTCTGTAGAAAAGTATTGGTTTATTAAGTTCTTCTTCTTCTTTTCGTGTGGTTAGTGACTAACTGGCTTCAGAGCTTTCATGCTGCCCATGGCATGACTAAGCTTCACATGCTGTTGAAAAATATCTCTCAGACATGCTGGTTTCCTCACGATGTTTTCCTTCAACGATTTTTAAGCAAGTGATAACTATACAATACGCACATGAATCCGAAAAATCAGAAGTGCGTGGCTTGGGTTCGAACTCGAGATCTATGAGACTTGGAGGTCCGACGGTCACACCACTAGGCTATCACTGCTTAGTGAGTGTCGATCAGATTAAAAAACTAAAATGAAAGGTGTCGTAGCACACCTCGTTCGTCAGAGCTTCTTTTATTTTTGCACACTTTTGCTACGCTAAAAAAAGTATCATGACGTTCAAAAGGCTACACTTTTACGCTTTTTCTAGTCTAGCACTCATTTGCCAAGTGTGCAGAGTATAAACGTAAGATAAAATCTTATGATAATGAACAATAGAAATAATAGAGAACTGCGAGGACACCGTTGTGTTGCGCTCCAAACAAATTGGGCTAAAGCCAAAAGAATAATGACGATCTGCCTAGCCTTTTCCCAACCACGTTGGGGTCGGCTTCCAGTCTAACCGGGTGCAGCTGAATACCAGTCTTTTACACGGAGCGACTGCCCATCTGACCTCCACCACTCAGTTAGTAACTGGGTAGTACGAAACCCCTTGGTAAGACTGGCTATCTGACTTTCGGGCTTCTGACGACCCGTAACGACTGTCAAAGATCCACGAATGACAGGCGGCTTAACCAGCGGCTTAACGTGCTTTCCGAGGCACGAAGGAGATTTAAATAAATAAAAAATTGTTTCAGAACACCCAGTATATTTAATAGGGTTTCTCTAGATCTTCTAGCCGCCAGTCATCGTCCAAACTAAAATTAAAAGTTTTCTTCTCGCTTTAAAGGCGACAAATGAAATGTTTATTTTTTGAGTGAAGCCACTACGTCTCGGTGTGGATAATCCTCGGTTTATCCGAAGACACCGCTATGTGTTGGTAATTCCGTTGTCTGCCACAGTTGGTAATAATCCCTTTTGGTAAATTATTCTACATTCTGCGTTTTTTCACGCGTGGCTCTTGAAGATAAAATCCGTATTTCTTTGAGTTATTGTGATGACAGCGTTTTGTTTGGAGGATCAGTTTTGAAACGTGAGTAATTGTTGTAGAGAGTGTTATTAAAACAAAAGTTTCAATTTTTCTAGATTTGTGTTCGGTTGATGGGATTATAGACTGTTAAATGGGACTTAAACGTAACTAGCGAAATTAATGTGCGTGTGCTATGTACCCCAGTGCCTATCCCTTGGGGGAAAATAGTTTATACTAAAAATTAAAGGTTTTGTCATTTTCTTAAAAATCGGGAAAACATACTTATATTTTGATAAACAGTTTTCATTAAACAGGCATATTGAAAGTGTTATTCAAGGTGTGAATTAACACATTTTTATGAATACCAAAAATTATATATTAATACCGAGCAAATTCGTACACACAAGCTTGTTTCACAAAATACTTTATTTTATGAGTCTCCATTGAATAATTTACTAAAACCCGCCTGTCCCTAGCACCTTCGAAAATACCTTGTATTTTCGAAGAAAAATAAGTGCTATGTGTATAAATAACTTTTGTATTGGAAAAGGGTTAAGAACGGGGTAGCTTAACGTCCACTGTATGGAATAAAAAACGAAACAAATTGTCATATTAGTCCCATGAGGCTTGTTCAATTTCTACGTTCGTTAGAGGTGAACCCCGCTTCAGTACCCGGAAAAAGGTTTAAACTAGGCTTCTCACAGAGTTCATGTTAGCGGAAGTAGAGATGGAGTTGGAAAATAAAGAAAAATTAATTAAATCAAAAATGGACAAGTCTGAATTGAGTCAAAACGTAGATAGGACAAATTCAATCAATCTGCCCAGCTTTTCCCAACTATGTTGGAGTCGGCTTCCAGTCTTACCGAATGCAGCTGAAATTAGAACAAATAATATTTCACAAAAAAAAACAACTTTGTCATTAATTCATTGTTTAGTCACTCATCGGCGATTTCTATGAGGTTCTATGAGAAAAGAAAGTCCATGTTCAACATAAAGTGATGCTTGTGGCAGAACATCCCAATGAGTAAGCCTGATTATGTATTTAGAGAATGTGGTGACTTTTCATTCGGTAAATTCTTTTACAAGCATTATTGTAATTGATTAATTAATCTAGTGTATTGCACCTGCCATGTTTAGTCTCTTGGAGACATCACTCTAAAAAAGTCTGGAAAAAGTTGCCTCAGGCATTGCCTATCGCGGGCCTGCGGACGGTGAGTAATGGGTAGCTCACCGTCCGATCAGGACCAGGCCCGTGCTGGACGACGCGTACGTGTTCCCCGCGCGCCTCAAAGAGATGTCAGCATTTGAAGGGGCCCGTTAAGGCCGACGGGTAAGCGGGATTGTCCGAAAGGGTTACCGATACCTCGGAACATAAAGGGCTAAGGAAGGAACATGGATGTGTTTTAGTCAGCAAAAATCTGACAGTCCCTTCCGCTCCACCCAGAGCTGGAGGAATCATTTCAGGGATTTCCACCCTAAAAAAAGGCATTGCCTATGTCCGCCTTTTTACTGTGCATAAAGTTTTAATGAAAACAAAATAACAAAACGATTCGTTCCCTTTCGAACTCATCAAAAGGGACTTATATCCGGCAGCTCAAGGGTCCATTTTAAACCGAACCTGGAACCCGCATTCAACAGCTTTTTACGCGTCTTTTAGTAACACCATTAACAAGGTGTCTTCTCCAGACCCCATAGTATAGAAGAGTTTTTTAAGGACAAAAATAATGCCACAGTGTAACTTGTTTAAGTCTAATTCTTGACGATTTTTTTTTTTGATTAATTTGAATGTTGATTTCGCCTGGCTAGGCTAATTGTGTTGTTTTTATATTATTTTTTTTATATGACTAAATTCTTGACATTACTTATTTTATTTTTGACATTTTATGTATACTATTGATTGGAACTTTTACTTTTTAATTTATTTTATTGATTATTGTATTAATCCTGTATTTGACACAAATGTATTTTTGTTCAGAATAAATGAAATTATGAAAATTATTATGACTGCATACATCGAGATTCACTAAAGGGTGTTACATCTGGCGGGAGGCGCCACGTAAATCAACAACATCTGACATAATGCCTCGCCACGTTATAAATTGTACTTTCCTCGTCTTTTATGTCTTGTAAGGGACTATTTATTATATTAAGTCCAAGTTCCAGCTAGATTTGTGAAGTTCTGGAATTAATATAAAGTGTTACTTCATTGGTTTTTCTTTTCCGTAAGTAACTCGTGTCTATATGAAATTATTAAGAGATATGAAGGGAGTAAAAAAATCATTTCACTAATGTCAAGCTAGTGGCAAAGGATATGTCGTATGATAAAACAAGAAATTTGACGCGGAAGAAGTTGCAGGTAGTAGCTTTTTTTTTTTTTTAAGGCTGGGAAATCATCCAATGACTGCTCCCGCTCTGGGTGGAGCGGAAGGGAGCGTCAGACTCTTACTGACTAAAACCCATCCATGTTCCTTCCGTAGCCCTTTATGTTCCGGGGTAGCGGTAACCCTTTCGGACAATCCCGCTTACCCGGCAGGCTTGGCCCTGAGGGGCCCCTTCATATGCTGACATCTCTTTGAGGCGCGCGTGGAACATATACGCGCCGTACGGCACGGGCACTCACCGCCCGCAGGCCCGCGCCTACGGTGGCCGGGAGTCGTCACGTGGCTCCCGATGCCCGGAGCGTCTCCCGCGGCGGCTGGGATGGGAGGACCTTTCTCTCTCCCATCCCGCCACCTCCTTCGCGAGCATAACTTTTTCGCAGAAGGAGGTGACTGCCTCCCACTCCCTCTCGCCCCGGACCATGGCTTGCACCAGGGCCGGGCGCGAGAGGTCGCCGCCGCCGATCGCCTCTACGAGGACACGGCGGTGCTCTACCGTGTCCTCTGGGCGATCCTCGCAGTGGTGACACCCGGGCGTTTCCACCCGCCTGATGATGTGCAGGAACCTCCCGAAACATCCATGTCCGGTGAGGACCTGCGTCAGGCGGTAGGTGAGGGCGCCGTGACGCCTCTCTAGCCACTCCTCAAAGAGGGGTCTTACCGCCACTATCGTGGCGTGCCCTGCAGGTAGTAGCTTAAAGTAGCAGAGTAAAATAAAATGTCAACAACTATACTAGTATATTTTAAAAATAATCTTGTAACGAGAAACTATCTGATCCAGTTTTTATAACTTCTACTAAATAAATAAAAATAAAATCTTTCAGGATTCTTCTGTGATTATGTTGTTAGCAAACTTTGGCTGGTAATAACCTATTTAAACCTAAGTAAACGTCTGCCAACCCAAAAAACAAAGGAAAACGCCCAAAAACTTCCAACAACAAAACTTCTAAACCGCAAAAAATGCCAAACTAACAAAAGTTTCAGTAAGCCAAATCCCAAATAAAGCCTACCTTTTTTTTTTTTTTTTTTTTGTTTTCGGGGGGAAACCTTCAAAAGGCGCCTGGACTTTCGGGGAAAAGACCAGGGAGTGTGGGATTCTTACCTCACTAAAACCACCCCGGTGATCACCATCAGCACGAGGAAGGGGCCCCGTTTCCTCTTAAAAGACCACTCCGGGACCCCTTCTGTGCAACGCCTGTTAGGGCACATCGCTGAGGAAACTGTGAGAGTCTCCCCTGAGTCTTGCTGTGCACGGCAGCACGTGATCACAGTGCCGCCGTATTCCCTGGAAGCTCTCGGTGGGAAATCAGACTCCCCTATCTGACCGCCCGAGATTCCAAAGTCCCGCCTGCATTAAATGATAAGGGGGATTTCGGCGTGTTAGGCGTTGAGGCGGTTGCCTCTTTGACGCCTTCTTCTCCGAGCGGGATCGGTTCTCTCACGATCCCGCTCGGCGGCCTCCTTCTGGACCATCACGGTCTCACAGAAGGAGGCAACTTCCCTCCAGTTTTCTGTCTCAGTCAGCATAGCCCTAACTACTGCTGGCAGAGACAGGTCTCGTCCAATCTTGGCGACCAAGACTTGCCTATCGGAGACCCACGCAGGGCACTCCTCGAGCGTGTGCTGTGCAGAGTCTAGGTCACCTCCGCAATGGTGGCAATTTGCCGTGGCCTCTCGCCCAATCCTTTTCAGGTACTCGCCGAAACAACCGTGTCCGGTGAGCACCTGCGTGAGCCTGTAGGAGATGCGCTCCCCTCTTTTCAGCCAGGTTTCGAAGTGCGGCAGTACGGCTTCGACAACGCGCTTGCGCGAAAATTGCGGCTGCTGTAGCCGTTCGCGCCAACACTCGAGCGCGTGTCGCCGTTCCTCCCGCCTCAGCCTTACGACAGCGATTCCTGGCAAGCTTTCACCACTTTGGCGAATGGCACGAATCCGGTTATATACCCTCGCGTCCATATCCGCCAGGATGTCCAGTGGCGGAAAGCGTGCCAGGAGAGTTGCCGCCTCAAAGGAGACCGTTCGGTATCCACGTGCGATGCGAATGGCCAGTCTCCGCTGCAGGCTGTTGATTTTAGTCCTGCAGCGCCGGACACCTGATAGTCGTTTTGACCAAACAGGTGCTCCATAAAGGATCATCGATCGCACGACGCCAGCGTAGAGGCGGCGAACTTCTTCCCGTGGTCCCCCAAGATTGGGCAACAGCTTTTGTAAAGCACCCACGGCCTTTCCGACGCGCGGAACCAATTGCTCGAAGTGCTCTTCGAAGCCCCACCGACCGTCCAGCGTTAGACCAAGATACTTTATGTATCGGCCCACCTGGACTTGCGCATCTCCAACAGTCACTAACGAGCTAGGTGGATCTCTGCTTCTTGGCAGTTTATGGAACCAGAGCGCCTCAGTTTTATGAGGCGCTATCTCCAAACCCAGCTCGCGGATCGATGCCACGACATTCGCCACTCCGAGTTCAGAAAGGTGGATGGTCTCGTCGAAGGTGTTTCCACCGGCCAGCACCAGGGTATCGTCTGCGTAAGCAACGATAAAAACGCCTAAAGGGAGATCGACTCGCAGAACGACATCGTATGCGAGATCCCATAAGAGAGGGCCTAAAACCGACCCCTGCGGCACCCCACACGTAATTTCCTTCCGATGAACAATACCGTCCCGACCCACATAGCGAATGTGCCTGTCGCTTAAGTAAGCCCCGATGATGCACTGCAAGTAAAGGGGTACTCTGTGATGTACCAGTGCCGCCCTTATCGCATCCCAGGGCAGGGAGTTAAAAGCGTTGACGATATCCAAACTTACCGCCAACGCAACCCCACCCCGGGAAACTGCCTGTTCCGACAGCGAACGGACACGTAAGATCGCATCTACTGTTGAACGCTGCCGTCGGAAGCCATACTGGCAATCGGAGAGGTCGGGACCAACACGCGACAGGTGCTCGACGAGCCTTTCGGCAATTATTCTTTCGAATAGCTTGGAAACCTCGTCGAGCAGACAAATGGGACGGTATGCAGAGGGAGTCTCCGAGTCTCTACCTGCCTTCCTCAACAAGACCAATCCAGCCTCCTTCCAGTCGGAGGGAAACACACCCGCACAGAAGCAGCTGTTGAACAACTGTCTTAGGCGGTCCCCCAGAGCAACCACAGCCAGAACCCACGCTCGACCCGGGATACCATCCGGGCCTGGCGCAGTATTACGAGCTCCCATACGTCTAACGGCTCGGTCCAGCTCGCTTTCGGTAACTCCGAACTCGTCAGACCAGTCGGAAGCAGGCAAGAGCGACGAAGGACTGTCCCTAGCTAATGGAAAAAGTGTAGTAACAACTCTCTCCAACAGGTCCGGCTCCATGGTTTCTGTGATGGGAGGGACCCATGGACGTAATTTGGTCATTACTAACTTGAATGGTCTCCCCCAGGGATCCCTGTTCAGGCCCTCGAGAAGCTCCCGCCAGGACCTCGACCTGGCTTCCATGATTGCGTGTTGGAGCGTCATAGTCGCCTCCCGGTACGCTCTATAGGCAGTGGCTAATTGCTCGTCCGAGGCTCTTGGTTCTCTTCTCCGCCGGGTGCGCTGATATTGGCGCCGGGACCTAAGACAGACAACGCGCAACTGCGCGATGTCCTCCGACCACCAATACATCGCGCCCGGACGCTGCCCGAACCTGACGCGGGGCATAGATGCGTCGCAAATCAACGTCATCCTGTCCCGAAACCAAGCAGCCTCTACTTCTGGGTCGGACGAGATACCCTGGGAATCTTCCGGCCACGCCGCGACGTTAGCGGCCGCAATAAGCATGTCTCGATTGAGCCGCTTGAGAGCCCAACGTCGCGCCGGTGGGCTAGGACCTAGACGGCTCAGGCTATCAGAAGGGCACAGTGTTACATCAAACACGATGTGGCGATGGTCAGAGAGTGTGACTATCTCCTCCGCCACCCTCCAGCCTGACACCATGCGAGCAGCAGCAGGAGTCGCCCATGAGAGATCCACAACAGACTCCCCCTGCCACCGGACACATGTGGACACCGTTCCCCGATTTAAAAGTCGTAGGTCAAGCAATGACGCCCAGTCATGTACCGCGTGTCCCCTAGGCGTATCACGGGTATTTCCCCAACCTCTGGAGTGAGCGTTAAAATCGCCCAGGACAAGCACCGGACGGGGTGAGCATTTGTATCGAATGCAGCTCGCAACCCTGTCTAGATATCCCTCGAATTCGGTAAAAGAAATATTAGGAGACACGTAACAACCCACTATGGCCAGAGATCCCCATTCCACAGCAACAAATCCTTGTCCCCTATCTAGTAGGGAGCAGTGAAGCTGACCGCTTGCACCGGCCCAGTAAACGGCAACAGAGTCCACGGTGTCTCGGAACCAGCGAGGATGATCCCGGAGGCCATAGGGCTCTGCTACTACCGCCAAGGCAACCGACCACTCCGCAATAGTCTGATAGAAAAGATTCTGAGCATTGCGGCAGTGGTTCAGATTGCACTGGAGAATTTTTAGGGCTGGGAAGGCGTGGTTTCCATTTCCTCCGCAGGGCCCGCACTAAGTAGTGCCGGCGCCGATCTTTGCGATATAGTAAGCGCATGCGAGGCCCGCTTCTTGCGCGGGGTGCATTTTCTACCTCCCAGCCGATGATCCGCTGGGAGACCCTGGTCGGCACATAGCGGACACCGCATGGTCGGCGACGTACACTCTCGGGCTTTGTGAGCTCCCCCACAAGTATAGCACTGCGTACTTCGGTCAACCGCACTAGTGCACTGGCATTGGACGTGCCCGGGCTCCAGACAACGGAAGCACATCATTCGACGCGCCCTCAAGACTTGCACCCTAACTGACGTCCAGCCTATGCGCAGGCACTTGTCGGATGCCAGCTTCTTTATCGCCACCAGCGGAGCACGGACCCAGACATGCCCTAAAGAGTAAGGTGGACGACGAATTTCGCCCACTCTCACGTCTTTCTCAGAACAGTCACCCACCTTGGCAATAGCAGCTGCTACTTCATCAGGCGTGACGGCATCATCGAGATCCATGATCCTCACCTCAGCTCTTTTGGTTGGACGTGAAATTTTCACGTCGAACTCGGTAATAACCTCCCGCATGCGGCTGGCGAGACTGTCAGCCTTTTGAGAAGACTCGGTGCCAGCGACGGTGAGAATCATTCCACCATTAGCAGCCCTCCTCATGCCGACGGTTTCGATACCAAGATCGGTCAAACGGACTCGCTGCCTTAATGCGGACATGACTTCGCCGAGTTTGGCAGCCGATCCCTCCCTTACCGACACAGTAATAGCTGCCGTGTTGGGAACCCTAGGCAGCTTGACTGGTTTCTTCCCCTTTGGAGTGGACGACATGACTGTGGCTGGGGCACCTGGCTGAGTGGTGGATTGAGGGGTCCTTGCATTGTTTCCCCTTCTCTTAACCACAGTGGACCAGGTTTGCGCCTCAGTCCTCGCTGCATCTAGCGAAGCCTGAGTTGGCGACGCAGACACAGCAGGCAGATCCGGCACCGGTGATACCACTTTACCTTTTCCCTTTTTCTTCTTCTTCTTTGCGAGATTAGGGACTGGGCACGGTACGGCAATTGTCTGTCCCAAAGGAACCGATGGCGGAGCTTTCTTATTATCAGCATTGAGTGGCGGACGTAAAAGCTTTTTTGGAGGCAATCTACTCTCCAAGGCCGCCAGCTTGGCATCTACCATGCCTCCGATCTCCAATGCTATGGAACGCCGAAACAGGGCCTCCGACTCGTCCAACTGAATGATTCCACACGCCAAAGTGGACTGACCAGAACCCACTGGAGAGGCTGCCACGGAGGGGCTCACCATTTGTTCGTCCTTGCGACTAAGTTGACTAACCTGCGCTGTCAGCTTCTCGACTTGCACTGAGAGGCTAGTTAGGCGAGCCTTTAGGTCGGCGTTTTCGGTCTCCAGCCTCTCCACGTTGACCTCAACGGCAGATCGCGTGGCCAACTCAGCTACCGCAGCTTGCACTGTTACCGCCGCCAACTTAAGGCTGTGCACAAAAGTACCCTTAAGGTTGCGCGATTTATTAGCAACCTCCTCTATTGTCCTAAGACTTTCCTTAATGCAGATGCTTAATTCCGTAGTTGGTTGCGCCTGCATCGTCTTAGCTAAAATCCCTGGTTCAGGTAGGTCTTGTTTTACCTGCTTGGGTGGCGGACTCTCTAACTCAGAGTCTCTGCCTTTCTCTCCTCCTGTGGTTACCGGTTTGTCAAGGCAAACCGATTTACTAGCCCTCTTCTTCGTTGCATTCTGCGTACGCTTGCGCGTGCCTGCCCGATACGATTTCGTCGATTGCAGAGAAGAGTCACTGGTATCACTCGCTAAGTCTTCAGCAACGGGGGTAGCCGGGCGCACAAATTGTGCACGGGTCGATATCCCCTTTGGCACTCGCTGTGCCTTAGGTTCCGGTGTCGCGGACGTGCTGGGCACAGAACCCAGCGACTCCTCGTCACCGCTACGTGAGCCACCCTGGCTCCATGCGCCCTTGAAGGACGGAAACAAATCCACTTTGGATTTGAGGCGATCAATGTCCCCCCCAGAATACGAGGGACTGACCGAGCTCTGCTCGGTGAGGGATTCTCCTACTGCGGAGCAGCAGGTACCCTCCTGGGGTAGTTGTTTTTTTTGATGCGCCTTCATTATTGTTGCTGAACACAGCTTTGCCTTTTTTTTTTATGGGGTGGGGTCCCCATATCCTATCCTATCCTCGTTCACTTCACAGGCATGTCTGCTGAGCAGACACGTACTGGAAGTAAACCTCCCCTTCTCATTCTCCGAAACAACAGAGTGAAAGGATGAATCGTGCACCGTCTAAGAACATCAACAACTGCAATCCATAAGACGGTGCACCCCTCGCGGAAGTCCGATGTTATGGACTCCGCCCTGCGTCTCTCTTAGTCTCGTCTCTCACTTGAGGCCTTCCGGCATGAGTGACTCTACCGGCATAGCCCTCAAGATCATTGAGACACGCAAGCCCCACCACGACGACAACGTGGAGACACACTCGGTGGGGAAATAAAGCCTACCTACGCATCATTACGTACCTAACTCACCAAGTAATATCATAAGAATCTGGCTTTTCAGCGGCTTTCATCCATCCTTTTACCGTTTTTGCTTCCGAAGAGTATTCTGAGGAACCCTTTTCGTTCATTCGACAATAGCGTGAGTATTTTTAAGGACCGGAGGGTCTGTTGACCTCTGAAGGTCCTCGAGAGGGGTCCGTATTATGGGTTACACAGGCATGCATGGGCTTGCTGTTATGGTTGGTGGGTAATCCTATCGTTTTGGTAATTATTTTTGATGGTTTTAGGAAACGGTCAAGGGTTTTGGAGTGTGAAATCGGTACCTACTTGTAGCTCTTGAGGATTACTTGATTAAAAGTAACCAACCAAGCACGTGTCGACCACGCACTATGAAGGGGTAAACTAAACTTTGTATTGAAAGAATGTTCTCCCATGCAATGCTAAATGTCATGGTCAATTTTCAAACTGTAAATGCTACTTCACGATTGCAAAAAAAAAATAGGTTAAGAAACTACAATTTAACGATTTTCAGGCTTTTCCCGTTACTTGTGCTTCTTGCCAATTTTCCTGATTCAAGGTCAACGGAAAGTGTCCTATAGGTTTTGATTTATTAGCGAGTATCAAAATATGTCGCATAATTCGCCGTATTTTGTTTATTATGTTGACTAGGGCAAATTTCACCTAAAATAATCATATTACTGCTCTAAAACTTAAGCGTTTAGTTTTATTGGTGAAATTCGCCCTTAGTGGTAGACCTGCCACCTGCTCTTTTTAAAATGAAAATTATTAATGGCCGCTATTACTGTCACCTGCAGCGGGGATTGCCAACTTTGGAGACAAAGTTTAAAAGTCTTTTGTAGCTGAAAATTCAGTGGCATTAGAACCTTTTTAAACATAGCTGTTTATTTATAGTCCAGTAGTAGCACTTTTCCGAACGAACCTCATATAATTTGTATATTTAATTTAGATTTAAATGTTTGTTTATACCTACTTACAGAAATAACATAATATCATGCCTTGTTTTTCCGAAAGGGATCGGCAGAATGTAGCCATTGTAAGCTGTCGCTCTAAAATAATGGTATACTGGCATTCGATTAGACTAGAAGCCGTCCCCAACATAGTTAGGAAAAGGCTAGGCAGATGATATAGTTTAGTTAAAAGCTACCTTTTTGATAAAATTGAGGTGCCAAATAACATAATTAGGAGGGCACTATCGAATGACATCAATAACAAATCAAACAGTAGTCTTTATTTCCAAATTGTCAAAAGTATCCTTATTTATTGATTCTTATATCTTTGCCTATTCATTTTGCCCTGACAAATAAAGTAAAAAGTATCTGCAGAGGAACACTTATTATTTTCCCATTTCTTTAACAATCTTGAAAGACAGATGGCAAAATAAAAACCCATGAGGCATTTTTCTTTCCTTCTTTCCTTGTCGAATCAAGCCAAATCCTGTTAAAACACGATTTTAGGACGCATCAATTCTCGAGGCGTTTCCTATCGGGGTACTGTCATGATAATAGGAACATTAGAGGCAGTAAGCGGTCGGATATGTGCCATTAGAACTGTCGATAACTATCTCGCGATAGTTGGATAGCACAATTACCGTCAAGATACAAGCTAGGCAGATAGGAGGTCTCCCTAGGGTAGTAAGATAAATTTAAAAGAGAAAGATTATATTCAGTGGATCGCGCTACGGATTTTTATGGCAAAATAAATATTTGACAGTTCAAAAAGAAAAAAGATGCGTTCCAAGTAGGTATTCTATTGTTTTATAAAGGATTTTTGAACATTTATCAATCAATGACAAAATGTTAAAAAAATAATTAAAATGTAATTTCGTAAAATACATACCTATGACTATTTGGCATTGTTGTCCGATTGAACTCAAACTAAAAGCATCTATTTCAAATATAATATAGGTACTTTTGATTTGTCAAGGAGTCGGTTAGTCAGAAAGATGTAGCAAGTTGACTATTCGAAACGGTCAAAAATAAAATATAAAATCACATAGAAAAAGACCGCAAATATTAAAAACTGCCACCACCTTACAAAAATTAAATAATATGCGAAGATATAATTGTAAAATTGCATTTAATACTAATGTGTATTCGATTTGATTCTAAAAATCTGTGACGTCACATTGTTATATTTCAGACAAATAACGTACAAATTCCACGTTTTGACAGTTCATAAAAAGTAACATTATTGACTACCCTTCAAATACCCAATTGCTCATTCCAAAACGTAGTAGGTCCTTCAAGGCAAGAAACTCCGCAGACATCTCCAGCTATACCTACGAACACGTAGCAGTCTAGATACAACAGTGAAATATTCATGAACACACTCCATAAAACATTCCAGCATCCAGCGGATATCTAGGCACACTTGTTAGCAACAGTAGGGCGAAGCTCCGCCCGTACAAGTTGCCCACGGATCGCGGATGCAGCGAATATCAATAGGCTACGAGACGTACCTCTGAATAAATCTTAACATAATCAAGTTACATAAGGTGAGCCATGTGGCGCAGTGGTTTTATAGTTATTGGGTCCGAGGTTTGATTACAGTGCCGGGCGAGGGTTTATTGCTGAACTTGTTATTTTTTTATTAGAAGGCAGTATTTTAGTTTTGTATAATTTTACGGATTTGACCTCGCTGGTTTAACGCAATAACTTTGTTGTATAATAGGCTTGGGGAAATTGATCTCAGATCTTATCCATTTGAGTAGGTATTTAAGTGGCTTTGACTGTAAATTTCGGTACCGTAAGTGGCACCTACTTAGTGAAATAGGTCTTCATACTTAGTCTGCGGTTCCTCATATGATTTGTATGTGTAACAGCTCCGTCGACACTATGAAATCTTAGTGGCTATGACCATAAATGTTTATTTATACGCCTAATTGGTACTTTACTGCTGCGCTAATTCAGGAGATTTAAGGTGCGCACAGATTGACTCTGCTTGACGTGAATATTCAGTTTTATTAATCTTTATCTCTTTAGTTTTTACCAAAACCATAAAGATCTTTTTGGTTTTTATATTCTACAATTGACATATTTTCCACACAAACGTTGTAATTAAATAAATACTAACGCTGTCAAACTATCATATTTATTCTTCAGATAGAAGTTATCTGACTATTGACAAATCAGCTCTTATTCTTATTAATTTATATGAACACTAGAGTAGTCAAAATCTAAAAGGCCGATCATCGGCCAATGGCCATCGATTTATCGTGAGTATCGAGTACCGAGTCGTATAGTTAATTCACTAGTTACGCCGCGATGACAAATGTCAAAACGGGCCTCATATATTTTGGCAACTATAGTGTTGATACTGGCTATCACTGTCTCAACAAAAAAATAAGGATTTAAAAAAAGAACGCGTTAAAAATGTTTATTACGGCCATAAAGTTCTAAAATGAAAACTTTCAAACATGCTGAGGCCCACTTGCACGTTTAATCGGGTTAATTAAATAAATGGAGACTTTGTAAACTTTGAGTTAAGTAATTAAACTTTTAACACTCATTATGCTTCACGGAAAAATAACTCCGGGCTAGTTAACCTGTGTTTTTTGTGTTGGGAACATTGCAGTCCAATTGAATTAGGCCAAGGGCTTCGCCCGCGTGGTTGTCGGAAATTATCCCACGGGAACGTTCTACCGGGGTAAAAAATATCCTATATTAAACCAGGTTATAAAGGTATCTGTGTGCCAAATTTTTCATTCAGGTTTTTTTGCATGACTGAGTAACAAACGTCCATCGAAACATATGCTTTAGTTTAGAGTCTCGAACGATAAACTTTACATAGCAAACATTAGGTACGTATCTGACAACATGATCTAAGTCAGCACTAATGTTTCTCTATCTCCTTGTTCAAATGCCTATTAACATAATTCTGTAGTTAAATCCATCAAAACCAACGCCAGCCATTACAAAATCAATCAAATCGATACTCACCTTAATAAATCCAAAATATCAACTGCTTAACATTCCATTCGGCTCATAAACTGTCAACTGTACGCCGTGCGCGTGCGCCACAGCGTATTGTTATATCTGGCCCATTGCCAATGATATGTCATTTAGTGCCGTATTGCTCTGTGGAGAAAACTAACTGTTCGGGTGTAGCTAAAATACTTTCCGTTTACTCAGTTTCTTGTAAACTTTTGGAGGATTTAACTACTTTGTTATATGTCATAAAATCACACCTGTGTGTCCCGAAAGGATAGGTAGTAGTTTACCTACTCAGCCCACATTTCGCCAGGTATGTTTCACTCCTACATAAGAGGAGGCAAGCTTGATGGAATCAATTGGGCACAAACTACCAGGCAATTTAAGCAAGTGAGAAATCCCTGATGGGAAAGCCAACGCTTGGCTCGACCTGGGAATCGAACCTTACGCTCAGCAAAAGCGCTTGCGATCAATAGGGCAACGAGACATCGTTACTACTTATACTTCCCAAACATTATGATTTCGTTCATAATTACGAATCGTCATGTCGTAGGTATATGATTATGTGTGAACGTAATCACATCCCTCAATCTGTGATTACTTTAACTTCGTTAACCAATAATTTAATTAACTCCTAATCAACGATCAAACCAACATCCTCCACGCCGCCGTGGTTCATTCAACACCTATTTATAATCAAGTTGAACTCCTATATATAAATCTTATGTTTGACATGTGACGGTCCGTTGTTGTCGCTCGGTAGATTACTGTTACGACCTGAGAGGCGTTTGTAGTTTGTGCCAGGAGCGATCTGACACGCTCGTTGTCGCCTTTCACGAGAAACGTTGACACTTTATTAGACTATGTTTGGTTAGCCATACGTTGATTATGAAGATTTTGTGTTGGACTACGCGGAAGTGAGTGTTTTGATTGTAGATTGATCAATCAATCAATGCACTAACAAACAACTTATCTAAGTCCACTGCTGGGCAGGACATAGGTATTAAGACGCGCGATTTCTTCAATTCGCATCTGCTCTAGTTAAATTCATATTATACAAAAAAAAATAGTGTCAATATTAAAACGTAAATCATAATTTTCTACTCCTAGATTTAAGACTAATTGTTAATGATTAAATTTTAACTTATTTCTATATACACACATCAAAAGTGTCTAGGGATCAACATATATTTTTGCAATAACTTTTCTCTTGATTGATATTAATTTAAATTTTCTTTAAGGATTCATCAAATAAAGTGTTTTCGTTTGTCACAGTAACGATAAACCAAGTCACCTTTGCATTAATAAAGAAATTTGCCATTTTCCTAATAAAGGGATTTTTGACATTTGAACCACTAACATTAAAGTTCGAAAAAAAGACTGAAATAACAGTTTTCTTTAAAATTTTATTGGGTAACTTAAACAATTAATAATCCGTGTTTGTACCGCGAACATTAACAACACAAGAACATCGGTTTGGCATACTCAAAATGAGTTCATCCAAATCACGCTGTGGAATGGCCGCCCATGTTCGTTGCAACAACAAAAAAAGGTCTTCTTGCAACTGGATACCCTCCATATTCGGCAGAGCTCTTCTCTGTAGCATATCCCATGCATGCTCAATCGGGTTCAAGTCTGGCGACACGGAGACAAGACCGATACATTCAAATCTTAACTCGAAGAGCTCCAACAATAACCGCCATGATGTTAGCCGTGAGGCTTCATCACTCTTCAGGGAACTTAATTAGCGACCAAACAGTCAGAAACCGCTTGCATGAAGTGAACCTTCATTCCCGAAGACCGCTACGGGTACCACCTATAGCAATGCACAATCGTAGGATTCGATATCAATGGGCTCTTGAACACAGAAATTGGGCAGAAGAACAATGGCGTTTCGTGTGCTTTTCTGATGAGTCTCGTTTTGGTATGAGACCGGATACAAGACGTATACGACACTGGAGAACCCCTGGACGCCAACAGCGATTAAAATCCTGCCAGGAAGTCCATCCTTATAGTGGTGGAACCATCATGGTATGGGCGGGTATTTGGATCGGCGGAAGAACTGAGTTGATTTGGATCAGAGGCAACCTCAACGC
Source organism: Hyppa rectilinea (assembly GCA_951799385.1). Lineage (NCBI taxonomy): Eukaryota > Metazoa > Arthropoda > Insecta > Lepidoptera > Noctuidae > Hyppa > Hyppa rectilinea. The sequence goes on along the minus strand of OX637309.1, from coordinate 18,997,824 downwards.
TCAAATTTATGCTGAGACGATTGTATCTGACGTCATCGTTCCTCTACAAGTGCAAATCGGTCCCTTATTTCAGTTAATGCATGATAATGCACGACCGCACACCGCAAGAGTTGTAAGACAGACTCTCGCCGCAGCTAACATCAATGTCCTGCCCTGGCCTGCTCAGTCGCCAGACTTGAACCCGATTGAGCATGCATGGGATATGCTACAGAGAAGAGCTCTGCCGAATATGGAGGGTATCCAGTTGCAAGAAGACCTTTTTTTGTTGTTGCAACGAACATGGGCGGCCATTCCACAGCGTGATTTGGATGAACTCATTTTGAGTATGCCAAACCGATGTTCTTGTGTTGTTAGTGTTCGCGGTAGAAACACGGATTATTAATTGTTTAAGTTACCCAATAAAATTTTAAAGAAAACTGTTATTTCAGTCTTTTTTTCGAACTTTAATGTTAGTGGTTCAAATGTCAAAAATCCCTTTATTAGGAAAATGGCAAATTTCTTTATTAATGCAAAGGTGACTTGGTTTATCGTTACTGTGACAAACGAAAACACTTTATTTGATGAATCCTTAAAGAAAATTTAAATTAATATCAATCAAGAGAAAAGTTATTGCAAAAATATATGTTGATCCCTAGACACTTTTGATGTGTGTAATTTGTATGTTATATTAAACAATGCCATCTCGATCTCACAAGATCTCGCATCTCGTAAGATCTCGTATTTTGCAAGATCTCGAGCCTTATTTCGAGATTCGATCTCATGAAAGTCGAACTCGTTCTTGAATCCTCACGAGACATACCTACGCATATATTGGTTAACCAATCCCCTAAAGATCAGGATCTCGATAAATTACAAAATTCAGTGAATAGTATTCCGTTGATAGATCTCGGCTAATTAGTGTTTCACCGGGACCAAAACATTTGTAAGCTCATTAATTATTTCTGTACCAATAGGAGCAAATGCCCACACGACAAGAAAAGGTCAAAGCTCAGCCAAGTACGTATTCATTACGAGTGTTAAGTAATTACATTCAAAGGGGTAACTTTTTGAAGCGAAACCTTTATATTGTTTACTAGACTAGAAGAAAATGCCAAACAAAAGACGTAATTATTTTAATTAAACAAAAGGTACATTTAACTGGGTGATCGGGATCGAGAGTCGGAGCTGGATACTTGAAAGCCTCATCACCGTCATTTTCAAATCAGTGTGATATTGGGTGATAGATCTTGTTCAGTCAGTTATACAAATCAGCTGACCACCCTTTGTTCAAATGGTTGAGATTTTTTTTAGTAACAAATCATTCGATTTTAAAAATTTTCAAATTTTGTGTAGATTTAAAATTGGTATTTAAAATTCGATTCGTATTCAAAAAAATTTCAACAGTTTATGCAAACGTGGGTCAGCTAATTTCTATAACTGACTGTATACGTAATATAAATGTGCTCAAAACTACTCATTGGATTTACACAATTTCTCATTCCTTAAATAATAATAATATGATACAATTTATATCTACCAATTACTTAGCGGACGGCGCAGCACGTTTTCTTCCATACAGTCTATCATCTTGCATCTCAGTATTAACCCCCATTCAATCATATCTGTCACACAGTCTGTTCGTTGTGATATGAATAAGCTCATAGACATACGTAGCATTATGCATCCACGCCACGTTCGTGCCCTGAATTGGATCCGGTACGGTCAGCATAAATCATCCTTGAAAATCCCAATTTATTTCTGTGTGCTGAAGAATTTAAATTTAAAGGAGAGCAGTTGACCGTCCTTTCCTTTATATATTATTATGTTAGTACGCTAATTGGCCCGAGCTACAGGAATGAACGTATCTAATTAATTCTTAAAATATCAGACATACATTCAAAATTCAAAAACAATTGGTTTATTTAATATAGGACTGAACAAGTTTCAGTAAATAATGTTAAAACTCAATTAAAATATATTATGTGATTTATTGAACGGAGCAACAGATCATATTTCCAATGTTAATTAAATTTTAATACGCTTTCAGAAACCATCGATGAATTTCATGAGAAAACCATCTCAGAAACATTTTTAGTTTTCTCTATTACTGTTTTTTATTAAATCGTCTACATGTTGAATCCATGTGCTTAACTGCTTATTGTTTTCAAATTGAAGAAGGTTTTAAACCCGGCGTCGACAAGTGGCTTACAAAACTGACACATAAATGCTTTTGCAGAAAATACACTTTAAAATTATTTTCATATTATTTGTTAAAATGCCGAAAAGCTTATTTTGTGGTTTGCATGTACATTTTATTTTATCAATTTTCTTTTATATTGTTTTAGCTGCCCACGCGTCTTAAGAGTCCATTAACCTCAAAGTCATAGGTGATAGGGCTGCCACAGGCCAACTTACATTTTATTTATAATCACCAAAGCCTTAAATTATTCACAGAACTTGTGGTATCAAGTTGTTAGACAAGTTTTTGTTAAGGGACTTAAAAAAAGGTTTCAAGTTGACTTCTTTCTTGTTTTATGGCATCTCGCAGATCAATCTTTCCTAGACCTTAACGGGGCTAACCTGTGAATACCTTAATAAATTAGGGCTCCAGAAAGGGCGTAAAACTTACAAACAAAGCGACTATACGCTAAGCCCTGTTGACTTAGAGTTAGGGCGTCGCTGGGAGAAGGCAGCAAGGACAGGCTGTTTTTTTTTTTGTTACTGGCATCTCGCAGTTCAACCATAGGGTTGTCTATTTAAGCGGGATTGTCCGAAAGGGTTACCGCTACCCCGGAACATAAAGGGCTACGGAAGGAACATGGATGGGTTTTAGTCAGTAAGAGTCTGACACTCCCTTCTGCTCCACCCAGAGCGGGAGCAGTCATTGGATGATTTCCCAGCCTTAAAAAAAAAAAAAGGGTTGTCTATTGCTTAATCGGACTTGCCTGTAGATGCCACAAAGAATTGTAGCGTCCAGGCAGGGAAGGACAGGGTGGATCGGATCGTAGGGATATATAGCGGCGAATTTGAAGTTACAAGTTTAGCGGGCCAAGTGTCGGAGCGGCCAATTGACTTGTTAAAATTGCAGCATCATTGATATTTGTTTGTCTATGGGACATAATCCGGCTCGTTACTAAACGAGTTCTAACGCTTTCAGCCAGTTTTAGTATTTTGAACTTTATTCTAACGTTCTTAATACAACATTGACAGCATAATATAGAACATTAAAATGTTGTTGATGTTAAGTTCTAAATCCAATAATTATTTCCTAGTATTGTACTATACATTTCCGTAGTAGCAGTTAACAGTCTGGATTTGTCTGGTTGACGGCAATAGGCTCGCCCGCTTTATTAGGTACAAGGAATTTTAATAAAACTGGCTAGATGTGGGTGTTCACCTCCGCCGAATCCTTCGGGGAATAACAGAGTGATAAAATACATTTGTTCAATGCTTATCTCGACTTGGGAAGCGAATTCAGGACTTCACGCACTCGCGACCAGTCAAACTCGAACTCAAAACAATTTATGTTAATAAAACCATTTTCAGACTCAAAGTTGATCGGGCTAGAACCTCCAAGGACACTTAGTATACATATTTATTTTTTAGCGGAATGTTACCTGGACCTTTAAAAATAATTTTTAATATAACTATTTATTCGGCAGTAGCTGGTTCAAATAATTTATAGGAATTGCAGTCATCATGTTAAGTCTTGAAGGTTTTCAAGCAAAGCGGAGCTCTGAATGATTTGCAGCACGTGTGCCGTTAACGCACAGATCAATCCTCCTTGGGCAAGTTACTCTGGCTACTTTCCTGAAACCAGAACAAACAAAAAACAAGTTTTGTTGTTCGAACTGCAAGTCCACTTATCTTGTTTCGTTAGTTAGCGATCTTCGATTGTTTAGGTGTGTTGTTTTGATTTATTTGCTTTTATTGGAGTTTGGTTTCGTTTCAATGAAACTTGCTAGAAAGGGTTTGTTAACGCTTCTGAAATTAAGCGGGATTGTCCTAAAGGGTTACCGCTACCCCGGAAAATAATGGGCTAAGGAAGGAATATGGATGGGTTTTAGTCAGTAAGAGTCTGACACTCCCTTCTACTCCACCCAGAGCGGGAGGAGTCATTTGATGACTTCCCACCCAAACAAAAGTATTTCTAAGTCTTTCTTTCGGCATCTTTCACTTGAACTGAAACGTCTGAGCACAAAATTATTATTATTGTTTTATTTAATTGGAGAATAAATACAATGACGTTGCGTGTCGGCATTTTTTGACTTTCACTAGCGCTTCAAATGATCGGAAAATGAAGTGAACTTTAATTTCTATGTACAAACATATATATTTATCGATGTCGTGTGAACGTAGAATGAAACAAAAAATGAACATTCACTGGAGTGAAACGTCTGACATCAGTTTCAGCGAATGTTCCTCGTGTGTGATGGCGACAAAAATTGAATATGACAATCGCACTTGAGTTATGGCGACCGGTGCTGTGGTTTATGTGAACAGTTACATTTACATACACAAACCAACACGCTTTGGATAAAATACTCTGTCGTGAGAATCGGGCCTTACGCTAACACACATATATCTTTAATTATAATATGATTGTTCTAAGGGTATAGGAGGAGCTCGTGGCTAAGTAATAACAGTGGCACGGATCGATCCATCAGGTTAAGCTACGCTTGCCGGGGTTGGTCTGTGGATGGGTGACCATCTTCAAATATCGAGACTCCTACGTGCCTCGGAAAGCACGTTAAGCCGTTGGTCCCGGCTCTCATTCGTGGTTGGTAATCAATCAATATGGTTTGATTGTGTTGGTTTCTATCAACACAATCAAGCCGTATTACTTAGCAGTATTGAATTGAAAAGAGAATGCTTTCTCCTTTCAATTCAATACTGCTAAATAAATGTCAAGTTATTTTGTACAATCATTATTTTGCCATTAATAAATTGTATTATTAAAATCTTGGCTCAAAATTTAATCAAAGGAACATAATAGAGGTTTCTAATAAATTTCAAAGTTAGCTAGTCTCTTCAAAAGTTCTTCAATTTACCTAGTTTGTAGTTGTCAAAGCGTTTTAGGTGCTTGCTCCTTAGTTCTGGGGGCTCATGTTTTGTCTTGTAGTATGAAGACATTGTTTAACCAGTTTTGTAGTTTTAGTTTAGGCCTAGTTGTTTTTAGGAATGTGATTTGAGCCCTTTAGCCGTACCACCCAGCTCAGCGCTCCACTTTAGTTAAGTTCGTTGAAACCGCAGCCTAACTTTACCAACGTGATAACGTGGTCACACGCATTGTAATTGCGTAACACCCTTTCAATCACAATCCCACAGTTTTGATGGAATTTGACACCATTTGTGTTCATATAGTTTATCGGAGGAATGAGAAAAATGTTGTCAGAAAAGTTGTGAGCATGAATGTGGATGACTATAAAACTAAAGGGAGACCAAAGAAACGATGGATGGATTATGTGGAAGAGGATATGGCTAGGAAGGGAGTAACTACCGAGATGACGACTAATAGAGAAGTATAAAAGAAAAAGACATGTTGCGCCGACCCCAAATAAATTGGGATAAGGGCAGAAGAATAATGATTGTGTTCATGTAGTTTATGATAAAAGTATGTAGTCATTTTTAAAACTGAACGGTGCTATAAAAACAAAGACCCTGGGATGGTGACCCAGACTGTAAACATCGAGAAAGATTCACTTCAAATAACTGGGATGTGGATAATGAAACATGGCAGTCGACGTCACTGCGTGGGAGAGTGGGGTGTCAGTGTGTTCACAACTTATGGCTTTAATTTAAAGATAATAAAATTTACAGAAATAAAATTGGCCAAGTGCGGACCTAAAACAATGAAGGGTTCAGTAGTTAGGATGAATATATGTTACAAACTTAACACTGTAGTTGAAAATCATGTTCTTCGACACGGTAAATTCTCCAGCTGTAAATGTTAGTTTGCTAGCGCAAAAATATATATTGTTACGTGACTACTTAACATATCCTCATGCCTAACTAGGCACTAGGTAACTTCCTCAAAGAGTGGGCAGAGGTGTATCTACATAAATATAGAAGATCCCCATGTCGCCAGTTATATTTAAATCCAAACTCTGCTACTGTAAAATTCCAGATTGAAAAACCCAATTACCACTTTACCCGCCCTGGGAATCAAACCCAAGACCTAATGCTAAAAAAAAATACAAGCTAAAATACAAGCGTTCAGCAGCATTAAGCGGGATTGTCCGAAAGGGTTACCGCTACCCCGGAACATAAAGGGCTACGGAAGGAACATGGATGGGTTTTAGTCAGTAAGAGTCTGACACTCCCTTCCGCACCACCCTGAGCGGGAGCAGCCACTGGATGATTTCCCAGCTTTAAAAAAAAAAACCACCTAATGCTCAGCAGTAGCGCTTACAACCGCTAGGACCAAGGCGGCGGATACGTGTTTTGTGATAAAACTATACATTAACGATATTTGGAAATTTCCTCTACATGCTGTGAGACCTTGCTTCTAGACAAATTTTAAGGTTCTAGGTCAACGGAAAGTACCCTATAAAGCTTGATGTTTTTTAACTCTAAGAGAACTACCGTTTTAGTAGTATTTTCAACTTGATGCTAAAACACGTACCTGAAGAGAAGGAGCTTGACAAACTGACACAGACAGGTTGACAGACAACGAAGTTTAGGGGTTCCGTTTTTTGGATGAATTTTGGACAAATTCAAATGAATGTTTATTAATTTTATTACAACAGAATACGAATTATCAGAGCACACACAACATAATCGCAAAAAGAAGCGCAATCATTTTATTACAGTGTTCAATAATCAACGAGTTCAACGAGTGCAGTAGTTTTTAAGTTTATTTTTAAAACTATGTATTAGTTTATAGTTATTATTTTTATACATGTACTCTATTTTATGGGCCTTCGTTGCCTGAAATAAAGGATAAATAAATAAATAAATAAATAAGCAATAAAATAATACCAACATTATTCATGTCATGAACAAAAGACGAGTACTTTTTTATGTAAAAACTCCTACATACCACACAATACCTACTTGAAGTACTCATAAAACTTAAGACAAAGCAATAGCTTCTGAAACCACTAGCGTACAACGTCGACTATTATTTGACAGTTAAGTTTTCATAACCTCTATGAAAACTTGTTCAAGATTCCTCTTTATGTATTTCGTGCAGAACTCTAATATCTATCAAAAGATCTTAAAAGCATAAAGGATTCGCAGGTACAGACGCTAGCACGTCAAGCTAGCCCAGACTGCCAAATATTCCTAATTGAACATGAACCTTATACTTATGTAATAAAGTTGAAAATCTATCAAAGAAATTTGACAGATTCGGGTAGCTTGATTTGCTGACCTGTACCTACTTGAGTTACCCCACAGGGTTTAGGCATTCTTTATCATGTTGTAGATTTTCATTCACCTGAAAATTGCGTAGTCGAAGCAATTTATTCTATCTTCAAGAAAACGTGTATTTTTTTTAATTGTATTTTTAACCGACTTCAAAAAGGAGGAGGTTCTCAATTCGGATGTTTGTATTTTTTTTATGTTTGTTCGCGCATAACTCCGTTGCTTGCCAACCGATTTGAAAAATTCTTTTTTTGTTGGAAAGGGTATACTTCCCAAATGGTCCCATATACATTTTATCGAAATCGAATAAGCGGTTTTTGAAAAATCAACAAAAATCTAAAAAATCCTACTTAATATATGTGGACGATGTTCTAATAAGTTCCTGTCACTGTAATTTACATACCAGGTAGTGTAATTTTGGGAGGGAGGGGGTTGTGTAGGTAGGTACCACAACTAAAAAGTGAAAAATAAAAACTTTTTTACAAAAAATAAAACCGACTTCCAAAACAAACACTACAAAGTGACAAATAATTTTGATTTCGGAAGTCGGTGGCAAAAAATGAAAATACAAAACCGAAGACACCGACTTCCGAAATCAAAATTATTTGTCACTTTGTTGTGTTTGTTTTGGAAGTCGGTTTTATTTTTTGTAAAAAAGTTTTTGTAAATCTAGATTGAATTGAAAAGTTGATTTCCCTGCGAAATAATACTACATTGTCTGTTAGATAATTCGTTGGTTTTGGATTACACAACGCAATATACCTACAACGTTTATAACGTAATTGCTTGTTTGTATTAATTTTGTATGTCACATATTGGCAAAACATAATGCACATAATTTTAGACTATAGTATTTGGAACCATACCTATGTTTAACAAAATAAATTATTGATTGATTGATTATTTGTAGTTCTTGTGAACAAACTTTTTTAAGTATCTGAATTTAATAATATTAGGGATCTAATAAGAAGATTAAAGAGAGTGTCTTTGTCGAACAAGTAATTGAAAATACAAAGCGGGCTAAAACCAAGAATGGGTCGAGTGCCGATCCCAGGTGCACACAGTAGATTTTTACCAGAGTCGACTTTTTGTCGTGCTCTGGATTTTCAATGCTCCACTTAGCACCAAGAGTCGAAAATCCAATAGTAGGTATATTTTTGCAACATGCTGGATGCACTCGACACACAACATAAAACCCCGCTGCGATATTTTAAGCCGCGTACGCACGTACGAACAAATTTGTTGCGTTACATGATACGCAACAACTTGGTTCGCACGTGCGTACCACTATCGAACATCGAACACTCTGTTCGTCAAACATGTTCGCGGCGATCCTTGTAGTGTGTTCTGTATGGACGGTGTTCGAAGAGCTTTAATAAATGTTACGCAACAAAACTGTTCGTATACCTAGATCTGGGCGTCATGGCTACTAAGATAGAGTTCACGACTGTTGTTCGCGAACTCGACTCGAACTATGTTTGCGTTCGTGTTCGAATATGCCGTCCATACGTACGAACCAAATGTTCGGGTCTGGTGTTTGTGTTCGCTATGTTCGTGTTCGTACGTGCGTACGCGCCTTTACATCCGTGCGAACGTGGGCTTAATCTCGCTACTAAATAGTAGATTTTATTAGAATGTTGGCCTATTCCTTAATTGGACCTGGTTTTGCAGCATTATTTTTAATTGAGGAATGATAAAGACCACGTTGTGGTTTAAAAGAAGATGTCAATCAACTCAGCTTATCGCAGTTTACTGCTGTACATAATCCTCTCTCATACTGCGTCTCAACACCCTGTCCTCTACCTCCCGTATCCAGTCTATCCCAGCCACCTTCTGAAGGTCATCGGTCCATATAGCTGTGGGGTGTCAAACAATACGCGCGCCGTTACGCGTCCGTCGACAAACATGACCAACCCACTGCCACTTCAGTTTGCTTAGTCTGCAAAAGTGTAGATAGAAGATATAGTGACAAATATTCAACAGATTCTGCATAGCTGCCTTGGTTTCTTCATGTTAGAGGCATGAATGAAAGGCGACTAACAAAAGACACGTGTGAATAGAAACGACGGGAAGGGACGTGTTAAAACATAGTGATCTTATTGGTGGTGTTCTTCAGAAAGGTCAGGTAAACTACTCGCAACCGGCGTGCGAGTATGACCAGATGTATGAATATAAACAAAGCAGAAAAAGGCCGTGAGCAGGTGGCGTTTTGTATTTCTGCCTACCCACTTTATATATACACATAGGGAAAAGGCGTGAATTATGTTGCAATTTAATGGCTTCCAGTTCCACAGGTAGTAAAAACAGATCAGCGGGATTGTCTGAATGGGTTACCGCTGCCCCGGAACACAAAGGTATAAGGAAGGAACATGGATGGGTTTTAGTCAATAAGAATCTGACACTCCTTCCTCTCCACCCAGGACGGCAGAAGTAATTTGAATTAGCTTGATTGAAATGAATGTGGTAATTAAAAAAAAGCCACTTGCAATCCCTATTAGAAAAAGCATAACAACAACAAAAACATGCTTGAAAATGTTGTCAAAACGAAGGAAATAATACTAGAATGAAAAAAACCACTAAAGAAACTTCCATAAGCTACAAGCTAGAACATGACGTCTTCACATTGGATGAAATAGTCAACAACTCACGTAAAGCTAAGAAAACGCATGGTCACACAATATCGGCAGTCCATATGTAGAGCGTCTGCAGCTTAATGTCAAACAATCCACGACGGCCGTTTTAATGTGACGGAACCGCTATCCTTGGAAAACAAAGTAAATATGACTTGAATGTGCCCTGGCGGCTGAGAGCATGTCATGCTTACTGTAATGTCTCGCTAGTCGCTGATGGTAGCGCGTGTGTTGGATCATTTAGCTCCCTTCAAAATGGTTGAGCTGAATGATGCTAATCCATGCCTCATGTTCATGAGCGAACGCCGTCAATAGGGACTAGTCATCACTTAGCAGCCACGGCTCTTTTAAAATTTAATTACATTTTTGAATTGTTTTGTTTTTAAATCTCTTAACTATGGACGCTTTTTTACGTTTTAAATTGTTTTCATATGTAGGTATATTTCACAATGAATGATGTAACCCAGATTTTGTAACCATATTTTGATTTAAAAGAGTGTCTGTGGAGTTTCTTGCCCGTTCTTCTCCATAGGTACCAACTGCTTTGGAATAGGCAAGTAGCTTCATCTTTCTGACTGACCGACCCCTTGACAATTCAAAAGCGTCTGTAATTGGTTTATTTGAAATAAATAGTTTGAGTTTGAAAAGAAAATCGGCGCGTTTGGAAAGCGAACAAGGCAACAAACAACTCATCAAAAAAAATATCTATAGACGTTGAGGAAACCATCTATAGGAATTCCCATAACAATAGCATTGTGGTTTTCACAGATTTATTAACTTGATATTATGTAAAAGTTTATGGTGACATAAAATTATGTATTTTACGACACAAACCTCCTATACACCCCATGCGAAGGATATAATGGCTAGGTTACAAAAGTGGGACGTAGAAATACTTGTAACATTTGGGTATAAGAATCTAATAGGTACTTGTTAAGTTGGTAGATTTTATTCATGACTAAAATTTCTTATTAATTAAAAGTTTTGGTTATTTACGTAATAAAATGTATTAAACAGGGAAATAGCTATTAACAACAATAAAAGTATAGCAATGAGTTGTTTTATTAGAATAAATAAATACTAATTCGTATATATGGTAATGTTATGGGGTAATTGATTGTGAAAATAATACTAAACATAATATATAATGATAAAATCTTTAACACCATGAATCACCTTGTCCTTGACATTTTTATGTTAATGGAGTGTGTAAAAAACTGTAAAGCTATTTTCATTTGTAGTCTACGAATAATCCATTTTAAATTTGAAAAAAAATCTAGAAGTTAGAAATTCCAGAATTACCATCGCCCGCAATAAAAAAATTCGTCTTTAATTGTAAGATTGGGGAAAAATACGTGATTGGTTTTCAGAAAATCACATCAAAACGTTTCCTAATTTTTTTTGTGTCTCTAACTGGACAAAAACGTGCCAAATCTCATTATGTATTCAGACAAAAAAAATGCTTGTTATTCTAATAATAAGCCATCATGGAGCTATTTTGCGACTACTTGCAGGGCTGTCCAAAAATTAAAAAATTGACTATTTGATACGGTCTAAAATAAAATATGAAATCACGTGGAAAAAAGACCGCTCGTCTTAAAAACTTCCATCACCATGCAGAAATTAAATATAATGCGTAGATATAATTGTAAAATTGGATTTAATGCTAATAAGTGTTCCATTTGATTCTAAAAAATTGTGACGTCACATTGTTAGATTTCATACAAATTCCGCGTTTTGACAATTCAAAAATGTCACGTTATTGACTACCCTTTCAAATACCCAATTCTTTCATTTTAAATTAATGTTGAATCCAACATCGATCTCCTTGGTAGATCGGCGCCGAAATTATTATTTATTTTCGGAAGGCTTACAGATTGATAACATGGTAATAACAATAATATTTAACTAAATTGCTAATAACAAACCTCCACAGAGAAATACAAAATTATTTCTTTATTGTACTTAATTAAAAAAAAGTAATTACACATAAGTATTATCGAATTTTAGTTATAAGATAATCTACTAAGCTAATGTCTGCCTGATGGGTCTAGTGGTCATAAGCGGTACTGCTAAGCATGAGGTCAAAGTGTTGTTCGGTTTTTCCATCCGGAATTTCTCAGTACCAGTCTAGAATCTACACTTATGCTCGGTTTATGACAATAGACTCGCTCCCTATTACCTAGGACTCACACATAACTAGCGGAATGTGGGTTTACTAAAGGTTTATCTCTGCCTAACCATTTGGTGATTAGAAGCGTGAAATTATGTCAATAAGCGTTAAAAATTTCGATAATCTATTAATTCCTTAAAATACGGAAGTTTTCCAAAAACAAGAACACGCTTCGCCGCGTCTTTTTTTAGCTTTTATTAAGGTTTCCCAATTGCCTACAACACTAATCCAATCACACAACTTCTCTATATTATACTTCAACAGATTCTATTTTACTGACACACGACATAATAGAAATATAAATATGTCTATGCACGACATAATTCGAAATCGAGTTGACATAACATTCCGAATTTATTTTATCCAGACAGCCCTATTCGAATCGAAATCGAGGCGTATATCAATAAGCCGTATCGTCAATACCCTGTTGGTACTTATTTACATTCGTCTCAGAGTCTTATGGTACAAATACCACGAGATTCGGTATTCTGATGGAAAATATAAATAATGTTGACAAAAAGAATATCGTGGAATCTATTGTTTGCATTGTTTACAATCCCTTTGATAATGAGGCGAGTCTTCAGGGATTTGGGGTTCGGAGGAATTTTCATTTTTATTTATGTGTGGTAAAAATAATAAATGTTTTCTTGAACTGCTTTATGGTTGTTTAAATATTGGTTGTTATTATTTTGCCTTATTTAAACAATCATTTATAATGTTAGCTATTTTAGTATCGGTGGCCCATAGGTTGACGAGACTATTTCATGTTTTGTAGGTATGCCTATGTTTTATGTATTCATTGGAAGTAATACAGTATAATATTAATTGTTTTAAACTAATGTTATTTACGACTTCGTAGTTGGTCTAGCGGTTGCAAGCGCTACTGCGGAGTAGGAGGTGTTGGGTTTAATTACCAGGTCAGGCAAAGTTTTATAAGGTTATCAGTAGAAGCAGGAGTCTGGATTTGTGCCCGCAATAAGCTCGCCCTCTATTACATGGGACTTATAGATAACTGGCGAAAAGTGGATGTACGACGCCTTAAGGACAGGGTACAACTAATACTATTATCATGGGTTTTCACAGATTTATTAACTTGATGTGTTTTTTATAAATCTACTCTTTTCTACTGGTCAAAATGTGATATTATAACAATTCATTAAAATAGGTTGAAATAAAGCGCGGTTCATGCCGATACATACGATATCCGGAAATATATTTGCCTAGCCTTTTCCAAACTAGTTTCACGTCGAACCAAATGTAGCTGAATATACTGATATTCAGCTACATTCACTTCAGTCGGGTCATGTAAAATACTGATTTTACATGAAGCGACTGCCTATCTGACCTCTAAAACCCTAACGGGGTAAAACGATGCCCATTGAAAAGAGTGGCTGTCAGTAGCGAGTCAACCCCAACACAAGTGTTTCTGACTACTTACTGGGGCTGTTTCAACTCATGTATAACATGTAACATTTGAGACACAATAAGCATTTTTTTTTATCTAGCCAGGAATAACGGCTTAACGTACTTTCCGAAGTACGGGAGAGCTTCTATACGTAATAGATGATTACCCATCCACAAGCCGACCGCGTCAAGTAGCACAACCTTCGATCGACCCGTGCGGCTGCTATCATTCAGCCACGAGCCCCTCATATATGATATCCGGAGAGCAAACACAAATAATCATGTAACGAGATAAAATTTCACATTTAATATCTGCGAACACCCACGTTGATAAGGTTGTTCCAACAAAAAAGATAAAACAACGCGTTATTTACCTTTCTCAGAATTCTACGTATTCATTATCGTGTTTGGATTAATATGTATGATTATAGTGAATGATAGAGCCCCTGATAATAATAGTTATAATGTGTGGACTCGTTTTTAAGCACTGCGTTAAGGTTTCAACACTTCAGTAGGACCAACAGCGATAACTCGCACGCAGCTCAAGGCTAAGTACCTACTAACAGCCGCACAGGTCGATCCATCAGGTTAAGCTACGCTTGCCGGGGTTGACCGTGGATTGGTTACCATCTTTACATACCGAGAGTCCTCCGTGCCTCGGAAAGCACGTTAAGCCGTTTGTCCCGGCTTTCATTTGTGCATCTTAGGCATTTGTTAGGGATCGTCAGAAGCCCGAAAATCTGACAGCCAGTCTCCCCAAGGAGTATCGTATTGCCCAGTTACTGGGTTGTGGCGGTCAGATAGTCAGTCGTTCCATGTAAAATACTGGTATTCAGCTGCATCCGGTTAGACTGGAAGCCGACCCCAACATAGTTGGTAAAAAGCTAGGCAGATGATGATGATGTTTAATTATGTTAAGACTTTGTTCATATCTATACTATAAAAGTATTAAACCAAAGGATTGTCCGAAAGGGTTACCGCTACCAGGACTCCGGAAGGAGCATGGATGGGTCAGTCAGTAAGAGTCTGACACTCCCTTCCGCTCCACCCAGACCGGGAGCAGTCATTGGATGATTTCCCAGCCTTAAAAAAAAAAAACATAGTTGGGAAAAGGCAAGGTAGATTTGTACTTCTATACTGATAATTAAAGAAATTCGTGAAAAATTCTTCCCTAATCATTCCAAAATATCAAAAATGCACAACATTAATGTTCAAGTTTTCAGTTCTGCCGGCACTCCCGGAGTGCAACCCGTTGATTTTTTGACACCATAACGTCAAACCCCGGTGCCGTAACATTCATGCCCGACGTCACTGAAGCCATTACGAAGCGGCCACCGCTCTTCTGGGAGTAGAATCTCATTAAACTGTTGTGATTGAATGTTTGAAATAACAAAAGCCAATCAATTTAAATGATTAGAAACAAATGCTACATGGCAAGAAAATGTTTATTTTTAGACTTCGCTATTGTACGGAGAAAGTACTGAAAATCAATGTAACGCAGTGCGCATTCATCGACCTTTGCCCAGGGGAATACCTAAAACCTGTATGGTACAATAACAGACCAAAATTTCATGTTCATATTGTACTATGGAAATTGTGATTTCTATGTCCATTTTGGGCATGCGTGTGCACTCTCCAGCTTCACTCTTATAGTCCGATAGGACGGCAATCCGATGCCACCGGAGAGAGAGGCGCAGGATCTTAACGACCTTACCGACCCACTCCTAAACACCGGGTAACTTCCATTATCATTTAGACAATTTATTTCGGAAGATGTATTTAAGTGCATCATATATTAATATTAAAATTAATACAGATATCTCGATGTTTTATCAACTCGTAAAAAACTATTATATTGGTATATTGGGTGTTACCAAAAGGATATGCTACAGACCAACTAAACTGAACAACTTTTACTATGGGACCAACTCCGAAATCGTGAAAAAAAAGAACTGCTGTTCCCTACATTTCGACGCGTCACGTGACCAAAAATGTATAGAACAGCTGTTTTTTATTGCGATTTCGGAGTTGGTCCTATAGTATAAGTTGATCACTTTGGTGGTCTGTAGCATATGCTTTTGTATGTATATACCCTTTCGGTTACATACCCTGTATATACAGCATATTCATTTTAAAATGGAGTCTAGCGGCATTCTCGTGTAGTTGCAGTAACTCAATTTGTGTGTAACTCAATCAAGATGGCAGATTTATTGCTAATAATGCTATTACTACACAATATGCTCTGCTGTGCACTGTAATTACGTAGGGGACACTTTTATTCTATTTGCAGTGAGTTTATTTTTAATTATTTGCGATATTTCTGAAGAACAGCCGTTTTACTATGTTCTGTGTTCCTGCGCCAGCCAACCAAGTAAATGTCCTGATTTTAAAATTGAAATTACTCGTTTCGCACGCCTTGTTTAATTATGTTTAGGTTAAGCTACGCTTGCCGGGGTTAGTTGTGGATGGGTGATCATCTTTACATACCGAGACTCCTCCGGGCCTCGGAAATCACGTTAAGCTATATTGGTCCCGGCTGTCATTTGTGCATCTTTGACAGTCGTTACGGGTCGTCAGAAGCCCGAAAATCTGACAGCCAGTCTTACCAAGGGGTATCGTATGGCCCAGTTACTGGGTTATGGAGGTCAGATAGGCAGTCGCTCCATGTAAAATACTGGTATGCAGCTGCATCCGGTGGAAGCCGACCCCAACATAGTTGGGAAAAGGCTAGGAAGATGATGATGATGTTTAATTATGACTGTTTAGACTTTGTTCGTAGCTATCATATAAGTAAATATGAAACCAAGTGATAAAGGGAACTTGTATTTTCGATTCAAAATCGTTTTAATTTGTCCTTTAGTGAAGTATTTTCTCCAGGTACATTTACCAACCCATCTCATTAAAGAAAAATTCCAACGTAATTATCAAAACACTCCGTTTCTTTCCACTCCTCAACAAACAAGGCAAATGCCTCTTAACTTTTAAACAAAACAAGTCACATTGGTATTAATATTAAATCAGTCAAAGATTTTTAATTTCTTTGACAAAAAATAACAATAAGATTTTTGAGTTGTAATAAAGTCCTTTGTCAAGCCCTTTGTCGAAAATACAAAAGGAATATCAGAAAGTGGAAGCTTTTTACATGTTTATGTATGTTCATTATTTAGTTGTGACTTAGATGGACTTTGTTAAAGCTCGACGCTGATTGAACTTTGTAAAGTGTCGCGCTTGGCTTGTCTAAACGCGACACGAGAGCGCAACGCAATATTAGTGGAACATTTTCTACCGCGTCTGCTTGCGGGAACTTTTAGGATGTGTACACATGTACGGACATGAATGTCCGTGCATGCATTAGTTGAGGTTAAAATGGGCTCCTAACTTTGATTTGTGGCTTTATTTGAAGTGGGAACTTCCATAGCACGCGTTGATTTTTGGTAGAGAGCTAGTGGGTTCGCGTCACCAACATGCTAACACACATACGCACACATATGCAAACTAAGTACAATTCTGGCAAAACATGTAAGATCTTTATTGTAAATTATTGTAACACCATGTATACCATGTTTTATGCAAATAAATACTTACTTACTTACTTAACAGTACATTTATTATATCTGAAGCTACGAGTAGGACGTGATGCGCTCGCGCAGCAGTAAAAGTGTATTTTTAAATTAATAATTTGACTGTCTCGTTGGTCTACTGATCGCAAGCGCTACTGCTAGGCATGAGGGCCTTTTTTAAGGCTGGGAAATCATCCAATGACTTCTCCCGCTCTGGGTGCAGCGGAAGGGAGGGTCAGACTCTTACTGACTAAAACCCATCCATGTTCCTTCCTTAGCCCTTTATGTTCCGGGGTAGCGGTAACCCTTTCGGACAATCCCGCTTAGGGCATGAGGGCCTGGGTTCGATTCCTGGTTTTTTGCTGTGAAATTTCTCAGTAGCAGCCCGGAGTCTGCATTTGTGCCCAGTTAGTGGCAATACATTCGCCCCTTATTACTTGGGATTTAAATATAACTAGAGAAATGTGGGTGTAATATCATAGATACACCTCTGCTTAACCCTTTAGGGATTACAAGCGTGATGTTATAATATATTAAGTGTTAATAATTTGTAACCAAAAAATTTAATACTAATCTTAAATACACTATACAGTCTAAAATCTAAAATATTTATTTAGTTTTTTATAATAGGTACACCAACAGCATAATGTATAGTGAGTTAAATAGAGATATATACAGGTAGGGGTTCTTATACATAGGTACATATACCTATTACAGGACTACACGACATTCTTACAAAACAAAGCAACAAAGTAAACTAAATAATAATATTATGTGTAAGTAAAAAGGGCTCATAGGGCGTCAAAAGATTCATCCCCATCGCTGTCAGTGGGTAAAAAAAAGAAAAATGATAGTAATGAATAATTTGAAAATAAAATAAAAAAACATTTTTAATAGTATTAAGTCTTCACCTTTGTCGGCACTTCCTACGACTGTTTCTTTTTAAACTGCACGTTGGGGGTGGTTTTTGAGGGTTGCCTCAATTACTTTAGTGAGAACAACTGAAGTTGATGTTTTTATTACTAACCACACGTAAAGCGTACTGGGACCCCCGCACAGTTCAGGAAGGTTCCGTTGCAAGTTTTACTACTTATGTGATGAGTCAGAGACTGTAAAATTTCTGTTTTCAGACTGTAAACAGGATATGCAAGTTGCGGAGTGTATTTTATTTTCAGGGTTTTGTATGTGGCGGTTTTTTTACCTCCACGATGGAGTATAATACACGCCGACACGAGTTATGTGTAATTGATGGGAAAAAACTCAATTCCAGCATTGGAAGTCGTTCCTGATTGCTTCGTTGAGCTATCAAGCGCTATTGCTGAGGTTTTCTATCTAGAACTACTCAGTCTTCTTCTTCTTTTCGTGTGGTTAGTGACTAACCTGGTGTCAGAGTTTTTATGCTGCCCATGGGCCTCTGACTTAGCTTCACATGCTGTTGAGAAATATCTCTCAGACATGCTGGTTTCCTCGCGATGTTTTCCTTCACCGATTTTTAAGAAAGTGTAAATTTATACAATACGCACATGAATCCGTAAATTTAGAGGTGCGTGCCTTGGGTTCGAACTCGAGACCTGTGACTTGATAGTCCGATGGTCACACCACTAGGCTATCACTGCTGTTTACTACTATAGGACTGAAACATAACTGACAAAATATGGGAGTAATATCAGTACATCTCTACCCAGCCCTTCGAGTAACAAGGCGTGATGTTATGTAGTTCTTGAACATGGTTCTGTCATATACAAAACATAGCACTAAAAGATAAAACATTGCAATAGAAAACGTTACACATGTTGTCTCATGTATAGTTTGGTGAATATAAAGTGAAACAAAGTAAAACAGCTCCTGTTCCTATTGTCATATAGCTCGTTCTCGCGTGAAGGTGTTTGTTGTGTTGTGAAAAGCTGAGATAGTTAATCATGCGTAGTGTGACAAAGGTTATTTTTTTTAATTTTCTGTATATTTTTTTTATTTTCTTGTTTTTAGTAACTTAACATCTTGCCTGTATTCTCGGAAGGGTTAGACAGGGTTGTACCTGTAGTAAAAACCACATTTCACCTGTTATGTTTAGGTCCCATGAAACAAAGACGAACTATACATGGCCCGACCAGGAAATCGAACCCAGGACCGTCCGACCAGGATGGTCAGCGGTAGCACTTGCGACAACTAGATCAAGTTAGATTATTTTTATTACATAGAAGTAATTTCTTCAAGCATCATGAAATCTTCACGCAACCTATTTGTCTTGTCTCGTGTAACTTATATGCCTACAGTCCTTTGTCTCATCCTAGAAACACTAATACATTAACCGTTGATAAATGCCTAGGATTTGGTTGATAGTTATCTGAGTATCCTAAATCAATGGCTGACGTGTAACAAGGGAAACTACTTACCTTAATTGATCCCAAAACTGTGTAATTATATTACTCACTGACGCCGTTGATTTTCTTGGTATTGGATACTAGATGTTGTCCGCGATTTCGTCTGTAATCTAGGTACAAAAGTAGCCATGTCCTTTTCCGCGTTTTCGTCTACCCATGTGCCAAATTTCTTCCAGATCTGTTCAGCCGTATTTGCGTAAAAACGCAACAAACAAATCCACTCTCGCATTTATTGGTCTATCCGTGTGCCAAATTAAATCAAAACCTGTTCAGCCGTATTTGCGTGAAAACGCAACAAACAGACCCACTTTCACCTCTATATCATTAGTTAGGATTTATTAATATTCATCTCACAAAGATTATCTTAATAAGATATCTTCGTGAACCACAAACAGTAGCGGAGATATTGGAATTTAATCAGAATTTAACAATGACTGTAATTAATCTGAGAAGCCTGTTATGGTTGAGTCTGTCCGTGAGTAACGCCAGTAATGTAAGGCACATTAATTAATGTCTACAGTTGAAATAATTACTGCGTTGTGAATTGTAGTACTGTCAGTAGGTGAGCTGCGCGTTATCCACCATTCAGCCAAACTGGCACAGGTTTTTCTTTTAAGAATTTACATTTAAACCACTTTAGAGCTTTTAAAGAGCATTTTAGAGCCAATAAAAAAATAACAATTATATAAACCCTAAAATTAAACCGATCATTTTTTTACTTAATACTGATACTCTACGGGCTATCTAACTTTAAGTGTAAAAAAAATCTACGTTCATTTCTTCAAAATAAAAGCTATAATGAAACAGAAAATTATCTCAGTAGATGTCAGTGACAGTGACAGATCAAATATTACCTCACTCGACTTCAACCAAAACGAACACATACTCTCTCTTTTACTCCATCACATACACACTCATACACACGCACATACCACTTACACACATACAATCACACACACACATACACACTTGCACGTTTTCAATTATATGTAGTATAAAAAATAATATTGTACTACACACATCAAAAGTGTCTAGGGATCAACATATATTTTTGCAATAACTTTTCTCTTGATTGATATTAATTTAAATTTTCTTTAAGGATTCATCAAATAAAGTGTTTTCGTTTGTCACAGTAACGATAAACCAAGTCACCTTTGCATTAATAAAGAAATTTGCCATTTTCCTAATAAAGGGATTTTTGACATTTGAACCACTAACATTAAAGTTCGAAAAAAAGACTGAAATAACAGTTTTCTTTAAAATTTTATTGGGTAACTTAAACAATTAATAATCCGTGTTTCTACCGCGAACACTAACAACACAAGAACATCGGTTTGGCATACTCAAAATGAGTTCATCCAAATCACGCTGTGGAATGGCCGCCCATGTTCGTTGCAACAACAAAAAAAGGTCTTCTTGCAACTGGATACCCTCCATATTCGGCAGAGCTCTTCTCTGTAGCATATCCCATGCATGCTCAATCGGGTTCAAGTCTGGCGACTGAGCAGGCCAGGGCAGGACATTGATGTTAGCTGCGGCGAGAGTCTGTCTTACAACTCTTGCGGTGTGCGGTCGTGCATTATCATGCATTAACTGAAATAAGGGACCGATTTGCACTTGTAGAGGAACGATGACGTCAGATACAATCGTCTCAGCATAAATTTGAGCGTTGAGGTTGCCTCTGATCCAAATCAACTCAGTTCTTCCGCCGATCCAAATACCCGCCCATACCATGATGGTTCCACCACTATAAGGATGGACTTCCTGGCAGGATTTTAATCGCTGTTGGCGTCCAGGGGTTCTCCAGTGTCGTATACGTCTTGTATCCGGTCTCATACCAAAACGAGACTCATCAGAAAAGCACACGAAACGCCATTGTTCTTCTGCCCAATTTCTGTGTTCAAGAGCCCATTGATATCGAATCCTACGATTGTGCATTGCTATAGGTGGTACCCGTAGCGGTCTTCGGGAATGAAGGTTCACTTCATGCAAGCGGTTTCTGACTGTTTGGTCGCTAATTAAGTTCCCTGAAGAGTGATGAAGCCTCACGGCTAACATCATGGCGGTTATTGTTGGAGCTCTTCGAGTTAAGATTTGAATGTATCGGTCTTGTCTCCGTGTGGTGCAGCGATACCGTCCTTCATGGCGCTCAGCCACGGTACCAGTGCTTCGGTAACGTGTCCAAAGTCGACTGATAACACTCTGACTTGTATTCAGAGCTAAGAAGACCTTTTTTTGTTGTTGCAACGAACATGGGCGGCCATTCCACAGCGTGATTTGGATGAACTCATTTTGAGTATGCCAAACCGATGTTCTTGTGTTGTTAGTGTTCGCGGTAGAAACACGGATTATTAATTGTTTAAGTTACCCAATAAAATTTTAAAGAAAACTGTTATTTCAGTCTTTTTTTCGAACTTTAATGTTAGTGGTTCAAATGTCAAAATCCCTTTATTAGGAAAATGGCAAATTTCTTTATTAATGCAAAGGTGACTTGGTTTATCGTTACTGTGACAAACGAAAACACTTTATTTGATGAATCCTTAAAGAAAATTTAAATTAATATCAATCAAGAGAAAAGTTATTGCAAAAATATATGTTGATCCCTAGACACTTTTGATGTGTGTAGTTTATTGTAACTTTTGTAAGGGAAAGGGACTGTTAATCCTTAATACAGGTTATTCTATAAACTAGCTAGGAAAGCAGAACTTCACCCACCAGATTGTGATTGACATGGTACAAACCTGTATGTATAACTCTGTGTATGCCTCATGTACTACAATCTCCTTTTTATGAAATAAATTATTATTATTATTATTATTTGATTGTTGAACGTAGGTTACTAACCAATTATCTCACGTGAAGTAATAATTATAGAAAGAAAAGAAGAAGAAAGAAAATGATTATTTTGCAGAAACAAAACGCACATTACTAAACAAAACGCACATTACTAAACAAAACGCACATTACTAAACAAAACGCACATTACTAAACAAAACGCACATTACTAAACAAAACGCACATTACTAAACAAAACGCACATTACTAAACAAAACGCACATTACTAAACAAAACGCACATTACTAAACAAAACGCACATTACTAAACAAAACGCACATTACTAAACAAAACGCACATTACTAAACAAAACGCACATTACTAAACAAAACGCACATTACTAAACAAAACGCACATTACTAAACAAAACGCACATTACTAAAAAAAACTAAAAAGTCATTCATTTCATTCAGGTCATAACAACTCAAAAGTCACATCCGTGCAAAGGTGAAGAATACGCACATTATAAAGGTACTAAAACCTAAACGAAGAGTACAAAGAAAAACACATAACATCCTGCCTGTAACCCCAGAAGAATTTGGCATAGAAACACGCAGAGCGAATTACTGGTTTCCAATTTAAAAGTGCAATAACATGAAGACTCTATTTTACTACATTTCTTTTAACCTAATTATTTACACCCTACCTTATCTAGATATATGCGTATTGTATAATTATCAATTGATAAAAATCGGTGATGGGCAACATCGTGAGGAAACCAGCATGTCTGAGAGACATTCTCAACAGCATGTGAAGCTAAGTCAGAGGCTCATGGGTAGCGTAAAAACTCTAACACCATGTTAGTTACTAACCACACGAAAAGAAGAAGATCTAGATCACAAAATGAAAAATAAACCACAATTAATCATAATAATAATAATATCCATGGACATTTCTCACAACGCCATAATATAGTCCCAAGCTAAGCAACCTAATGCTTGTGTTATGGTAACGTGATGGCTGATAAACAACTTAAAATTATACTTTTTTTTTTGTAAATACATACATAGTAACAAATACTTGCAGGTCGTACAAATATTTGTTCCGTGCGGGAATCGAACCCGCGACATACTGCGCAGCAGTCAATCGCTAAACCACTGCGCCAACCGTGTCGTCAAAAAAAATAAGCGAAAATGACTTTATTAAACAAATCATAAAGATATTGGAACATTATATTTTATTTTTGGAATTTCAATTAATGTCAGAACTGTCCCAACACTTCATAATGGCATGGTGTCCCTACCCTTGAAACGGTTTGCGCTGTCATTGTCAGTCATTACACTCGCAGACTCGTTCCGTCGGACTTTTGAAGTCCCGACTCTATTATCCACCATGCTGTTCTACTGAACATGCCATTTTAAATGTAATTTTGCTTGATATTTGTTTTTATCATATTTTCTCTGTTTTTGACATATTACATATCTATTGTTTATGGCTTTGAGCTCGAAAAATACAAAACATTTGCAATTGTGAATCGATTAATACAGAACTAGCTCTCTCCTCTTAAACTAATGTTTTTTTTAACTCACCTTTTCTATTTTCTAAGTGAATTGAGCTTGGAAAAATAAATAAATAGTCCATGGTGGACAATTAAGCCAGCTAACAAAGTTGGTAAGGTAGCGATAGACTAAGCCTTTTTTTTTTTACTGTGGGAAATCATCAAATGACTCCGCCCGCTCTGGGTAGAGTGGTAAGGAGAATAACCCGTTTCATCAGTATTAATGCACGTTTATATCCAATCCAGACTGACCAAGTCTTAGGTATATAGGGGTAAGTTCGGCGCTGACATTAGACTATACGAATATATTCTGCGCCAATTAATTTCGTCTCGATGAGACGCAGAATAAAATGGCAACAATACAATGTACTCAGTAGGAGCTCGTGCCTAAGTACTAAAAGCCACACAGATCAATCCATCAGGTTAAGCTACGCTTGCCGGGGTTGGCGGTGGATGGGTGACCATATTTACATAACGAGACTCCTCCGTGCCTCGGAAAGCACGTTAAGCCGTTGGTCCGTGCTGTCATTGTGCATCTTTGACAGTCGTTACGGGTAGTCAGAAGTCCGAAAACCTGAAAGCCAGTCTTACCAAGGGGTATCGTATTACCCAGTTACTGGGTTGTGGAGGTCAGATAGGTAGTCGCTCCATGTAAAATACTAGTATTCAGTTGCACCCGGTTGGACTGGAAGCCGACCCCAACATAGTTGGAAAAGGCTAGGCAGATGATGATGACAATGTTCTCAGTACATAGGGTCAAGTTAGCCGGCGATTTGATTCGTACGGTCTTATCCCAACGCCCAACTTACCCCAACATACCCAATCTTGTTTACAATTAATTGCACCAGCGTTCTATTCCGATTTTATCTAGGTCGATTTTCAGTCCAACAATATTATGCGTTTAAACTAAATCAACCGCAAAGTATTCCCGAGGGCAATATTCTTTAAGTTTTCCTATATCGCAAGTTTGAACTTAACTGCAACTTAAAATGCGCAAGATTGAACTGAGTGAACTTAACTAGCGGAGTTCGGCGAAGTATAGGAAGCGATCAAAAAAGTTTTATGAATATATATGAGGATAAGTTTAAAGAACATGTCTTGGAGAACTGTTTACTCCGTTGGGAAATATAGGAGCCGAAGATTGAAGAAGCTGTGTTTATGAATATATGGAAAACAAAGCTGTTTAGAATTTTAAAAAGCAATTAGGTATCTATTGTCAAGAGGGTATGTGTTGGCCTGATGTGGGATGATATTATTAAATTTTAATATAAAAAATTTATTAGTGCAGTTTGTTCTTGCATAGGTACTTAGCTGTTTTATTTTTATTATTTAGGCAGGGACAAAATAATTAATTGATGGGATCCACTGGCTACTTGATATTAGTTTTGATCTCATATTTAATATAAGTTAAGAAAAATTACAGGTAAATTAGTAAATAATTTGTAAGATCTACATTTAGCCTACTAACCTAGCCCTAAGCTTGATTTACTATTAAGTATTCATATAAAAAATATAGTATAAAAAACAGTCGCTTTTCGCCTCCGTCTGTTTACCAACTTAGTTTTTCTAAACTACACAATGAAATTCTTTCAGGTTTTCCCCACCATGTAGACAATTTATTCCGGAAAGTTTAAGCGTATGAATATATACATATGACTTGGATATAAGACGCCCAATCTTGATGTTTTGACATATCGCCACAAACAGTTTTATTTATTTCGTCATTCATTCCATAATTCATTACAAATTATCCCATACATTATACTTAAATGGCGAACCTCTGGTTACAAAATGAACCCCAAATTTTCCATTTGATAGGTGATTCTTAACATAACAATGTTGATCCTGTTTGCAAATTACCTAAGTGTGTGACGTCACATGTTTGTCCGACTATGTTGACTGCCACTATTTTAAGATGGCTTATATGACTGTTTAAAGAGGGCGGGGCGTATTGAAAAATTCTTCACTGTTACTGTTTGGAGAAGTATCGTTAAAACCAAAGAAAAGAGTTTGGTTTAAAAAGATCTACTTACAGAAATGAACACCATCTACTTTGCCTTTTCCCAACTATATTGAGGCCAGCTTCCAGTCTAACCGGATGCAGCTGAAAATCAGTATATTACATGGAGCGACTGCTGACCTCCAAAACCCAGTAACTGGGTAATACGATCCCCCTTGGTAAGACTGGCTGTCAGACTTCTGACTACCCGTAACGAATGTCAAAGATCCACGAATGACAGCCGCGACCAACGGTTTAACGTGCTTTCCGAGGCACGGAGAAGTCTCGATATGTAAAGACGGTCACCCATCCATGAACCAATCTTGGCAAGCGTAGCTTAACCAGATTATCTATCCGTGTGGCTGTTATTACTTAGCCACGAGCTCTACACTTAGTCACGAACTCCTCACTTAGCCACGACCTCCTTATTTCATATTATTTACTTCATTAGGTTTCTGCATTTCATTTCTAATCTAGTAAAACCAAGTCGCTATTATTAAAATGGAAACAAAACACTTTGCAGACCCAGATGTTGTGGTTAAACGTAAGGAAGGCGTATAGGAAAACACAACCGCATTGCATTACCAACCAAACAAACTATTAGGCAAAACCACCAACTCCTCGCATGTCTAATTTCACTTAACCACGTTGAAACTCCTTAATTATCTTCCACAGAGCACTTCCTTGTTTTCAAGGCGGCATATTGCTACAAGTTTCTTACCAAGCATCTAACGAAGTCTCGGGAGTACCCAAAGTACGTGAATACATATGTATAAGTACTGATCAATCTATCACATAGTAAGTTAGATAGTTCTCATATCATCAAGCGGCGCTCGTAACAAAGTTTTTGGGCAAAGTTTTGCTATTAATACTGAAGTTTTTGACGTATTGAGGTTATATAATATGTCGTTAAAAGAAGGTGCATAAATAAAGTTTTTATTTGTAGGTTAGGTTTGGTTTTCAGAAGCCAAAAAAACAATCTGCCTAGCCTTTTCCCAACTATGTTAGGGTTGGCTTCCAGTCTAACCGGATGCAGCTGAATACCAGTATTTCACATGGAGCGTCTGCCTATCTGACCTCCACAACCCAGTAACTGGATAATACGATACCCCATGGTAAGACTGGCTGTCAGACTTTCGGGCTTCTGACGACACGTAACGACTATCAACGATGCACAAATGACGTGATGGAAGAGACCCGGTATGTAAACATGGTCACCCATCTATGGACCAACCACGGCAAGCGTAGCTTAACCTGATGGATCGGCCCGTGGGCTGTTATTACTTAGCCACAAGCTCCTGAAATCTAGTTTTCAGAAGCTATAATTAGAAATAAGGACAAGACGGTTGTCAATTTCAGACTTTATCTCATACGTCGGGCTACTTTTGGGTCTTACAATTCAGATTGAATTTAAACTTTTTTATTAAACGTAACCTACTTCTGGGCGCATGAAAAAAGGGTCAGGGAAAATCTGAACAACAAATCTACTCCATCATAGAGTTTACAAGCTATTAAGCTTTGTAACTTAATTACATTAAACTGAGTTGTTTTAGGGAATATTCAATTATTTTTGAGGAGAGAAAGACTAAAGACATGATGGAGGAATTTTTATGGAATGATATAAAAGAAAAGGCCAAGAGTGATAGCGTGACAGTTGGAGAATAGAAGAACAATTTACGTGTTGCACCGAGCCGATATAACATGGGATAAGGATATGAGAATTATGATGAAAACGATTTATAATTATACAGTGTGTTAGGTTAAACGAGTAGTTACTATACTCATGAAAATCAACAACTTTGACTATGGAACTATACCTCAAATCACGAAAAAAAAATCAGCTGTCCCGTGTGTTCGCATAATTCGTCAAAATAATTGATACAGAATAGGAACAGCTGATATTTTTTTTTATATTTCAGAGTTGGTCCCATGGACAAAATTGTTGATTTTCATGAGTATAGTAACCCCTGAAAGTATGTCCCTAGTTTAACCTAACACACTGTATAGTATAAATCGTTTCGTCACTGTATTATTATAATCGTCATTTTTATACGATAATAATTCAAAGTCAAAGTCAAATCATTTATTTCAAATGGGCACAAGTAAGGCACTTTTAAACGTCAAAATGAACAAGAAATAGAATTGATTCTAGTCGCCCCTTCCAAAAGGTAGTTTCGTGTGGAGAAGAATGGGCAAGAAACTCCACCGTTACTCTGTTAAAATGTTTTACAATGTTTTGTATACATGAATTATAACATTATATGTGAAGACGATGCACCCATAATAAAAACACTACACCACAAAAGGTGAAAAGAAAAACACATATAGTATTGGCAGGTAAACTTAAGTCATAGTATGTCAAAAGTACATGGTGCTCACATATTTACAAACATTCTAAAAGTTAATAATAATAAAAATTAATCAATGTGTGAGAAGTTATTTCAACATGTTAAAATAGTATTCAATACTTGATAAGCGAAAAAATATGTAAGGATGCGTCAAGTAATAGAAGGTTGTTAAATAAAAACACTAGGTTTTCTCGGATCATTAAAATCGACATTTCACAGTCCAAAGTGAGTTATATTTGAAGCAAGGCAGTGCAGTGTCAATCGTTAGTGTCAAAACTGTCTGTAACGCAGCGACTGTGGAGTCTGCCATTACGCATAAAGTGTATGCCTGCCAATCAAAATAACCGTTAACTAAGTTGGAATTGACATCTCGCTGTCAAATTACTCTCTTGTTTATAAATGTTGCTTAAAGTTAAGAGACTTTGAAACGTCAATAAATGTATGGTTTAGCAGAGGAATATCGCTGATACCTATTATAAATGAGGGTGAATATGCATCTTATGTTTTATAAAAGAATAACCACTTAAAACACAGCAGGGATAGCCTAGTGGTGTGACCGTCAGACTGCCAAGTCATAGGTGTCGAGTTCGACCCCAAGTCAAGCAGCTCTGATTTTACGGATTCAAGTGCGTATTGTATTATTATCAGTTGCTTAAAAATCGGTGAAGGAAAACATAGAAAACCAGCATGTCTGAGAGATACATATTTCTCAACAGTATGTGAAGCTAAGTCAGAGGCCCATGGGCAGCATAAAAACTCTGACACCAGCTTAGTCACTAACCACACGCAAAGAAAAAGAAGACCACTGAGTTTTATTAGTACTTATCGATCAGTATTTTTGTTATGACCATATAAAAATAATACTCAAAAGTGCTCCGTTATTTATTTCTTTAACCACTAATGTACACATAAAAAACAGACATGAAGAAAGAAACAGAAAATACGTACAAAGGTGATGCTACCTTACAGCCTTTGCTTACCTTGGTGGTGATGTTATCTTAAGTACTTCAAGCAATTCATTTTCTAATGACAGTCGTATATGGAGATTCCTCAAATCACGAGTAACATATCAACACCTCTTATATTATAAATCTTCTCTCTATAAATGAACAGCGAAGTGTCACAAGTAAGTACTTCACAGTTGTGTTAAATTCAGAAGTTTTTTCCTGTGAAATAATAATTACAACAGTGAGCAACGATCTATTATACTATGTTCGTAACACTATACAGTATGTTAGGTTAAACGAGGAACACACTTTCAGGGGATATTGTCCTCATGAAAATGAACAAATTTGACTATGAGACCAAACCTGCAACATGAAAAATAACATCAGCTGTTTCATACATTTTGACGAATTATGCCAACATAAAATGTACTGAACAGCTGATTATTTTTTTTCTGATTTCAGAGTTGGTTCCATAGTCACATTTGTTAATTTTCATGGTTACTATACCCTCTGAAAGTGTGTCCGCCGTTTAACCTAACACACTGTATAATAACTTTGAATATAATTATACGTTTATAAACTGACACTTTATTCCCATGACATACGAAAGCAGACAATCGCTAAAAATGTGTATGTGTAACATAATATGCTCGTGAGTGTATAGTTTGAATGTAACTAACAGAAATACGCCATCTCGTGCTGCACTAAACTGTTATGGGCTGAGATTGAAACCTGTGCGAATTATGTTCAAATAGCTTAGGTACTGGGTAGCTTCCCAGATGTAGGGCACCCGCGTTCGTACTACATATTAATATAATAATGTATAACAACCGGCTAATCACAGTAATCATTTTTTACCGATAAAGTGATGTACTTAGGTACGCAAAACAGAACATTCCTTTAGAAACTCTTTCAAGCTTATCAGGCATTAACACCTGCATTATAAATTCTTCTCATGTGAATAATGTACAAAGTTGTTTGTTTTCCAAATCTCACGCCAACATTACAAACAAATCCCAGCGGTGTGCAGGTAATGGGAAAACGAACATATTTTATTCCCATTCGGTACGCAAAATTAAATTATATATACGTTAAAATACGTTGAAAAAAAGAGTTGACGTAAAAACAATCAGCGTTTTTTACAAAGTTTTGCACGATTTATGTGGAAAAAGTTATTTGGTTTTACAAAAATAATCTATTACACATTTAAAAGTTACAACCGCTGCTCAAATAATATGTAGATGTAACACCTACCTAGATTTATTTGCGGATTTTTATTGTCGTTTTAATTTCATTTCGCTCACAAAGTCAACAAAAAAATGTTGGTATATTTTATTATTATTGTATAGTTCGTATATTTTCTGTCACTAGGATTTAAGATTCCAGCACCAGTATTAATATTAATGAATTATAATATTATTGTAAACGTTGTATTCGTTTGGTCTTTACAGATAATGCCAGATCAAAAATAACTATTAATTGTATAAATAAAAATGCCGTGGTGATGACGAGATAACGATAATAACTAATAATAGCCATCACATATAATTTATAACGTAACACAAAATAATCCGCTAATAGTCCATCACATTAGTGCGCACTCAATGGGAATTAAGTTATATCTACCCTCTCTAAGGAATTATTCCCGATCAAAACGAAAATGTGTCTTCATCTTCATTCATATCAGTATAGAATATAATATCTATGAAATACAAAGTATTCGCATTAAGAACGACGAATAACACAATGAAATGACAATTCTGTTTCACGTACCAAGATATTAATAAAATTATACGTATTGCTACAGTCAAGGACAAAAAGCAAGTTTTTCGCAGAGAAACGATTCAATTTTATGATTCCCAGCACTGCGGGGCCGCCTATAAAGTTACAAGATCGGTTGAAATGTGATACAATTAATAAAGAGAGGAAAATCTTTGTTGAAATTTATTGTTTAGAAATGTTTTTGCCTTAGTCTGCTTCAAACGAGAAATACCCAGTAGGTATATAGATCTGACCTATCTGGGTCCCGCCATCTTGGAAATACTCTTGAGCTATTCTCGGCGAGAAGTTTGAATAGAATCGAATAGAATAAACGTTCACTGTCTCCAGTATTACAGCTCGTCGTAGTGGTGTATACACAAAACTATAATACCAGAAGAAAAGGTTTAAGCGTCAGCATTATACTTAAGTCCCTTGGCGAGTTGGTAAGAGCTGGTTTCAGCTTATATCTCTGATTGCTGTTACAAAACAAGAAAAATGTGGTACATTTTGCAACACTGGATTAGTAAAGTAGTGATAATTAGCTGACCATTCATTAATAATTTTAAATGGAATAGATTGTGGACACGACTCGCTATTTTATCTTTAAAAATAATAAAGGGAAAAGCAAAACAAAACATATATAGGACCACTAGCTAAGCACAATTGGGCATCTTTTACAGAAGATCATCATCAGAAGATATTTAAACTAAATGCGACAAAAAACCGTACCACTACGGGATCATCTTCCTGGCTTTTCACAACTATGTTGGAGTCGGTTTCCGAATTCCGGAATACCAGAATTTTACTTGGAGCAACTGCCTATCTGACCTCCACAATCTAGTTATTGGGTAATACGAAACCCCTTGGTAAGAATGGTTGTCAGACTTACGGGCTTCTGACTACCCGTAACGACTGTCAAAGGAGATTGTTCTACGCCCATACATAGTTCGCCCTGGAGCCAACAGCATAGAAAAAATCATTTTCTATTTGTAAACTGCCCTTAGTAGCCCATAAGAACAAAGTTTCTTGACGGACACTTTAGAGAAAAGATTTATTTAAAGAAAAGGAACAGATTTTGAGGTTATTTTTAATAAAAGAAAACTTAAGTAATTCCTTCTAAAATCGCTATTTCTGTTTTCTACAAAGCATTAAACTTCAAATACAGTAAAATATTACCGTAAATATAGTTGTATTATGCCTTTTAGGTACCTATAGTTATTATTTATTGGTTGAAGTTTACTTTAAGCGAAGTCCGTTATCCGTTGTCAAAATGCTAAGGTGTCGTTTAAGCAGATCACTGAATCAGTTATTCGAAGCCAGGTCACGTTGAAAGCAATCCAAATTGTAGTCCGCTAAACAGAAACAAAATCAAAAACGCCAAAAGAAATCGCCAAATAGGTAGTTATTCACAACAACACAACACAGCCACAGGCACCGACTGACGTAGTAACGTAGAGATGCTCTCTTGAAGATCAATCATTGTATATCGATTATCAATGACCACCTATTTAAACTGTGGTTTTAATTTAGTAGACCAAAATGACAGATCAATAAGTCAAATGTAAATTAATTTGTTCCGTTTCAAACATAAACACGTTGTTGCTATGATTCTACTCCAATTAAATTAATGCTAAAATAAAATATTTTGTTCCCAACGAACAATGTGTAACGTTTTAGTTTGCGACATTTAAAAATAGAGTTTAAGTACTTAAAAAGTAAAAATATGGCTATTGAAGTCGTGAAATGGTTATGAGAACAATTCACTAGAGTTGCGTCGTAAATGACATTTCAATCGTTACATGAGAGATTTTCTGACAAGTGAAAAAACATAGTTCAATAGATGGCGTGGGTAAAAAATACGTTTTCGTTTTACTGGCTACTGATAACAAAAATAAGATCCGTAACGTAAAAAAGAAAGCTTATTTGATGTCAAAAACCTGAGACAGTGACGTATTTTTTACAAACGCCTCTTTTGAACTAATATTTTCTCATCCCTCATTCGACTAGTAAGTACATTTTGTGAGTTTGTTTTGTTCATTATATTTTCATCATAATCGTGCTAGGCCATATTCATCATAAGTTCCATTAAAATGTTCACGGAACTAATTCCATGAAAAAAATATGCATGAAAAACTTTTATGTTACACATTTTCAATGTTTTGAAAGTGATAAATATCGAACATCCATTATTTATCACTAGACCCCTTTATGGAAGCAACCTCATCTCTTGGACAAAATTGACCAAATTATTCGCAGCACATTAACATCCATTTTAAATGTGGCCTTGGACGACCGAGCGTGGCTGCAAGCCACACTGCCCATTCGTTTTGGCGGCCTCGGCGTCCGCAAAATTAACAGTATTAGCTTACCGGCGTTCCTGTCCTCTGTCCACAGCACTGAAAAGTTGACCGGGAAAATTTTAGCACCTTCCCTGGTTGATTCTGAAGTGCCGTGTTTGACCGACGCTGTGAACGCTTGGAAAATGGCTTGCCCAAACACTGATCGGCCCGTGAACCCATCTTCCCAGAGGCAGTGGGATGAGCCGCTCTGCAGGTTGGTACGGAATAATCTTATTAATACGTCCACCAATACTGCTGAGCGTGCCCGCCTGCTGGCTGTGGGTGAGTGGGAGTCGGGCCTCTGGCTTCAGGCACTACCGTCACCCAACATAGGTACCATGCTGTGTGACACCACCTTCCGGGTCGCTACCTGTCTGCGTCTAGGCGCTCCTTGCGTGGCTCCGCATCGCTGCCAATGCGGTGAAGATGTCGACTGCCTCGGACACCATGGCCTATCCTGCAGTAAGAGTGCAGGCCGGTTAGCACGGCACGCCAGCATCAATGACATCATCCGTCGTGCTCTTGTCACCGCCGAGGTGCCAGCTGTTTTAGAACCTAAGGGCTTGGCACGCGACGATGGGAAGAGACCAGACGGAATGACACTGATGCCTTGGAAGGTGGGTAGGCCTTTGGTGTGGGACGCAACGTGTGTCGACACCCTTGCGCCATCCCACCTTTCTAGTACGGCGGGCTGTGCTGGTGCAGCCGCTGCAGGTGCAGAAAACCTCAAACGGCGCAAATACTCCAACCTTATTGGGGCTTACATGTTCGAGCCGTTTGGGGTTGAAACACTAGGGCCATGGGGTCCGAGTGCACACTACGTTTTCCGAGACATCGCCAAGCGGTTGATCGACTCTTCACGCGACCAGAGGGCTGGCCTATTTTTTGGTCAAAGAATCAGCATTGCCATACAACGCGGCAATGCTGCCAGCCTTTTGGGAACTTTTCCTGTTGACAGCGATGTGGAAGAATTTTTTGATGCTCTTTGATTATATACTTATTATTTCTGTATATATTACTATGAATATTTAGCTGTTAAATGTAAATACAAAAATCAAATGTATAATATTTTTAACGACAGTAGGTATGTACTCGTAGTTTTAGTTAAATAAAAGATTTTAGTCACTAGATAATATGGACATCGTCGTCGATATCGATATTTATATAATATGAGCGAGAGCGACACTGTCAAATCTTTTGTGACATTCACATTGACAATTCCTTGAAAGATGGCGAGTTCAGTTGGTAATAAAATCAATGAGGTCACCATAAAAAACCTATTAAGAATTAAACAGTGTCCGCTTGAATTTATTATTTTTAAAAAGCATATTATAATATAATTAAAATTAACGTACACGTCAAATGTTTGTTGGTTATAGGGCGGTATAGAACAATCTCCTTTCTTCAAGTGACAGAAGAAAACAATGTTTAACGTGCTTTCCTAGAGACGGAGGCTTCTGAATGTGTAATAATATGAAGGTTACTCATCCGCGGACCGACCTCGACAAGCGTAGCTTAACCTTCGATAAACCCGTTGCTATTATATCTATAACCAGCTGTTATTATCTATACACGAGCTGCTCAACACCATGTATTTCCAGTAAGTAGATAATAATGTTCAACACAATACTTATCCGATATGTCCTTGTACCCAAAATAGCTAGAGTTTGAAGATATCTCCAATTAAACAATACTATGAGAATATTGTCAAACTTGGATTTATTATTTGTTTGTTCCTCTATTGGTAAGAAATACTTGAGGTTATCATTAATTCTCGAGAAACTGTAACCTAATATAATAAAGCTGAAGTGTTTGTTTTATCGCGCTTATCTCTAGAACTGCCTGTCAGATTTTAACAATTCTATTTGCATTTGATAGCCCTGTTCTTAAGAAAGACTATGTATATGCTAACACGACGCTACGGTTTTTAGGAGTTGAACACAATGAAAAAAATCGTAAAGAATGCTAAACGAAAAAGCAGTAAAAACGCGGTCGGGTTATTCGACTGAAGGATGCTAGGTTTTCTTAGTGGCAATTGAAAATCAGTCGCTCGGAAACGCGCCAATCCTAACACGCCGGTAGGTCATCAAGACTTGATTGAACAAAGACTATAGAGAATGAAGAACGATAAGTTTCTGTTAGTATTCTATATGTTTATTTAAAAAAAAACAAGCAGTACCGGTTTTGGGTTTCATAGTTTGATTTTATAACATTAATCTAAAAACGATGACTTGTTAAGATAATCGGTTATTATTGATAATCACGGCTGGTTTTTGTTTTTATTTCTACGCATTCGCTATTAAAATACATTCCTGGAGCACTAATAATACTTACCAAACACTAAACTTCTTTAATCGAAAAATTGAAATATAACAGACATAATTTTTTTTAAACACTTTATATTCCATCCCGCTGACTAAGTCACACGTGGCACACAATCTACAGGATATAGAAACTACACCGGTTTTACTCGTGTGGATTTGAATTCCAGCTTCCCACGGGAAGAATGTTTTTCCAAGATAAAATGTACCTCATATTCCTCTCACAGGGAAGTGTAAACAACATGCTATGATTTTCGAAGCGTGAAGGTAAATAAAAACTTCAGTTTCAGAACGCTTCCCGAATATTCATGGTTATTGAATCTGTGGAAAACCTGACTTATCTATTTTTGAGAATATTGGGCAATTGCAAAAAAAACATGATTTTATATGTTTGTGAAATGAATACTTATATGCGATGTTTTTATTTTACAAGTTCAAGAAGCACAGCTTAGCAAATATTAAGTCATTGACTGCCACTCAGCAGACACAATAGAAAAACTATTGTTTGTCGGACACACGGTGACCGCGTTGGCGTTCAACGTGGGCTGATAGATTTTAAACTAGGTAGTTTAAATAACAATCGTTTTAAATAATCAAATTTTTCATTCAGTCTTGGTAATTTAGGCTTAACTAAATCAACAAACGAGGAAGTAAACAAAATGTCAAAACAATAGATTAAAATTCTGTTTACATTGAGAACATACCTACATCTTCAGAATATAAATGGGATTTATTCACAAAATCTCAAACTTACAAGAGCGTAAACAATAAACAATGCAGGAAACTTTACTCGCAAGTGATCCTCAGACTCTGAAAGAGCAGTGGTGGGCTAGTGCTATCAGACTCGACTTCCGAGTTGTAGGTCGTGAGATCGAACCCAAGCAGGCGCTTTAGTTTGCGTATTTAATTTCATCAGCACTGCTGCTTTGTGAAGAATTAGTCTATAAACTGTAAAAAGGCGTTTATAATGCTAAAGATTACTTCTTTCAAACAAACAAAAAATAAACTCTTTACATTTATTATTAGTATAAATATAAATTCTCATTAGTATAGATTAATATAATATATAAAGTGTCACGTTTGTTATAAACCACTGAAACTGAAACAAAGGTAGACTCTAAACATTTATAAACATGATGAGTATCAATTTATTTGAATAGGGCCAATATCTTGTCAAATTCTTCCCATTAAGAGATGACAAATTGTAACCGCGAACTTGAATTCTCCTATTCTTCTTAGATTTAAGCCGTCTACAATGGTGCGAGAAATACATTAATAGAATCTCTTTGAACCTTTCTAAGTCAAAGTCTTTAGATATTGTTCAAATTCTGCCACTAATTTTCTGACTTATTGTTAAAGGCAGACGGTTCAAAATGAAAATCTTAATGTTATTTAATTTGCAAGAAAACGCAAAACTGATTTTAGCCTTATTTATTACTGACTATTACATAAAAACACGATGGTTGTAATATATTAATACCAATGTATTTACAAAGTAATATATTTCATTACATTCCCAACATGTCGTACTCAATGGGAATAAGTAATATCATATTTCCAGTCGCGGCGTTTCATCGTTGAATTCTATGGTAATAAAGTAAAAGGAAACGTGCGTTAAGTAATAATATGAATTTCGAAGTAGGCTATAACTTAAGTGTTTCTGCTGTGAGATCCATTATTCAGGAAAAAATATATAAATATTAAAAAGGTAATTTAAGCCTTTATAGCCTTTTATAGGGTAAATTTCACTCAAAAGGTGATATATGCCGATAATAATTTCAATCATAATCATGAGAAACCGGAACGCACTCATATTAACGTCGCATTTTCTTTGGAGCGTAGCGAATGGGAATAACTCGTTATTTCGCCCCAGCGATGGGAAACAATTTATTGCCGTAGGTGGTGTGTTGACAGATTGCGGGCAATTTAGCTATATCGATGTCAGTTACTTGTCGACCACAAGACGTATTGTTTCTATAAGGTTTACGATAGAGTGTATAATTCTCTTGATTTATAGACAAGGGATATTGTCAATTTGATAAAAATAGTTTTAATAAATATTATGAAAAGAATTGACGATAGGCTCGGCCCTTGTTACATAGGACTTAAACATAACTGGTCAAAATATGTGTGCTATAAGCCACTGCCAAACTCCTAGGGGAGTACTGTCGTGATGTTGTGTTAAATAGGTATGTGGTTTGAAAAAAATGTATAGAACCTCAACTGCTACTGGGCTATGAAACTGTAATATATTTCAGCATTATATCTCACACTATAAACCGCTATACTGAATATTACTTTTATATTGCTCTCTTGTCAAACTGATTTTATTGCTCAGAGCCACCTACTACATACACGTGTACTACCTACTTTTATTGCTCATAAGACAGTCCTGAAGTAGTCGTCTTTCATGTTCGCTAGAATATGAAAAATATACGTGTCGCCTTCATTGAATCGTCTCTAAATCAATTACAACGTAGTAAATGAATACATTATTTTTTTCAAGTAACACACCCGTAACTGCAACCGTTGATTCTGAGCATGTAGTCCTGGGTTAGATCCCCAGGTCGGACCAAGTGTGACTGGGTTTTTCCAGATAGAATTTCTTAGCCCGGAGTCTGAATTTGTTATCGGTTGATGGCACTAGGCTCGCCCCTATTACATGGGGACTCCAAAAAGACTGGCAAAGTACAGATATACTATATATGTAAACTTCTGCCCCTTCCGATACAATCGACGCTCGCAGTCGCGATTCTTTCCGCTGAGCTTGCTTACTTCCGATGAGCTTTAGACACCTGTCCCACTGTGCTGCGAAGAAGCGCCTAGCTATCTACGAAATCTCAAGAAACTACACTCTACAAAAGCTGCACTAGATACAGAACAAAAAATACTAACGATACTAATTAAGATAAACTAATTAATTAACGATACTAGATACATACATTAATAATTGATCGCTGACTAATTACATCGCCGGCAAGTTGTCTTTTGTCGTAGCCACAAGCGATATCAAAGAGAGTACTCCGCTTCTAGTTATACCCGGTGGTGGAACAGGTGCCTTTTTATTTTTTTGTTGAGTCAGAAATTATTAAATATCTATCTTCTTACGCTCTTCGTGTCAGACTTTTACTGACTAATACCCACTCGTGTTCCTTTAGAAACAACATAGTAACTCTTTCGAACAAACCCGGGACCCTGGTAGGTAGGACAGGTGCCTAACCTAGATTTATTTACTCGTATATACGAGTGAATATACATACAGTGATAGTAAACACTCGACAGCATACACTGTCAATGTCAATGACTCATGATATCCCTTTCAGTTCACAAAGTTTTATCCTACTACTATTATAAAGGCGAAAGTTTGTAAGTATGGATGTATGGATGTTTGTTACTCTTTCACGTAAAAACTACTGTATAGATTTGGATGAAATTTGACACAGAGATGGTTTATATCCTGGATTAACACATAGGATATTTTTTATCCCGGTAGAACATTCCTGTGGGATAATTTCCGACCTCCACGCGAGCGAAGCCGCGGGCAGAAGCTAGTGGTGTCATAAAGTTAATGGAGAACCTTCAGTGTGCTTCAGAGGTGTCGATATTGCACGATAAGTCCTGAACCCATTAAAATTTTCATCCAGATAGTATGTTTCTGATGCTTGATGTTAGGGTTGCGAACCCTAAAATCCGTCCGTCCATCTGTCACAGGGCTGTATCTTGTGAACCGTATTTATTAGACCCTTGAAGTTTCTGCCTATAACAACCAATAATAAAAACTAAATGTATCTAAAAGAAACGTGTTTTTTTATACTTAGGAATAATTTTTCAATAGTCAGATAAATTTTATCTTAAGAATAAAAGTGGCGGTTTGACATATTTTCTATGCAAAACCTGTCAACTAGCCAAATTTATTCCTCGAATAAAACTTATGTGACGATTGAAAAATCAGCCCTTAGTGAAGTACAGAGGCAATCTGTCAAATTTCTTTGATAGTATTTCAACTTTATTGCAAAGACATAAGGTTCATTATTAATTGAGAAAATATGACAGTTAGGGATAGCTTGATGTGCTGGCGTCTGTACATATTTTTGTTTAAGATCTAGTGTTAAATATTGATCGTTGGTACGGAATCCGTCGTACGCGACTCCGACTCGCACTTAGCCACTTTTTTTCGCCATTGATGTGACTGCCCCGTGTCTAGATGCATCTAGATTAGACAACAGATAAAACTTGTGTGTATTGCACAATTGGTGACTGAACTTTATGCTCTTTCATTATTGAAATAACAACAGCTCTTTAAAGTTGTTTTGAACAACGAGTGACATTTCAGCTTTGTCTTTGGAATTGCAACTGGCAATGCTCCTACGATGTCTTTTTTTAAGGATTGGAAATAATCAAATATCTTAATACTCAATAGATTTATTGCATTCCACAATGTGAACTTAGGTGGTAGATACATAAGAATATACATTTAGTTTTAGAGTATTGTGGGCCCGGTCAGGCATAACAAAATAATAATTAGGAAGAGAGCTATTAGAAATATTTATCATTTTAATATTAATCTATTATTATTTTATTATTTCTCCTCCCGCTCTGGGTTGAGCGGAAGGGAGAGTCAGACTCTCACTGACTAAGACCCATCCATGTACCGTCTTAGCTCTTAGTGTTCCGGAGTAGCGGTAACCCTTTCGGACAATCCCACTGACCCGGTCCTGCGATGCCTGTGGTGTTGCAAATGACTTTAGTTGACAGTGACCTTCGAGTGATACATGAGATCGGTCGCTGGTTTTTCACCCAATAAATACACCATAAAAAATGACCTTGACCTTACCATCTCTTAACACAAGATCGTAAAATAATACCCATATCCTAACTGACATCGCCGGGGGATAAATTAGTTTAGCAATAAAACGTCTTTAGGAGATATATGGAAATGTTTTCGGAAGGGCAGTATCCTGAAGTAAGCCCATTGGAGGATGTTCGGTACTCCATTATCATTATTGAGAACAGTTTTAGTAGCTAGTTTGAAAAGGGTCCACTTTTTTTTAGGGTCCATTTTTGTTACGGAAGCTGTAAACCTCACTTTGAGGTAACTAAATGTGGTAGAAAGTGTGCTGTGTATTTTACTTTGGGAGAGTGTGACTCTAAAATGGTTCGTGCTAATTCAATTCAATTTATTTTTAAAGTAACCATGACTCAATTGCTAGTAAAAACTTATCCTTTGTTAGTAAAAGTAGTCCAATTATATTATTAACAATGTATATAAAAACACAGCGGCAGTACAGTCCGATGCTTCACCGCGGTTGCACCATTCCATGGGAAATTGCGCAACAGTGGTTCATGTACGGTCAGTCCAGCATGCTCGAAATATGAGACAGGATACTGTTGTTGCCGCCCCACACCCCACGCACCAGAGATGCACAGCGCTTACGCATAGTGGCAAGGAAACAATCCACATGCGCGTCCGCGAACATCCCTGATGCGCTGCAGTAGCGAGGCAGCCTAAACAGCACCCCGAACGCGTTGTTGTAATTGCGTTTATTCATTTGTTTTCCACGGTTTTACACATATTTATTTTCAAGCAATTTATATTCATTTTAATTTGTTACGCAACTGTTTCAATCACTATTCCATCCTCTGTATCGATACAGAGGATGGAATAGTGTATTGTCTTCTATTTTCAGTCAGGTGATCCCTTGTATCGGTCTTCTAATTATTATATCAGCTAATAATTTGATAACTACAAGTTAAGGCTAATATTTGAATATTCATGCCATTCAGTTCAATCACGTCTACATTTTTGTTAAAACCTTTATATAAATACAAACTTTTTACATCTGCACTTTAAATAATTGAGGCAAGCGTTAAAATTAATGGATGCCTTAATGTTTTGGCCGCGCAGACGTAACTGTTTTTGACATCCGACTTTGCATTGATGCAGTGCACAGAGCGCTATAAGCTTTTTTGCTAAAATCGAAACAAACGACGCCATCTTGTTCTGGC
Organism: Hyppa rectilinea; assembly: GCA_951799385.1. Lineage (NCBI taxonomy): Eukaryota > Metazoa > Arthropoda > Insecta > Lepidoptera > Noctuidae > Hyppa > Hyppa rectilinea. Next base: position 18,956,275 of record OX637309.1, on the reverse strand, counting down.
AACACAATCTCTGTGACGAATTTATAAATGTATACAACGCCCTGTCATTGTCATTTATGCACCAAAACGTTCCAAAAGATACTTGCAGCAGTCTACGGGTATGTAGGCCCGAAGCCTACCGGGTCAGCGGGATTGTCCGAAAGGGTTACCGCTACCCCGGAACATAACGGGTTAAGGAACATGCCTACAGCAGTCCACTGCTGGACATAGGCCTCTCCAGTTGCACGCCATTCAGCTCGATTCTCAGCTACTACCGACCAGCTGCTGCCAGCCACCCTGCGCAGAACCCCGCTCACCTACGTTTGCCGATTCGCGATCTCCTCTCAAGTTCTTACCTTTCTTCTTTAAGTCATAGAATTTGTTCATTAATCTCAACTTCACTGTAAAATGCAATCATCGTATCAATGTATTGTAACGGATAGTTTCAAAGCGAGTGCTCCACTGATACCGATATCTTGCTCCGATATCAAAGTACTAACAGGTTGCAGGTTGCCTTCAGTCAGTTAAGAACTTTGTATGTACGCTAATATTGAAGGAAGTTTGTGTGGTCGACCACGTTATTGATATAGGTATAGCGGCTCAAGTATACAGTTAATACAGTTATTGTTTTTAGGGATTCGTATAAAAATGGGGTCGGTCTTGTGTCAGTTTTTTTTTTGTTTCTGTGCTCACTTGATTTTTTCAATTTGCTTTAAACCTTGGCAGAATGGTTGGCATCACATTTGCTTAGCTATTTTATATAATACCTACCTAATTGTCAAACAGACAAATACATACATATATATACAGACTTTTTGTGAACTTTACTTTAATAATATAAATAAAATAATAATAATGTCTCTGTACCACTTAGGGATGACTTCACCAATGAAACTGAACGCGATCAAATATATAAATCGTGTTTATGCTATCAGTGTCAATATTGTTGGCAAAGTTGACACAGCTCTTAAACTGGGTTTAGATGTGTTGATTGCCTTCAGTTTAATTTGTGAAGTTAGCCCTAAGGAAACCTGCCTGGTAAGGGGGATTTTACGAAACGGCTGAGGAAGGAAAATGGATGGGTATCAGTGGGTAAACGTCTGACACTCCCTGCCACTCCACCCAGAGTGAGGAGTCATTTGATGATTTACCACCCTCAAAAAAAAAGCCAGGGAAATTACGTTTCAATTCACAGGTAATTGTTATCAAAAGTAATAAGGCGTTTACGAGGTTGACTATACGACGAAGCAGTGATGTCGTCACGTAAGTGCTCACATACGAGCGGCACTCGTCGACGGCAACTGCCGCAACGGAGAGGCAACTGCAACCGTCGCCGTCGGCTCTGCCGTTGCCGTCAGCCACTCGTGTGTAGGGGGATCTTATGCAATATAGTAGGTGTCGCTTTAATGTTACATGAAGATGGCACGTGAGATCTAACGTGATGCACTAAGTAGGTGATTTAGTGTTGAATGTTAGATGTACTGAACATAATACTTGTGGCTATAGATCTGGGTGCGTTATTTGTGACTTAAACTGTAGATTACATTTATTCGTGATTCCTGTCCGTGCCGTTTGTTTCTTTTCAGGCAATATTTTTTCTTAGTATTGCCTAAATAATAATCACTAGACGGTAAATAGCTGAAAGGCTTCTAGCAACAAAGTGCGACTTAAGAATCTGTAAATAGACCAATGATACTTTCTTTTTATGCTTTGAATAAAACAAAAGCCCACCCAATTATTTTAAGTCAGTCCACGGATAAAACTGAATAAAAGAAGTAAGTCTTATTGTCTTCAAAAAATTCTCCCAACATATAATATTTAAGCTCAACCATCCCGGAAAAAAATAACAAAAGACACGCAAGAATAAACAGCAAAGATCCTCTTAAAAATTGATTGAAATAACAAGCAAAAAATCGCCAGAAATGTCGCTCAAGAAAGCCCCCGTACAAACAGAAAACAAACGTCACAAAATCGCTTCTCTGTTATAATAACTTAGGATAAACTGCCAATACGTCGAATAAAGCAATGTTATTATTATTTCGTCGTTGATTCTACGAAGTACACCGGTAAGGGCTCGGACAGATTGACGTGATTATCGCGCGGCTGACGAGCTTATCGCGAGTCGTGTCAGAATTCGAGTGTTCAGGAAATTAATGGAATGATTGGAAACGCGGTGTCGGTACTCCAAAATTGGACGAAGGTGGCTTTTTAATTTCCCACATTAATAGGGTTGTTCGATAAATTAACAGTATATTATGTGTATAATATATTATGTGACTCCTATTACGCGAAATATAGTATGTAGACACTTTACATCATTTCAGCAGCAGTTAACCACAGAATGATTAATGATCCTATTATATTTGAAATGTAAAACTTCCGCCCTACGCAAGTTGCCTAATCATCTGTTTCATTATGTTAAAAGTCTTCCAAAAGAAAAACGTAAATAAAATCGAGAAGCAATTAATTTTCTTACCGCAAAAAAAGTCAACGTCATAAGTGAATTAGTTTCGCGTCGCGACAATCTGACGTCGCCCTAACAGAACAACGTTTCCTTCCTGTCAAAAGTGGGAACGACCCCACTCTGAGAACAGGCGTCTCCAGCCCTCAGTAAATAAAGAAAAGACACTTCGCTTTTCTGTCCTTTGTTGGACTTGAAAAGACTCTCGAGAGTAAAATAATTAAATATTTTTACTTATTTCCTTCATGTTTTTATACACCATTGTTGAAAAGTGTGTTTGAGTTCTCAAAAATACTTCACGCTATTGTTCCTTTTCACTTTGGCGCGTCGAAAGAGTGGGTCTGCGATTGTCGAAAAGTGCTCGAAAGTCTGTGAAAAATTTCCTCGAAAAACACGCTGAAAATGATTTATTATTTCGATAAAATACGAGCAGTAGTTTTAGGGGGAAAACTCCTGGAAAAATGTTGTTTAACCCTGAAATGTGAGTAAAGGAAGTGGGGATGTAATCTCTTTAATTAGTTGGTTTTGTGTGAATGGAGGGTAACGTAGGCCGCGGGTGACTAATTAAGTGTTGAGGGGAGGAGCAGAAAACATTTAATGAGGGAAAGATGTGGAGAGCTACAAAAGGGACGTTTGGCTTAGAGGCTTTTGGTAACAAATCACTACATAGTATAAAGTAAAGTCGCTTCCCGCGTCTGTCCTAATGTCTGTTTGTATGTATGCTTAGATCTTTAAAACTACACAACGGATTTTGATGCAGTTTTTTTTAATAGATAGAGTGATTTAAGAGGTAGGTTTATATGTATAATAACGAATTGTTTTACTACAAATTTAATGCGTGCAAAGCCGCGGGCAAAAGCTAGTATAATACAGAATTAGAATCATTAAAATCATCAACATCGATGTCTACCTTACCTTACCCGGCTTTAAATGTCTCGATTACAGGAGAAAGTTATTCTGACAGGTAATCTGAACACAACCAAAAAAAAATATGATAGAATAAAATACTAGTTTAATAATATAGTTTTATTTATACTCGTAATATTATTAAATATTATGTAATTAATTAAACTTAAACAGAAAGTTGTTTTGTTGAGAGTCTATCTATACTCTCAGCTATTTACTACAAAACTAAACGCGTTCAGCATAATAAATCGAATAAATATAAAATAAAAAATAAATTTTGTTATGGAACATTGACATTAACAGCTCTTGAACGCGGTTTAGAAGTGCTGATCGCGTTTAGTTTCATTGGTGAAATTCGCAGTATGTACATACCCAAGTGTCGACATAAAAAGTAGGATAAAGTTAATTACCTCTCATTTCACTTGTGATAAACCCACATGATTTAGGTAAGTTAAGCTTGACTGACCGGTAAGATCAGACATCCACCTCTATATAATGAGTTCCTAAATTACCGTGAGATGATAAAATTTTACTTTTTCCTACTTACGTTAGTACTCAGTGATAAGTTTGGCTTTTCCTCGAATAGCCTGACACTCAGGGCTTAACACCAATCTTTGACAAATGGAACTCTGTTTTTGTATTCATGAACTCTAGGGATCACTTTTCATTCTCCTAACAAATCCATGTTAATTGTCCATGTTAAAGAATGATGCTTTATTGTCATTTACACTATAAAATTATATTTTTATAGTGTAGTTTGTAAGTTTGTTTGTTTGTAGGAGAAAATCTGCGGAAGTAGTGATCCGATTTCGAAAATTCTTTCTCAAGCATATTTTTTTTAATATTATTTTATTAAAGAAAAGTTTACAATAAATCTTAATTTATGAACTATGCCCCACAAAATCGTTTTTACGGTTTGTCAGTGGGAACGGAAATGTACAAGCTATTGCAAAGTGCCACATAGTATGTTTTGTGGTTTATTTGACTACCACGGGTAAAGTCGCGGAGACTAGCTAGTATATAGGTGGAAGGGACATCGACGCGAAAACGGTTACCTTGGATTCACTATTCAGTACGTGATTCTAAACAAAGCTTTGTTTATGGTTAGTAATAAAAAAAAAAGTTGATTCTTAGAAAAGTGCAACACCGGAGCGAAAGTGTATGAAGAAGCAATTTCTTTTTCTTCTATCTACGTACAGTTAAATATTTATATCTTTAACCGTCATATTTTTGCAGACATTCTTTTCATGACATGCCCTATACTACCGTATTTTTAATCATTTATTAGTACATTAACATGACATTCAAAATACTACTCAAAAACTATTACAGCTATAAACTTCTTCAAAATGTCAATTAATGCTATAATACTCCAACAGCGCAAAACTTAGGTAGTAAGCCAGTTGGCTTAAGAAATTCAGTCCGTTTTTGTTTGGTCTAAGACTCTGAGCCCAGCGGCTTAAGTGTCTCGGCCGAAGCTCAAGTCAATAACTGACTTACCGGAGTTAGTTTAACGAGAAATACGGTTTATTACGGTTTCTACGAGTCTATACGAGTCTAAGGTAATAGATATTTGATTTTGTATGCGAACTTTTTTCTTGTTTTTCATTTTTAATCGATTTTAAAAAAGGAGGTGCTATGTTTGTCTGTACAGAGGCCAGCACATTACCACAATCTGTCAAATTTCTTTGATAGTATTTCAACTTTATTCCAAAGACATAAGGTTAATTTTTAATTGAGAAAATTTGGCAGTTAGGGATAGCTTGATGTGCTGGCGTCTGTACATAATACATAATCAGACCATAATGTTCCCACTGTTGGGCCACAGCCTCCTCTCTAAGAGAGGGAGTCAGCCATAATCCACCACGCGGGGCCAGTGCGGGTTGGTGGAAGTCACATGTCTTCGAATTTTCTGTTCTAGGACAGGTCAGTTTTCTCACGATGTTTTCCTTCACCGTTTTTAGCGCAGTGGTGATGAAATTAAATACTCTAAGTAAAGCGCCTGCTTGGGTTCGAACTCACGGACCTAGAACTCGTAAATCGAGGCCGATACCATTTGGCTACTACTGCTCTTGTTATACAGAACATAACAAGAAACAAAACATACAATACCCAAAAACAAAACATAAGTACAGACTTATGTTTTGTTTTTGGTTACGTTCATAGACATTTTCGTCAATTGTTGATTGATTATGATTTTTATTTCATTTGGAAGAAGCTGGTGTCTTGGTCCCATATTAATGTTATCAACTTTGCTTTGGGATTTTAAGTTTTTTAAGGAATGTAAATATTATGTGTATCTATAGAATTGTAAAATAAAAACTTTGCTTTGGTAGTTTTGGGCTAGTTCAATAAATACGTATTTTCCCCACTTATGATGATGTCTGTGGATGATGTTAGGTTTAATATCCTTCTGTCACTAATATTTATTTAGCAGGTAGTGGGAGTCGAACTTAGGTGAGGTAGGTATCACAAGGTAAGAGTGAAAATTAAAAATTTTGGTTTTTAAATTTCGTTTTTGGAACCGACTACTGAAATTAAAGTTAAGTTTCACTTTAAAGGCTTTTTTTGGAATTGATTAATTTTTTTAAGAATGGAAATGTTAGATTATTGCAATGAGATTCTTTGATGGTTTGGAGTCGGGTTTCATGTTTGAACTAAGAAACTCTATTCCTTCTTAGTAATGTGTGTATCATTCTTTAATAATGTAGTTAGCCCATACCCTGCCATGAACACGTATGTGTGTTGAAGGCACTGAGCTTAGAATAGCACAGAAAGTAGCAGTATTTGTGTTAGTTCATCAATGGCGTCCGCCATTGAAGACGAATATTAAAATCATTGAAGTCATGATAACCAGCAATGCGCACTTTGTATTTTTATATAATAAAAAAATACACAGTTAGTCTCCGTTTTTGAATCCTCATTATTATAAGTATATAATATGTAAACGATGTCTCCTAATACAGGCTTTATAAGGTTAAAAAGAAGCTGCAATCACTAGTTGATATAGGAACTTCCTAACGCCTCTGTGTCCGCCATATCGAAGGTCTGTACTTGGTGCAAACTCTCCAATTCCTAGGTTATGCAAGATCCTCAATGTAAAACCAATAAACCATTTAAAATTTTTCAGTGCAATAATGCATGGAGCATAGCATTATGCTCCATGCATTATTGTCAATTCTTCTCCCTTTAAATCCCTACAATGGTTTTCTTGAAAAGATCGCTTTTAGAGATAAGATCACCCGTTGTGTCGTTCTATTTAAAATGTAGTTCGTTTGATGTACATAAGAGTATTCTAAAACAATACATTTAGGTATGTACAGCTATAGAATACAAAGAAAATTATGTTTATGTAAAATGTACATCATACATATGAGACAATTTTTTTTTAATTATTAATAAATAAAACGTCATAAAAGATAGCAAACTCAAACTCAAACTCAAACTCAAAGTATTTATTTCAAATAAACCAATTACAGGCACTTTTGAATTGTCAAGGTGTCGGTCAGTCCGAGAAATGAAGCTAGTTGCCCATTCCAAAGGAGTAGGTACTGTAGAGGATGGAAGATCCTCTACTAAGGGGGCTCAGTGGTAGAGCGTGTAATGTGTGAGGGGCTTCTAGTATTACGAAGAGAAACCCGTAATAAATTCAACGAATCAATATATTTTCACTTTGTTATAACGAATACATCTGTCTAGGCGCGCTGCCAGACGTAAAGTCTAGAATCTACGTAAAAACCTATCTAGCTTTTTATTCATTTGAAAGGTTCGAATGCCGTCAGATATTTACCAGCCATGTATAACATAAGGTTTTACTCTAAGGCTCTACATCAGCTACGCCCCCCTTGAGTAAAAGGGAACACTTAGTTTTAAAATAACTAAGCCCTTTTACTCTTGGCATTCGAATCTATCTATTCCTATCCCTACCTAGCCTAACATGATTTTACCTAACCCCAGGAGAATCTACATGTGAGGTCTGGCCTTTGCAAAGGCAGGCTCAACTCTGGCAAAGCGAATCTTACGACATCACAAGAGTCCATGAATGCATTAATGTGTGCCAATGTGCACACAAACTAACGCTAGGCCAGTTTGAACCCCACTGCACCAAAACCCGGGGCAAAGGGTGCAGCCAGCCTTCTAAAACAAACAATGATATGAAAGTTCATATCGACCCTGAAGGGGTTGACTGCAAAGAAGACTAGACGTCGGCATCCTACACTCCGTCGAACGCTATTGCGTCAGAGAGAGGGAAAGACTGAGACGAAAAGGCTACCAATAAAAACATTTCATGCCCACACTCCAGATGTGAAACTACCATACGGGTACCAAGATATGGGTGCCCCATCCTCAGTTAGACCAATTGTGTCAACCTGACACACTTTGCAAGGCTACGCCCCGTTAGCAAAGTAGGCCTCAACTCAGGACGGGTGTCACCCCTTCTCTCACGACAAATAAAATATAAAATATGTTGAAATGCTCTGGAGCACAATCATGCTAATCTGCTAAGGCACTAGAGAAATAAGAAGACGAAGTGTCGCTCCCCCTGACGCTTTGACGCGGCGAGGTGTGACATTCCACACGCTCACCCAGCCGCATCTCATTCATTTTTGATCACCATATGCAATAAATACAAAGAAACATGCATCAATAATCTATATCTTACAACTTAGCTAAAATAATGAATCCAACATGTTTACAACTACATGACATCGTCATGACTGACATGTCGACAGATGACATCTAAGTATTGCCAATTAAATCCTAACATAAAAAGGTTTTAATCTATTTACATGTATAATGTCTTTGCTCCTTCTATTCAATCTGATAACGTAATTTACATTCGATAATCTCCGAACTATTTGATAAGGGCCCTTATATAACCTACATAATTTTAGGCTCTTATCAGTTACTCGCCTCGGCGTATAAACCATAACCAACTGATTTGGTACAAAGTTTTTTATCTTTGCTCTCTTATCGTAAGCCACTTTCTGCTTAACTTGCGCCTTTTTTATGTTATTTATAGCACAATTGATTAGAGCATTATGCTGACTACGTCGCTGCGCATAATCATTAATCCCCCCCCGGTCATTATTGTTAACTATTATGTCGGTTCGAAATAAAGGCTCCCTAGCAAACATCAACATGAAGGGCGAGATTCTAGTGCTTGATTGTTAACTGGAATTATAAGCATAACACACCAATGGAATATAGCTACACCAATTCCGCTGATCAGCAGAGACATACATGGACAGCATTTGTGTTAAGGTACGATTAAATCTTTCAACCAGTCCATTTGCTGCTGGATGAAATGCTGTGGTGAAACGCGATTTGGCGCCGAAATACCCAATTGTCTCTTTAACTAAACGCGAAGTAAACACCGAACCTCTATCCGATACTACTTCCTTAACCCCACCTAAACGGCAAAACACATCCTCTATCAAAAATTCGCTGATTCTCTCTGCTGTAGCCCTGGGAACTGCCTTACAAATTGCATACCTCGTAGCATATTCTACACACACGATCACATATCTATTACCATTCAAAGACTTTCTAAAAGGACCCAAAAGATCTATTCCAACTTTCTCCAACAGGTGGTTCACTGCAATTGGCTGCAACTGCGCTACTTGCTTGGACACCTTGCGCTCCTGACACAATACGCAACTCCTCACATACCGTTCCACCTCCTTCTCTGCATCCTTGATAAAATACCCCAATCTAAACTTAGCCAAAGTCTTAGCGAGACCTAAATGACCTCCTGACCACGGATCATCGTGCAGTTCCTGTAGAACATCCTGTAATAACAATTTCGGGACCACGACTAAATTTCGAACCTTATCGAACCTCTTAGCTTTGCGGCACAGCATTCCGTCAACAACACAAAATCCCCTAATCACACCATTTCCATTCGCCGCTATCCTATCCAACAACTGTTTACAGAACCCATCTTGTAGCTGCTCATCTTTCATCTTCACGACCTCTATCTTGTATACCTGCATCCCATCTTCTTGATACTCCGCTCGCTTCTGGTTCTCTACTTCTTCACCCAAGGGATTCCTACTCAAGAAATCTGCTATGACGTTGTCTCTCCCTGCACAATGGACAATATCGAACTCGTACGACTGGATACACAACGACCACCTTGCCAACCTTCCATTCATATCTTTTCGATCTCTCAGCCAACATAACGCCTTGTGATCCGTCACCACCTGAAACTTCAACCCCCACAAGAAATGTTTGAAGTAATTCAAGGACCAAACCAACGCCAGACATTCCTTCTCCGTCGTTGAATATTTCTTCTCATTATCATTCAGCTTCCTCGAAGCATATGAGATCGGATACATAGTGTCTGTACCCTGCATAAGACAAGCGCCCAACGCTTCACCACTAGCATCTATAAAAAGTCGAGTTACCATCTGTTTGTCGTTGGAATAAAAATGCAACACCGGTGGATTATCCATAATCTTTAAGATTTGATCAAATGCCTCTTGATGCCTCTGTGACCAACTGAAAGGGACACCTTTCTTCAACAATTTCGTTAATGGCAACGTTACCTCAGCAAAATTGCTAACGAATTTACGATAGTAAGAAAACAAACCCAAAACAGATTTTACTTGTTTCGTATTTGTTGGGGCTTTCAATAATTTTAGCGATTGTAGCTTCTTAAACTCGGGTTTAACTCCGTCTCCCGAAATCTCATGCCCTAAAACAGACATTTTAAAATACCCGAAACTACATTTACTTGGTTTCAAAGTGAGGTTTGCTTTCTTAAGTCGCAAAAGTACCTCCTCAAGAGCTTTTCGGAACTCCAAGAAATTTTTTCCCCATATTAATTTGTTGTCCACATAACAAATCGCATTTTTATATTTAATACCAGCGAGTACTTTGTCCATTGTTCTTTGGAACACAGCTTGACTAGTCTTAAGCCCAAATGGTAGAACGTTAAATTCATACAAGCCTGATGGTGTGACAAATGCAGTTTTATGCTTATCTTCCTCACATAAACGATATTGCCAGTAACCAGAATTTAGATCTAAATCAGCAAAGTATTTTGCTCCTGATAAATAAATCATAATATCTTCAATTATTGACAATGGGTAACTGTCGGTGACTACTTTTTTATTTAGTTTTCTATAGTCAACGCAGAACCGCCAAGAATGGTCTGGTTTCTGTACCAGGACAACTGGAGAAGCATACGCGCTATTAGATTCACGTATAACATTATTATTTAGCATCTCCTCAACTTGTGAATTAATTATTTCAAGTTGTTTAGGAGATACTCTATATGGTGGGCGATGAACGGGGGTATCATCGGTCGTTTTAATTTTTACCTCCACTAAGCTACAGCTACCCAACTCTGAAGCCGTAAATGCAAAATTCTTCCTATAAGTAGAAAGTAGTTTTTTTAATGATATTTTTTCGTTACTTCCCAATTCTGGGTTGATATTTATTTCGTCCAACGGGTCTGTTTTTTTTATCAGAGTTGAACAGCAAGCTTCGTCATTTTCTTGACATAATTTTGAAAAATATAGATAATCAATTTTTGAAATTAACGGACCTCTTTCTTCTTTATGTCTTTTGACGTCGTTGACAACATCTTTTTTATTTAAACTGTCATCAACATTTTGACCCGTCAAAGTATCTGACAATGACATGAAATTTTCACTGGAAGATTCGCAAAAATTTGCACGGAATTTCCTTTTTAAAATCAAACAATTTCGATCAAAATCAATGACCGCACTATTTTTGTGTAAGAAATCTTGGCCGAGGATTAATCTCTGGTTAATGTCTCTAATGACTATAAAATTATTAACAAAAACACACGAGTCCACTATAAAAAGAATCTTCGTTTCACCTACCACATTTAATAACGAACCCGATATCGACTTAACGAAGTGCTTCGCCTCGACAACGCATATGTGCTTCAAATCTTGTACCAAACGCTCCGAAACGCATGAAATCGAAGCTCCGGTGTCTATAAGGGTAGAATACACTTGATTACCAATGAAAACATTTATAAGAGGGTTTTTATTACATTGTTTAATGTCTTCCGTCTGGAGCTTTGGGTTCTTGGACACAGCGTGCAGCTCCTTGCCGTAGCTCAGCGTCTGTGCCCCCGCACGTTTGGGTGATTAGTTGGGGCCGACCGGCTGGGACTGTGGGCTGATGTTCCAGGGCTGGACATAAAGGGTACACGATAATTTCGATTAGAAACGTAAGGGTACCTCGGCCGAAGGTTATACCTCGGTGTATGGTAAGCTTCCGCATCACCATGTTCCTGCGAATGAGGCGGCGTCCGCGAGGAAGGTGATGGCATCGGACTAGACGGCCTCACCGAAACCGGAGTGCTCTGTCCCCTGACGGATGTTGGGAGCTCGAATGTTACTCTCGCTTGGATACCTTTTGGGGGTTGAATTGGCAAATTCAAAGGTACAAGACGAGCGTCCCCGAATAATTCCTTTATCTGCTCCACCGTGGAACGCAGTTCTTCCTTGGAATTGTATACTTTAGTGCCCAACTTCAGTTTGTACTCTGTGGTAATAGCTTTTAAAAATATTTTAATGAAAATTTTATCATCAGTTATCTTCGCTTTATTGCTTATATCAGCGAGCGTATAGAAAAATCCCAAAATATCTTCATTCGCTTCTTGGCGAGTGTTATAAAATTTTTCCACAAAATCTGTCTTTGCGGGGAATTCTGATTTCAATTTTTCGCAAATGGTTTTATAGTCTAAACTTTCATTATAAATATATTTAAAATATGCTAGAGCAGGCCCTTGTAAATAAGCTCCCAAAATGAGCCCCAAATTTGACTCTGGCCAATTATTAATAGCAGCAACTTGACGAAATTGCATAATGAACTCGTCGAACGAATTTGCACCAGTTCCCGTGTAATACACAATATTCGACATGGTGGAAATTTTTTCGTAGCACCACTTAGCTCTAAATCCGGCGACGACTCAGCACGCAGTCTTCTTAGTTGTTTTATTTCCACATCCACCAGCGGATGCGTAGAATGCCCGTTATACGGTTTACCCGAGAATTTGGTTGATTAATTATTCTTTTACTTGTGCAGATATTCTTTGGTTCTGCACACACCAATATAAGAAAAACAAACGAGCGGGACCGTACCGCGTCTTCTGTGGAGACTCTGGCGTCCTCCACCAAAATGTAGAGGATGGAAGATCCTCTACTAAGGGGGCTCAGTGGTAGAGCGTGTAATGTGTGAGGGGCTTCTAGTATTACGAAGAGAAACCCGTAATAAATTCAACGAATCAATATATTTTCACTTTGTTATAACGAATACATCTGTCTAGGCGCGCTGCCAGACGTAAAGTCTAGAATCTACGTAAAAACCTATCTAGCTTTTTATTCATTTGAAAGGTTCGAATGCCGTCAGATATTTACCAGCCATGTATAACATAAGGTTTTACTCTAAGGCTCTACAGTACCTATGGAGAAGAACGGGCAAGAAACTCCATGGACACTCTTTTAAACAAAATATGGTTACAAAATATTGGTTACATAGTTCATATTAATATTATACATGTGAGAACGATGCAGAACGCTAAAAGCATCAGATATAAAATATGTAAAAACTATTCAATAATTAAATTAAAACAAGCCTTAGCCGCTAAGAGATGACCAGTCTCTACTGACAGCGCCCGTTCACGAACATGACGCATATATTAGCACCATTCAGCTCAACCATTTTGAAGGGAGCTAAATGATCCAACACACACGCCACCATCAGCGAGACATTAAAGTGAGCATGGCATACTCTCAGCCGCCAGGGCATATTCAAGTCAATGAAAGACGCACCCAGAGACTGGTCGCTTTATAGTAGGTACATAGTACTCACATATGTGCCAAGCAGTTATACAATATTAAGAGATTGAATTTATACAATGCAAAGATGTTTTTTTGTTGTTGTTGATCTTCCGCAGCTCCAACAGTTTTCAGTAGTCTAATAAATTAGTTGATGCGCCCTTGTGGAGCTGGACTAGCATTGACCCAAGCATTTTTATCAGCAATGTAATCTCCCAATTTATAATACGCTTGGCTGCATAGTGTGCGTTTTATACAAGTTTTAAATTTTGTTTCATTAAGTTCAAGAATGTGGGGAGGTATTTTATTGTAACATTTTAAACAGTACCCCATGAAAGATGAATCTACTTTAGCCAGCCTGAAACCTGGTTGAACTAATTGGTCCCTATTTCTAGTGAAATAGTTGTGTCTTTCACCTCTTTTACTAAAAAGATGCAGATTTTTCCGTGCGTACATGATGTTTTCATAGATATATTGACAAGGTACAGTCATGATGTTAATAACCTTAAACCGTTCCCTTAGAGAATCGCGCCTACGAAGATTATAAATGGCTCTGATAGCTCTTTTCTGCAGAATAAAAATAGACTCGATGTCTGCAGCTCGTCCCCAAAGTAAAATACCGTAAGACATAATACTATGAAAATAACTAAAATAGACTAGCCTCGCGGTATCTACATCAGTATACTGACGGATCTTTCTGACAGCATATGCTGCAGAACTTAGCCGTCCTGCAAGAGATGTTAAATGAGGACCCCATTGTAGCCTTGAGTCGAGCGTGATCCCCAGGAAAACAGTTTTATCGACAAATTCTAGTTTCTCTTGATTCAATACTATCTCACAATCACTACTTTTTACATTTGGTAAAGAAAATCTAATGCACTTCGTTTTTTTTCCATTTAATACTAAATTATTTGCAGTGAACCAATTTTGGACCTGCAGTAGGGCGTTATTTACGTCGTCAAAATTTTTTGCACGTCTATCTATCTTAAAAATTAAAGAAGTGTCATCAGCAAATAACACCATTTGTGGTTGATTTTTTAGTAAATGGAGAAGATCATTTATGTATACTAAAAAGAGGAAAGGACCCAATATAGAACCTTGTGGCACACCCATTTTTACTTTTAAACAGAGTGAATTGACACCTTTTATTTGAACTTGCTGTTGTCTATCGTTTAAATAAGATTTTACCAAACTAAGCGCAAGTTTTCCAAGTCCGTAATGCTCTAGCTTCAACAGCAAGGTTTCGTGATCAACGCAATCAAATGCCTTGGAGAGGTCACAAAAGATTCCGATGGCGTCTTGAGCCTCTTCCCACGCATTGAAAATGTGTTTTAATAAGGTCACACCAGCGTCAGTTGTACAACGTCCTTTGGTGAAACCATACTGTTGATCGTTAAGTATTTTATTCGTGTTAAAATGATTAAGCATTTGATTAACCATTATCTTTTCAAAGATCTTGCTGAAAACCGGCAACACGGATACGGGTCTATAATTATTGGTGTCTTTACTGTCCCCGGATTTGAAAAGTGGTATTACCTTGCTGTATTTCATTAAATCCGGGAAGATGCCTTGATCCACACATAAATTAAATATGAAGGCTAAATAAGGTGCTATCGTCTCAATGATCGAGGTACAGACTTTACTGGACATTCCCCAAAGATCTTCGGTCAATTTGATTTTAATTTGTTTAAAAGTTTTAAGTACTATTATGGGGTTAACATGCTTAAAGTTGAATTCAATTAGGCAGGCTGAAACGTTTGCCTTTAATAAATCAAAAGAGAGGGAAGGCGAGGAATTTAGAGTTTCAGTAGTTTTTAGGGGAATACTGGTAAAGAAATTTACAAATTCTTGAGCTACTTGTTTGCTATCACAAATGGAACCACATGACGTCTCCAGTACGTAATCAGAACTATGTCTTTTGCTCCTGTTCGTTTCGTTATTGATAATTTTCCAAACCGTCTTTATTTTATTTTCAGCTGATTTAACCTTGTTACTAATGTATTTGGCTTTAGCTGCTTTACAAGTGTTTTTAAAAATTCTTGAGTATGTAGAAACATACTTATTAAAAGATTCTGTGTTAATAAAAGGCTTAAGGCCATAAAGCTCGAAAAGTCTTTCCCTACTTTTCCTGAGTCCTTTAGTGGCCCAGTCACTAAATATAAATTTAGGGTTGATACTTTTAGTGGTCTTCTTGAAACAGTTATTAAATTCGGTTTGCACTACCGTAAAGAATTCTTTATATAAAATATTAATATTTTTCAAAGAAAGTTCCTGATCGCTTAACTTACAATTTAATGTGATATTAAATTTATTTAAATTAACAGATGTTATTGGTCTGGATTGTATTTCGATTTTTTGTATAGGTGTGTTGGACTGAAAAGTTACAGTTTGACCACTGTGATCAGAAGGGAGATAATTAATGATGGATTTATTTAAATAGTCGCAACAACAAAAAACATTATCAATGCATGTAGCAGTAGACATAGTTACTCGGGTTGGTTCTACAAACACATTTGACAAATTAAATGATTTAAACAAATTTAATAATCTACTCGTATTTGCATTATTTTCTAAAATATTAATGTTAAAGTCCCCACAGATAACTACTGATTTATTACCAATAGCAAGTTTTGCCAAAACATCTTCCATTACTGCCTCAAATATCGGATAGTTTTGATAATTAGGGGGTCTGTAAACACACACTATTACATGCTTATCGAGCTCAACACAAGACAGTTCAATGCTATGCTCAAACGATAGTTCAACTATGTGTGAGGACATAGTTGAACTATCGGTTGAGCTTTTTGATTTAATACAACTTTTAATTAGGATTAGTGAACCACCACGCAGCATTGATTTACGGTTAAAGCAACTGGCCAAACTATAATTCTCGTAGTTAATTAACATTTCATAATCTTTTAATCAGTGCTCAGTAAAACAAATAATGTCATACATTGTTTTTTCCAAAAACAATTCAATCTCCAATTGTTTGGAAGAAAAACCTTGAATATTTTGATGAAATAATGTCAAGGATTTCTGTTTCTGCTTAGCCCCTGTCTTACAGTTAGTTTTGGTGCTAGAAAATACCTTTTTATTATTAAGTGAAATTATATTGTTAGTGGTATCTTCTGTTGTCTTACAAACTAGTTTAAATTATTTGAGCTAACCACACTAACATTAGTACATTTACTAAATGTGGTGCTAATTGAAAAAGACTTCGACATACTAATTATGTCTGGGTTAATATTAAAAGCTAATAGCCTAGCTATTTGACGTCTAAAACTAATGGGTAGATACACAGTATCCCTAGTCGACCTTAGTTTCTCAACAAAAATGTTGGTGTCAAAAAATATAAACTTGTCACTATGGTGACTCACTAAGAAGTGCATGTAATTATTTAACATGTGAATCTTATTGTTTTGCCTGTTTGACAAGTGCTGAAAGTAGGGAAAAGCACACAGAATAATTTTCTTACAATTTAACTTCAATAGTTCAGTGACACTATCAGCAATATCATATGTTTTAATATTAAAACTGTTACCTACAAGAATTGTTAAAATGGCATTAGGATCATATTTATTCCTAGTTATTGAAGAAATTATTTTTTTGTATGAAGACTGAGGCATACAAAAGTTTTGAGAAGAAATACTCAGGTTGTTGCTAAGTAATTTACCTAACCCTTTTCCAAAACTATCAGAAAACATAATAGAGCAACTACACTCTCTACTACTACAAGGGGGAGAGTTAGCTTCTGTCTGAACTACTTGTAATGAATTTTGTTCACTAACTGGTGAATCCAGATTGATAACAGAGGTCCGGGATGGATCCTCCGTTGCCTCAGGCTGGAAAGCCACAAGGTTGGATTCCCTTTGACAGATACATTGAGTGGTGCTGAGAGTTAGCGGGTCCACTCTGTCTGCTTCATTATTACACATTTCCACTAACTCATTTGCAGCAAGGATGTGTTCCTTTATTTGGTTTTGTGAGCTCACATACTTAATATAGAGTGAATGTAGTGACTCTTCAAGTACATCAATTTCAGATTGTAATCGATGTGTGTCAATTTGGTAAATATTTTTACAATCTTCTAATTTAATTTGATAATTTTGTAATTTATTTGTTAGAAAAACACGCTCTTTCCTTAGTTTAATATTAATGGAACTGTTTTTTTGATGTTTCTTATATTTATTGCATCTATTAATGATTCTATTTAGTTTTGCATACTTTTTCATTTTATTTTGACTTACTTTATAACTACTATTGTTCTGTTTCAAAATAGAGTCTTCTGTTAGGTCTATTGTTATCATGGAATGAGGGTGGCAGTTACTTTGGAATAGTTCATTGTATAAGTTATTAGTTTCCTTAGCTTGAGTACTTTCTTTATGTTTCCTTAACTTAGTAATTTGTATATTGGCATGAATTAATTCTTCTTCTAGGTCCCTAACCCTACACAAAGCCTCCTCATAAAGGTTACTGCAGTTGTTAAAACCATCCGTGACCACCCGCAGTTTGTCCCGTTCATCAACAACATCCAGGTATTGTTGATGTAGGCCCACTAGCTCCTGCTTCAAGCTTGTGTTCTTGTGAACGACCTTCTCGACCTCCTTCTCACTTTCGTCTATTTCCTGCAGCAGCTGTTGGCATTTGCTGTCTGAGGCCTGAAGTTTTTGAAGGGCCGTTCTCAATTTAAGCTCCAACTCCTGAGCAGCAGCCTTACGGGTTAGCACTGCAATCTTTCTCAATCATGTTTATATTTTAAAGTCCTTCCAAAATGGTTATTATTAATCTTAATTGTGATTCTATGTTAATGAATGTAACAAGTGTTGTACCGTTATAATAAACTATGTATTAATACATAATTAACGAGATATCTTTTAAACCTATTTCGAAGGAAAAACTTTAAATATCAAGCCCATAAATATTCTTCACTAAACAATGCAGTTCTCGTGAACCGCTATATTTGCCCGTTGTTTTCAAACATTTAGGAAGCCATTTCCTTGCAACCAAGGTTCACACTATTTTCTGATAAACAAATCTGCATTTCCATTTTGTCCTTACAAACTGTAACTAGCTATGCCCGCGGCTCTGCTTGTGCTTTACCTTATAAGTTTAGCTCCATACTTATAAATATACTTATAACTTGGAACGGTTTCCGGTTTTCCGGTGAAAATAACCAAAAGTCAGCCACTCGTCAGTCACTCATCGGTCACTCGTCAGCCACTAGTCGGTTACTCGCTAGCCATTAGGCAACCACAAGTCAGTCACTCGTCTTCCACTTGTCCGTCACTCACCAGTCACATGCAAGTCTGTCACTCGTCGGGCACTCGCAAGTCACTCGTCAGTCGCTCGTGAGCTAATAGTCAGCTACTCGTCAGCCACTCGTCAGCCATTCGTCAGCCACTCGTCAGCCACTCGTCAGCCACTCATCAGCCACTGGTCAGGTACAAGCTAGCCACTCGTCAGTCACACGCAAGCCGACCGTCACTCGTCAGCCACAAGTCAGCCACTCGTTAGCCACACGTCAGCCACTCGTTAGCCACACGTCAGCCACTCGTCAGTCACACGCAAGCCATAAGTCAGTCACTCGTCAGCCACATGTCAGTAACTCATTAGCCACACGTCAGCCACTCGTTAGCCACAAGTCAGTCACTCGTCAGTCACACGCAAGCCACAAGTCAATTACACGTCAGCCATTTCACAATCACACGCAAGCCACAAGTCAGTCTCTCGTTAGCCACACGTCACCCACTCGTTAGCCATACGTCAGCCACAAGTCTGCCACACATCAGCCACTCGTCAGTGACACGTCATCCACACGTCAGTCACAAGTCAGTAACTCAAATTAGCCACAAGTCAGACACACGCAAGCCACAAGTCATTCACTCGTCAGTCACACACAACCCACGAGTCAGTCAGTCGTCAGCGACACGTCAGTGACTCGTCAGCCACACGTCCGTCACTCGTCAGTCACACACAAGCTACAAGTCAGTCACTCGTTAGCTACACGTCAGCCACGCGTCAGTCACACGCAAGCCACAAGTCACTCACTAGTCAGGCACACGCAAGCCACAAGTCAGTCACTCGTCAGTCACACGTAAGCCACAACTCAGCCACAGGTCAGTCAGTAGTCAGCCACACGTCAGCCACTCGTTAGGCACACGTCAGCCACTCGTTAGCTACACGTTAGGCACACGTCAGCCACTCGTTAGCTACACGTTAGGCACACGTCAGCCACTCGTTAGCTACACGTCAGCCACGCGTCAGTCATACGCAAGCCACTCATTAGCCATACTTCAGCCAAAAGTCTGCTACACGTCAGCCACTCGTCAGTCACACGTCATCCACACGTCACTCACAAGTCAGTTACTCACATAAGCCACAAGTCAGACACACGCAAGCCACAAGTCAGTCACTCATCAGTCACAGGTCAGTCAGTCGTCAGTCACACGTCAGTCACTCGTCAACCACACGTCAGCTACAAGTCAGTCACTCGCTAGCCGCACGACAGGCACTCGTTAGCCACAAGTCAGTCACTCATCAGCCAGAAGTCAGCCACAAGTCAGTAACTCATTAGCCACACGTCAGCCACTCGTTAGCCACAAGTCAGTCACACGTCAGCCACTTCTCAGTCACACGCAAGCCACAAGTCAGTCACTCGACAGTCACACGCAAGCCACAGGTCAGTCACTCCTCAGTCACAAGAAAGCCACAAGTCACCCACACGGCGTCTACAAGTCTGCCACACGTTAGCCGCACGTCAGCCACTCGTTAGCCACACGTCAGCCACTCGTCAGTCACACGCAAGCCACAAGTCAGTCACTCATCAGCCACAAGTCAGTAACTTATTAGCCACACGTCTGCCACTCGTTAGCCACAAGTCAGCCACTCGTCAGTCACACGCAAGCCACACGTCAGCCATTTCTCAGTCACACGCAAGCCACAAGTCAGTCACTCGTCAGGCACACGCAAGCCATATATGTCACTCACACTCGTCCGCCAAACACAACTCACTCGTCAGGCACACGCAAGCCACATGTCACTCATTCGTCAGGCACACGCAAGCCTTTAATCAGTCATTCAACGGTCACTCGTCAGTCACTCGTCAGTCACTCGTCAGACACATGCTAGCCACTAGTCAGCCACTCCTCACATATTTATATAATAGGTCAGGTCAGCTGTTTCGTAGCTGGATCATATTATTACATATTTACTTTATTACCTTAATGTGGATAAGGAAAGAAGAATAACATTTATTTGGGCACCGTCCAAAACGGGTCTAACCCAATAAAACCGCGTTTATCCCAAAAACTACAAAGATTCTTCACATTTAGGACAGCAGCTCCAACCCTTGTACTACACAGGAGACATATTTAACATATTGCGGTGTGAATGTGGTCGCGCGCCTGTTTATTACTTGTCACTTTACAACCCGTTAGTACCCGAGGCCCGGGATAGTGCCGCTATTTTATAGGAAATAATACGGTTTTTTTATATGAAACAAATGGTCGCTGGTTTATATCCAGACACTATAATTATACGTGAATGGCTCGAGAGGCTCGTGGCTAAACGAATCAGCCGCACGCGTCGATCGGAAGGTAAGCTTGCCATGGTCAGTTCGTGAATGTGACCATCTTTTACATATCGGAATTTAATTCGGGCCTCAGAAAAGCACGTTAAGCTATAATTCCCAACTGTCATTCGTAGATTTTAGACAGCCGTTACGGTTAGTCAGAATCCCAAAAGTCTAATAACCGAGTTATTAAGCTCTCTTCTCTCTTGTCGTGTGGTTAGTGACTATCCTGGAGTCAAAGTTTTTATGATGCCCATGGACCTCTGACTTAGCTTCACATGCTGTTGAGAAATATCTCTCAGGCATGCAGGTTTCCTCACGATGTTTTCCTTCACCAATTTTTAAGCAAGTGATTAGTGAGTATTCAGCTGCATCTGGTTAAACTAGCAGCCGACCTTAACCGGGGGTTGCAGAAGTATAATCGACGACCTCTTGGCGCAGGTGTGAGAGGGAACACCTGGGTGGTTTTTAGTTTTTAGTAGAAAGAGTCTAATGACATACCCCTCTCCCCCCCCAGGGCGGAGGACATCCATAAAGATTTTCCTCCGGTTGAAAAAAAAAAGCAGCAGACCCTGATATATTTGGGAAAAGACTAAGGATATCGTATTCTTGGCTTAGACCTAACGTTTTGGACCTGATTCGTGTACCCAGTCCACCGCGCATTTGTCGTAGTACTTGCACGCCGAAAATTGTACTTACTGTTACTGTTACTATAAAGGCGATGTGAATGTTCAATTGAAATCATTCATGTTTGTTTGACTGTACCATAGTATTAAGTTGAGCAATGCCGATTTTCGCGGATGTGACGCACATATTTCGTTACTTTTTTCTTACAACTAGTTATTTTTATTCTCTTTCTATATAAAGTATTATTGTATTATTGGAGTAGTAGCTTGGAGTCAGGATTTCTGGGCGGTTGGTGGCAGTAAGCCCGCCCCACTTACATGGGATTTACAAAATACTTGGCGAAATGTGAGTGTACTAAGAGAGCACACACATCCGTTTGACCCTTCAGGGGTGTTATGTTAAAATTGGTTGGTCGTGGTGTTATATCAAACACATACATACATTATTTTTATTCTCTCTCCTATTTTTAGTAGCGAGTAACCAAAAAAGCTCCAAGGCCATAAAACTCGGTCCTTACCCAAACATTTTTGGACCCAACCAGTGTCGTTATTAACGTTCCCGACCTTGTCGCCTTAAGGTGAGTGCGCCGGGGTAGTCCATAAAATTCATGTTTTCTTACATATTTTGCAATTTCCAGGTCAGTATTACGTTGGTCAAAATATGATTGACGGCAGTAGCAAGTAGATAGAACTACAATCATTAAAATCATCAATACAATCGTCTAAGTTCATAATTATTGAACCTATGGAATTAATATTTCATGAAATAAAATCATAAGAGGGCAATTCTACCTAAGAGAGTTTGAATTGCCCTCTTATCGTATTGATATGTCTTATAATTAAAAGGCTTTAAATACGTACTTGCCTGAAGTAACAGACGACGGCCGCGAATCATATTTTAATCAACACACAAATTACAAAAAAATGTATGTAAAGTCGAATGTCCCGGGCTACCCAGGCGATTCCCCCTTAAGAGCTCGTTGAAGGACACAATGACAAAAACGTTCACTTAAACAAAAATATCGCCTGTCATACAAAATGTGTAATTTATGGCCGTATCAACATCATCTTAGAAACATTTCTTCCTTGTTATTGAGCACTAAATCAATGTTATAGTAGTGATTACTGATTTATGAGCCACTTTTCTACTTCTATAAACCTGTTATTTTACTGGAGTAAAAGTATTCTATAACTTTATGTAGTGGTCGTTGATTATCTGTGTGAATCTATATTGTCTATTCTGTTTCCTCATGCCTGTATTTCCTGAAGCGTAAGGCAGAGAGGTGTACACTGTACAACCAAATTTTGCCAGCATCGAGCCTAGCCCATTGTAATCGACCGGACTTTTTTTTCGCCAATCGTTTCTGTTTCTTATCAGGATGAAACTCTATCTATCGATCCATCTAAGGTTTGAGTAATCGAAAGTCAGAAATTGCTAAAAAAAAACTATTTTAGTACACTGATAGACCTGGGTTAAGAGGTTTAGGACAAAGGATAATTATTTATCCCGGTACGTTTTCGTTGCCTAAAGCCAACGGGGTGCGGCTCTAAAGAGCCGCCTGGCACACACCCCGCACCGCCTCGTCCCACGGCGTCTAGTCGTCGCCAACAGGTGGTCCACGGGTGGGCTTCGCAACTCGCAGTGGAGTGAATGCAAGGCAAGCATGCGAGCAATGAGTTGGCACCGAGTCTTCCACCTACCGTCCGCGCGTGGAGATCTTACGACCGAGGCGATCCGGTGACGCCGCGGAGTTGAGGTGGTGAGGTGTATGGGTACGCATACAAGTCTATATAAAGAATACTAGCGGCAGGAGAGACTGGTTTTAATGAGCTGTGACCTTTATTGTCACCCTACATGCGGGCGAAGCCGCGGGCAAAAACACGTAATGACATTAATCCCGCCACCTCGCCGCGCGTCTTTAAACAACAGTTTATCATGCCACAATAGCCCTGCAACTAGCGCGGTCTAGGAATGACAAACAGCTGCTGCGCTTTATTATGTCCCCCTGTCTTGTTTATGTCTGTCTGTATCCAATGATAATTGCATTGTCTCGTCTGTCGGGTCATTTGTTGTGTTGTTTGTGGTGAATCTTTTAAACGTAATTCCAATAATTCTAAACCTCAAGATATCGAAATAGAGCTGTCAAATGTAAATCTCATCTGACTTACATCGTTTATTTCAAGATTATTTTTGTCTATATTCTGACCCACTGCTAGTGAAAGATCTCCCTTTTTCCTTCCAAACCTCCCTGTCTTGTGCGACGTCTGGCCGTGTTGACTATGCAAATATTATCAGACAGTCACACTACCTTCACCATGGTCTACCTTTACGCCAATTTCAGGCTCACTCCCACTTCAGCCCTGCTATTTTTTCGTCAACATCCGCTCCCGTATTTCAGCTATAGAGTACAGTTTTAATATCTAAATACACGTAACCACCTACTTCCTATGAGGTAGGGGAACAGTAACCTCACGCTCTATATAAGTGTTTTTGTCGTCTTGAGTAAAAATATTTTTTATCAATAGCATAATTATTATTCTGATCACCCATCAACTGCCAGAAACGCGGATCCTCGCGAGACATAATGCTTTTTAATTGTTTCTCCACTTACGGCATACGAGAGGATAGTCTTCATTTTCTGTTTAATATAATACTCCTAAATTGAAAATCATAATCTCACAATTTTGAATAAAATCAATATTAATTTATACCCACAGTTTATACTATATAATCGGGATTAATCTCAATGCGAGATACGTAACCTAATAAATATTAATAATACTAATTTAATAGAACACGCACACAATTAGTAAACTTTAACTAGAATCCATTATAATTACTGTTCTCCTACACTGTAAATTGAGGAACACTTAGCTCAAGTTAAGTAACTATGTAGGTTGCCACAATATAGATTAATGTGAGAAGGTCCGCGTTTACCTTACTAAGATACTATCTTTAGCGCGCAGTTTCCGCGTGGGAGTCAGAAATTATCCCAAGGGAACCTAATACCGGAATAAAAATGACCAATGTGTTAATTCGTTTGGGTGCAAGTTGTATGTTGTAATCTATCTCTGTGCCAAATTTCATCTAGTAGGAGCTACACTGATAGCTAACGAAGCGTCAAAAAGCTGACATGTTTCGACACTATACGTCACACAAATCCTACATCGCGCAAGCAGAGTTTACAGCGAGATCTAACATAATATAATTATACTCAGCCCCGACTAAGAGTTGTCGGGCAGTAGCCCACCAGACGCAACACCTGTCTGGTTGGAGAATCCTCCCTTTTCAATGGAGGGACTTTCCACCCTGTTCCTCCACCATTCCACCATTCCCACTAAACAGGTTATAATCTATCACTGTGCTTCATCCAGATTCGTTCGGTCGTTTTGGTGTAATTAAGAACAAACATCCATCCAAACTTTTGCATTTATAATTTTAGTATAGATTAGTGGGATGATAGGCTTGTTCCTACATCATAAAGTTGTTAGTTGCACTGACGTTTTTAATTCATAATTACTGTATACAGCCTTTATTACTAAGGGACTAAATTTGGTAACGGTTCGTCATTTGCCTAGCCTTTCACCAACCTAGCTGAGCGCAGCTAATCGGCTTCTAGTCTAACCGGAGCTAAATACCAGTATTTTACATGGAGCGACTGCTAATAGACTAAGACTTACAGCTGCTTATGCTTAATTATTTCGGCGCGTCATCGCGTGACGTCATAGGAGTAAAAGGTTTTCCGACTTTAGTTTTTTACTAAATCGCAAAAAAAATCAGCTGTTCTACATTTTTTGGTTACGTGTCTCGACTCTCGTCGAAATGTAGGGAACAGCTGATTTTTTTTTTCTCATGATTTCGGAGTTGGTCCCATAGTAAAATTCGTTCAGATTGGTGGTCTGTAGCATATCCTATTGTATGTATATACCCTTCCGGTTACTCCTAGTATATATATTTATATGTATGTATGTAATTGGTATAAAAAAGATCATGTGAAGTAGTCACCGACACCACTTCGTTCATCGTGAAACTTCTGCACACGCCTACGTTTTTGTTTAGTGGCCAAAACTTTAGACTAGTGTGATGTTTTACATAGCAAGTTAATGTACCCTACATAACGTACGTGGAAATGTGCCCACGTCGTCTGTTAGTAAGTTTCAGCTGACATTTTCTGCTAATAATTATCGTTTGTCTAAAGTTAAATTTATTAATTTAGAGGGAAGGTTCGCTAAATCAATGCTAGATGCTTATAATTATTTACATAATTTAAATAATAATTAAAATTTGTATAATATATAAAAAAAGACTTCTTCTTCTTATCGTGTGGTTAGTGACTAACCTGGTGTCAGAGTTTTTATGCTGCCCATGGGCTTCCGACTTAACTTCACATGCTGTTGAGAAATATCTCTGAGACATGCTGGTTTCCTCACGATGTTTTCCTTCACCGCTTTTTAAGCAAGTGACAATTTATACAATACGCACATGAATCCGTAAATTCAGAGGTGCGTGCCTTGGGTTCGAACTCGAGACCTTTGACTTGGCAGTCTGACGGTCACATCACTAGGCTATCACTGTATATAATGAAAAAGACTGAAACGACAAGTATAAGAAGAAGGATTTGCCTCCATTGCTGTCAACAGGAAAGTGCCTAAAAGGCTGGCAGCAAAAACTAACTGGGCCCTAGTTTTTCAACCCCAAACGACACGAAAGTATAAGTCCCGTTATGAATAGAGTATTTGCGCCGTTTGAGGTCATAGCCGGCCATGCTAGGAAGATGGGATGGCGCAAAGGTCAAAACACGTTGCATCCCAGACCAAAGGCCTATCTACCAGCCAAGTTGTTATTATGTTGTATAGAGTGTTATAGAAATTCCGTCTGTTCTTTAACATTAAGTCCTAAAATAAATTGCCGTGAGAACACCGGTAGGTATGGTCGAGAACCAAAAATTCGAAGACATGACACCCTACACTGGGCTTGAGCGGTAGATTTTGGCCCATTCCCTCTCACAGAGAGGAAGCCCGTGTCCCAGCGGTGGGAATATAGGCTAATTATGGTTATGTCAAGACACAGGCATGCTTAGTTTGGGGTCACCATTGAGTCTGTTCTTGTACAGACGCCAGCACATCAAGCTACCCCAATCTGTCAAATATTCCCAATTGAAGATGAACCTTATGCTTTTGTAATAAAGTTACTCAATACTTTATTGCATTCCATAATGTTACATAAAACAGTTGATATGTTAAACATAGAATCAAAGCACAGCAAAGTTAAATTAATTGATAGGAGAGAGGATGAAGGTGTTTTATTTTTAACAAGTAAAGAAATTTTAAATTAAAATAGCAAAATGGCTTTTGTGGTATTTACATTTTCTATCATAATTATTTATAATTGCGTATTAATAAATTCGTATGAGTCTTAAATGTATTATTTGAAACTAGACGTTGAAAATCTATCAAAGTTTGATAGATTGGGGTAGCAGTATGTGCTGGCGTTTGCACAATCTGGTTTTTTTTAAAATAAATATTTAGAAATGTTTAAAAATGTATTTACTTAATAATAATTAAGAAGTTATATAAAATGAATTATAAATAAAAAGTAAAAAAGCCTTTTATTCCATGAAATGACATAATATCTTTTTTTTTGTTTACAGTATTGAAAGAGTATTTAGTATTATAATAGTATAAAATGAATAAACGGTTATAATTTCACATGCTACATATTTTACAAACAAATTTTACTTCACTGCACGTTTGCATAGAATCCTGATGTGTTATTTTACTAAAAATCTGTATTTTTCTTTTCCAGATTTTCACAACAGCGTGCGGTAAGTAGGACAAGAGGCGGTGACATTTTATAACAAAACAAACTTCGCTTTGTTATTGAAATCACGTAACTCCAAACCACCAAGATGACGGTTTTTTAAGGAAATTAATTTCCAAAAGTTAGTTGGAATGTTATCGAAGGACGTCAGGACGTTTAGGTTAAAAACAGGCTTAGCACGAGTCGGACTGGCGCATTCAGGGTTCCGTAGGTAGGTACTAAATTTTATTAATTTTATTATTATGGGTTGTCGTAAATTCGTCATAAAAAAAATGAAAATTCGTCACAATTCCCAATACATTCATTTTGTTTATTGTAAATTCATCACATGGTTTTAATCCGCACCGATAGCAAAAAAATAAAATAAACAAGAAGTAGAATAAAAATGTTGTATATTTTTCATAATCACAGCACGTTTACATACTAATTTACCTTGCATCTACATAAAAATCTCAGTTTTTAAGTGAACGATTTAAATCAATTATTTTGGTTGCTATTGCTACTTAAAGAATAAAACATTTAAAATGAGGATTTGTGACGAATTTACACATATTTTTAATGCATGCGACGAATTTACTTTTAATGTATGGATTTTTCAATATATGACGAATGTACTTTGTGAGGAATGAACAACAACCCATTATTATCTCGGTGGTCATAAGTTTTCCTTGGAAATTCAAAGCTATTACGTTTCAAACATAGACATTCAGGTAAACATACTCACGATAGACGGGACAAAGTGAACAACATCATATCACTTGGCAGTGCCCTCAGGTCATATCTCGCTCACTTTTCTATGTCTCGTGTCATACGCCACAAATGACAGGTAGCATTGTGTGTACAAGAAAATAAGATAAAACATACGCTGTGCTATTATTTCTTTCTCAGTCAGAGTTTGTCAGAGTTTTTTATGCTGCCCATGGGCCTCTGACTTAGCTTGGAAACCAACCGTGTTAAAATGACTGGATTTAACTACGGGTTATTTTCGTTAGTATTTTATAAATTTGCGAGTATTATGTTATGTATGTATTAAATATAAATTATATCATTTTCATTAAACTTTCTGACGGTTAGTAATAAATGGTTGACGTCCGATGAAGTAAATCGTGCTAACCTTGGTCATTATGGAATTTTGTAACATTATACTAAGTGACGTTACTTAAATTAACGTGTAATATAACGGGGATACATTTTGTAATTTAGTATTTTAATGAAATGTAAGTGTCCTGCAAACCTAACTTAGTAGATTTATCAAGGACCGATGACAATTCATTAATTTGATAAAATTGCATTTTTCAATTTGCAAAATAAGTTTTTCTTTTAATTTGTATAATTTTCATCTATATTCGATAAGGCATATTAATGTTAATTCTAATCATTAACTTTAACCGATTTATCTACTATTAGGAAATTTTCAAATACCAAACAGAATTTTTATTCAACAAAGCAATTAATAGTGCAAAGAAACTAAATAACACCCTTTTATAATAAAACCAAAGTAAAAAGTAGAAAATAAATAATAGTAAAAACTAAAAAAAACACGCTTTTTATAGAAAACCTATTTTTTATAAGTATTAATTTTGGGTTCCTAGTTTATTGATATGTACCTATACGCTGTTAGGCAAAACATACATAGTGTAACATACACGCCCCTAAGTTTTACAAATAAAAACTTTGACGTTGACGTTGAAACATCGGATCACAGTTTTTTTATAACATTTCTTCTGATGGTCTCTCAGTATTATCTTAAATCTTTTTGGGTTATAATAATAAAGCCTTGTGACAGATGGACGGACAGGCAGACGGCGCGCGGCGTCGGCTTAGTAACACCGTCCCGTTTTCATCCTTCGGTTACGAAACCCTATTATTAAGGTCTTCCAAACATTTCCTATTCCCAGCCAAACTCAATCTAAAGTCGACGTTATCGTATATTTTATCCTTTGCTGTTATTTGTCGGAACCAACTTTGAGAACGCGGGGCCAACCATCAATGGAATTCAATGTATGAATAATGAATGATTTTGTTCTGCTCAGGTTTTTGTAGGAGAGAAGATGCACGTCAGACTTTTGTAGGGCCCAGGGGCCTAGACAAGTGTCAATAGCTCCGTGTCGATTCGATTTTGAAAATTGTTGATCCAACAATTTCGTTATCTCAGCGATTCGGGTACGATAAGGAATTTGACATCGCACTTAGCGATCAAAAACGATTGATCACGTGACATTTCGAAAACTTATGCCAATTGCATACATTTCGGATTTATCTAATTTCGTTATAGTTAGTGAAAATATGACTTAGTCTATGCCCCCTGGTCACACACACACGCCGGTTAAGAGTACTACGCACGTGACTTTTCTGAAGATCATCAGCAATCGGTCACAAAAAATCATTTACATTCTTCGCTCGTGTACGCGCGCCCCTATGAGGCATAACGTTTCTTTATGCAAATTTATTCAATAGCACGTAACAATTTCCTCGTGATTCCCTTATTTTTATGACAGCAGTATCAATTTGTTGAGATCTAAAGGTGACGTCAATGTATAAAACTGCACGTTCTTGTATGAAAGCGTTTCTTATAAACTGTTTATTGTGTTTTTTCTCGTACGCGGTTAGGGGCGCGGTGTTTGCTTGTCAGTCTTACCTCCTTGGAGATGTTGTGGGCTGTTGTAAAGAGGATTTTTAGTAGATAGGTATGGGTATTCTTTATTGAATACTTAGGGGTGTATATGAGCTGTATTTTGGGAGGGTTTAAGTAGGGTTGGCGCAGAGCTTCCAGGATTTTGCTCGGGTGTGTTCGAACACACGCCACATAAAATCATCACTTGCAAGCTATTTTGAACTCTAGTTTAGTTGTCATTTAGTTAAACTACGTGCTCCCTTTCATCGGCTTCATAAGGTTCATAACTCATTTGTGGGGCTTGGTATAACCTTTTATAACAAGCTGCCCTCTTCTTTGCTAGAATTGCCTTTTAATACGTTTAAATCTAAAGTAAAATCTATCCTTTGTTCAAAGGCTTACTATACTACCAACGACTACTTAAATGACAAGAATAGTTGGTCGCTGTGATTAACACAAGACAATGTTTATGTTCTTTCTTCAGAATTAGCTTCATAAAATTATTTTTATTATGTATTCAATTCATTGTTTTGGTTGTTTTTATTTTTTTTTATTAGCCATTTATTGTTGACATAATCTACTCATTACTATGTTTTTTTTTAATGAGTTGTATTGCAAAATGTGGTTAGCTAGAGACCTCGACAGTTGATCATATTTATTTATCTTGATCCTAGTTAGTAATCATTAGCAATTAATTGATTGATTTTACTTCGATGGTCCTAGTTTATCATTTGTAACTTCGAGTTACGGCTGTATGGACATAGTACAGCATTGCACATGTAAGCGGGCACGCACTTTTACCTGGAGGCTCTTTTTTTTTCTTTTTAAATTTACGCTTGAGTACAGTCAGTTTTAATGTTTTAATTGGTATATTGACGTGTGCTAGCTGACATGTGGCAAATGATTGATTTTAATGTGATGTGTTTCGTAATGTTAATTACTTCTCATGCGATAAATGTGTGTAGAGTCAAGTTCTTCCAACTAAACAGACAGCTGTGCTGCTGGGGAGTTTGTTGCGCCACTTCTTCTTCCCAGCTAAAGCACTAGGAAGTGGTGAAGGGTGGGCGTTTTTGGGGGACTGTCTTATGTAACTTTGACCTTCAAAAAGTGCTGATCTTCAGCCTAATTTGAATAAATGACTTTTGATTGATTTGATTGATTGATTGAGTATTAATCAATCAATTTAAATTGATATCTGTTGCAGTTTTTGACTGCTGTTTCTGCACTGATCCTTAATGTGTTTCATCATCACCTTGTTCATCAACCTATAGCTGTCCACTGCCGAACGTAGGCCTCTATTATTGCACGCCATTCAACTAGAGCCTCGTCGCTCCACCTAGCCTGAGGGCGTCCTTACCTTTGCCGATAATCTAACACATATATGTTACAAAAGTACTTAGTGCTAATATAGTTTGATTGCTTTTCGACAACTTCCATTCGAGTAGATTAGAAAATGGGTCAGATACGGTAACATTCCATTTAATTTTGACCAATGGCGACTAAAAATTTCAATGTTTTTCCATGCCCACTTAATCGAGAAATTCACATAGATAATACTTTAGGAAATTTGCCGCCACGTTCTGATTAGCGAAGCGAAATTGAAACAAATCGACACACACCAGTACATATTTGAAGATAAAACTTATCAGATGTTGGCAATCTGCCGACAGCGAATATTACTTTGGCAATAAGCTAGCAAAAAATGTTCAGTGGGATTGTCAAGGTCTGCACGGTTTCTGGAATATGAAATGAATTCTAAATGATTTGTAGGACAAAATTGGCTGGATCTCAGAATTTTACGCAGATTCATTCTTTAATTTAACGTATTTTTGGGATGGTTTCGTTTTGTTGGAATCTCCATCCACCTTAGAAATTTTGTTTACAATCTCTGTCTTCTTCCGCGATTGCGTGTGCGAGTCCCGGTATAATTTTTTTTTCTTTCTTCTAACGAAACACCGAAACCATGTTTTTTGAAATGTTAAATAAGTGGGAACAGATAAACTACGATAACATGGCGCGCCCTTCGAAATGACTGTTTATAGTCACATTCTTATGAAAGAGTTTGTAGTCTTCAGTATCAGGCCGGCCAACATGCGTTGCCAGTGTTGGTGGCGTTTGAAAGTTATATAATAGTAAAAAGTAGAATAGTAAAGTTATTTGTTAAAGTAATAACAAAAATTAATTTCATAAATACTTTCGAACGTCTAGAATTTTGGAGGGGCAGGCCATGTTATCGTAGCTTATCTCTACCTGGTTTAATAACAATTTTAGATTTTTCGTTTAGTGAGGTTATGGACCACTTGCGGTGATCAATCCAAAGAAGGATGACCATTTAGTTTGCTTTGAAGCTGACGCTAGCTCCGGCATTGTGGTTATGATTAAAACACCAATTGTAGTCGTCAGTCGTCACAGGTCCGAAAATACCTAACGTGATATAAAAATCTCACATTTTTCACGTTAAAATTAAATTCGTCCGTCACAAAAATTATCTCATGTCGAATTACTAAGCCTCGTTAGTCTAGTGGTCGCAAGTACCTGCTACTGTTGAGTCTGGCAAAATGTTATTGCGTTTTTCCATTTGGAATTTAACAATAACATCACGCCTGTATTTCAAAGAGGCAGACATGCACCTACTAGAACACCCACAATTCGCCAGTTATGTGTAATAGAGAACGAACTTTTAGCCATCGACTAGAAACAAATCCAGACTGTGGGCTGTCACTGAGAAATTCCAGATATAAATACCCAATAAATTTTTACTGACCCAGGAATCGAATGCTCAGCAGTAGCGCTTGCAACCACCGGACCAACGAAAACTAGATAGACTTTAACATATAGAACGCAATAAATTTTGCCCGGTCCAAGAATCAAACCTAGGAACTCATGCTCAGCAAGTCACTAGTAGCGCTTGCGACCACTAGTCCAACGCAATATTATAAACTAGCAGGTCCCGTGCGGTTTCACCCTCTGCTCGGCTCCTATTGGTCATAGCGTGATGTTACATAGCCTTCCTCGATAAATGAACTATGCAACACAAAAATAATTTTTCAATTCGGACCAGTAGTTCCAGAGATTAGCGCGTTCAAACAAACAAACTTTTCAGCTTTATAATATTAGTATAGATATTAAAAAAAAACATTTTCCACGTGAAGCCTTGAAAATTCGCCGGTAAGATATATGAAGGTAATCGATCAATCATAGGTGACGGTTATTATCCATTTTCTTCACATCATCATCCTCCTGCGCTGAAGCTGATATCAGACGCTTCACGTTTTGTTCATTTACGCCTTTCATTCGCCACCTTGCACGCAAACTGGAACATCTAAACTCAAATGCTACAAAGTGATGAATGAATTATTTGGTGAACCGACCTAATGTTGTTGGATTTTTGTAAATTCAACGTTCAATCACGCTGCGAATCAAATCATTAAATGAGTAAATTAACGTGAATTATCTTTGTTTTTTTAGGTACGAATGAACGTGGAATGAAACAAAAATGAACATTTATTCGACTGAACTGTTCACTTGATTGTAACGTCTAATATCAGCTTTATCCTAATCTATTTGGGGTCCATTTTCTTCACACACCTGATATTTATTTGTATTTTTACTCATTAGTAATGAAGACACGGTTTGTTATGTTTTACGATAACCCTGATAAAAATGTTTAAAAATGTTATTCTACTGTATAAAACATATCTTTCTCTTTCTTTTGACAAAAAGAACATAAAAATCGAGTGTATAGTTTTATCACAAACGCTAAAATTGTAACCTATAAAATCATTGCGGGCCGTTTTCTCGAAACCACCTTTTTTGACTTACTGCTATGTCGATGCCCTGGTAGGGCAGCAAAGTATACCTCCAGGATGTAAATAGGCACATGATAAAAACTTCCAGTTCAATGCTATTGAGCGTATGTGGAACGAAGACAAACAGACTGTGACGCTGATATAGAGTCGGTTCGTACCTATTTAGACAACACTGCTCTGCTTACTTATCTTCACAGCGTTCTGGAACTAAGGTAGAGTAAACTCTACCCAATGGGGCGATAATTGTAACGGCTCTAGTTAAAAATCTATCTGCCGGGTTTGGAGGAGATCCAGAATTTGATTTAGAGTTTAATAGATCCAATTTAGTATCGTATTGTCGTCTGGACCTTGGAAAAAAAATGTCCCAATTTCTATAAACGTTATTAGCACGTACAAAGAGTATCACTACGTGTGGACCAAGTACACTGCTTTAACATTGTATTTGTTAGTACTGGCCAAAAAGAATAAATTTAAAAATAGAACGGCTTGACGTGATTTCGATGGACCGGACGACGCCATTAAATACTGGTAGTTTTTCCCAACCAGCCAGCAAGCTCGTTGAGAGTGCGCTAAACTTTTTTAAATTCCACAGCAAAAACTATTTTACTGAATTATTCTTTACGAGACACAGTTACCTTTGCTTGACAGCCTCGTAAGAAATTTCATTACTTAGAAAAATGTTCCAGAGAGCTGGTGGACCTACATATTGTGGCCTTGTGTTCTTAAGACAATAACGCAGGTTTATTTACTTTTAGAACTTTGAAATAGTCGTGTCAGCCTAGTGTAAGCGACGAGAGCGGTAGCATACTTGAACAGCTTTTACTGAAATTGCTGCAAAAACTCGCCATTTTTATTTATTTCTTGAATCTGACGCTACACAATTAAATGCATATTAACATAAATGGGGTGAAAAATACAAGTATGCGCTTTCAAATATAGGCGATCACGACATTGACTTAATAAGGTAAGTAGAATAAGTTTCAGAAAAACGAAAACATTATAATAAAAATAGAATTAACTATCAATATTTTAGTGCAGTAGGTACGGAGCCATATTTAATAAATTAATTTTCACCTCACAGGCTCGCAAAGAGTCTGTTTGTCATTCGAAATCTGAGCCGAAAATCGATTTTTGCTCTCTAGCGTGGAAAGAGTTTTTAAAATTCGAACCTTTCTATTTCAAAATTTTCTATACTGCTAGTCCACTGAAAATGCATGACACGGTCTAAAATAAAATATTAAATAATACCGCTCACCTTAAAAACTTCCATCACAGTACAGAAATTAAATATTTTGCGAGGATATAATTGTAAAATTGGAATTAATGTTAATAAGTATTCCATTTGATTAAAAAATTCTATGACGTCACATTTGAATATGCCATAAAAATACTACCCTGTCAAATACCCAATTGTGTAGTAATTTAAGTTTAATTTTTTAAATAAAATAAATACTAATATAATATGTTAAGTATTTAATCCTTTGCTTGGCAAAAATAAATATGTATTAAATTAAATTAGTTAGTTATTTGTATTAAATTAGTTTTTTTCTTTCATTCTCTTTAGAGGACAAGTAGGATATAGAACAAAATACAGGGTATTTAATTTTGGAGATATTCTATGTAATTCATAAGATACATTGCCAAGTATCTGTTATTTTCTTCACATGAGTCAATGTATCTGAGACGCTCGAACAAAATAAAACTCAACAACACCTGTTTTCTTGCACCTAGCAGTTTCCTCGCTGTAGTGAGGTGAAAAATTGTGTGTTGCGCTCGGCAGCAAAGCTTTTCTGCGTCTCGTACCTTTGAAACCTTCGTTACGCTCAGGATTCAATAGAAGTACTCGCGCCAAAAATCAACTTTCCAGCCTTGCATAACAAATAACTATTTTGACACAATTTAATAAAAACGGCGTAATATTTGACAGTTATTTGCGACTTTGCCAACTTTCAGAATGCACTCTCTTAAAGAGACAATAGGTACTCGATTTCTGAGAGCCTTAAAATCAATAGCTTTCAACAGTCATTGCTTCCATAAACTTTTCCACATCAGCAAAGTTCCGAGTGTTCGAAGATTTTTTTTTTTGAGGGTGAGAAATCATTCGGACTATTACTGACTGAAATCCATCCATATTCCTGCCTTAGCCCTTTATGTTCCGGGGTAGCGGTACCTAACCCTTTAGGAAAATCACGCTAAAAGTGTTTAAAGACTTATCATATCAAAAAATCGAAACAATATCATTAGCATGCAAAAATAAAGAACTAGAAATATGTACGTACTGTGCACACCCTAAATGACTGATTCATTCTAGAATTTAAGATGAATAACATTGTGCCCTAATAACGTATTAGTGAATAAGTCGTTGGAGTGCCATACTGAAATATAAATAAATACTAAAAACAGCAATAGCCTTTTTTTTTTTTAAGGCTGGGAAATCATCCAATTACTGCTCCCGCTCTGGGTGGAGCGGAAGGGAGTGTCAGACTCTTACTGACTAAAACCCATCCATGTTCCTTCCGTAGCCTTTATGTTCCGGGGTAGCGGTAACCCTTTCGGACAATCCCGCTTACCCGGCAGGCTTGGCCCTGAGGGGCCCCTTCATATGCTGACATCTCTTTGAGGCGCGCGTGGAACATATACGCGCCGTACGGCACGGGTCTGGTGCTGATCGGACGGTGAGTCACCCATTACTCACCGTCCGCAGGCCCGCGCCTACGGTGGCCGGGAGTCGTCACGTGGCTCCTGACGCCCGGGGCGATAGCAATAGCCTAGTGGTGTGACCTTCGGACTGCCAATTCATAGATTCCACCTCTTTATCTGTTCTGTGTAAAGTTCGAACGCCAGACACGCACCTCTGATTTAAGGATTCATATGCGTATTGTATAATAATCACTTGCTTAAAAATTGGTGATGGAAAACATCCGGCATGCTTGAGAGATATTTCTCAACAGTATGTGAAGCCAAGTCAGAGGCCCAAAAGCAGCAGAAAAACTCTGACACCAGGTTAATCACTGACCACACAATAAAGACATAATAGTTAAATAAATTACTAAACGAATAGCTTTAACAGATATAAAAAACCGAGGTTTGCCGATTGGATCTTATAAATGATCTTAATCTTATATCATTCTATCAACACTAAATTTTCAATCAATCTGCCTAGCTTCCATACAAAAATGTTGGGATCGGGTTCAAGTCTAACCTGATGCAACTGAATACCAGTATTTTACATGGAGCGACTGCCTATCTGACCTCCAAAAGTCAATTACTGGGTAAAACGATATCCCTTGGTAAGACTGGTTGCGGGGGCTTCTGACTACCCATCATTACTGTCAAAGATCCTCCGAGAAGAGGCAGATGTGACCACCGACATGATGTACTTTCTGAGCCATAGAGAAATCTCGATGTGTCATGAATAGTCACTAATCTACAAACCATCCGCGGCAAGCGTAGCTTAACCTTCATTCAACCCGTGTGATCATTAGCATTTAGCTACGAGCCATTATTAAATAGTAATCGACCAAAACAACGATCCCTTGGCAAAACGGTGAAGCTTAAAGTAAAATTATCAAAGATAATGGATTCCCAGTACACGATCAATCATATTATTAATTTCACGAAACCTATTACATTCACTGGCCAACGAGATTAGTCTTATCTTTCAACAGATGGTGACGATTAAGAACAATTTGAAAACTCCTAGCATAACATTAATTTTGAAAGCTGAGCAATATTTTATAATATTGTGCTCCAATGAATCTCCATTATACGTCAAAAGAAAAAAAATAGTAGGCACTATCTAACTATCTAGTTGGCAAGTACAGACGCCAGCACATCAAGCTATCCCAAACTGTCAAATTTTCCCAATTGAAAATGAGCTTTACGCTTTTGTAATAAGGTTGAAAACATATTAAAGAAATTTGACAGATTGGGGTAACTTGATGTGCTGGCCTCTGTACCTACTTTTTTTTTAAGGCTGGGAAATCATCAAATGAAATCTCTCCCGCTCTGAGTGGAGTGGAAGGGAGTGTCAGACTGAAATCCATCCATGTTCCTTCCTTAGCCCTTTATGTTCCGGGGTAGTGGTAACCCTACAATGGTTTCATTCACAAGCTAAGGGGATTTTAAAGGAATGTCTGTTGAACCCATCTTTGTGCCTTAAGATGAAACCGTCAGGGTAGCCCGCTAAATTCATACTTTCTTAGCCTTTTTTTTTAGTAATTTGTAGGTTTGAGGATTTGAGGCCGTAGTAAATACATATTTATAGAGTCGAATCATCAATACAACTCTTCAAGTTAGAATTGACCTCAAATGTCAAGATTTCATTCCATAGGGCATTATTAATTTAAATTTTTTAAACTATTGACCGCTTGATCTTATATCAAGCCGTATCCCAGATCATAAAAAAAAACTTTATTTCGGACGTATAAGGTTGATACATAAAAAACGTAAACTGTACATAGATTCTCAGTCGTATAAACACGACTCAGGCGGCACGGGCACGAAAACTTTTGTCGTATTAATCCGACTGGTGGTTCCTTCTGATAATTGTACTAAATTAGTGATCCAATAAGACTTTCATGAACCTAAATCACAATGAATATGACTCAGTAATTCCATTGAAGCACGTCATGTCGCACAGGCGTCTTTGTTAGCAAAAACCCAACCCAGCCTTTTCGTCGAATTGACCTTCAAATAAACTTAAATTTAGATTGCATAGTTACCACATTCGGTTTTGACATAAAATTCTTAATAAAATTCGTTTTCAATCTATACAAATAGAAGTGTCTGTTTGAAATGACAAAATAACAGCTTTTTACCAACCCCCTTACTTATAAACGTTTTATAGCGTCTGTATAATTACACAACGCTTTGTCATATTCTTTCAAATGTCAAATTTCAAAATCAACTGAAAGAGAAAAATCAGTGTGCATCCATTCACCTGATATAATACGATTATTAGTAAGGAGGTAATGTATAGGCAAGTATATAGTTATAACAAGAAATTTGGATGGTATGGTATCTGGATTTATGGATTTTGTCTGTCTGTTTGTTTGTTCCGGCTAATCACCCAAATGGCTTAACCGATTTTGACGGAACTTTTACTGACCTATAGCTGATGTTTTAAATGGTAACTCCGATTTTGATGGAACTTTTCCACACCGATAGCTAATGTTATAAAAGGTAACTTAGGCTACAAATTACTTTTATTTAGCAACAGTACAAGTCACCTTCATTTTAGAAAAAGAATTAGAGCAAAACCACGCCCATCAGCTAGTCAATATATGGTAATTAGCTTCATTAGTCACTTTGTCAAACAATGCACTAATTACCTTTATCTTGCATCTGAAACTAACTTATGTCTCAATTTACTCAGACATGCAGTCATTTGCTAGAACATTCAGTTACGCTATTCAAAGGAATATGAGTTTTGCCATCAAAACTACATTAGTTACATTTGTGTGGCATGAATACGAAGATATTGTAATAAAAGAAATATAATTAAGGTTTCTTTTAGGATATTACAAATGGCCTAATATGTTTTTGATTTGTGATAAGTGTAATAAAGTGTAAAGTGTGTTCCCTGCCTTTTGTTTTAAGGCTGGGAAATCATGGAATGACTTCACCCGCTCTGGGTGGAGCGGAAGGGAGTGTCAGGCTCTTACTGACTAAAATCCATCCATGTTCTTTCCGTAGCCCTTTATTTTCCGGGGTAGCGGTAACCCTTTCGGACAATTCCGCTTACCCGGCAGGCTTGACCCCAAAGGGCCCCTTCATGTGCTGACATCTCTTTGAGGCGCGCGTGGAACATCTAAGCGTCGTCCGGCACGGGCCTGGTCCTGATCGGGCGGTGAGCCACCCATTACTCACCGCCCATGTGCCCTGCCTAACATGAACATCAGTTTTATGTACAGACGCCAGCACATCAAGCTAACTCAAACTGTCAAATTATCCTAATTATAATGAACCTTATGCTTTCGTAATAAAGTTTAAAAACTAACCAAGAAGTTTGACAGATTGGGGTAACTTGATGTGCCAGCATATCAAGTTATCCCAATCTCTGTACTTAGGTGTAAGTAGTGGAATCAACTAACTAGGCCCGTCTTCAACAAATCAACCAAACAAGCGCGATCAGGATTCCTGACAGCTGTCACTGGTGAAAAATATGGTTGCATAATAGCATGCGTTGTGAGTTTTGGTGGCAATTTGTAATTACTTTCTCTCACAAATAATTTTAAACGCTCTGAATATCAGAAGGGCGGGCCATGTTATC
The DNA here is from genome assembly GCA_951799385.1 of Hyppa rectilinea. Taxonomy (NCBI): domain Eukaryota; kingdom Metazoa; phylum Arthropoda; class Insecta; order Lepidoptera; family Noctuidae; genus Hyppa; species Hyppa rectilinea. The sequence goes on along the minus strand of OX637309.1, from coordinate 18,916,391 downwards.
GTAGTTTATGTCTACTTCACGCATCGTACCGTCTTTGGATACAATGCCCAAGGCGTATCAATGATAAATGAAGTGTCCATTCTCCGTATAGTACCCGGATGTAATGGAGTATCGAGTCCCATATTGACTCCAATAGGTACACTACCCCACCTCGTAAACAAGATAAACGTAAATTTAACGAAATCGTAACACTCGTTTATTCTCCATTGTTTTTACGACGTCTATAACCGTTGGACAGAACGATAATTTTATTCATCCTTAATATCCTTCGGACGTAAAAATGAGACGCAAAAATTGATGGTGTGTCATCCGATACGGATTTGTTAGCGCGAATGGTGTCAGATTATTATGATATCGTTGTAAAAATTGAGACAAATGCGAAATTTATTTGCCCTTCATTTGTTTTTTTATCTCCCTCAAGATTTTGGATTATTATTACAACAAAGCCCGTAGACGTCTCGGTCGCAGCGAACTATTTTTTTCATAAAAACCAAGTGTCGCCATTTTTTGGACTCGATGACTTATGGAAATTCACAAAAAATTTTGCATTATCAATCTAAACAAATGTGAAATAAAACCAAAACTAACGAAATGGTTACTGGCACTGGACTATCTACAAACAGAATCCTTACTTACGTTCGTCGCAAAACTACCTAGGTATACAGGGTGGAATTTTGTAATGCCCCCTGGAGGGAAAGTACCCTTAATACTGTAGATAGCAAATTTTACTCAAAGAAAACATTCCTTTATTTTTGAATAGAAAGAAAACTGCATTCAAAGATTTCCAAAAATTCGCTTGCCACACCCGGGAATCGAACCAACTAAAATCTATAAAAAGTACACCCTGTACTTTTATTGCATCGATCGTTAGGATCACTTATAAGGATGAAATCTCTCGAACAAACTTGGCAAATTAAATGATAGGAAAACCATGAAATCTCAAATTATTTACAAAAAATTGTAAACTAACTAATTAGTTGCTCGAAATGGGCTCCATTTTCTTGGATATACAAATGTATTCTTGTAAAAAATTCGTTTCTAGTAACCTTTAATATCATGTTGTGGTGAATATTATAAATCGTATTCTGAACTTCAACTCTCAACTCGTTTATTTTCTCATAAAATTTAATGAAAATTTGATTTTTCTATGATGTGCCTAGCCTTTTCCGAACTATGTCGGGGTAGGCTTCTTGATTTTTCACATATTCCCACAAAAAAAATCTCAACGGGTGAGATCTGGTGATCTCGTAGGCTATCTCATTGTACCGTTTGTACCAATCTTCAATCGTCTTATCTACGAGTAAATAGTAACTCTTCATTTTCATGGATAAATGACGTCAATGATAAAATTATTTATTACTAACATAATTAAACAGATGGAACTTTAACTTAAAGAGCTTTAACTTGATTCATTAAATTTATAAGTCCAGATTTCATGATTTTCCTTTCATTTAATTTATCAAGTTTCTTAGAAAGATTTTATCCTTATAATTGATCCTAACGATAAATGCAATAAAAGTACAGGTTGTCATTTTTACCGATTTTAGTCGGTTCGATTCCCGGGCTTGGCAAGCGAATTTTTGAAAATCTTTGAATGCAGTTTTCTTTCTGTTCAAAAATAAAGGAATGTTTTATTTGAGTAAAATTTGCTATCTACAGTATTACGGGTACTTTCCCTCCAGGGGGCATTACAAAATTCCACCCTGTATATCTCCAATCACACACATTACATCCCCACACACACACACGCACTCACACCCACACACACGCACGCACACACACACACACACGCAAACACGCACACAAATCACGCATTTCATACATTTTTATTTATACCTTCAATCGCTCAGGTAGATAGACACACTCTACTTCTATACTTGGCATCACATTTTAAGCTGAATTACTGTCTCTTAAGATACAGGTTACCTAGTTTGATAGTCAGGGGTTTCTATATTATGTACAGATTTAGAAGAAAGAAAGAAAGAAGAATAGAAAGAAACAATGTTTATTCTGCACATACAAAACGGACATTTCAGTTCTTAGTATTGCATTGTGTTACTACCATAGCTCATTTCAACAAACAACACACAAACACACACATGTGTGTGTGATACACGCACATTTCAAACATCGTGAGGAAACCAGCATGTCTGAGAAATATTTCTCAACAGCAAGTGAAGCTAAGTCAGAGGCCCATGAGCAGCATTTAAAACTCTGACACCAGGTTAGTTACCACACGAAAAGAAGAAGATAGCTCATTTGAATTGTCTCTTTAAAAAACATGTTAAATCTGTATTTTCATGAAAATAAAGTTATGTTTTTGATGTGAAACATCTATAGCCGCACGTAAAACTAGTTTCTGGCGTGGCGACGCATGCCGTGGCGACGCGTCGCCACGCTATATGATGGTGTATATATACAGTCTATATGCAGTAGTGTGTACTGTGTGGCGACGCGTCGCCATGCGCAATCGACTGCGATTCTCTTCCCACTCGATCCGGCTTTTATCATTATGTCATATTTAGTTTCTATCGCAATCTGTTCTTTTCAATCGTATTACGTTTACAAAATAATGTCGATGTTTCACATCTGCCAGTTATTATAAAAGATACTGCCTGGCTTTTTTGACACACTTTCGGCGTCAAAAATGTTGTATGTACTGCCGTCTCTAAACGCGGCGGTCGCGGCGATTCCATGCTCTATGACCAAGACTTAGTGGGAAAACCTGTGTCCAACTTCCAATAATACTATTATCGCCTTTAAGCTTGCAGATTATTCCACTATTTTGCGTTTTGTGTACGAGTTTTGACAAGACAGACTAATAGACAGTTTTGCGACAACAATGAAGATGGATGGACGGGACAGTCTTTATTAGTAAATGATTACTTACGAGTTGGAAAACAAGAAAAACATAGTTTGCGTTATATAAATACGAATTGGTATAAAAACGATCGACTCGATTTTGGGAAGCAGCCAGACTTAGTTAGACTAGTTTTTATGACTAAAAATCAACTCGACTGCCTCGTTAGTCAAGTAGTCACAAACGCTACTGCAGAGCATGAGGTTCTGAGTTCGATTCCCCGGTGGGGCAAAATGTTATTGGGTTTTTCCACCTGGAATCTCTCAGTAGCAGCTCTGAGTTTGGACTCATACCCGTTTATTGGCAATAGGCTCGCTCCCTATTACATGGGACTCAAACATAACTGTCGCAATGTAAGGTACATGTCTGCCTATCTCTTTGGAGATTATAGACGTTATTTTTTACATAAAAATCAACCCGTCATTAATCATCTCGAAGATAAGTTAGCATATTAAAACATCTGTTTATAAAAAAGTCTATCTCACCAACACTCAAAGTTAAATAAAACATCAGAATCCTGCAAGTTGCACAACAGACATACAATTATCTTTGCTCTCACAGAATGCATTAGCTATTCAAATAAAACGTTTAGGAGGTTCTATGCATTAGAAACTTGATGAAACAGATTAAGTTGGATTGCATTCGCTTTGTAGTTCTTAACACAATCACGACTAGCGATTACACTGTAGGAAGTGTTACCGCAGTCGGCACAGAGAATGTGATGACGGTTCCGAAATAGCGACACATACATTTACTAAGGCCGCGTGTCCACCGCACGTCCGTCACCCGAACGCAGTAATCCCGGCCGAGTTTTGAGTAGTTCGGCTCAACTGCTAGACCTCAGTCTGAGATTGTGGCGTGCCGATGTGACGGGAATATAAAATATTGATCTTTGCCACACTGCCGTTACACCGCGCTGTTCAATTTTTGTTTTGTCACCGGGATTTCATCTTGGTGTCAGTTTGAATAATCTCGGTGACGTCTGGCTGATATGGACGAACGCTCTTAAAGTTAAAACTTGCATTTAGTTGAAACCACTGTAAAAGTAAATACGAATCTATGTATAAGTAACTTGCAGTCAGCATTCTTTGAAAATTTTTAAACCATAAGAGTGCATACCATAACACAAGCATTAAGTTGCTTAGCTTGGGACTATATGGCGTTGTGTGAAATGTCCATGGATATTATTATTATTATACTTTAGAGAAAATGGTAGATTACATTGCTTTGTATTTATCGTGAAATAACGGGTTTAATTTTACGTTTGTATCGAAATAAAGATAGAACGAAAAGCGTTCTTTGTCTAAAGTTATAATTATTAATGGATTCATAGAGGTATACCAGATGTAACAATTTTTTTTTTGAACAGGGGCGAATATCCTCACTTATGTCCTCCGCTCTGGGGGGGGGGGGGGGGGGAGGGGTGGCCTGTCAGACTCTTACTGACTAGTAGTATTAAGGTCCCAGGAACCATAATACTTCCGCAACCCCCGGCTGAGGGGTAACTACTTACCCCAACGTAACGATATGTAATGGTATAGTTTGTCCTTCGTTCGACCCGTGTAGCTATTATTATTTTGCCACCAACCCCTCCTGTGTAAACACAATCAAAATAAATTAGAAATCTGGAATAGATCGATCTTATTTCCAAAACGTGATCTATTTTAACCCGAGGTTACTTCCCGACCAAATTAAAAATGGATGAGTCGTTGGCGCGACACTATTCTCATTTCGCCGTTCGTGGAAATACTCCTGTAAATTGCTTCTTAGAAACAGTCTAAATAAATAACAGTCGCTTTTAGCAGTGATCACCGTAATAGAAGCGAGATATAATAGACAAAATAGTAAGGTGGTGGCAAATTATTACATTCTTCTTCTTTTCGTGTGGTTAGTGACTAACCTGGTGTCAGAGTTTTTATGCTACCCATGGGTCTCTGACTTAGCTTCCACACTTCCAGCTTAAGTCCCACTTAGACAGAGCAAGTTTATTGTCTGTGACATTCCATCATTTAAGCAACAATTTACTGGCAACGTCGAAAGGACACGTGAAATAGTTGCACGATAATAAGTTACTTGCCGTTCAAAATTGGGAAAGGGGTAAACAGCATGTACAATAAAATCGCATTTGATAATCAATTGTAAAAAGACACGCAACTCAATTTGGAAACCGGATTTAAGTAACCTGATGCACAAGGTGGCAGAGACTCCATTTTTCTTTTTTTGAGGTTGGGAAATCATCAAATTCCGATAGATTACTTAGATACTCTAATACAATTAAAAGGAAAAAGGTAAATAATTTTGGACTTAGTCATGATCTCATTTTGAATTTAGTTAAGTAAATTAAGTAAGTAAATTATCTGTAAGTAAACCACATATTTTTTGTATGCCAACAGGCAGAATGTACTGGGACTATATCGAAATGAACACCATAATTGTAAAACCTGCATTCTATACAAATAAAGATATTATTATTATTATTAAGGAAGTCGATCTTTAGTGACTTTTCCGAGATATCGACTTTGCTTTTATTTTATTTTTGAAAATCACTGGGACACGCAATCATCATAATCCTAATAATCCCAGAGCGGGAGGGGTCATATTATGACCCCTCCCGCTCTGGGTGGAACGGAAGGGAGTGTCAGACTCTTACTGACTAAAACTCATTCATGTTCCTTCCTTAACCTTAGGTTCCGGGGTAGCAGAAACACTTTCGGACAATTCCGCTGACCCAGAATCGGACCTAATGGACCCCTTCCCTCACGCGGCTCCCAACGCTCGACAGAGACTACATAAGTCTTAAATTGCAACTTAAAGCTGAGATATTTTTCAGTTATAAAGACCACTTTAAGTTTTCCCATACATATTCCACAATAAAAAAAAGATTGATTAATTTATTCCGGTGCCGATTAATTTAAGTAGGCCAGCGGCTGACGCTTTCCTCAAATAGTGTTGTAGTGTTGTGTCAGTAGTCACGTCAGAAATCTACCTCTAGTCCAGTAGCCTTGTCTCAGGGGTGCTACACACGTTGTGTTATATTCGGTACATTCGATTCGGCAGTATTTGTTGTACAACAAACCAATTTCTACACCTATTCATTCGGCTGGTACTGATAATCAAACTTCTTTTAGTATCTACACATGGTTCATCAGTTACTCGAGTTTGGTAGAAAGTGTTGCCGTGGCTCCAAGCAACTGAAAGAACACGGATGGGGTTTAGTCAGTAAAACTCTGACGCGCCCTTCCGCTTTGCTCAGAGCGGGAGAAATTAATTGATGATTTTCCGCTCAAAAAAAGAGTCGACTTGGTACAACTCGAGCAGAGCTGAGCGGCTATTGTACCAACACATTATTGTAGATTTTTCCGAGAGATTTTTCCGCCCGTCTATTCCGTATCATTCCGAAGCGGAACATGTGTGCACCCCTACAGACGGAGAGCAAAGACTCGTTAGAGCCAGGCGTTTGTATTTCATTTGGTCCACACAAGACTAATTTAGCCATCAATATGCTAACTGCAAGTGATATATGGTTACTGCAATTAACTAGAACCGCAAGCTGGGGGCCTACCATAAACTTTTAAAATATTTGCCAAGTGCAGGGCAGTTCAACTGGGCATGTTAACCTGACAGGTTTTGTGTTTGTACCATGAATATTTCCCGTTGACCTGCATCATGTCAACTTTTGACCTGCTACATAGTCTCTGGTCAGTGTGCTGGATTATAAATAAACGTTCTAAAATACTTTACCGGTTTTACGGTTTTAATAGAAATGAAATAAGTTTTTATAATAACAGTTTAAAATAAGAGAGTAGTCATAGAAACTTTGTTCCATGGCAAAAAAAGAATTTATCATTACTGATTATGAGAGCGAACGCCCTTCTTGCCACAAAAACTTGAAGTAAAAAGTTAATACTTCACATTTATTTTCGAACGAATTTAATGCCTACATGTCAAAGTACAATTTTTCAATTTATTTTGAAATTCAAGTGGATCAGTTTTTGTTTACTTTAAACATAAAGGTACTTAGCCTTTTTTTTTTAAGGCTGGGAAATCATCTAATGACTTCTCCCGCTCTGGGTGGAGCGGAAGGGAGGGTCAGACTCTTACTGACTAAAACCCATCCATGTTCCTTCCTTAGCCCTTTATGTTCCGGGGTAGCGATAACCCTTTCGTACAATCCCGCTTACCCGGTAGGCTTGGCCCTGAGGGGCCCCTTCATATGCTGACATCTCTTTGAGGCGCACGTAGAACATATACGCGCGGTCCGGCTCGGGCCTGGTGCTGATCGGACGGTGAGTCACTCACCGTCCGCAGGCCCGCGCCTACGGTGGCCGGGGGTCGTCACGTGGCTCCCGACGCCCGGGGCGTCTCCCGCGGCGGCTGGGACGGGAAGACCTTTCTCTTTCCCACCCCGCCACCAAAGGTACTCAGCCTTAAAGTTTTAACTCAAATCAATTCAGATATTTGTTTTGTGGCCGTGTCTGTGAGTGGTAGGCAAAGAGTGGCTTTTGTGACTATGGATTTAAGACAAGTTTCTTACGAACAATTGGAATATGTAAGATGTTTGTATATTAACAAGGATACTGTAATAGGCTATAATAAAAGCTCGGAAAATGACTCAAAAATGTGGATTGAGGTGGCTGAAAATCTAAATTCTGTGTTAGGTGTGCTGAAAAGGATTGAAAAACTTGGATATCTATAAGTTTTTAATTAATTAATATTATCAAGGTAATATAATATTTCTCAACAGCATGTGATGCTAAGTCAGAGGCCCATGGGCAGCACTAAAACTCTGACACTGGTTAGTCACTAACCACACGAAGAAGAAGATCAAGGTAATTGCCTGACTTAATTATATTAATTAAACCATAAATACTGTTTAAATATCGATCTGCCCAGCCTTTTCTCAATTATGTTGGGGTTGGCTTTAATTCTAACCGGATACAGCTGAATACCAGTATTTTACATGGAGAGAGATTCTTTGGAGTATCATCCAGTTACTGGGTGGTGGAGGCGTGGGTTGTGGAAGACGACCCTTAAAACTATCAAAATCCATGAATAACGGGTATGGGACGCCGCCGTAGGTTCTACGAATGCAGCCTAAAACCTCAGGTATACCAAACTTCTTAAAAAATCTGAAATAAGTTAATAACAGTTGTGCTGTCACATCTATACATTCAGAATACCGAGTGACGCAGTACCTGTCACATGATCACCAGTTACCATATTATACCACCATACATACCTCCGAACCAGTTACCTCACCACCTTTTACCACATACCACCGAACCAGTACCTTACCACGTTTTGACAACCCCGCAAGAAACAGTGAGAGTGAAGCAATCATGATAAAGAAATTATAAATGTAAACACCGATGCGGCACGAGCGTCATCACAACGCCGCGCCGCACACGTTCGCCGGTTTACTTCGGAAGGAGCGGTTTGTAAGCGCAAGCAGAGCAAGCAGAAAGCACCCTCCGCGTCTTCACTGCACACGACGGGACCTCGCAGATGGACACATGACGCTGACGACACACGCGTCCCGCGGATCGGCAGGCAGTCTTCTCTCGACGGCGGCACCTGGGGGCAAGGAACATATTCCTGGGGGAAAAGGACCGCGCTCGACGCGCGACTCCTATTTATGCCTTCCTGCCGCCCTTCAGCGCGCCGCTATTGGTCAAAAATGATTGGACAGTGAAATTTGTTATTGTATATAATAGTGTATTTTAGAAATTAAAGCAGTCTGTTAAAGTCAGTTTTTCAATTCTTTGTGAATAGTTATTATTTCCAAGTACCTATCAACCCCGTGCGTGCCCAACCACTAAAACCTGATTACTAAAATCAAAAGAATTTCACTAGACTAGCTGAGAATTTTATTTCTTTTCAGCGAAAATGTAGTAGGTAGATTTAAGCATTCTATTACTTGTGCTACTGCATGTGATTCAATACTGTTTGCTGCGCAATAGAATGTGCTGCGATGTCATCCGTTGGTCTTTTATAAGAACTATTCGCGCAAAAAGATAATGCTATGCTGTTAAAACCTGAAATAAAGTAGGCACACATTCAAGAACTTATATTATTATGATAATTAAACGGATAAATAGAAGTGTAGAACCTTGACCTCAATCAACAAATCGGTTGATTTAGTAGGGCGTGGCATGAAAGATTGTAGCTCACAGAGCGCAGTGCAAGCGCTTTGGTGAGCCTATATCGTTTAATAAAAGCGTTGTCCAGCATGTCAAATGGTTAGATCGAGTTTCTCAAAATGTTTCTTTGAATTTTAGCCATTTGTTTAGCTCTGTTGCCACGACTATCATCCTCAAGAAACTCGAAAATTTCATCTTCATCACACATCTAAAATAAATGGTAAACACATTGCTCATAGAGGTTTTCTATGTATTTCAATACTTTGAAATAACGACAGAATTATATTGTGTACACACTTTTAGGATAAATTAGCTTTTTCTATTTAAATTTAATTAAAACAGGTCAATAGTTGTTACTTTCACAAAGCTGCAAATTATGACGGCAGGGCAGTTCAATTGTTGAATGTTTAAATGTCAAAAAGCCTACATGGTAAGGATATGTTGCAGGCCAGCCTGCTGAAATGCTGTCACGTAGTCACTCACCGGTTTAGACCACGTGATCGCTGACTGGCCTGCTGCTTGTCGAGTTCATGGTACAAACTAACACGGCAGGTTATTTTTCGTCTAAAATTGACCTGCTATAAGAGTTTATGGTAGGACCCCTGGTATATATTGCGGCCTGTCGAACGTATCCCAAACAGGAGCCAAGATGTACACAACTATATTGTGGTAGTGTACAAACGTCTTCAAATTATTGTAATTATTCAGCCATTACGGTCCCACTGCAGGGGATAACCGTCCCTACCCTCTTTCTAGTTCTTTTGGTTTGAAGATTTATGCAGCGATTTCTTCCAAAAAGTTCCTAGCTCATCTCGCTAGGTGAGATATTATGTGGGTTTCATTCAGAAATGAAAAAGTCCATAAAAACTCTCAGATTAGGAGGAACAGGAGGTTTGCTCTCAGATAACCCATTTTTTTGTCAAGCACGCCCTTGTACAGAAGCTGTCCTTGTAATCTTGTGGAAATGTATCTTAAATTCACATGTGCAATTAAACCAGAAAGAAAGTACTTACTGAAAAAATCCCTTCTGAAATTAGTCACACAAAAACATTTCCAAGCCATGTGGTTGATCGACTCTTCACGTGACCAGGGGGCTGGCCTATTTTTTTGGTCAAAGAATCAGCATTGCCATATATGTATAACAACGCGGCAACAACAGGAAAAGTTCCCAAAAGGCTGGCAGCATCCTTTTGGGAACTTTTCCTGTTGACAGCAATGTGGACGAATTTTTTTATGCTCTTTGATTATTATACATATTGTTTTGGTACATATTATTATGAATATTTAGCTTTCAATGTTAATATGTATGATTAGTTTAACATTATATGAATTTAGTTTCAAACACTTACCTGAAGCTTCTTTTTCGTACCCCAATAACAACCACACCATGAAGTATCCTTATTTAGACTACCAACATAATTTCCAAGTAAAACGCCTACAACCTAACCTTTTCCTAAAACAATGACAATTACATTCTGATATTGTTAACGTTCCACAATAATCCCTAGCGACTATAGACTATGAAGGAAAATAAATACTAGTGGGTTGTACGTGCCCCATCGCCGTCCCGTGGTCAATCCGGCCTTGGGAGCCGCCTTGAAATGGACAAACAGTACCAGAGGCCCACAACCTTAGGCTGCTCCTACTTAGGTTCTATGAAAGAAGTGAGAAATTAATATTTTTCTTTGTTGAGTAAGAAATTAATTTGTTGGAGAGGTCGCTTTGTATGTGGTCGCTTTATGATTATTGAAAAAGACCTGTATATTTTTTGCCAGCGCTTGTTCTATTTCCGTATGAAAAGAAGCTTATGCGCTCTTTTACGGGAATCGTTCTTCAGGGTTCCACATTGCAGGATGTTTTTTTTTTACTGTAATTCAATGGTGTCCAAGTTTAGAAGAATATTATGAATTATGAAAAATAAACAATGATAATATGAAACTGAAAATCAAATTGATTTATATCACATACTAGCTGACCCGACAGACGTTGTCCTGCCTTAACTATGATACCTACCTACCTAATCACTTGGGCTATGAAAAATAGATAGTAGCCGATTCTCAGACCTAATATGCATATAAAATTTCATAAAAATCGGTCAAGCCGTTTCGGAGGAGTACGGTAACTAACATTGTGACATGGAAATTTTATATATAAGATGTAGTATAAACGCAGACAAGCGCTTTGCTTTGGAGAAATAATTTCATCACCACTGCTCTCAAAGCGGAGAAGAACATTGTAAGGAAACAGGCATGTTCTGGAAGCGAAATTCGAAGACATGTGACATCTGCCAACCTGTACTGGCACTACCCACTCTCTCTCATTACTGGATGATAATGCATAATCACTTATATTATATATACACGGTCTATAGTGATCTCTTTGCCCTCTGAAACACTGTACTTCTCTCTACGAGAAAGAGTGGAGTGATGTAACCATATTCTGATTTAAAAGAGTGTCCATGGAGTTTCTTGCCCGTTCTTCTCCATAGGTACCTACTGCTTTGGAATGGGCAACTAGCTTCATCTTTCTGACTGACCGACCCCTTGACTATTCAAAAGTGCCTGTAATTGGTTGATTTGAAATAAATGCTTTGAGTTTGAGTTTGGTAATTGATTCTTGCCAGAAGCTCGTTATCACAGGCTCCAAAATATTATCATCATTTAAGATTTTTGCTCAATTTATGTTCACTGTTTTATCGATTGCATTAGCATTTCCAATCAATGCGCGTCTGCATGTCTCAAGAATATAAATAGCTTCTAATCTAGATAGTCTGAATTGTCTAGACTTGATCTAGACTTAAGTAAACCCTTCATTGTTTTTAGATATTTATGAAGCTTCATTCATTTGCGCCATTATTGTTTTTACGGTTATGGTTGAGATATTAACGTTTAATGTATATATCGTTAAGTGAAGGAGATATTATGAATGTAGTGCCTGTTAAAAGCTATTGACGTAACAGATGGATTTTATGGCTTCTAACGAAACATATAAGCTAGTAAATTAGACGAAATCTTAATGAATGGTACTCAAATACGGTGGTTTATAAAAATTTAGCTGACGAAAGTGTCTGATTTTTTGGTTCCAGGTTTCACCGTTTTGAACCGACTTAAGAAAAATGAGTAGGTACACCGCTAAGACAAACAACTGACCCCGATTTCGCATCCACCGCACTTCACTACCATTCTTATGATCTATCTATCTATACATATAATAAAATTGTAGAAAAGTGGTGTCTGTACATCTGTACAATGGAAATATTTTTAAAAAAAGTAGCAGGGGTTGTTATTTTATCGATGCCGAACCCGAAATTGTATTTTTTTTTTGTCTGTTTGTCTGTGTGTTTGTGCACGCTAATATCAGAAACGGCTTATTCGATTTAGATGCGGTTTTCACTAATATATTGTAGTAAGCTTCACTTAACATTTAGTTTTAATTTCATGTCAATCGGTTCATAAATAAAAAAGTTATGTCAATTTAAAGAATCACGACGAACATTTGTTAAGGTATGCTGCCCGAAAAGTCACTATTCCACGCGGACGAAGTCGCAGGCACAGCTAGTACATAATAAATTGTTTTATTTTTGCAAATAGTGTTTTCACAAACACTTTTACACATCAGTAATATTTTTAAAACTAGATGAGGTCGGCGTTTCTGATATTTGTTCTTGTATTTGTTTCTGCAAAAAATATACACTATATTCCGCTGCTTTACACTTTTTAATAACATTTCAGACACTGTACAGACTGACACTGTGCTGGCCACATCAAGTTACCACAATCTGTCAAATTTCTTTGATAGTATTACAACATTATTGCAACGACATAAGGTTCATTTTTAATTGAGAAAATTTGACAGTTGGGGATAGCTTGATGTGCTGACGTCTGTACATTTTATTTTATTGTGAAAAGTCAAACAACGATCCCACCAGTAGGAACAGATGTCAAAACATCAGAGAGATAAGAGTACAATGTTGCAATGAATTGCCGATACCACAAGGCCAACACTATAAACAACTTTTAAGTTTCCTCACATCCTTATTTGAACAGTTAAGGGTCATAGAAAAGGGTCACGTCATATCTGCCGCTTAGAGAAATGGTGCACTTTTCCCTAAGGGTCCCAGGTCCCGACCCTCGTTGATTGAGTATGTACCTACATGCCAAACATGATACTGATGGGGCTGACCCAGTTATTAAATCGAGTATAGTTTGTAGTCGATTCATGGAACGACAGGGATGGGACTGTTTGTTGTGTAAATGGAATGTTTTGTGTAATAGTTTCATGTAACGATATATTTTTTTATTCGGGGAGGTGTGGTGATTTAGTTTGATGTGTTGGATTGTATTGAAAATCTAAAACTGCGTACATACTGCAAGTTTTTTCTAGAGAGCATGCGAAAACCTTTTATTGTGAAAATTCTATTGCGAGTGAAATATTCGTTTATAAATTAACTAGCTGACCCGACAGACGTTGTCCTGTCTTAACTGTGATACCTACCCTACCTACCTACCTACCTACCCTACCTACCTAGCTACCTACGCTACCTACCCTACCTACCCTAGCTACCATACCTACCCTACTTACCCACCCTACTACCCTACCTACCTACCTACCCTACCTACCTACCCTACCTACCTACCCTACCTACCCTACCTACCTACCCTACATACCTACCTGCCTACCTACCCTACCTACCTACCCTACCTACCTACCCTACCTACCCACCCTACCTACCCTACCTACCTACCTACCTAAAAATAAATAAAAATAAAAAAAAATGAAATTGAAATTCAGGCCGGAGACAAATCCAACGAAACAAAAACCATGAAAATTGGTCCAGCAGATCTCGAGTTATAATGGAGGGAACAAACCCGACTTTCTTTTATATATATAGATAAAATAGTGATTCGAAATGTCAGTCATTTCAAATCGCTCGTTCGAACGTTGTAATTCTAATAAATCAGCATTCACTTGTTTTTACAAAATCATCGCAGAGTCAAAATTTGATGCTGATCTGATTTCGAAGCTCTTGTGTAAAGAAATGCTATGGTGAGCTTTCATAACTTTCGCCTTTTTCAATTTGACGATAACATAAAAAAACCAAACAATATTTCAAAGCCTAAAACTCTAAATAATAAATGTTTTGGTATATACCTACGTTGCCAGCAATTCTGGCGAGATTACTTTTGAAGGAAGCCTCCGTAACTTATCAGGCTTCGGTTCAATTATAGAGAACGTTTTCCAAGTTGTCGTATAAAACGATGTGTTTGTTTGTTTTGTCATTTATTTAGGAATGACAGAAAATTCAATATGATTTTTGGAAGATCGCGTGGGTATGGCCAGTTTGATAAGGTCGCATGTCACCTCACCTGTCGCATTAGTGTCACAATTTTTCCACTATTGTTATTCCATAGCAGCCAGATAATAAATCTTACTCTGTCAAAGCCTTCGTAGATAAACCACACACTCTACGAAATCTTTTTACACAAAGGGCTGATTTTTTAATCGCCTGATAACTTTTATCTACATAAATAAAAACGGCAGCAAAGGGTCTATCAAATCTATACATATAATAAAACAGTAAAAAAACTGTGTCTGTACATTGAATATATTAAAAAAATAATAATTGAGGGGGGTTTAGAAACAGTAATAGAGCATGAATCCAAAAAAAAAATTTTGTCTGTTTGTCTGTATGTCTGTTTGTCTGTATGTCTGTTTGTCTGTTTGTCTGTTTGTTTGTACACGCTAATCTTCGGAACTACTGGACGGATTGTCATGATTTTTTTTTTGTTGTATAGGTATTAAGTCTGGGCAACATATAGGCTATAATTTATCTTGTAAACTTGAACACCTGATGCAGAACCGCAACAGACCAGCTAAACTATAAGAGATACAAATATGATACCTTGGCAAAAATTGTTCCACGTGATTAAAATTTCCTGTTGAGAGAATAAATTTGAAGATCTGGAACACCTGATGTGGAACTCCAAGAGCCCAGCTACACTGTAACATATATAGGAATGACGTCTTCGCAAAAGTTGTTCGGTCTGATGGGCATTTCCTGTTGACTTATAAAAATCGAAGATCTGGAACACCTGTTGTGGAACTCCAAGAGCCTAGCTACACTATAACATTATATAGGAATGACGTCTTAGCAAAAGTTGTTCGGTCTGATGGGCATTTCCTGTTGACTTATAAAAATCGAAGATCTGGAACACCTGTTGTGGAACTCCAAGAGCCTAGCTACAACATAACACATATAGGAATGACGTCTTTGACGTCTTTGTTGTTCAATATGATGGGCATTTCCTGTTGACTTATAAAAATCGAAGATCAGAAACATCTGATGTGGAAATCAAAGCTATCACTAATTTTACTGTGTAATTATAAAATAACATAAACTCGGAGTACCTGCACGCGGTGAAGGCGGTAACAGTTTAGGACTGAATTTCGATGACGATGGTATATCATTGAAAATTTGACTCTACTGGCCAAAACTCCTATTTATTTTTTTATTTTATCGTATGAATATGCCTTCGGGCTTATGTTGTTTGAGTGTTTAATTTCCTTTTCCATTTATCTTCGTGACACTGTAGCCTACCCGGTAACGCAGGGGAGCAGTCATATTAATTTAGACTTTTATTGATCAGGTATCTTCACAATAAAACTATGACCATGCCTAGAAAGAGGTCAAATCTTTTCCAATGTTCCAAGAGAGCTAAAAGATTGAGGATCATAAGATCCCAAGAATCTACCGAAGAGCGTCAGGAGAGACTTGATGTTGTTCGAGAACATTAGGCTGCAACTCGCTCCGTGGAAACCTCTTCGGGTCGCGAAACACGCCTGCGTTCTCAGCGTATTCATTAGGTCTCTAGAGCCCAGTGAAGAATATGATGCGCGACTGACCGCTGATCGTGAACGTCATGTATTGTCTCGCGAGTCAGAGACGTTCACGGAAAGAGAATTACGCTTGAGTTCCAAGCGTATCTACGCATCGACTTCTAGGTCTCTAGAGGAGGAATATATGCGGTTACCAAAATGAAAACGATGACAAATGGACTGTATGTTTTGGTGGTTGTTGGAATGAAATAAAACTAAAGCTCAGTGTGATAAAAGATTTAAATGGGAAAAATGAGAAAAAATAACATAAATGGCGGCCCGTTGTCGCTGGCATAAGCAACAGGGTCCGCGTACGAAGTCGCGGGCAGAAGCTAGTATTTAATATGAGCGGAAATTAAATCCACGCATAGCACTGAAACCAATCGCTCAGGCTCTGAAATCAAACCATCCAAATTAGCACACTCTACCAAGCGTGAACAGAAATTTTAATCAAATACCAGCAAATCCGGGGAAAAGTTAAACCAAAAAATGTCTACCTACTTCTACATTACTTAATTAAAACCACAAAACCATTTTACGAACTTCAGAAATTAAGTCAAAACAAGTGAAAAACAGCACAAGTTTTCTTTTAGAAATGTACAGAATGTTCGCGTAAAATACAGAGCGTTGTAAGAATTTCTTGACCCTCAGGGATGTTGCCAGTCATAAAAGGAATAAAACATCTAGGTTTTATTGAGCAAGACTCCGAACTTGCGGGGATTTGTAATTTTTTTTAAGAACTTTACGAGATGCTTAAATTGAAATCGTACAAAAGTTTCTGGTTTGTTATCTCTGATTGATATACAAGTTATGAATGTGCGAGTTTTTTTTGGTGTCAAACTCAAACTCAAACATTTAATTCATAAAAACCAATTACAGGCACTTTTGAATTGTCAAGGGGTCGGTCAGTCAGAAAGATGAAGCTAGTTGCCCATTTCAAAGCAGTAGGTACCTATGGAGAAGAACGCGCAATAAACTCCATGGACACTCTTTTAGATCAAAATATGTTTACAAAAACTGTGTTACATCATTCATGTTAAAATATACACGTGAGAACGATGCAGAACTTAATAAAAGCGTCCATAATTACAAGATTTAAAAAAACAATTCAAAATTAAGTTAAATTTTAAAACAGCCGTGGCAGCTAAGAGGTGACCTGTCCCTACTGACGGCGCCCGTTCATGAACATGACGCATGGATTAGCACCATTCAGCTCAACCATTTTGATGGGAGCTAAATGATCCAACATGCGCGCCACCATGTCTAAAAGACACTGAGACTTATAAAGAGTTCAGTCTGCCTGATCCGTTGCCAAAAGCCCCATTCTCAGTAAGTAACTGTTAGTTTTCACTTCAGATTGTGTGTTATTGAGCGAGCAAATTTGCGGTGCTTAAATAATGCTCCAATCAGATTACCTTTGATCAGTGCACTATCTTAGGTTTCTAATTTGGTTTAAGGCCTTAAAGAGAACCTTTTCCACTTTATAAATAATAAAACGCGTAGACATATTGTCCACGAGCTAAACCTGGCTTATCGCGAAACTAAACAAGTCTTGAGATTTTATTATGCCTAGATTAGACGTTGGAGCCTATAAACCTGGGTCGCCTTAATAGATGGTTTAGCTTTTGTGCCTTAAATCCGTAATCCTCTGTGTTGCCAAAACTTTTATTGAAATTTGTCCTTCGAGCCGGATTCTGTTATCTTTATCTAGAATTAATCTGAAACAATGTGAAGATAGGATTTAAAACTACGATTAAAGGGGAAGATTACCTAATCAATCAATCTGCCTAAGCATTTACTCAACTATTTTGGGTTCGGCTTCCAGTCTAACCGAGTGCAGATGAATACCAGTATTTTACATGGAGCGACAGCCTATCATCTGACCTCCACAAAGCAGATTATGGGTAACATGGCTCTTGATCAGACTTTTGGGCTTCTGACTATCCGTAACGACTGTCAAAGATCTACGATTAACACCAGATATTAACGGCTTAACGTGCTTTCCGAGGTTTGGAGGTGTCTCGATATGTGATAGTTGGTCACTCATCCACGATCCAAGCGCGACAAGCGCATCTTAACCTTAGATCGACTAGCGTGGCTGTTGTCACGTGGCTAGGTACCCGAAGCGATAGATTGACTAATATTACCTACAAGAAAAATAATACTCATTATATAGCGCAATTCTTGAAACATAACTCCATGGTTACTCTGTTTCAATAATTAATGGCAAGTTATCTTAATTGTGCAGTGTAATATTGGTTAATATAGTACATTATTGAGATAGATTGCTCAATTAGCACCACTGATCTGGTTTCAATTGTAACTAGGTATGCAATGTAGTTGCATCTCCAACTATGTTTCAAAGCCACGGTGGCAAAGAGATGGAGCTATGTCTCCAATGTAGCTCCGTCTTATTCTGACACTGAAGTAATATTCAAATAAAACTTATATAAAACGTGCTTTAGGATATACACGCACATTTTTTCTTAAAATAGTTACGTCGTAATACATCATGTTCACATCGCAGGTACCCAGTGAAATGTCTAAGGCACACCAGTCACGTGTATATTCGAGTTATTTGACTTCTAAAAATAGGATCCTACACTTCTGGGGGTCTACTCCCTAACTCCGTCAACGAAGCAACGGGCCCGTCCGACAGTAGTCCGTTACGTCGTAGCGAACCCTACTCCCTAACGATTTCGGATTCATCAGAACGGGACGGAATCATAGACTACTTACGGACAATATTCGTGAACGAACGACGAATGAAAATAGAGTTGCGCCATTTTATCGGTCGCTTACCGGTTTACATATTCTGTAGTTTCGAAACATACTAAACAATTTTTTTTATTTTTGTTGTAAGAAAATGACCACATTATTAAAAATACACTTTTTATTATGTCTTTAAATACAGAATTAAATTATTTTGCCTTTTTTGGTTCGGTAATAAGGCATTATCCTGTCGATACCTTTGCGTTTTTTCTTTTAACGCCAATTATCAAACGACATGTCAAAGTTCTTAGAGTTGTCAAAAAGTAAAAGGTCAGTTTTGACATTTGAGAATGACCCTAGAATGTAACTTGGAACGAAACAGAAAAAAGCAATAAACTAATCATTAATTACATAAAGTGTTTTAAAAAATACATAAATATTTTTGGCGCGTTTAATAATATGATGGAAGATATTGCTGATATTGCTTTTTGCGCTAACTTTATAGTAGCATGCAATTCCTAATGAATACGAAACGTCTCAAAACAGTTACGTGCTCAGTCCTTATTTTCTTAATACTAATGTTGTAGCCAAATAATTACTTAATATCACCAGCTTCATTCGATTTTAATCTCGACTTGGCTTTGCTTTTGGACTATTTCTGTTTACTATCACGTTGATCCTGGCTCTTCTATTTTGGACATTGATTTAAACAGTGATTTGAACTCGATTTTGGTGTTTGTTGTAAATCATACCAACTGTTTCAACATGTCGAAAAGAGGACGTACAATCAACAGCCAGTCACGCGAATTAGTTGTGAAGTTAACCGAAACCTTTATTGCTCGTAACGCAAGTGCAAGATCGTGTCGCAGAAGCACTTGAATTCAGCAAAAAAGCTATTCGAACCATGTTGAAGGAAAAGTATGGGCCTTCCGGTACTGAAAAAAATGTATTACGTACGCCTAAAATGGGAAAGAAAAGCAAGCCCGTAACAGGTATTGACACATTTGACGCAAACGCTATTCGAGAGACGTCCATATTGATAAAAGAAATGAAAATTAAAAATTAAAAAGTAAATATAATTATTTCAATTTCATTTGGTGGTTTTCATAGGTGACGATAGCTCAACTGACGATTTTGGCTCATCATCCGAAGAAAATGATTGAATGATGATTCAGTCACTTTCGCTTTCTCTTGATTTTTTTGTGAATGAGTGGATATAATTGTAACTAAAAATATTAAATTATAGACAAATTGACCTTTTGTACCACTGTTTCATTTCAAAATACCTACAAAATTAAAGTTTAAGTTATTTTTTTGTTACTCAGAACTTTAATCCGATGCACTTTAGAATATATAATGAAATCGATCAAATACTCATACAAACTTGAATCGATTAATAGTGAGTATCGAGTACCGAGTCGTCTGGTTGCTTCCTTACGTCGCGATGACAAATGAGAAATGTCAAATGTCCATTTTTTGAGATTTTACACAAAAAAATTATATAAATTTTCTACTACAATAATTATTTCCAACACATTCTAGGAAGAATCATTCATGGAGCCTTTGCCCAGCAGTGGGATGACTCAGGCTAAGAGCCCCCTCAGACTGCAGACTTTTTATCGGCCGATAGTATCGTCGGTTTCTTAATCAGAATGAAGATGTACACCTATGCAAGAGCGCACATTTTAAAATAAAACGACTAGAATAAAAGGAAATCTATGTTTTGATTGTAATAGTATATTGTTGTGTGTTGAATTTATTCGGATTTGCTTGGTGCTAAATAAAATAAAATACATTTTGTCATAGTCAAATCAAAGTTTATATTTTTATAGTTTATACATACGATCATCATCATCTGCCTAGCTTTTTCCCAACTATGTTGGGATCGGCTTCCAGTCTAACCGGATACAGCTGAATACCAGTATGTTATATGGAGCGACTGCCTACAATGCGGTCAACTACGTCTAGCATATTTGTTATAAAATCTGTAAACATACAACTTACTAAAGTTAAAAATGATACTATCTATTTTAGTGCACTTTGAGTATAAGTAAACACTCTTCAAAGCATAGGTCGTAGTCAGTATTCAACACCAATATTTATCGTATTTACATAATATAAAATAACCTTAAAACAAAATATCAAGATTTTGTGAAGTTACAATGTTTACTATACATTTTCGCTTATAACTTCCGAACCCTTTAGTTTATTTTGATAATTCCACAGGATTTATTCGTTTTAGGCTTAGAAATACCCCATAAACCCTAAGTTACAAAAATATTCCCATAAATAAAAAACCATGTTTTCAAGTTACGTAATTTGCCCTATACATTCAAAAATTCTCTTAAATTCTTATAATATCAGTCTTATTGACTTAAACCCTATATATTAATCATAATCTAAGATGAATTCAACAAATATAAACTAATTAGCACTTAACAAGGCTTAATTAGAATCTAACCAGAAATGTTCACTTTTCACATGTTAGACTCACTGCACTTCACTTTTAGTAGCGGTCCACCCATTACTTGGGCCACGTTACTCAGATAGGGTCTCTTCGCCGACACTGTTTTTTTATAAGGTTCCTCTCAGCAACATTTTGTGGAAACCTTACATATTTTTGCAAAATTGAGGGGATGTTGAATGCATTTGTGACATGCCGCAGAGAACGTGACACTGTCTGTTGTGCCATTGGCTCATCACTGCTTAGGCTCACTGCACCTTGGTAGCTCCCCCGGGCATAAAAATTTAAGAGCAGCGAGGATCTAAAAGTAAACAAAGAAAACAGTAGGTAAATGGGTGGGACGGATTGGTAATATTGGTGTCAATAAGTTGCAGAATCTTTGACATATCCTTACCTTCATTATTGAATCAACACTTCGTCGTATATGTTGAGGCAAAAGAGGTATAAAGTCCTTACACAGGTCCTCGAATAATTCACGAGTGAGCCGATAGTTCCCTATGAACTCGACGTCGGGAATACTCGCCAAAATAAAGTTCTAGCGTAAATATCGTCGGCGACACCTCCGCTCTTCCCGTAATGATCATTCTAGCAACAAAAAAGCAGCCATAGTTCGAAATTACACTTTAAATTATAATTTTCGTCAACAGCACGAGAACTATTTTGATGTCGTATGAACTGACATAACGCTCCGTCGAAACAAGTGTCAAGTTCAATTTTTAGGACGGAAAAAACACGTCGGGAGTAGGTACAAATGTCAATTCGTGTTGTAGTTCATTCTTCGTTCAGGCCACGGACGAATCATCCGTCCGACGGTGCTAGGGAGTAGGAAACGCCCGTTACGAAGGCCGAAACTACGGACTTCGTGCTTAGGGAGTAGACCCCCTGACTTCTTCGGTTTCTAAAAAACAAAATTCTACACTTACGTCAGTGGTACACTGATCGAACACTGCATTATTTTTATAAACAACTAGCTTCCCCCCGCGGCTTCGCCCGCGTAATATGTCGACAGATTATACACATAAACCTTCCTCTTGAATCACTCTATCTATTAAAAAAACCGCATCAAAATCCGTTGCGTAGTTTTAAAGATTTAAGCATACATAGGGATATAGGGACAAAGAAAGCGACTTTGTTTTATACTATGTAGTGATTAGCTTTTGCCAGTGTGACTGTTCCTAAATTACCCCAGGCTAATAAAATTTTCGTTTTTCCTAACTTCGTTAATATTAGTGTTTGGGTCGGTTCCCCCTAAGGGGGAAGAGCCGCGCCCCGCCTTCCGCGCGACTCTGTAGGGCTCGTCCCGGACTGGTCACCCTCCCACCGACATAGATTAAATGAATTCCAAACGTGAAGAAGTCCAATACCTTGTCTCAATAATAGAGCAAGGAAAGGATTGAAAGGAATGGTAAATGAGGCTTAGGAATTCATAGTAATGAAATTGGAAGTGGTTTTAGAAAGTTAACAAGATAATAGGGGAATGCAAAGTATAATATTATTATAGAAACTTGTGAGTAGCCCTTACACTAGTGTAACGGGTATTTAGACAGACATTACTCACACGATACCTCGCATCCTCGCAAGGCGCGTGCTCGTACAATTTTGACTCAATTATTGGCTTGGTATTAAAGATACAATATTCAAGAATTACTGGATAAAAGAGTTGAGAATCTAGGCTCAAGAGTCAATATAATTATAATAGATATAAAAAATAAAAAAATAAAAAATATAGAAAACAGTGACGATTTAGTAATAGTCCTACAAAACGGACGGGGTTATTTTTAACGAGACACGCTACTTGGATGCAAAGCCGCTAATAGCCGCACCGCGTCCTCTAAATGGGGAAGACTAAGGAAATGTGAGGTGACGTATTACCACTTCGGCGCTCACCAAGTACGATCGTAATGCATTTTGCTAGAGACTGAGTCTACGGTGCGCTTGTGCTAGATTTGTGCTATAATAGTAAAGAAGGCGGCTAGACCGCCGTAAGGGTAATTTCACAGGGTAGATTCACAGTAGTCTGTATTTAGAACTACTCAATACTTGTCTTCCTCAATGCAGTTGGACTTCGCAGCACTCTGCCTTAGGATTGAGTAAGACATTTAATTTATGCCTAGGGAACGTGTTCTTCTAGAATCGTATTAGGGTCGTTAGAGGCTCTATGCGTCAGGTCTAGCAGAACACGTAGAATGAGGCAAACGTTGTAAAACGGTTCCCGATCTCACTGAAGTGGGTATATTGTAATTAAATAAATTAACGTAACTATAAATAATGAATTAAAGCGCAAGCGTAACGATCCCTTTACCTTCTTCACCGACGAGACTGTGTGTTGACCCACAGCTCATTTCATTAATAATGATTATTCTCGAGACTTGATTCTCTACTATAATAACTAGTAATTCTTGAATATTACTAGATATTTTATCCCAAGACTCTACTATAACAATTACTACTGAGTTTCAATTATCTACTCTATTAACTTCACCTTCGCCTCAGATCAATAATATTAGACCTTTAGGAGAGTTTTATCTAAAAACTCTATTATAATTATATTGACTCTTGAGCCTAGATTCTCAACTCTTTTATCCAGTAATTCTTGAATATTGTATCTTTAATACCAAGCCAATAATTGAGTCAAAATTGTACGAGCACGCGCCTTGCGAGGATGCGAGGTATCGTGTGAGTAATGTCTGTCTAAATACCCGTTACACTAGTGTAAGGGCTACTCACAAGTTTCTATAATAATATTATACTTTGCATTCCCCTATTATCTTGTTAACTTTCTAAAACCACTTCCAATTTCATTACTATGAATTCCTAAGCCTCATTTACCATTCCTTTCAATCCTTTCCTTGCTCTATTATTGAGACAAGGTATTGGACTTCTTCACGTTTGGAATTCATTTAATCTATGTCGGTGGGAGGGTGACCAGTCCGGGACGAGCCCTACAGAGTCGCGCGGAAGGCGGGGCGCGGCTCTTCCCCCTTAGGGGGAACCGACCCAAACACTAATATTAACGAAGTTAGGAAAAACGAAAATTTTATTAGCCTGGGGTAATTTAGGAACAGTCACACCAGCGGCTTCGCCCGCTTAAATGTAAGAAATTATCCCACGGGAACCGTACATTTTTTCTAATAGATAGATTGTGGAATCTATCCCGAAAAAATGTAATCCCGAAGAATAGCTTATATGCTATTCTAGACTATTATCTATCGTTGTGCCAAGTTTCATCCAGATCCATGAAGTAGTTTTTGAGTTTATTCGTTACAAACATACATACAACCCTTTCCTCTTTATAATATTAGTATAAACTATTAAGGTTTATTAATCTAGAAAACTGGTAAATATACGTAATATCCCTCTTTGTGTTGCTGTTTCTCGGTCAGGAAACATGAATTTACATTCAACTGTAAAATTAAAACAAGCTTTATAACAGTGCAAATAATTATCTAATTTGTCTGCACCTACACACTACGTAACTCCATTCAAATTCTTTACCAAACACAGGTCACTTTGAATATGTAAATCATTATTTTGATTGGACAATAATATACGTGCAAATTGTGCAAATTCCTCCCTGCACAGGGTGTCAAACACCTGACACATTATTTCTCGTTGTGTCCCAAATTAGCATATAAATTAACACAATTTGGACCGAAAATGTACCACTGCAGATGCTGCAATGTACATTGTTTTACTGGATACTGCGTTTCGAGTTTAACAAAAAGGACTTGGCAATGGCTTTGCGCTGTATATAACCTAGTGCCAGAAGGAAACTACATATAAGTTACCTTGCAGTCTGATTCTGCGGGGAATTATGACCACACATAACGTAATATCCCGCTTTGTTTCTCCATGGTGTACTTATTGGACGACCACACTTCGCCAGTTATGTTTGAATCCCATGTGATAGGGAAGACTGCTTGAAAATACCTATAGCATTATCCGCCTCTGTACATTTCTGTGCTTAATGTTTTAAATAAATAGGTATCCTTGACAAAATAAACCTATGACCAGTCCTTAGAAAAACTATGTTAATTTAAAGTTGTAGGTATAGTTTTTGACTTTGACTTTTGCCTGCTAGTTCTGGTCTGGCCCTCGATCTCGCCTGATAGGAAGCAATGGATGGGGTCTACGATCGGATGAGCGTGCCCAGAATATGCATGTTGACACTTGTTTTGAAGGCTAATGGCTTACATAGGGTTTAATATCTTTGTAATTTGTCCAGAATGAATTGAAATGTAGACATAATTAAGGTAACTGATGTTTTACTTAGTACCCCCACCAACCTAGTTTTTAGTCCAAGCACATTTTTACATATTTCGTTCGACCGACGCGGCCTCTTTACAAAGTACTAGCTCATGAAGTGCAATACTTACCTCTTTTTTGCTGGACATTTTCATTCATTATTATTTGGCAAAACTTCAATACAATTGTTGCACATACTCCAGCGATTCCAAATACAGAAAGGACTTCACTCTGAGTCAATGAAAATGTACTTGCATTTCAATATCAAAATGTCAATTATTAATATCATTTCCTTGACAATTTAAATATTGCATGCAGAAGTTTCCTTTGAACGGCGCTTCTTTAAAATGCATCGTAAATAGCTGACATTTTCCGTGTCGTGATTCACGACGCCATTTTTTTTCTGCTATTTTCCCGCGCTCGAAGGCGTTCGCTCATTCAGCCTCCTATAAAAAGAAGCGTAAGACTCTATTTTCACAATATAGTGATTGTATTGAATACTGATAAGTTCTTTTTAAAGAGTTTTTTTTTATACTAACGAACATTTTGTTTTTCTAAGAACTGCTGTGAGCTAAGGTAAATTAAAAGTATTTGAGACTACATCCTAATTCGGCCTAAAAGATAAAGTAATTCCTTTGAATATAGAATCTGAATAATTTTATGAATTCTATACCAACTTACTTTATATTATGGCTGACTTACACAGCCACTTTGGCGAAGTTTGTAATTATACTTATCTTAAGGTTCACATTTTGAGAACAACGGCTATTTTCAAAGCAAAGGTAAAGGTTTAATGAAATTCTACGAAGGTTTTATTGAAATAACCGGACTCGCTTTTGAAAACTCACTATTGCATCCTTAGGCTATGGTATTATACTCGTATTTCTGCTTAGTTGTAGATGTAAACAGGAATAATTAAATCAGGCGGTATTAGAGAGATTGAATACTCTTTGTTATTATTATTCTGAAACGGTTTCCTGCTCTTCTTTCCGTGACAGCTATTTGGTTTTGCGATTCTATCTATACTTAAAAATATTTTCAACTAGCTTCTGCCCGTGGCTACACTCGCGTGGATGTCGAAAATTATTCCACGGACACGTACTAACGGGATTAAACGTATCCTGGGTTAGTCCAGGTTATAATCTCTGTGCCAAACTTAATGCAGATATACGGTAATTTCTAATATTAGTGTGATACGAAAGTAACTCTGTCAGTCTGTTAGCGTTTCCAACCGGAGTATGATGTAATTAGGCATACAGATAGACCATGGTCTGGGTCAGGACTTGTAAGGACATAGGAGCCCCACTTTTAATCCCGGTAGCAGGTACCCATTTTTTTTTTGTGGGTGGGTAATCATCCAATGAAGGAGTCATCCCGATCTGGGTGGGGCAGAAGGGAGTGTCAGACTCTTACTGACTAACACCCATCCATGTTCGTTCCGTAGCCCTTTATGTTTCGGGGTAGCGGTAACCCTTTCGGACAATCCCGCTTATCTGACACGGTAGTAGGTTCCCTTGCGGTTACTTCCGACGTCCACTTGGGTGAAGCTGCGGGAATAAGTTAATCTTTCACATATCGATTTAAATCAACCCACGTTTAAAATTTTAGTCTCCTAACATAAAATTCGAGTTACTGAACCAAGAAAGACCCAGAGCCTCTTCAAAAGTAGTCTCACTCAGTCGCTCTGAATACGTCCTCGAGACTCCGACATCGGTCGGGCGGCAGAGGTACAGGTATAGGTATAGGGACGTACCTGTATCGAGGTGGGTTCTTGCTCGATATCCGTGAAGCACCTCTTTGCATCGGTACTCTATGGAGCAGATGCAAAGTAAGGAGGATAGGGAGGGTTTTTGGAGGATTTTCAATTCGAATGCAATTTTATTCTTATGGACCCAATCATCTTCTTTTCGTAATAGTAACTAACCTGGTTTCAGAGTTTTTATGCTACTAAAGGGACTTAGCTTCACATGCTGTTGGGAAATATCTCTGACATACTGGTTTCCTCATGATGTTTTCCTTCACCGATTTTCCTCACATGAATCCGCAAAATCAGAGGTGAGTCCTTGGGTTCGAATTCGAGACCTATGACTTGGCAGTCCTACGGTCACACCACTAGGCTATCACTGCTGATAATATTCCCAATCAATATATAGGTATTGTAACAATATTCTGAGTGTTCTAACCTATGGTTTTAGTTTCGTAAAGGTTTATGGTATTAATAATCGAATTGACATAACACATGTCAATTATTACATAAAATGTATGATTTTGTAAAGTTCTTTTGAGGGTGTTTTTCCTCTGACTGCAGTAACTGGCAGCTTGATTGTATCGAATTTGATGTAAAATAGATGTGAAAGGACTGTAGATAGACAATAGATTATTTTTACTGTTCGATATTGAACTTAGGTAAATTTAAAGTCTACATAAGTTTTGTGCGCTGATCCAATTTCTAGACTATAAACATATACGTGGTGCGATGAATGGGGTCTTATTGTGTTCTAATAAACTTTCCATAATCTCACGACAAATATTTCAAGACTGAAATATATTAAAAAAGTTATTTAATAGATCCAGACCAAACCTTTAACTAGGTTTGTATTACTTACCTCTTATTATTTTTGGTACTGAGACATAATAACTAACATGCCCATTATAACTTGGATCTCATCAGTGGAGTTGTTTTTTACGTGGGCGAAGAAAAGGTCAGCCATGAAACTCACTAATACTATATTTAGAAATGAAATCCTTTTTATAAGAAAGTAGGAAAAAATTGACATACGTTGGGATTATTGTCATATCTTTTGGACTGCCTCGTTGGTTGAAGCGGGCGCTACTGCTGAGCTTGAGGTTCTGAGTTCGAGTCCCGGGTTTGGCAAAATGTTATTAACTCGAACTCAAACTCAAAGCATTTATTTCAAATAGACCAATTACAGGCACTTTTGAATTGTCAAGGGGTCGGTCAGTCAGAAAGATGAAGCTAGTTGCCCATTCCAAAGCAGTAGGTACCTATGGAGAAGAACGGGCAAGAAACTCCATGGACACTCTTTTAAACCAAAATATGTTTACAAAAACTGGGTTACATCACTCATGTTGAAATATACACGTGAGAACGATGCAGAACTTAATAAAAGCGTCCATAATTACAAGATTTTAAAAAACAATTCAAAATTAATTTACATATTAAAACAGCCGTGGCAGCTAAGAGGTGACCAGCCCCTACTGACGGTGCCCGCTCATGAACATGACGCATGGATTAGCACCATTCAGCTCAACCATTTTGATGGGAGCTAAATGGTCCAAAATACCGCCACCACCAGTGAGACATTACAGGGAGCATGACATGCTCTCAGCCGCCAGGGCACATTCAAGTCAATGTAAGACGTACTCAGTAAATTGTAGCTTTATAGTAGGTACATAGTACTCACAAACGTGCTATGCAATTATACAATGCTAAGAGATTGAAGATATATAATGCAAAAAGTTTTTGTGAATCTTCAGCAGCTCCAGGATTAATCTCAGATGCTAATCAATTAGTTTAGGATATTAAAAAAAAAAGAAAGAATATTCAATAATGTAAACAATTGGAGCAGCTCAATCCCAAGCCCTTTTGTCTTCAATAAAGTCTTTGACAGTATAATAAGCATTCTGGCACAACTTGCGTTTAACGAACGATTTGAATTTATTAAGGCTTAGATCTTGAACGTGGCTTGGAAGTTTATTATAAAAGCGTATACATTGACATCTGAACGAGCCTCCTATTTTTTTTGAGCCTTGTAGTGGGTACAACAAATTTGTGTTTGTTCCTAGTATTCTTATCATGAATATCACTATATTTTTTAAACAATTTTATATTTTTATGGGCATACAAAAGATTTTCAAAAATAAACTGTGAAGGTACAGTCATTACATTTATTTCTTTAAATTTTTCTCTCAGAGAATGTCTCGGACTTAATTTATAAATTGCTCGAACAGCTCTTTTCTGTAAAACAAAGATAGTCTGAATATCGGCGGCATTTCCCCACAATAGAATACCGTACGACATTACACTATGAAAATAGCTAAAGTACACTAAGCGGGCTGTCTCTGTGTCAGTTAAAGTACGAATTTTTCTAACAGCGTATGCTGCGGAGCTTAGTTTCTTTGACAATTTATCTATATGTGGCCCCCACTGAAGCTTAGCATCCAAAGTTAAGCCCAAGAATACTGTGGTATCTTCAGGATTCAATTCTTTGCCCTTTACCAACACTTTGGTTTCCACCTGTCTAACGTGGGGTAGCGTAAACTTAATACATTTGGTTTTTTTTTCATTAAGAAGTAAGTTATTAACATTAAACCAATGAACTACCGTTGCGATCGCACTATTTACATCGTCAGTAGCCGGCTGCTGACGTTTAAGTTTAAACAAAAGTGAAGTGTCATCTGCAAATAACACTATATCATGACTATTTTTTATGAGGTAAGGCAAATCGTTAATATAAATAAGAAACAAAAAAGGGCCAAGAATCGAGCCCTGTGGGACTCCCATTGTTACTATAGATCCGGGAGATCTTTTTCCATTAACGTCAACGCTCTGAATTCTATTACTCAAGTACGAAGTAAGAAGATCCAGAGCGGTGCTTCGGATCCCGTAATGGCGGAGTTTCCTGATTAATGTTTCATGAAGAACGCAATCGAATGCCTTAGACAAATCACAAAAAATCCCCAAGGCGTCGCATTTATCTTCCCATGCATTGTAAATATGTCCTAAAAGTTCAACACCGGCATCGGTAGTTGAACGACCCCTTGTAAACCCGAACTGTTTGGTGTGTAATAATTTATGTTTGTTAAAAAATCTTTGTAATTGCTCTAGAATTCATTTCTCAAATATTTTACTGAAGGTAGGTAGTATTAAAATAGGTCTATAGTTAGTGGGGTCTGATGTACTACCTGATTTAAACAAAGGTATTACTTTACTATTTTTCATTAGGTCAGGAAACTCCCCACAGTCGATACAATTATTAAAGATAAGATATTAGGTTTTCCATCTGGAATTTCTCAGTAGCAGCCACGCCTGTAATCCCCGAAAGCAGTGTTGTAAGTATTTATAGTACAGACGCCAGTGCATCAAGCTATCCCTTACTGTCAAATTTTCTCAATTAAAAATGAACCTTATGTCTTTGCAATAACGTTGAAATACTATCAAAGAAATTTGACAGATTGTGGTAACTTGATGTGCTGGCCTCTGTTCATCCACATTTCGCTAGTTATGTTTAAGTGCCTTGTAGGTAATAGAAATTTCCCTCCCTGGCTGAAAAATCGAATCGAGGACAATCAGATTATCTTAGATACTACATACATACACTAAGTACATAAAATTGTTAGTTATAACTTAAATACTATATCAGTTGATATCCCTTGGTAACGTAACTATTATCAAAGACATTAATGACATCCGAGACCGACTTAACGACCGACTTGCGTTCCGAGGCACAGAGGAGTCTCGATTTTATAAAGATGTTCACCCACCCAAAGACCAACCCCAGCAAACGTAGCTTACCCTGATGGATCAACCTGGCAGCTGTTACTTAGCCACAAGCTCTTCAGTGTTCTGAGCACCTCCGTCCAGCGGATTCTTGCGGCCTTTACAAGGTCAAATGAATATCGATTAGGTCGATTATCATAGCATTAGGCAAGATTGGTTGAACGCCTATTTATGAAGTAACAAAATGTCCCCTGGGGACGCGACAGTAGCACGTAGGTGCTGGTCACGTACGGACACGCACCACAAGGGTCTTAGAGGAAACTACGTAGTTTGCCTCGGGATGTGTCCTCGGCGACACCCAAGACTGATGGCCGTTCCACTGTGTCCCCGGGACTTGGTAGGAGAAGAGAAACTCTGATTGATTGTAGCTGGTAGCCTCACTTTCAAGTCATAATTATGTATATAAGACAATTAGGTATATTTATTTATTCAGACTAACGATACCACTCAAACACAAATCTTATATTATATAGTCTTTTTTTTTGCTTAGCCTACACTGTCCCACTGCTGAGCAAAGGCCTGCCCCAAATCCTTCCAGACATCTTTCTCTTGAGCCACCTCGATTCATCCTTTTTATATAGCCTAAAACTAAAAAAATATATCTATAATGTACAAGTTGTAAAAAAGGGAAAGAGCTCATAGGGCGTCAAAAAATTCAGCCCATCGCTATCAGTGGGAAATGTGCCCAAAAGGCTGGCAATTATACAGTGTGTTAGGTTAAACGAGGGACAAAAAAAATTGCTGTTCAGTACATTTATGTTCGCACAATTCGTCAAAATATGGAAAAGCTGATGTTTTAATTTCATATTTCCGAGTCGGTCCCATGGACAAAGTTGTTGATTATCATGAGTACTATACAACCTGAAAGCATGTCCCTCGTTTATCCAAATACACTGTATAAGATTTGTTACAACAGTAAATGGTAAATAATTATTAAGATTTGTTTTTTAAGTCCACAAACATACCCAGCGATATTCTGTGATGTAACAACATTCGTTTCAAGCGTATCATGAAAACGGCCCCATATTCATTTAGGCGTAAAAGTAATCCTCTGCCTTTTCCAATAGCATTTCTAACGAATCGATTGTATCACAATCATTGTTGAAACAGCCTAAATTTCCGTTGACCTCAAAAGGAATACTAGATCAATACATCTAAGCTATGTTGTAATCAATACCAGATTGAATATTCGTCTGAACTCCGGCGAGTGCCTGGTAGGATTTTTATTCTCTCGATTTTTTGAGAGCCGGATTTCCGGCACACCACTAATCTAATATCCTGCTATAACTAGTGTTTTGTACCCAGTATTTTATGAAACTGTTTTTTTCCTATGAAGGGAAGTGAGCAAGAATAGTTGGATGAGCTCACTTATTTATTCATAATTATGAAATTGAGTAGACAGGATTTTTTTTTCTCTGAAATGTTTCTGGTATAAAAGTTTTTTGTAATAATCTGCTACTTTTTTTTTTTTTTTTTTTTAAGGCTGGGAAATCATCCAATGACTGCTCCCGCTCTGGGTGGAGCGGAAGGGAGTGTCAGACTCTTACTGACTAAAACCCATCCATGTTCCTTCCGTAGCCCTTTATGTTCCGGGGTAGCGGTAACCCTTTCGGACAATCCCGCTTACCCGGCAGGCTTGGCCCTGAGGGGCCCCTTCATATGCTGACATCTCTTTGAGGCGCGCGTGGAACATATACGCGCCGTACGGCACGGGTCTGGCGCTGATCGGACGGTGAGTCACCCATTACTCACCGCCCGCAGGCCCGCGCCTACGGTGGCCGGGAGTCGTCACGTGGCTCCCGACGCCCGGAGCGTCTCCCGCGGCGGCTGGGACGGGAGGACCTTTCTCTCTCCCATCCCGCCACCTCCTTCGCGAGCATAACTTTTTCGCAGAAGGAGGTGACTGCCTCCCACTCCCTCTCGCCCCGGACCATGGCTTGCACCAGGGCCGGGCGCGAGAGGTCGCCGCCGCCGATCGCCTCTACGAGGACACGGCGGTGCTCCGCCCAAGCGGGGCAGGTTTGCACCGTGTGCTCCACCGTGTCCTCTGGGCGATCCTCGCAGTGGTGACACCCGGGCGTTTCCTCCCGCCTGATGATGTGCAGGAACCTCCCGAAACATCCATGTCCGGTGAGGACCTGCGTCAGGCGGAAGGTGAGGGCGCCGTGACGCCTCTCTAGCCAAGAGGGGCCTTACCGCCACTATCGTGGCGTGCCCTAATAATCTGCTACTTGGTTTGGATTTTTCCTTTGTCTATGTTACTTAAAGACAGATTGGCTGATTTATGACCCTTATTTATATAATTATATTTTATTTATATATTAACATAAAAGCTGGCCTACTTACAAAATACATTTATCATTAACCTACAATATTTGAGGTTAAAATTATATCTCGCATGTATCTTTATTATAGGAAAACACGGCAATATTTATTAGGCATGATTTATTATGAATATCAGGACAATATTTAGGTTAAAATTATATCTCGCATGTATTTAAATTATATGAAAACACGGCAATATTGATAAGCGTGATTTATTATTAATATCAGGTGTGAAGTTTTGTACGTAGTAGGTACTTTACATATTTTCTGGTTTAATTGTTTCTTTTATTTGATTCTGTTCGGAAAACTTACAGCTACAAACTAAACTTACAGTGTTCCTAAACAATATGAAGATGAAGGCCGTTTACAAGTTTTACAAGTTTCCACTAATGAACACTAATAATAAAAACGTAAAAAAGCTCGGTACAAATCTAACCATATCATATTGAGATACATCCCATTTGCAAAGAAAACAACAAGAAAACCAACTTCTAAAATGATTAAATAAAGTGTTATATTTTTGGGTTTGATTTAATTTATTTTCTTACAAAAATTCAGAAGTTTCCGAAGGAATTTTGCACTGAATTTCACAACTTATTTAATTTTATAAGTTGAAATTGAGAGGAAAATTATTCCGAAATATTTTTTTAAGTTTCCTGTTAATGGACCTTGCACCTGGTCGGTGTATTTGCTTCCCGTAAAGCACATAAGCACACCATTCTGTTTGTCACATAAACAAACATACCATTACATAGCATAACATCTCGTATGCATTCCCTGAAGAGATTAGCAGAGATGGAGAGTAACTGTGGCCAGTAATTATATACTCCTAATAATCCAGACGCCGGACAGCTATTTTTCTAATGGGAAAATACAAAACAGCGCCAAATATGGGCCTAGAACTTGTCCCCACGCACACCAGTCGTCCTATCGACCACTAAACCAACGACGCAGTTTGAAATATCAACTTTCCACTTTCAGACAAACGAGGACATTTTTAAATATCCGGTATCCCCTTAGTGTCATTGCCACGGGGTCATATAATACCTCCATTGTGTTCCCACCCTATACACCTGTCACCAACAACAAATTCTACATTAATATATTATTTTCAAAGCCTCGTTCCAAATGCCAATTATAATCGACAAACCAACTTCCGATCCAATTGATCACCATACCAACTAGCTAATAAAAATACTTCAAACTAAATTAACTTCTTTTGTCCAGATTATAAGGATGAAATTTTAATGAAGGGCCGTTTGTACCCTCGTCTCTGTAATAGACAATGAATTGATTGATGGTCCAAGCTAATTGAGTCGAGGTAAATCTGTTCTAAATGTAGCGATTGTTTATATGGGATTTTAGTGAGTGACTCGTTGAAGTGTGTGCTATATGCTCGGACTTTCTGAGCAATAACTATATTTTCAGCCAGCCTTCGAACTGTTAGCCGCATCTCTATGCCAATTAAGCGTAGTACACTTGGATGGGCCGCAACGCATTGTAAAAATTCTCCTTCTTCTCTAAAAATGCACCAGTAGTTTGCCACATTTATCGCGGCATCAGTGGCATTCTTTAGGTCATCCGAGGTGCAGGTGAACGGTGACTTAGGACACTCCAGCAGGTGGGGCATGCTCTGGTCAGAAGTTCCGCAATCGCACTGGGTGTTGAGTGGATCAGCAAAACCCCACTTCGACCGGTTGTGCCTGCAGCGGCCTACTTGGGTACGCAGTCGATTGAGAGCTTTCCATATAGCCCACTGCAGATTACGTCCGGGAGGCAAGACGTGTTCCTGGGGTTTTACGAAGTCGGGAGGGTGGTGGATGCTTCTAAAACCCTTTCACACATTTTGAATAAACCATTGCACCCAACAGGCGATTCGCGCATTTTGTATTAAAATACGATGCGCTGCGGCCTCATGCTGCTGTAATGTGTGCTTGCCTAAACCCACGACACACGTTGACAGGAGTTGTCAACGGCTGCAGTTGGCTTTATCGTTGACACGTGCCGCTCTTGCGTATGGGCAGGTATAACTTGAAGTCACGTGGTAACACCCCGAAGTATGATTAACCGTAAATGTCATTTTATAGTCAATTTTTTTTGCCATAATGTATTTGAATGCATGCTCGAGGCCCTTGCCTCGCAATAGGTTAAAACAGAGTCATATAACCTATCACCTCATAAATTCACTCCTCCTTTCCCTGGGGGTAAACAGAAACTACAAAACGCCACCTTCTACGATACTTACACACTCCTGTTGTTTACGTTCATTCATCTAGTTCGTTCATCACGCCTTACCTTTCTCGACACTAACAAGGTCAGTACATGTTCTTCTAGGGCGTTTCCTCTCGGAGTTTCCACTTCTTCCTTGTTTGGCCTTTCAGTCATCTTGATAACATGACCAAACCACTTAAGCATACTTATGCTTACTTACTAATACATAATTATTATCTTTTAACCCATCGACTGCCCAGGGATCCACAGGAGACACAATGGCTTTTTAATTGTTTCTGTTTTAGTTTTTTTTCTCTGGTCCGAAAATAAAGATATTATTATTTGGAGTTCTTTATTTTTTTTTCTCTTTTAAAAGAGTAAAAAACGTTGCACACGGGCCGGAACCAAGTGTGTCAGGAGGGATTTAAATAGAGAACGTTGATGATATTGTGGAAGAAGTAAGGAACTTCCGGGTGATGCGACAGGTGTTGAGGATTGTGGCTTTTTGTAGCAGGTGAAGGGTATGGGTGGACATGTGTAGAGTGTTAAGGCTTTGTGTAAGAGATTTTGGTACTATGCCGGTAGATGAGAGTACTATAGGGACATTTTGTGCTTTCCACTGGGTTTTTATTTGTATGGCATGTCTTGATATTAACTTAGCTTTTTTCAGATATTGTGGTTTGAAAGTTTTGTGAGTTAGTGATAGCTATATCTATGAGGTAAACTGGTTTACTAGTTTTGTCGTGAATGTTTATATCCGGTCTATTAAAATTATATGGAAAAATTATACTATCGCTTCGATAGGCTGAATGATTATCACTACATGGTCTCTTAAAACGTACCATTGCTTTATCACATC
Organism: Hyppa rectilinea; assembly: GCA_951799385.1. Lineage (NCBI taxonomy): Eukaryota > Metazoa > Arthropoda > Insecta > Lepidoptera > Noctuidae > Hyppa > Hyppa rectilinea. The sequence goes on along the minus strand of OX637309.1, from coordinate 18,880,178 downwards.
ATTTCTCAACCTATCGTTCACACACAGAGGAGAGAGATTATTAGGAGTAATTATGAAAATAATTCGTCAGTCAATTCGACACGTCCTTCTTGTCGTTTCCTTCTAATCAAACTTTATTAAATCGCGAATAAATTAATAACAAGATCAACTTGTTCAAAAGACTTAGCCTACTAATTTAACTTAACGGTTGACAACTATTTTGCATATATATTTACTATATACAATTACATTATAATTATAATACAGGGTGCTCCGCGAAGGGCACGCCACTATAGTGGCGGTAAGGCCCCTCTTTGAGGAGTGGCTAGAGAGGCGTCACGGCGCCCTCACCTACCGCCTGACGCAGGTCCTCACCGGACATGGATGTTTCGGGAGGTTCCTGCACATCATCAGGCGGGAGGAAACGCCCGGGTGTCACCACTGCGAGGATCGCCCAGAGGACACGGTAGAGCACACGGTGCAAACCTGCCCCGCTTGGGCGGAGCACCGCCGTGTCCTCGTAGGGGCGATCGGCGGCGGCGACCTCTCGCGCCCGGCCCTGGTGCAAGCCATGGTCCGGGGCGAGAGGGAGTGGGAGGCAGTCACCTCCTTCTGCGAAAAAGTTATGCTCGCGAAGGAGGTGGCGGGATGGGAGAGAGAAAGGTCCTCCCGTCCCAGCCGCCGCAGGAGACGCCCCGGGCGTCGGGAGCCACGTGACGACTCCCGGCCACCGTAGGCGCGGGCCTGCGGACGGTGAGTAATGGGTGACTCACCGTCCGATCAGCACCAGACCCGTGCCGTACGGCGCGTATATGTTCCACGCGCGCCTCAAAGAGATGTCAGCATATGAAGGGGCCCCTCAGGGCCAAGCCTGCCGGGTTAGCGGGATTGTCCGAAAGGGTTACCGCTACCCCGGAACATAAAGGGCTATGGAAGGAACATGGATGGGTTTTAGTCAGTAAGAGTCTGACACTCCCTTCCGCTCCACCCAGAGCGGGAGCAGTCATTGGATGATTTCCCAGCCTTAAAAAAAAAAAAAGGGTGCTCCGCGAAACGAGGTCTAAAGCCAAATTTTAAAAGCCTATCTCCAAGGACTTCTTACTTTGGTGCATAGCTCATCAAACTACCATAATCTGTCTAATTTCTTTAAAAGATTTTCAACTTTATTACAAAAGAGTAAGGTTTATTTTATTTTATTTATTTGGCTCACCAACAATTGAGTACACTGAAACATATAAATGGGAGACAATTGAAGGTACTTATGGACTAGTGTACCAATCCCTTACAGGCGAGCACAGCATGCATCACAAATTAGTCTATTGGGTGCTTATACCCACTTACACTTAGCATTATTATCTTATTTGTATTATAAAGTAAAAATTAAATTTCAGTAAAAGTACAAATTAAGAAAAATATTTAAAAAAAAATTATATTAAAAAAAAATCAATTGGGAATATTTGACAGTTTGGAATAGCTTGATATGGTGTTGTCTGTGCTAACAAATGTGAAAAAAACTATTTGTGTGTGTTTGTGGGTGTAATAGTAGGCGTCTACCTGACCCTACAGGGATTACAGGCGTGTGAGTATGAAAAAAGTATGTTTTTCGGCTAAACTGCCATCCATGTTCGAACTCCAATTACTTTACTTTTAACAATGTCCAGAAAGGTAATATTGCGTTGGAAAGCTGAGGGTCTGTTGAAGTTTTTATAACTAGTTTGGGGATACCATCTTTATTTTTTCCTTTTTAGGGTTTCGAGGACCCAAAAGGTAAAACGGGACCTAAGACTATCTGAATAGTGATAGTTACACAGTTTAAATTTTTACAGATGATGTATGTCGGTGCCGCTTTGATAACAAATACTAAAAATGTAATATAATAAATATTTAAGGGCTAAGGGCTCCTGTACAGCAAAAGTATCTTTTTTGCCATTTTATAGATGGAAATGGAACCCTTCGAGCGCGAATCCGAGTCGCACCTGGCCGCTTTTTTAAATCACTGATAATCTTGAACTAATCTCGCCTAGCAAACATTTTACTTATGAGCTAAGTTTTTCACTTCACTCGATCATGGAGTACCATAGTTTTAGGATTCATAACAAAAATATATATATATTAAAAAAGCGACACAGAAAGCGAAAGATTAAAATTTTCCAAAAATTTAATAAAAGCCGTCTAGTTTCAAAACTTCTTATAAATGCGTGTACATACATGGTTAAAACAAAACTTAATATAGGTTCCACTATTATAAGATATAATTAACTATTCCCAATTATATCCTAAACCCAAATATATGTAAATTACAGAGTACCGTTCCCGAACGCATTGAATGTATTAAATTTAACTGCGTTTGATTGAATTCCAGGCTCCCTGGTATGTCGCTATATTGAGATGATTTCATGACAGTTTAATTGATTGACTGGGAACTGTGCAGTGGGTAAAGAATAGAATAGAATGGGATAGAATAGAATACTCGTTATTAATCGCGATAAAAATATGAGCTGTTCCATAGATTTTACTGAGTTACGTGTGCATAAATGTATGGAACAGCTCATATTTTTTAATAGCTCAACTTATATACATAAATAAACTCTCACCTTTTTCTCGGGTTGTCTTCTTCTCTTCTAGATTCTCCCCTGGCTACCATCATGCTATCATCAGTCACTCCCTTCTCTTTTATAATATTCATCGCATAATCTCTCCAACGTTTCTTTAGCCTTCCTAGTCTATTTTTTTTCTTCTAGATTCGTCATCTGCCTAGCTTTTTCCCAACTATGTCGGGATCGGCTTTCAATCTAACCAGATGCAGCTGAATATCAGTATTTTACATGGAGCGACTACCTATCTAACCTCCACAACCCGCTTACTGGGTAATACGATACCCATTGGTAAGACTGGTTGTCAGACTGCCGTGCTTCTGACGACCCGAAACAACTGTAAAAGATCTAGAAATGACAGCCGGGACCAACAGCTTAACGTGCTTTCCGAGACACAAAGAGGTCTCAGTTTATAAAAATGATCACCCATACACGAATCGACCGCGGCAAGCATAGCGTACCCTGATCTACTCGTGTGGCTGTTATTACTTAGCCACAAGCCCTAAGAATGTTTCTATTGAAATAATGTTGTTCCATAAATCTGTTGACACGTGTGAAACAATTAAACTTTTACATAATATACAAACTAGAAAAAATAATCTCCGCCTACACGCACTGCTATTTGATATTACTCGCACATACTGTCTGAATCACTCGCTCAATTGTACACGTGCTCCGTGCACTGTTTTGATTGGCTGAAACAAATGTATAACTCGATGCATACAAACTGCAAGCAAATCGCGTTAGATTGTTGTGATAGAGTTGTTGATAGCGTCTGTGTTTTGTAATGTTGCTGAAAAGTATGTCGATTTGTAATTCAAAATTGCTGTGGATTTTTTGTTGGTATGCAGTATGTATTTCAAACTCCCGGCTTAAATCTTGAAAGATGACTTGTGATGTATTATCTTGTGTTTCGAATATCGGCTATAGCTTTCCATTATAACAAGTGAAGTCACCAATCCATTTGAGATATCTATACTAATATTATACAAAGGATTTTGTTAGTTTATATATAGCGGGAAATCGTTGGAACTTCTGATCCAATTATGTAACTTATTTCACTAATGGGAAGCTACAATAATTGCCGAATGTCATAGCATATAATTATTTTATGTTAAAAAAAAAATGTCACGGGCACCAAGTCGCGGGTAGAAGCTAGTTGTATAAATAAAGTATAATGTTTGAGTATGATTAGACCTACTCTTACATCAATATTATATATAAGAGAAGGTAAGGATATAGAAACGATAGATGGTAGTTAGAAAGGCAGGTACCTACTACCAAAATATCGACTAATATAGAAGTGTGGAGAAAAGAGACACCTATGTCGCGCTATCCCCAAATAAATTGGAATAAGGGCATGATAATGATGATAAAGCACATCTAGACTAGCAATATGGCACTTAAATGTGGTGTGGTGTTAAACTTACATTTTTTTTTCTTTTTTGCAGGTTGCAACTCCTAGCCAGTATTGGAGTTCCTTAGAGGCATATATGGGATCCAACTTCTCTGCTCATTCTGCTTGCAACTTGGCGAGATAATAACTAAACAAGTAAGTTTTTAAGGAAACCATTTATTACTAGCGACCCTTCCCTGATTAGCAGGGTTTTTAATTGATAGAACATCGAAATTTCTCAAACTCATACTCAAACTCAAAGTAAACTCAAACTCAAAGTATTTATTTCAAATAAACCAATTACAGGCACTTTTGAATTGTCAAGGTGTCGGTCAGTCAGAGAGATGAAGCTAGTTGCCCATTCCAAAGCAGTAGGTACCTATGGAGAAGAACGGGCAAGAAACTCCATGGACTTCTAAACAAAATATGGTTACAAAATATTGGTTACATAGATCATATTATTATTATTATACATGTGAGAATGATGCAGAACGGTGAAAGCATCCGATATAAAATAATGTAAAAAAAAAGTTCAAAAATTAAATTAAAACAAGCCATGGCCGCTAAGAGATGACCAGTCTCTACCGACAGCGCCCGTTCACGAACATGACGCACATATTAGCACCATTCAGCTCAACCATTTTGAAGGGAGCTAAATGATCCAACACACACGCCACCATCAGCGAGACATTAAAGTGAGCATGAAATGAATGAATTCTAAAATCTGACACCAGGGAGTAGACCCCCCTGGTTAGTCACTAACCACACGAAGAAAGTTCGGGTTTCCTATATTGTAGGTAAATGTAGTTTGAATGAATGAATTATTATTTTATTTGTTTGCAAATCAAGGCGGTCACATAGACAGTAGGTAACGAAAAGTGATGTTATTTTATATGTTCAGAAAAATATTTGAAAAGTTTTATAAAACTACTAGCCCTTGGATTCGCCCGCGTGGTCACTAATAAAAAAAAAGTAAATATTATTTTGTCATTACAAACAGACACCAAAATTTTATTTATTTCTATGTTATTTTCAGCCAATGTTGATTTCAAAGAATTTTTGTAAATATTTCGTGATTTTTTTTAATTTTGTCCTTCACTTACTCACCATTTAATTTATTAATTTAAATATCGTAAATAAAAATTATAATTCAGAGTGTAAACTTAATTTCAAGTTTCCCAATTTTATCCGTACCCGATTTATGACACACTTACAGTGAATTGAACAGCAGTAAGTTATTCAAGTTAACACGTGGGCGGAGGGTATGTATCTTTTTATTCACCTGCGCTTCAACTTTTCGTCACCTACGCAAAAGTCCCGAATTAGCTGCCAAATAAACTTATAAATAATTCAGGATAATGATTTAAGGCTTTTTTCACCAACGAAATTAAACGCGGTCAGCACATCTAAACCGCGTTTAAGACCTGTCAATGTGAACATTGTTGGAGAATATTGAAGCTCTATATATAAAAGCACGTTCAGCTTGTCCCGGGAGAGGGAAAGGTGCTCCCATCCCAGCCGCCGCGGGTGACGCCCCGGGCGTCGGGAGTCACGTGACGACTCCCGGCCACCGTAGGCGCGGGCCTGCGGACGGTGAGTAATGGCTAGCTTACCATCCGATCAGGACCAGGCCCGTGCCAGACGGCGCATACGTGTTCTACGCGCGCCTCAAAGAGATGTCAGCATTTGAAGTGGCCCGCTAGGGCCGAAGCATGGTATAGCTAACGGGATTGTTCGAAAGGGTTACCGCTCCTTTCCGCTCCAACCAGAGCGATAGGAGTCATTTGATGATTTCTCACCCTCAAAAAAAGAAAAAAAATCTGTTGGTCCCACTTTTCATAATAAATATTTAACTCACACGATACTCGTAAAAAAACCTACACCATACATTCATATCCTATACCTTAAGCAGACATACATATTCCAAGCATCAAATCAATTTGCTTAAGTGCCTAGCCTTTTCCCAAATTATTTTTGGGATGGCTTTCAGACTAATCGGAACCAGCTGAATATACTGGTATTCATTTATTTAACTCGGAGCATCTTCCTACTAACCCCCACACCCCAGTAACTACTGGGTAACATGATTTCCCTTTGCAAAACTGGTTGTCAGTCTTTCGTGATTTTCAAAAATACATGATTCACAGTCGCGACCAAAGGCTTAACGTACTTCCGAGGCAAAGAGGGATCTCAATATGTATAGACAGTATTATACATATTTTGTAACCATTATTGTGTATAGCAGTGATAGCCTTTTTTTTTAAGGCTGGGAAATCATCCAATGACTTCCTTCTCCCGCTTTGGGTGGAGCGGAAGGCAGTGTCAGACTCTTACTGACTAAAACCCATCCATGTTCCTTCCTTAGCCCTTTATGTTCCGGGGTAGTGGTAACCCTTTCGGACAATCCCGCTTACCCAGCAGGCTTGACACTGAGGGGCCCCTTCATATGCTGACATCTCCGTCCGGCACGGGCCTGGTGCTGATCGGACGGTGAGTCACCCATTACTCACCGTCCGCAGGCCCGCGCCTACGGTAGCCAGGAGTCGTCACGTGGCTCCCGACGCCCGGGGCGTCTCCCGCGGCGGCTGGGACGGGAGGACTATTCTCTCTCCCATCCCGCCACCTCCTTCGCGAGCATGCCTTTTTCGCAGAAGGAGGTGACTGCCTCCCACAGCAGTGATAGCCTAGTGGTGTGACCGTCGGACTGCCAAGTCATAGGTCTCGAGTTAGAACCCAAAGCACGCACCGCTGATTTTACGGATTCATGTGTGTATTGTATAATTATCACTTGCTTAAAAATCGGTGAAGGAAAACATCTTAAGGAAACCAGCAAGTCTGAGAGACATTTTTCAACAGCATGTGGAGCTAAGTCAGAGGCTCATGGGCAGGATAAAACTCTGACACCAGGTTAGTCACTAACCACACGAAAAGAAGAAGACCATTATTGTATATGAAAGAATGTGTAGTTCATTGCCCGTTCTTCTACATAGGTACCTACTGCTTTGGAATGGGCAACTAGCTTCATTTTTCTGACTGACCGACCCCTTGACAATTCAAAAGTGCCTGTAATTGGTTTATTTGAAATAAATGCTTTGAGTTTGAGAGTTACTCAACTGAATTAATATCGTGAGGTATATTGTAGGTACTCATTGATTAGAAAAAGGTCATCACCCTTAATATTAATACGCCATTGACATTTTTGTGAGCGCGTTACAAAATTCAATGAACAATTTTATCTATGTACGTCAAAAATGTTTTAAATGTCATAAAAGATACTTCCAAACTTTGTGCTGAGTTTTTCAAAGTTACGTCAGGTGTGAAAATGTCAGAGTCAGGAGGGTATTTTAGCTTTTATGTATTATACATACTTTCATTCTTAATATTATAAATTCGAAAGCGACTCTGTCGTTCTGTATGTTAGGTTTTCGCGTCTAAGCCACTGATCGGATATCGATAATATTCGGCAGAGAGATAGATTGCGTTCCGGGGCATAGGCTACTTATTATTTCAAAAAGTGCTATATAACCCAAGTTAGGGGCAATAGTCGCTCAGCAACTAGTATACAATATATCACATCCTTCATTACTAGATAGAGTGTTGAAGATCCATACATACATCGATGAGGAGATCCATAAAGTTAATATATTGATTAGCTATTAAAATAGGTAGCAATAGGTAAGTAATGTCATAACACCTAATATTTATTTAATTTTAATCTTTCCTGATTACACTGAATTTGGTGCTGTTACAGTTTACATTTTAAACTGTAACAGCACCAAATTCAGTGTAACCCTGCATTTTAGTAATTGCAGTTAATCAAAACGGCGAGATAGATTATTTTGAGTTTATTTATTCGGGAAAATAAACAGTTATACTTTTATATGTAATACTAAGTTATAGATATGCGACATTTATAAATGTAACCTACTACATTTTCCACAACATATTAAAAGTTATATCATATAACTATGGTCAGTATCAGGTTGTATGTTGATCATAATATGATTCTCGACCGTAAAGAATATGTATTTCCAGAATAATGATCATTAGAATCATCAATACAACACTCAAAGTTCGAATTTTAAAAGAAAATTTTAATTTCGTGTTTTAACCTAGCACTTTCTCCTTAACTCAAATCGCCTTAGTAAGGGATATTTTACATTTGATTTGTAGTGGGAATATTCTGGATATTTTTCTAGTATATCTGTACCAGTCTTTATAACAATTATAAGCTGACATTAAAATGAAAAATGAAAATGAAAATCATTTATTTGCATAAATAAGGTACAGAAGGATGGTAAAATGTACAAAATTGATCTCTTATTCTGCCTTTAATTTCGGCGTGCAAATATTAAATAAAATAAAGTTAAGTACATATTATTCAAATTAATTATTGATCATCATCATGCAGTCATTAACAGATAATTCCATTAATATTGTATTAAGTATTGAATTAAATAAAATATGTCAATATAATTTAAGAAAAAAAAAAAAACAAATGTCAATAATACTCATGTCAATAATGGCAGAGTTTCGCCACACAATAACAATAATAAGAAAGACTGTGCAATTTACAAAACTTACAATTTATACTCTAAAAACTCGTGTACACTATAAAAGCATTTTTCAATTAAAAACCTCGTCAAATTACTTTTAAATCTAGAAAATGGTAGCGTTTTTAAGGAATTTGGTATTTTGTTATACAATTTTATACACATAATATAGCTGTTTTTACCTGTAAATGTAAGATTCGTTCTCGGTTGCAATAACTTATTAGTATGCATAGATCGTGGGGCATAGTAGCTTGTCGCTTGCTGAAAAAGTCTCTTATGTTTAAAAACAAATATACAGGATTCTAATATATAAATACATGGTAGAGTTAGTATTTTATATTTCCTAAAGATTGGACGACATGACTCTATTTGCTTCAACCCAAATATAGCTCTTATACACTTTTTTTGCATAACGAATGCTTGATCAATCTCTACACAACGACCCCACAGGATAATACCATACCTTAAAATGGAGGTTACATAGCCATGTAAAGCCGTTATTGCGGCATTTTTAGATACCTCGCAGCTAATACGCCTCAAAGGGTATATAAAATTATTTATTTTAACACAAATGTCATTTATATGATTTTTCCATGAGCAAAATTTATCTAAATTTATTCCAAGAAACTTAACCGAGTCAGTTTCTTCCAGGGCGATTCCTTTATATGATATATTTAGGGCCAGCGGTTTTGATCGATAGGTATGAAATTGCATAAATTTTGTTTTATTAATATTAACTTTTAAATTATTAGCCTCTAACCACTCTATAGTTCTTTGGAGAGCAGTGATTATTTCTTGTTCGTAAGAAGTTTTATCATGTCCTTTGATTATAATTGTAGTATCGTCGGCAAACAGTACACATTTATGATTTATAACTTCTGGGAAATCATTTATGTAGAGCAAAAACATTGGCGGCCCTAAAATACTGCCCTGTGGCACGCCATATCTATTGTACATAAACGAAGATTGGAATGATTCTAACGTTTTAGTTTGGTTATTATAATTTGCTAGTTCCACTAATTGTACTCTGTCAGACAAATAAGATTTCAGCCAGTTATATGCCGTTCCTCTGATTCCATATCTGGAAGCCTTTTCCAATAATCGTTCATGAGAGACGTGATCAAACGCTTTACTCATGTCCATGAATAAAACTGTAACAGGTATTTTCTTGTCAATACAGTCTGTTATTTCTTTTATTAATTGAAAGGCTGCCAAAGATGTACTTCTATTTTTACGAAACCAAATTAGTATTAATTGGCTGACCTCAAAGCAACCTTTTATAGTCCAGTCAACAAGGAAATTCTTTGTATGGAGAAATTACATTAATTCCTCTGTCGCTGAAACTTTGCAGTGTGATAAAGTAATGTTTATAGATAACGGTTGACCGCTTATCCAACATTTTTTTTTATTTAGAAGTTAGGTATTTACACCTAAACATGAAATAATTTCTAGATCTGAGTGGAAAATTGGTCTGTCCAAAATTCCTTCGGTATATGCCAGTAAATACTAATATGTATACGTATGTATCGGTATCCAACAATATTTTGATTTGGTAGAGCCAGGAAGTTAAAAAGACCTATTCGGAAAAAATACTCCGTCAATTATGCGTGTATTAAATCTAAAGCACCCTGTGAAAGATCTATAAAGGCCACGTATAAACTGAACTATATGTATAACATACATCTACAGGTGCATGTCATGAAGTCGTAACTGTCGTTTTATAGACGGATTAAGGCTCCCGCAGACAGGCGCGACGCGAGGCAAGTAGAACAATTTCTATGAAAGTGTTATGGAAATCGTTCTACCAGAATGGCGGCGCGCCTGTCTGCGAGAGCTTTTACAACTGCACTACCACGTTATGGTAAACTATAGGTATTTTACTGCAAAGTGCTCTTTTACAATATTTTCACGGACGTGTTCGCTGGAACAAGATGATTGAGTACTCTGGCTTCGGGTATTATCTTCTTCTTTCCATGTGGCTAGTGACTAACCTGGTGTCCGAGTTTTTATGCTGCTCATGGGCCTCTGATTTACCTTCACATGCTGTTGAGAAATACCTCTCAGACATGCTGGTTTCCTCGCGATGTTTTCCTTCACCGATTTTTAAGCAAGTGATAATTATACAATACGCACATGAATCCGTAAAATCTGAGGTGCCTTGCATTCGAACTCGAGACCTATGACTTGGCAGTCCGACGGTCACACCACTAGGCTATTACTACTGTCGGTAGGGTATAATTTTAGGTATTATAATAAGTTACACACTTTAGTTATTATAATAAGTTATCATTGTAAAAATTAAATAAAGTGTTCCTTTAATTTGTAGGTACCTATAGTGGCATGAGGAACTGGGTGTAAAGTTAACGCCTCGTCCATAGAAAAAGGAGGATCCTCCATTTTTGTAACCCTGTCATCATCCCCCAAGACTTCCACATTCACTTCAAAACAACAACTAAACCATTAACAAAGATAATTTTAGAAACTATTAATACACAACATTATTTGATATCTGAACCCTTATGTAGTGAGGTTTGAAGCGAAACTAACTTCAAATTAACACAAGTATGGATGTTGAAACAAAGTTAGTTCTACCTGAGCTGAAACATGGACGATAGTAGCGTGTTTATTATACAACGTGTATGAATGAGACAAGAGAATCAAAGAATCAACTGGCATATGTATCATTTTTAAACAAAATAATTCGACAAAGTCACGATTAGAATAATGTAAAAAACCCTTTGAAATATCAAAATCAAATCATCATCAAATGACTCCTCCCGCTTTGGGTGGAGCGGAAGGGAGTATGACTCTTACTGACTAAAACCCATCCATGTTCCTTTCTTAGCCCTTTATGTTCCGGGGTAGCGGTAACCTTTTTGGACAATCGTGCTGATCCGGCAGGCTTTGGCCTTGACGGGCCCCTTCCCAATTGCTGACATCTCTTTGAGGCGCGCGTAGGCACCGTCCGGCAGGGGCCTGGTCCTGATCGGACAGTGAGCTACCGCTTGCGATGAATTACAATTAAGCGCGAACTAAAGTTTAATTTCATGATAATTCAAATTATTAAAATAACGCTAAATACAAATGGAAACTTGTTTTCTTCTCTGTAAACTTCCGTCGTTATGTTTTTTTTTAATTTCATTTTTCATCCAAAATAATTCGACAAAGTCACGATTATTAATGTAAAACACCCTTACGTGTAATGACAACGTGGAATTTTCTTAGCTTTAAATTGGGATGATCGGTTTTAATGAAAATGAATTAGTCGAATTTATCAATATAACTTGCTTAACTTTTTCTATGGCTTACATTTTACTTACATAATATAAAAGTCTAGCCCTTAATTTGTTTTTGATAGTTCCATGAAATTGGTTATTTTGGGATCAAATTATGGATAAAGAGACCTTTCTTGCGTTTGAGTTACATGTCACCCGATACGTTATAAGATATCGTGTGATACTTGTACACTCACATGGTTTTTCTTGTGATTTTAGCTGTGTGTTCTATAGTTAGTATTGATTTATTGACTGACTGCTGCGCACTATGTCGCGGGTTCGATTCCCGCACGGAACAAATATTTGTACGACCTGCAAGTATTTGTTACGAGTCTGGGTGTTTTTCTATCTATAATATGTATGTATTTACAAAAAAAAATGTATATAAGTAGTTTATCAGCCATCTCGTTACCATAATACAAGCATTAGGTTGCTTAGCTTGGGACGATATGGCATTGTGTGAAATGTCCAAGGATATTATTATTATTATTATCTAACTAGCAGTGATAGCCTAGTGGTGTAACCGTGTGGGTCTCGAGTTCGGGCCCAAGGCCTGCACCTCTGATGTTACGGATTCATGTGCGTATTGTATAATTATCACTTGCTTAAAAATCGGTGAAGGAAAACATCGTGAGGAAACCAGCATGTCTGAGATATTTCTCAACAGCATGTGAAGCTTAGTCAGAGGTCTATGGGTAGCTTAAAAACACTGACACTAGGCAAATTACTAACCACACGGAAAGAAGAAGATTATCTAACTGCATTACATAAAGCACTCAATACGATCGGTCGAGGAGGTACATAACCTGGTACTACTGGAGATAGTAACTAGATAATATCTAAATATCCCGCACGATACCGGGTGCTTATTGAAATTGCAATCAACGACATGATAACGTTCGTTCGTTCTCTTTGATCTTCATTTTGTTACTAACCTAACTTAACATAATATCTGATTTTGGCAAGGTTACTGCTGAGCGGTATGACATAACAGTGTTGTTTGTGATTACGTAAAGCATTCAATCGTCATAGCAACTCTCTTTCTGACCCTCCGCATTAGATGGTTCGCATCAAAACATCGACTTCCAAAATTAAAATAATTTTTCAATTTGTGTAAGTAGGTACTTAATTTTTTTTTGAAGTCCGTCTTTATTTTTTGTCTTTATGTCGACCGGGTTACAGGTACAGGATAGGGGACGTGACGGGGTGTGACCCACTGCATTAGATGTTCGCATCAAGACATCGACTTCAAAAATTAAAATAATTTTATAGGTTCTGTACTTTTTTTTTTAAGTCGGCCTTTGTGTTCGGCCTTTATGTCGACAGGGTTACAGGTACAGGATAGGGGACGTGACGGGGCGTGACCCACTGCATTAGATGTTTGCATCAAGACATCGACTTCAAAAGTTACAGGACAGGGGACGGGGGGGGACTCAGTCATGAGACAGGGATTACTGAGTTGCATAACATTTCCAACAATTCCCCAGTTACGCATGTATTAGAGAAGACGATAGTAATACGCGAGTCTATTGCTATTTACTTAATAAGTAATTGAAACTATAAGAACTACATAAAAAGGTTCATATCTCTTTAATTTCTTCAATGAGCTTCAACATAAAGTAAAAAAAAAAACCACAAGTAATATATTCAGTCGCCTTGGCATAAAACACACTTAAATAAATGGCGTGCAATAAATTATCACACGATAATATCTGGCTGCAAGAAACAAGACATTTAGGAATCCGGAAATGGCCAAAGCGGCTATGATTATACAAAATATGAGAAAACTGTTCTTGAAAAGCTGATATATTATTAATGTGGAAGCCATTTTCAATCCATAAAAATGTTTGGCAATGAATATTTTGAACGCAACATACACTTTCTTACGGGGTGGCCTGCGTGAGCGACGAATACGACGCGATGCGGATGCGACGCTGCGAACACGACGAACGCGATCAACTCAATGGCCTGCTTGCGGCCTATATGTCAGTTTGCGGCAAGACGCGACGTGACGCGTACTTGTTTTGTGAGGGACACGACACTACGTACTAAAGCAAACTTTTACTGTACTTCTCCATGATTCGAGTAGTAATGACCAAAATCACGTAGGACATTTGTCGCGTGTAGCATCGCGTCGCGTTGCATCGTGTCGTGTCGCATTGCGTCGCGTCGTAGTCGCCGCTCACGCAGGACACCACGTTATATATTATCAAATAAAATAAAAACAGTCAAGTTTGAGTTGGACTTGCAAACATAAGGTTCCGTAGTACCCTACAATATTTAAATCTAAAATATTTTCGAAAAAGTTTGTCGTATTTCATTTTCAACTTGCTATGCTTTTGATATGGCAATAGAAGTACAAACTCTGAAAATTTCAATTGTCTACCTGAAAAGGCTGTCCTAGGCCTTGTAAAAAAATTACGGAATGGAAAGCCTTCCTAATTAGCGCTCTTTGGCTACGGAACCGTAAACAGCATATCCCCAATTCTACACAATATACAAACATTATTTGTAAACGAATGCGACTAAACGGATAATGTTGTTGGTTTAGCAAATTATTCGCGAGTTTCCCAAACAAATCTGTGGCGAGACGGAACTGACCTATGTAAACTACTCGCATTAACGCGGGTCAAAGATGTCTTTACCGTATGGTTTAGTTAAATAAATCTTTTATGACTACTGGTATATTTTATGCTTTTATCTTTATTTTTTAGGACCTAGAACCAAGGGTAGGCAGATTTGTCGTTCATCTTCTAAAATACTAAAATCTTAAATATAGTCGCTGTCAGGTTTTTAACCGAATTCTAAAAAGAAAGAGATTCTATAGTTAGGAAATCGGTGGGAAAAACAGAAATACAAAACCAAAGACACCGGCTTTCGACTAACCTACTGAACCGATCATCCTGAAATTTTTCATAATATACGTTGTCAGCCCGAAAAAAGGTACTATTTTCGAAGAAAATAAAACGTATCTTTCGAATCTTGATCGAATAATGTTCTGAGCTAGCTGTAGCCAGCGAGCGGCTTCAGCCGCGTGGAAGTCGGAAATTATCCCAATAGAACGTACAAAAATAATAAAATGTGTAACTCCTATGGTGTAAATCCAGATCATAAACTACCTCTGTGCCAATTTCATCCAGATCCGTCCAGCCGTTAGAGTGTGAAGGACGGAAAAACAAACTCACACACACACACTGACAAACTTTCACCTTTATAATATTTGTGTGACTAGCTTCTGCCCGCGACTTCGTACGCGGACCCTGTTGCTTATGCCAGCGACAACGGGGTCGCCATTTATGTTATTTTTTATCATTTTTCCCATTTAAATCTTTTATCACACTGAGCTTTAGTTTTATTTCATTCCAACAACCACCAAAACATACAGTCCATTTGTCATCGTTTTCATTTTGGTAACCGCATTATTATATTCCTCCTCTAGAGACCTAGAAGTCGATGCGTAGATACGCTTGGAACTCAAGCGTAATTCTCTTTCCGTGAACGTCTCTGACTCGCGAGACAATACATGACGTTCACGATCAGCGGTCAGTCGCGCATCATATTCTTCACTGGTCTCTAGAGACCTAATGAATACGCTGAGAACGCAGGCGTGCTTCGCGACCCGAAGAGGTTTCCACGGAGCGAGTTGCAGCCTAATGTTCTCGAACAACATCAAGTCTCTCCTGACGCTCTTCGGTAGATTCTTGGGATCCTATGATCCTCAATCTTTTAGCTCTCTTGGAACATTGGGAAAGATTTGACCTCTTTCTAGGCATGGTCATAGTTTTATTGTGAAGATACCTGATCAATAAAAATCTAAATTAAAATGACTGCTCCCCTGCGTTACCGGGTAGGCTACAGTGTCACGAAGATAAATGGAAAAGGAAATTAAACACTCAAACAACATAAGCCCGAAGCCATATTCATACGATAAAATAAAAAAATAAATAGGAGTTTTGGCCAGTAGAGTCAAATTTTCAATGATATACCATCGTCATCGAAAATCAGTCCTAAACTGTTACCGCCTTCACCGCGTGCAGGTACTCCCAGTTTATGTTATTTTATAATTACACAGTAAAATTAGTGATAGCTTTGATTTCCACATCAGATGTTTCTGATCTTCGATTTTTATAAGTCAACAGGAAATGCCCATCATATTGAACAACAAAGACGTCAAAGACGTCATTCCTATATGTGTTATGTTATAGCTAGGCTCTTGGAGTTCCACAACAGGTGTTACAGATCTTAGATTTTTATAAGTCAACAGAGAGTGCTCATCAGATTGAACAACTTGTGCTAAGACGTCATTCTTATATGTGTTATGGTGTAGCTAGGCTCTTGGAGTTCCACAACAGGTGTTCCAGATCTTCGATTTTTATAAGTCAACAGGAAATGCCCATCATATTGAACAACAAAGACGTCAAAGACGTCATTCCTATATGTGTTATGTTGTAGCTAGGCTCTTGGAGTTCCACAACAGGTGTTCCAGATCTTCAATTTTTATACGACAACAGAGAGTGCTCATCAGGCTGAACAACTTTCGCTAAGACGTCATTCTTATATGTGTTATGGTGTAGCTAGGCTCTTGGAGTTCCACAACAGGTGTTCCAGATCTTCGATTTTTATAAGTCAACAGAAAATGCCCATCAGACCGAACAACTTTTGCTAAGACGTCATTCCTATATATGTTACAGTGTAGCTGGGCTCTTGGAGTTCCACATCAGGTGTTCCAGATCTTCAAATTTATTCTCTCAGCAGAAAATGCTAATCACGTGGAACAATTTTTGCTAAGGTATCATTTTTGTATCTCTTATAGTTTAGCTGGTCTGTTGCGGTTCTGCATCAGGTGTTCAAGTTTCCAAGATAAATTATAGCCTATATGTTGCCCAGACCTTATAGCTATACAACAAAAAAAAAATCATTCCAATCCGTCCAGTACTTCCGAAGATTAGCGTGTACAAACAAACAGACAAACAGACAATTTTTTTTTTTTGGATTCATGCTCTATTACTGTTTCTAAACCCCCCTCAATTATTTTTTTTTTTAATATATTCAATGTACAGACACAGTTTTTTTACTGTTTTATTATATGTATATAGATATATAGATTAACGCGAGCAAAGCTGCGGGCAAAAGCTAAAAGGATTACACTTCAGTTAATTGGTAAAACTTTCTACATTGACACTGTCCTAGGAATCTAGTGCTAGAATCGTACTGTCCCCTTATGCCTAGCTTAGTGTAGCCACAGACTAATAGCTCACAGAGCTTTGCAGTCAAGACGTCTGGTTCACCGGAGATTGCTTTAAGCTGCGGTCAGACACGCATTACCTAGATTAACAACTAACTTGTAACCAACAATTGTGTGAATCTTTGTTAGTTAGATCCACATTACATAACAACACACCTGTATTATCCGAAGGATTAGAAATGTAGGTATCTATAGAACAGACACATTTTACTAGTTATGTTTAAATTCTATGTAATATTGGCTAAGGGTGCGTTTCCACCAGAGATATGCAGCTATGCTTCGTTGCTATTGATGCATTTGATATCCACCAATCATATTCATTGGTCCATAAAGCATAGCACTGGTGGAAACGGGTTCTGCTAAGCTATGTTTTTTTATAATTCAAACTCAAACCCAAAGTATTTACTCAAATAAACCTAATACAGGCACTTTTGAATTGTCAAGGGGTCGGTCAGTCAGAAAGATGAAGCTAGTTGCCCAGAATTATGGATGGATAAGCGCTATGGATAGTCGAGTGTGGTGTAGGTATGTGCAGAGCGCCGCCCCCCGTGCCTACCCTACTGTCGATACATTGCATAGCTCGAGCTGCGCATTTCCCTCGCACAGATACCTCGCGGCGGCGCATCTTCATAGCGCATCTTACTATCCCACTACATAGCTTAGCATCAGTGGAAACGGTCACATAGTTTCGTAGCTTAGCTTTCACATCCTCGCAGCGTATAGCACATTTTTGGTGGCAAAGCACCCTTATTACAATCAACCGGGCACAAATCCAGACTTCGGGCTACCACTGAGAAATTCCAGATGGAAAAACTCAATTAAAGTTTGCCTGACTCAGAAATCGAACCCATCAATCTAGAGATTTGCCTCTACAGTGATTTTCATTTTAATTCCCAGAAGGTGTCGGCGATATGTCATCTAAAGCAAAATAGCACTTTACTTGACTACATTCTGCAACCAATTGTATCCACTGAACCATATTGGCAGCTGTCAGACTGTCAGACCGTTTGACGGCAAAATATACTGTGATATATTTCTTGACTCTTTCTTTTACAAGAATTATTAGGTTCGTAGATACGGTACTTAATGTAGTTCAATCTTACTTCTGTTTTACTATCTTATCTTATCTTACTAGTCTTACTATCTTACTCTTACTAATATTGGGGGATGCCAGGCGGCCATAGTAATTTAGGCCCACTGTGCAAACATATAAAAAACAATTAATAATATAATGATGGGAGGCAATAACAATAATTAATTAGTACAAGAAATGATGTACCAAAAACTTCGCATTGCGAAGTTATTTAAGATTCTTATATTTCATGCATATAAGGTTAAGTATATTTTAAATAAGTGAAAGGTCACTTAATACATTATAATAATTTATTTATCAGCATAATTAGCATAGTCAAATAATACAAAATACACTGTAGGAAAATCAAAGTCCTGGTCCTGAAGGTAAGCTTGTTTACCTGGCCAACCCATCGTTGTATAAGACATTAAACTTCAGCGATTTCCAACGTATGTCTTCGCATTCTGGATACATTTAAACCTCAGTACACAACGCCAACAAGATCACCACACAGCAGTAGATGATGTCTGTTGTGAAAGACTAGGTCCAGAGTGAATGCCGGGTTCGTCGGTCGAAGCGTCTAATATGAAATCCAAGTTATTGCCAGTGTCATGGCCGTCAGGTATAGGGGAATCGTCAGATTCAGTATTCATGGGTAAAAGTAAGCAATTTAACTCGCAATAAATATACACAAGCTGTCACAAGTTACAAGACAAGCAATGGTTTAGACATTTGACATTGACTAGCAGGACAAGTTAGTGCTGCCATAAAAAATGCATAAAAATGGTTGATCGATATTTGTTTTTTTTTGTTTACACTAGAATCATCAAAGATAGAAATAACAATAATTATTAAAGAGTTTTTTGTGATTTATAATATTATGTATCGTTTGCTCGGAACAAAATGAACGGTGTTCAATAATAAATATTAAATTAATGATGACTGATTATTCCGATTGTCAACATTTATTTTGTAACGGCAACATTTTGTAATGGATTTTTATTAAAGTTAAACTTTAGTCGTTTCAATATTTAATATTTTCAATAAATTGTGCCGACTTGCACAGAATAATGAATACGTGGAAGACATGGGAAAAAAATAACATAGTTTTTAAATGAAACCAATTTCTTGTGCGTCTCTAGGCCTAATTTTGGCATGGTCATTTGGCACACAGATAGATTATAGTCGGGAATAGCACATAGGATACTTTTATCTTGATAGTCCCCGTAGAATAATTTCCGACAACAACGCGGACGAAGCCACCAGCAGAAGCTAGTATACAGAAGGAAATTGAATTCAAGGGCAATATTTTATTAAATTCCAAAAAAAATCAGCTGTTCCATACATTTTGACGAGTTATGCGAGCATGTATTGAACAGCTGATTCTTTTCGCAATTTCAGATTTGTTTCCATAGTTTTCTTCTTTTCGTGTGGTTAGTGACTAACCTGGTGTCAGAGTTTTAATGCTGCCCATGGGCCTCTGACTTAGCATCACATGCTGTTGAGAAACATCTCTCAGGCCGGTTCCCTCACGATGAAGTTACTTAACTGGCCTGATTAGTAATAGCAGTTTTATTAAGATATACATCAGTTGAAAAGGTTCGGTAGATACCTTAAAACCAGGGACAGAACTGTTATAAAATCACTTTTGTACCAGTCCGTTTGTCTCGGATGTTTGTTATTGTTTATTTCCTCAAACCTTCGAAGTGTAGGTAGAGAAGAGAAGAGATAAATGTCCATAACATCCCTGGTTGAAGATTATAAGCAAAACTATTCTTTCGGAATTAATTCGGTACACTAGTTGTGGCTGTCACTTAGTTTGTGGCTTCATTGACATATTATATTCACAAATAATTTATATCTATTATTTTGTACTACATGATCCATATTTCATGTAACAATGTATACAGTATTTACCAAATAATCAATTTTTGTGATGTAGTAAGTAGAGTAATGAATTTTTGTACCTAAAATGAGATACTTAAATATAAATATTATTTTAGAATCAGCTAAGGAAAATTGCTGAAAATATCATGTTTGTCATAATTATGTATTTGATTAGGTATCCATGGTATCCAATATGTTACGTATTTTAACACGTTAAGTGCGAAACGAGGCCTAAATCACCCCGCATGCAACTTCCTTGTGGTGCGGCAAGGAAAAACGTGAACATCTCTGTCGTACGAAGGGCATAGCTTTAGTTTGGTCCAGTATAGAAAAGAGATAAATGTATATTTGAGACGTGCTAATGGTCCCGGACTCGGTGGTATACCTACCTTGGTACCGGATGTTTTAGGCCTCGTACCGCACTGAATTAATATAATTTTAATGCAGTGCGGGACGAGGCTAAAACGTCCCATATCCACCCGGACCTCGTACCGCACCCAACGCGAGCTTCCCGCGACTAGTGTTGTGCATCACGTCGATAGGAGAGCACGTCCTTTTACATCGCCGAACATGTCTAAACGATGTCGGAAGAAGTTAATTTTAAAAAACCCAGAAACAGAACCAAAACAAAGGTAGGTAAGTTTTAAAAAAGTTTATGAGTGCTACTGATTACTATTGTTACTGATTTTTTTATGTTAATTCTAGTTCTAATATTGTTATTGTATGTTAATTTTTAAAGCCCGAGGCAGAATACATATGATAGTTTCTTTTCTACTTCTGGTTTTCTTTTTTTTCTATTCTGTGAACCGCATTAAGATTTTCACACAAAAATAGATAAACGTCGTTGCGTCGATATTATTTTTCCCATCACTAATCTTAGCGAAAATTTACCCTATTTCAGTGCGTTACGAGGTGTATAAGATCCCATATTTGGTTTGCCAATAATTCCTAAAATAGTTATCAGATCCCGGGGCGACGGTAGATTAGGGTTCATCAATTCACTATCTATCAAATCAAATTTTTCAATTTTCTTTGATTTCGCGCCAGAAAATGGTTTTTAGTCTGTTAAAGGAGGTGGGGTCTAATAGACCGCGTATCGCCCTAACGTCTGGTCACGGTGCGGGCCGATAAAACCTCGTGCCGCAGGAACGGAAAGTTTGCAAAAATTGGTGCCGCAGCTAACGTGTTAATAGGTATCTCAAAATTATGTTACGTTAGCAACTCGTACTTCAAAATTAACCTTTAGGTGAGTGATTCGTGTTCCGATTCCTGGAAGTTTTGCTAAGGTTTTCTCCATTAGCAATCAGGTACTCCATCAGGTATTACTCAGAAACAGCCCATATAAATTTTCCATTACTTAAATGTTGTACAGCTTTTGAAGAAATTTCGTAAAATATCGTGTTAAGATTAACAAGGATAGGAAAAGTACTTTCTATATCGCATGCTAGCTATGTCTATGGAACATCATCATTACTCTTTTATTCTCCTTATTTTAGTAAAAAATATCTTCCTCTCTTGTTATTCACACTTAGTCGTCTTCTCATCAGATCCCTTTCAAGCCATAATTATCATCTTTCATGGCTTGAAAGGGGACAAAGGCCAACCAGTTTTTTTTTTTTTTTTTTTTTTATTCTTTATTGCATTCCACAATGTACATGCTTAGGTGGTAGGTGAAAATTTTTGAGACACAATTATGGACCCTGTTGGGCACAGCAAAAGACAATAATTTAACATAAGAAAAGGACTTATATACTAACTTATTCTAATTACAATTTTATTAAACATACACAATACAAACAATTTAATTACACATATTATTTGGGTGAAATATTCATTATTATTATTATTATTGATATATATATTATTATTCGAGCTGTATAAATTTATCATTCATGTATTCATTTATGCTGTAATAACATTTACTTAATAATAGTTTTTTTAATTTGTTCGTAAAAACAGTCATCTTTTTTTCATTTCTTAATAGCTCGGGTAATTTATTATAAACTTTTATCGACATTACTAGAGGCCCAGATGAGTGCATTTTTAAACGAGAAGTTGGTAGGTTTAGACGTGTTTTATGTCGGAGTGTGAATCTTGTTTGAATGTCTTCTCGTTTAGTGTAGAAGTCCTGGTGAGTGTGCGCAAAATTACAGATTTCCAGTATGTAAATTGAGGGTAATGTTAAAATATTTAATTTTTTGAAATGAGGTTTACAGCTATCGGTTTGTTCAATATTAACCAAAATACGAATTAACTTTTTTTGAAAAGTAAACAGTGCTGGTGCATCTGTGCTATTACCCCACATTATAACACCGTAGCTGAGCCATGCATGAGCATAGGCGTAGTACGTAACTAGAGCTGTCTGTAAGTTTGTGGTCTTTTTTATTTCGCGAAAAGCGTACAAAAATGTTGAAAGTTTTGTTTTTATTTTCTGAATGTGTGATTTCCAGTTTATGTTCGTATCTATGGTTAAGCCTAATAATGAAAACTCCTCTACCAGTTCCAATTTGTGGTCTTTAAAAGAGAAATTTACATCTAGACGACTTTTCTGGTGAGGGTGGAATATTATAAGTTTAGTTTTTTCAAAATTAATTTCTAGATTATGATCATTTAACCAGGTTATTGTTTTAGTAAGAGTATTATTAACACGTTGAACGCCAACGCGGTCACCGTGTGTCCGACAAACAATAGTTTTTCTATTGTGTCTGCTGCGTGGCAGTCAATGACTTAAGGGTATTATTTAGGTTTTTGCTATCATGGCAGGCGGCAAGAATAGATATGTCATCCGCAAACAGGACGCATGGTCCAGAATCTTGGATTGTTTTTGGAAGATCGTTAATGTAAATAAGAAAAAGAATTACACTCCCTTGCGGTATTGAGGCGTTTATTGCCTTGCTGTCAGATCGGAACTTTTGAAGTTCGTTAGTTTTATAATTGCAGAATTCTATTTCGACCAGTTGCGCTCTGTTTGTTAAATAGGACTTAAACCATTCATGGGATTTACCACGGATTCCCACTCCATATAGTTTATTTAATAATATTTCATATTGTACTTTATCGTAGGCTTTGCTCATGTCTAGTAGCGTACCAATTGCGTATTTTTTATTATATTAAGAGCTTCCTGTATAAATTTGAAAACAACTAAAGTTGTTGATTTATTTTTACGAAAGCCATTTTGACATTCGTTGAATACTTTATATTTCTCGCAGAAGGCGTACACGCGATTACACATCGCTTTCTCAAAAATCTTTGAAGCTGTAGGCAGTAGAGCTATTGGACGATAATTGCTAGGATCTGTTTTATTATTTTTTTTGTGAATAGGTTTCACTAGTGCAATTTTTAGCTGGTCTGGGAATACGCCTTCTTCAAAAGATTGGTTTATTAATTTATAGAAAGGTAAAGTGAGTTCGGCTGCACATTGTTTGAATAGAGGTGGGAGTTCGTCTATTCCATAACTATTTTTATTTTTAAGGTTTTTGATCAAAGAATTTATTTCATATGGGTCTACAGGGCTAAGAAACATTGTGTTTTGGGTAGGTGAGAGCACAGGGGATCCTTTGGGCTCACTTTTTTGTAAAGGGCTTCCCTCGCCGATTGACGCAAAAAAGTTGTTGAAGATGTTTGCAACTTCCTTGGGTTCAGACGTTATTATATTGTTTTTTGTTTGCAGTTTTATATTATTTTTCTCTTTCTTTATTCTTTTGTTAGTTCGTTCATTTATAGTCACTACATTCACTCTATATTAAGTATGTGAGCTCACAAAACCAAATAAAGGAACACATCCTTGCTGCAAATGAGTTAGTGGAAATGTGTAATAATGGGGCAGACAGAGTGGACCCGCTAACTCTCAGCACCACTCAATGTATCTGTCAAAGGGAATCCAACCTTGTGGCTTTCCAGCCTGAGGCAACGGAGGATCCACCCCGGACCTCTGTTATCAATCTGGATTCATCAGTTAGTGAACAAAATTCATTACAAGTAGTTCAGACAGAAGCTAACTCTCCCCCTTGTAGTAGTAGAGAGTGTAGTTGCTCTATTATGTTTTCTGATAGTTTTGGAAAAGGGTTAGGTAAATTACTTAGCAACAACCTGAGTATTTCTTCTCAAAACTTTTGTATGCCTCAGTCTTCATACAAAAAAATAATTTCTTCAATAACTAGGAATAAATATGATCCTAATGCCATTTTAACAATTCTTGTAGGTAACAGTTTTAATATTAAAACATATGATATTGCTGATAGTGTCACTGAACTATTGAAGTTAAATTGTAAGAAAATTATTCTGTGTGCTTTTCCCTACTTTCAGCACTTGTCAAACAGGCAAAACAATAAGATTCACATGTTAAATAATTACATGCACTTCTTAGTGAGTCACCATAGTGACAAGTTTATATTTTTTGACACCAACATTTTTGTTGAGAAACTAAGGTCGACTAGGGATACTGTGTATCTGCCCATTAGTTTTAGACGTCAAATAGCTAGGCTATTAGCTTTTAATATTAACCCAGACATAATTAGTATGTCGAAGTCTTTTTCAATTAGCACCACATTTAGTAAATGTACTAATGTTAGTGTGGTTAGCTCAAATAATTTAAACTAGTTTGTAAGACAACAGAAGATACCACTAACAATATAATTTCACTTAATAATAAAAAGGTATTTTCTAGTACCAAAACTAACTGTAAGAAAGGGGCTAAGCAGAAACAGAAATCCTTGACATTATTTCATCAAAATATTCAAGGTTTTTCTTCCAAACAATTGGAGATTGAATTGTTTTTGGAAAAAACAATGTATGACATTATTTGTTTTACTGAGCACTGGTTAAAAGATTATGAAATGTTAATTAACTACGAGAATTATAGCTTGGCCAGTTGCTTTAACCGTAAATCAATGCTGCGTGGTGGTTCACTAATCCTAATTAAAAGTTGTATTAAATCAAAAACCCGTGAGGACATAGTTGAACTATCGGTTGAGCATAGCATTGAACTGTCTTGTGTTGAGCTCGATAAGCATGTTATAGTGTGTGTTTACAGACCCCCTAATTATCAAAACTATCCGATATTTGAGGCAGTAATGGAAGATGTTTTGGCAAAACTTGCTATTGGTAATAAATCAGTAGTTATCTGTGGGGACTTTAACATTAATATTTTAGAAAATAATTCAAATACGAGTAGATTATTAAATTTGTTTAAATCATTTAATTTGTCAAATGTGTTTGTAGAACCAACCCGAGTAACTATGTCTACTGCTACATGCATTGATAATGTTTTTTGTTGTTGCGACTATTTAAATAAATCCATCATTAATTATCTCCCTTCTGATCACAGTGGTCAAACTGTAACTTTTCAGTCCAACACACCTATACAAAAAATCGAAATACAATCCAGACCAATAACATCTGTTAATTTAAATAAATTTAATATCACATTAAATTGTAAGTTAAGCGATCAGGAACTTTCTTTGAAAAATATTAATATTTTATATAAAGAATTCTTTCCGGTAGTGCAAACCGAATTTAATAATTGTTTCAAGAAGACCACTAAAAGTATCAACCCTAAATTTATATTTAGTGACTGGGCCACTAAAGGACTCAGGAAAAGTAGGGAAAGACTTTTCGAGCTTTATGGCCTTAAGCCTTTTATTAACACAGAATCTTTTAATAAGTATGTTTCTACATACTCAAGAATTTTTAAAAACACTTGTAAAGCAGCTAAAACCAAATACATTAGTAACAAGGTTAAATCAGCTGAAAATAAAATAAAGACAGTTTGGAAAATTATCAATAACGAAACGAACAGGAGCAAAAGACATAGTTCTGATTACGTACTGGAGACGTCATGTGGTTCCATTTGTGATAGCAAACAAGTAGCTCAAGAATTTGTAAATTTCTTTACCAGTATTCCCCTAAAAACTACTGAAACTCTAAATTCCTCGCCTTCCCTCTCTTTTGATTTATTAATGGCAAACGTTTCAGCCTGCCTAATTGAATTCAACTTTAAGCATGTTAACCCCATAATAGTACTTAAAACTTTTAAACAAATTAAAATCAAATTAACCGAAGATCTTTAGGGAATGTCCAGTAAAGTCTGTACCTCGATCATTGAGACGATAGCACCTTATTTAGCCTTCATATTTAATTTATGTGTGGATCAAGGCATCTTCCCGGATTTAATGAAATACAGCAAGGTAATACCACTTTTCAAATCCGGGGACAGTAAAGACACCAATAATTATAGACCCGTATCCGTGTTGCCGGTTTTCAGCAAGATCTTTGAAAAGATAATGCTTAATCAAATGCTTAATCATTTTAACACGAATAAAATACTTAACGATCAACAGTATGGTTTCACCAAAGGACGTTGTACAACTGACGCTGGTGTGACCTTATTAAAACACATTTTCAATGCGTGGGAAGAGTCTCAAGACGCCATCGGAATCTTTTGTGACCTCTCCAAGGCATTTGATTGCGTTGAGCACGAAACCTTGCTGTTGAAGCTAGAGCATTACGGACTTGGAAAACTTGCGCTTAGTTTGGTAAAATCTTATTTAAACGATAGACAACAGCAAGTTCAAATAAAAGGTGTCAATTCACTCGGTTTAAAAGTAAAAATGGGTGTGCCACAAGGTTCTATATTGGGTCCTTTCCTCTTTTTAGTATACATAAATGATCTTCTCCATTTACTAAAAAATCAACCACAAATGGTGTTATTTGCTGATGACACTTCTTTAATTTTTAAGATAGATAGACGTGCAAAAAATTTTGATGACGTAAATAACGCCCTACTGCAGGTCCAAAATTGGTTCACTGCAAATAATTTAGTATTAAATGGAAAAAAAACGAAGTGCATTAGATTTTCTTTACCAAATGTAAAAAGTAGTGATTG
This sequence comes from Hyppa rectilinea, assembly GCA_951799385.1. NCBI lineage: Eukaryota > Metazoa > Arthropoda > Insecta > Lepidoptera > Noctuidae > Hyppa > Hyppa rectilinea. Next base: position 18,853,294 of record OX637309.1, on the reverse strand, counting down.
TGAGATAGTATTGAATCAAGAGAAACTAGAATTTGTCGATAAAACTGTTTTCCTGGGGATCACGCTCGACTCAAGGCTACAATGGGGTCCTCATTTAACATCTCTTGCAGGACGGCTAAGTTCTGCAGCATATGCTGTCAGAAAGATCCGTCAGTATACTGATGTAGATACCGCGAGGCTAGTCTATTTTAGTTATTTTCATAGTATTATGTCTTACGGTATTTTACTTTGGGGACGAGCTGCAGACATCGAGTCTATTTTTATTCTGCAGAAAAGAGCTATCAGAGCCATTTATAATCTTCGTAGGCGCGATTCTCTAAGGGAACGGTTTAAGGTTATTAACATCATGACTGTACCTTGTCAATATATCTATGAAAACATCATGTACGCACGGAAAAATCTGCATCTTTTTAGTAAAAGAGGTGAAAGACACAACTATTTCACTAGAAATAGGGACCAATTAGTTCAACCAGGTTTCAGGCTGGCTAAAGTAGATTCATCTTTCATGGGGTACTATTTAAAATGTTACAATAAAATACCTCCCCACATTCTGGAACTTAATGAAACAAAATTTAAAACTTGTATAAAACGCACACTATGCAGCCAAGCGTATTATAAATTGGGAGATTACATTGCTGATAAAAATGCTTGGGTCAATGCTAGTCCAGCTCCACAAGGGCGCATCAACTAATTTATTAGACTACTGAAAACTGTTGGAGCTGCGGAAGATCAACAACAACAAAAAAACATCTTTGCATTGTATAAATTCAATCTCTTAATATTGTATAACTGCTTAGCACATATGTGAGTACTATGTACCTACTATAAAGCGACCAGTCTCTGGGTGCGTCTTTCATTGACTTGAATATGCCCTGGCGGCTGAGAGTATGCCATGCTCACTTTAATGTCTCGCTGATGGTGGCGTGTGTGTTGGATCATTTAGCTCCCTTCAAAATGGTTGAGCTGAATGGTGCTAATATATGCGTCATGTTCGTGAACGGGCGCTGTCAGTAGAGACTGGTCATCTCTTAGCGGCTAAGGCTTGTTTTAATTTAATTATTGAATAGTTTTTACATATTTTATATCTGATGCTTTTAACGTTCTGCATCGTTCTCACATGTATAATATTAATATGAACTATGTAACCAATATTTTGTAACCATATTTTGTTTAAAAGAGTGTCCATGGAGTTTCTTGCCCGTTCTTCTCCATAGGTACCTACTCCTTTGGAATGGGCAACTAGCTTCATTTCTCGGACTGACCGACACCTTGACAATTCAAAAGTGGCTGTAATTGGTTTATTTGAAATAAATACTTTGAGTTTGAGTTTGAGTTTATAATTCTCCACATTGTTTTGACTTTATTTGTAGATTTTTTAATTTTGTTAATGTATTGTAATTTTTTCGCTGTGATAACAGATTTTTTTAATAATTTCTCATATTTTTTATAATATTTTGTTATTATTGGGTTATTACTTTTTAGCGTAAGTGTTTTTATTAGTCTTTTATTTTTGCAGGAGATTTTTATACCTTTGGTTAACCAATATTTCTTGTAATTTGTTTTTATTTTTATTTTACGTACAGGTATATATTTGTTCAATATGTCAGTTAACGTATCATGAAAAGCTTTATAGCTGTCGTTCATATTCTGGTTTGTTGATAAAACAGAGTTCCAATTAATTGTATTTAATGCTGATTTAAATTTTGATATATTTTCTTTATTATATAATCTCTTATTTGCGTACCAAGTTGTTGGTTTGTTGGGTGTATTTGGCACGGTGATATGTATTTCTGTTGCGCAATGATCCGAGAAGCCTAATTCCTCTACTTTAGTGAAAAATTTGTTAGTGTTCAGGTGTGTAAATATCAGGTCTAAGCAAGTAGATGTTGTTTGAGTAATTCGGGTAGGTTCTTTTATTTGTTGTGTAAGTTTGTATTCCAACATTAGATCTAGCAGCTGACTAGTCTTCCTGTTAGCCTCTAAAATATTAACATTGAGATCTCCTCCTATAATAACATTTAGTTTTGAAAACCTATCATTTATATAATTCAATATTCTTTTTAATTGACTATTAAAAATATCCTCTTCTCTCTTATTCCAATAAATCGTTTCTAATAAAATATGTTCATTTGGTAGTTCTATTGCACATACTTCTATTATATATTCTATGGACATGTCAGATATATCTTTTCTCTCTATACAATCGATATGATCTTTAAGCAGGATACAGGGTTTCTTTCTTTGCTTCTTTGGTCTAACAGCAATCCAAATTCATACCTAAAACTGTCCTCACGACATTTGCCTCATTCGTCCGAATCATCGTATGAAACGTTGCCTCTGGCCACTACTTCGTACGCGTATAAATAAAGTATACTCTATGACACACGGCAATTAAATACTTAAGACAAACATACAAACAAGCTATCAGTAAAAGACAAAGATAGGTTCTATGTGAGTTATGTAACCCAAACATGTAGGTACATAATATATGTTAGCTCTAATGTCTTCTAAAGAATTATAAGTCAGCCTATTAACTATCCCACGCGCTTCTCAAAGAGTTGTCAGCATTAAGGAAGAGTTACGTTAGTGCCGAAGCCTGCTAGGTCAGCGGGATTGTCCGAAAGGGTTACCGCTACCCCGGAACATAAAGGGCTGAGGAAGGAACATGGATGGGTTTTAGTCAGTAAGATTCTGACACTCCCTTCCGCTCCACCCAGAGCGGGAGGAGTCATTTGATGATTTCTCACCCTCAAAAAAGCCTATAAACTAAGTATACTAGATAATGGCAAAGATATTTAGAGGCTTATATCTAAAATTGTTGGTCAACATTACAAACCAGTAATCAACAGCAGTCAGGCACAACTTGAAGCCCTTACTTAGCAATAGCTTTACATAATCTTTACATAAAGATCGGTTTTTCATCTAACGCCAAAACTTTATGTATCAATGTCTACCATACGTATACCGTATATTGGTAAAGTGGCAACATCTGCGTCGCATTTAATATTCGTCTGGAGTCGACACATCGCATGTAGGTGGGTACAGTCACTAGCAAAAATATGTGAACCAATACAATAGCGCGTTTCTCTTATTGTTTGTTCTTCTTTCCGTTCCAATGCTGTGCTATCATAACAGTATGAAAAAATGCTTTAAGAGAAAATCGTTGATGCATTTCACAAAAGCTTGAGTTGTAAACGATGCCATCATAATAACGGCCCGAAATGACAGCTGTCATAACAATCCGCCATTTTTTCCCATATAATATGTCATTTATGAGTTGGGAATGATGCCATCATAGGCGAAATGACAGCTGTCATTTCGCCTATGATGGCATCATAGGTGGTGGATGGTCCTAAAAATCTGCTATTTTTGCCAATGTAATGTCTTTATCCATCTAGCCTTTTGCTAACTTGTTGGGATCAGCTTCACTACATAGTATAAAACAAAGTCGCTTTCTCTCCCTATGTATGCTTAAATCTTTAAAACTACGCAACGGATTTTGATGCGGTTTTTTTTAATAGATAGAGTGATTAAAGAGGAAGGTTTATGTGTATAATTTGTCGACATATTCTGCGGGCGAAGCCGCGGGTGGAAGCTAGTGTAGTATAAAAAGATGCAGCTGCACACCAGTATTTTCATTGAAGCGACTACATAATATATCTGACCTCCACAATCCAGTTTTTACCATTATCCCTCGTAAAACTCGTGCTGTTACAATTATAATTTATAGTATTCCCGCATACAATGGAAGGGTCTAGCAAGGCATTTTGTGGATTTAAAGATAACACTAAATATGATCCGAATGTTGACAAGCAAGTCGCATTAGTCCATTCATACGCAGCTTAACAAAAAAAACCTCTTACTACTTTCTCATTATCGATGCTCTTATTCTTTGCGAATACTTTCAAATTTCGAGCTCATTCCTGCTTTATAATTCAAGATACAGATAATAACCACACATAAAGGTGCATTCAGACAACATGCAATAAAATTCCCACATATGTTTATCTTTGACTGTACCTGTCCCGTCTTTATGTATGTGTATTACTGAGGCCACGTACCTCTAGAACTTGTGCCAAGTAACGTAGGTACTTACTAAGTTAATACTAAAAGTGAGAGGGAAAGTGGTCTGCTAGATGAGCTAAGTTTCAAGAGCTTAAAGTATGAAGCTCAATTTTTAAGAGATCTAGTCGTTGAAAGTCCTTGTAATATGGAACGGGATTAGGAAACTTAAAGTCCTTTTTGAAGGATCTTCTCGAATTAATGCGAGGTTTGATGATGTCCACTTAGTGCGGGCAACGTAAAGCCAATCAATCAAATCATATTAAGTTTGAAAACACTGGTAATTATAATTAATCCACTGATGTTTTTTTTATAATGGGCTCTATGTTCTGCCGTCACATGCACAACATAATATTTAGTTTACACTTATTATAACTGTATAATATGTAAAATTAGGATAAAGTAATAAGTGCAAAATAAAAATTTATGTCTAATCATTTGCAATACTTACAGTAAATATTATGTCTGATACAAAAATGTCAAAATGGTTACAGAATTTAATTTGTCAAATGGAATTCCAACACTGTGTAGTCACTTGTTCAACCGTTTTTAATTTGTATTACAAAGTTATTGTTATTAATTCTTATTTCGTTTATTTATTTACATCCTTATTCAAAAAAAATAATATTAAAAAATAATAACAATGTTTTTTAATAAAAAAAATAGTTGTCCACCGGTATCAGGAGCAGGATCCAAGGTACCGGTGGTTAGGGCTGCAGAGACAAGAACAGCGTCACAATGCGACCCGTATCGAGGAGTAGGTACTGCCTTCTGAATCTGGCTCATAATCTAACCGCCTAACGAGAGCCTCAAAAGATGTTGGTCGAGAATTTTGGCCATCAGGCCATTGGCTGTTACTGAGCTCACATTCCACATGTCAGTTTCTCTTTCTCAGCTTTTGTTTATTAATTTAATTCTTTCCCTTCCCTCGTGGTCCCACTGATAGGACAAAATAGTAAGACCACGAAAAAACATCCAACAATAAATTTTTTACCTTATTGTCAGCTGTGATTAATCCCGTATGAACGCTCAAAACGCTCTGTAATACTGCAATCGAAGGGAGAACAAGATTAATAATACATTGTGATGACAACTTTGCAATCTGTTCCGCCATTGATATGTTTCATCTCATCACGTGATCGAAAGAGCTATAAATAAAACCGGGGCGACCGGCTAGGCAATTAAAAACAACATGGTATGCAATAATTGGATTAAATAAATCGGCCTTCAACATTCGGGAGCAATAATACGAAATTAATTGCGTTAATTAGTGTTTGTTGTGACGAACAGCGGATTTACATCGTTTGGGTGAATTATTATTATTATAAAGGCGAAACTTTGTGAGAGTGTGTGTGTGTTTGTATGTTTGTTACTTCTTAACGCCAAAACTACTAAACGGATCTAGATGAAATTTATGCATAACCTGCATTTACACATAGAATACTTTATATCCCGTTAGTACGTTCCCATGGGATAATTTCCGACATCCATGCAGGCAAAGTCGCGGGTAAAAGCTAGTCCATAATAAAAGCGTAGCAAAGTCGAAACTGCCAAAACATTTTTAAGTTTGACCTAACTAATTATTAGTATACGATACTGAACAACCCCCTTCGGGCAGGACACGAATTTTATTACACCCTGTAGAAAACATCTTAATATTTCAAAATACTTTGGAAGTTCGATTATTAAATCGAGTTAAGATTTAGAACTTTAGAATTAATGTGGAATCCAATTTACCTACAATTAGTTTTGACTAAACAGAAATTGCAAAATCGACGTGAACTAGAATCGGTTCATTAATATTATCGTACATTATTATAACGTATCTATTAACAAATAAACAATGCTCATTTTCCTAGTAATGCTGTTATATAAAACCAATAAACCCGTGCTGCTACTGACATAGCGTAGATTGAAACACGCACTCCTATTGGCCTCCCACACATCCATAACCAATGTACAGTCGAACAAGCTATTTGGTATACAGGCAGATAACTTGTAACTACTTTTAAATAATATTGTGAGTGTGCTGAGCAGTCAACTCTGTGGCGACATCTATCCAGTCACATAGGAACTACAATGATTGCGAGCGACAATGATACGTCACACAAATCCTACAGCACGCAAGCAGAGATTTTTTTTTTATATTGGCATCTCGCAGTTCAACCATAGGGTTGTCTACTGCTTAACCGGGCTTGCTTGTGGATGCCACAAAAGAATTGCAGCCTCCAGCCAGGCCTTAAAATAATCTTACAAACAGCGTGACTACACGCTAAGGGCACCCCCTGTGGGGTACGGACCTCGGCTTAGGTCGTCGCTGGGGGAGGACAGCGAGGGGCAGCTGGATCGGGGGTATTTAAAGCAACTGGATATATATACTCAGCCCCGACTAAGAGCTGTCGAGCAGTAGCCTGCCAGACGCAACACCTGTCTGGTTGGAGGATCCTCCCTTTTTGAATGCAGGAACTTTCCACCCAGTTTCCTCCATTCCCACCAAAACTCTTTAAAATCACTCTCTTTAGAATGCCATAATGTTAAAAAGTTATGACACACTTAATAAAAATGAACATTGGCGGTGTATATCAAATCAAATATCTTTTATTCAAACTAGGCTGAAAATCAGCACTTTTTGAACAGGGCAGTAAAAAAATTTTTGCTCATAAACCAAATAGCTAGTTGGACTGTACATATACACACCAATTACATTATGCATACACTCACACACCCACATACGCTCACCCGAACTCACATTGACCAAAACGTGCTCGATTTTGTTCTATAGGATGCATGTAGAGCTACACGCATGTAATTGTCAAAGGGGTAGTCAGAGATATACTAGACCTCCACCCCCCCAATGTCGTAACATCAATGAATGAATGAGGGTGAGGTTATTTACCATAAAACGAGCGGCAAGCTGCGTAATATAATTTAGATATAGATTTGTATGTTATATGTGTGTGTGTGTTGTGTGTGATCTAATATTTTTGTTTAAGACCCCACAAATGTATTTTCTTTTGTTCTTTTTCTCACACACTATTGTCTCCATAGAGATGTAGATGCAGATCTAGTAATTTCTTCCAGCAGATCTGCGAAAGGAGAAGTGAAAACTCTTTTCACTTTTTCTTTTTAATTTCTCAAGAAATAAGCAGTACCTACCTTTGTACTATGATTCTATTGTAGTATCTTAATGTATTTTACAGTATGTACATATAAAATTAATGAATAAAAATAGCATGTATGGTACCAGGTTTCATAGTCTCAATGCCGACCAAAAAGACTTAAGAAACCAAGGGACAATAAAAGCAAATATGCTTTTACTTTCTTTTCTGTTTGAATTTACAGTAACAACTACCCCTATAGCTACCTTTTTTTAGGGATGGGAAATCATGAAATGACCCCTCCCGCTGTGGGTGGAGCAGAAAGGAGTGTCAGACTTTTACTGACTAAAACTCACCCATATTCCTTCCTTAGCTCTTTATGTTCCGGGGTAGCGGTAACCCTTTCGCACAATCCCGCTAAAAGGGGTAACAGCCTGGGGTCTGGCGAAATGTGAGTGGTACTGCACTTCTGTCCATCCCTTTGGGGAAACAAGGCGTAGTGTTATTTTAAAATAAAATGAATGTGGGAATTTGGAAGATGGGTGGAACCGCTGAAACCCTACAGCTACATCAGGTTTGGTACCTAGAAGAGTACCGGTGGCTGCCACATAACGGCCTCAATGACAGCTGCCACAAAAACGGTCTCAAACCCGGATTTACATTATAAAACTAGTTGCGAAATCTTAATTATTCATTGATAGTTCCACGTGCCAACAGATAACTATTTACACCTCAAACTATCAATGAATAACTGAGTTTCCGCAACTAGTTTCCTAATGTCAATCCGGATTAGGGTTTCTTTAAGGTTTGATTACGGTTTCCGACACTCACTTTGAGGCGTCATTCGCCGATAAATTGCGGAAGACATGTGAGGGACACCGCTCTTCGCGGAAACCGTTACCTCAAACGAATTGGAAATTTAAGACTTCAATAGTTTTTTTATGTAAAAAAGGATGGGCACACCAATCGATTTACATAAAATAAACATAACATAAAACCATGGCTGTATTCCTTCAAGGAATAGAAAGAAGAAAGAAAAGTTTATTTGCGGCAAAACAAGCAATAAAAAACAAGTTGTGGGGAATGCGTCGCATCCGAAACGGCCATATGCATATAGGCAAAAGAATAGGCACAGACAACCGCCACGGTCTGCCTTAGATTAAACAACAGCCAAACCAAGTGAAGTTTCAGAATTTAGACATAGAAATCTCAATGTGTAACTCCCTAACTCTAAAATGTTAATAGTAGATGCATTCAAAACCCCTGACGTTAAGACAGATGGTGAAATAGTTCTTGGACATGAACAACCCTTGAGAAGTAACGAAGTTAGTCAATTACGGAACCCCGTAGCCGTCACGTTTGATGGCATTGCTAAGATTAATGGCACTGATGGAGCATCGGATGTTCGAGATGTGTTATTACTTCCTAGGGCTGAGATATGGGATGTTAATGGATTGCACGATGATGGTAATATTATTATGGTTAATTAATATACAGCGTGTTAGGTTAAACGAGGGACATACTTTCAGGTTGTATAGTAGGTACTCATGAAAACCAACAACGTTTTCCATGGGACCAACTCTGAAACTATAATGAAAATAAAATCAGCTGTTCCACACATTTTGACGTATTATGCGAACATAATTGAACACTGTATAGTTAGACTACCTCGTTGGTCTACCGATCGCAAACCGTATTGCTGATTAAGAGGTCCGGAATTTCTCAGTAGCAGCCCAGAATTCGAATTTGCGCCTTGTTGATGGCACTAGGCTCACTCTTTATCACTTGGCACTTCAAAATTACATTCAAAATGTGGGTACAATACTACACCTCTGCCTGTATACAGGGATACAATATGCATATATGCAGGGATTACAAGCGTGATTTTAAGGTATATTGGTATTTATTTATGGTCACATTGTGAAACTGCTATCCTCAAAGTTCCTGAGAGATTAAGTTAAGAGTAAGTTTTTGTTTTTTATCCTAAAACGTTCCAACTAAAATCAGTTTAATCCAGTGACTTCAACTAAACATTGAAGTGGTTTTACATACCTAACTCTAATGTCTAAATTAAAAATAATTTTAGTACTTATCCATTATTTAAACTAAATTCTAGGCTTTTCAATGCCGTTTTTTTCATCACTAAATCTAATAAAAACATGTTTAATAAAACAAGAATTTTATTTACTTGAAAAAGGTACACACGATGAAAAATTTAATAACGGAAATACACTTCGACACAGGAAGTTGGAAGAAAGAAATACAATTTCCGACAAACAATCTTGACCGAAGAATGATGGATCTGTGCAATATTCGCAGGAACTGGGTCATGCAAATTTTGTAGCATAGCAGTTTGCTGGCAACATCAACAAAACCCAAGATTTGCTCAAAGAAAATATTCCAACACAGAAAAACATTTGGGAGTCTAAATTATGCAAGATTGCATGTCTGGCATCTGCCATGTATCCATCTCACTACTTGAGCTTCGTTCAACAAGTTAAAGTACAAGGTTTATGTATTTTTTATTTGAAGACGAAGAACATTTTAAAAATAAAACTGTTTGGTTTGAGAAACTCATTTCTCTCAGTTTCTCGCAGAACAGCCCCATTTTGTAGACTTCTAAAAAATATATCTTAAGAAAAGTCGTGTAGTGGAACATTTGTACAAATGGAACGTTGTCTCAAGCAATGAAATAAAATCTCTCTGGGGAGATATCTACTATCCGGTCTGAAACCGAAAGAAAATTAATCAGAAGATATAAAAACCTTAGAAATACAATTTGTCTCTAAATTGCCTTTTAAGGTACCATTACAATCCAACAAGAAGCTAGGCAGATACTTTATAGTCGAAGATTATCATTAATGCGATCTGTGTGATCAAGTCTATAGGTTGGAGTCGGTGCTGGTACGGTTCGTACAATCTATTGAAATTTACTGCCTGATGAATATGCAATCTTCTATATTCATTTGCAAATACAATCTAAAGGTGAAATGGGACAGTGAGAAACCGACTTTTCTATCTATGAAACTCAAATATCAAAAAGAAAAGGAAGCTTAGGGATATTTTTTTGAGAGATTTCCTCGTGCGAACGTTTGTAAGCCAACTATTGCGTGGAAATGCCAGTCAAAATCATAGCAGACAGATACAGAACCACAAATAATCCAACTCCACATTCCCATCAATCCGACATTATTGACTTATCCAGAACACGTGATCTCCCTGCTGTCCTTCATACGTAATCCCAGTCTGCATATATTTTTGTGCCCACCACACCGACAGCGCTAAGCCGCTTCAACTGTAATAACAAGAAGATAAATCATGATGGGAATACGTCGCTGTAAGCGCTGCTTTGCCAATCTAATCCAGCCCGATCATCGATCAAACAATGAAGGATTATCGAAACTTTATTGCGATTCGCCTCGAGTTGGTAGTGACAGCGGGTAGGGAAATAAAGTGAAATACATTCTGATGGGAATTAATGGATTTATATTGTAGCCTGCGTAGCCCTTGATTTTGGGTTTCTGGAGTTTATAGCCTATAGCCAAAAGATTATGGAGAATGTTTACTGTTTTTTTTTATATTGGTTCTTTGAATTATGTTTTCTAAAGCCATAGCATTATCCAATAGCCGTTCTTGCTCTTGTAAAGGGTCATCCATTATTTAGTTTAGATTCTCTTGTGTTGAAATAAAGCTTTCATTTAACAGCTTTGCTTTAGCATTTTCATGTACAATAATAATATCACCACAGGAATGCATCTTTATCAATTTAAGAGGCATTAAAGTAATGAAGTTATGATTCGTTTCGTTCTATTAGAAACGGTACATGCTAGCTAGTCCAACAGGTGAATCGCTCATTCGCTGAAGCTTACAGGTTAGGCCACGTACACACAGTTGGAAATAAGGTTATTTCCATCACAGTTCAATTAACCAACATGGTTCTGTATAAACCAGTCCATGTACAAACTCTTTGATGTCGGTATCTACTTCGAGATTTTGAAAGTTTTGATTCATGAACTTTTTAGTGTTAATTCATTTGTTTGTAAAGGTGCTTCTTTAAGATTTATGATACGATCCATCGTGATTATGAATGAAAAACTTTATGAGTAACTGAAGTAACATATTTGTATAGAGGGTATACATTTTTGAAGCGTGTGTTGTGAAAAGTGGTTTTGGTAGCCTTTTTATTGAAAGATTCTATTTCATATTATATTTCCTTCTTTAAGCGTCACTGCTGTACTAAATCTACTGGATCGGTTTGTTTGAACCAAAATTTATCGTAAGTAGCCCAAATATAAATAGTGTAATTGGCAAAAACATTTTTACATGGTCTAAAAACCAACGTCATAGAGAAATGTCATGGTATAAATTCACATATTTTGACCGTCGTCTATGATTAGTATGATATGTTTCGCCACAATGCCTTGGGGTTAAAACCCATTCGTACGTAACAGCTAAGCGCCCTTTACGACATGAGAATCATATGAGATATTACAATCAAAGACAAGATTTGTTTCATTCGCATAGTCTGTGTTGTCAACAGGTTGATTTTTTTAAGTTACCAAGTTCTACAATATTTTCTCAAACTGAATCCCCGTGGGCTATGCTTTTTATTCTTTTCTTGCTATAAACTTGTATCTAATTATGATGTTTAAGAATTTTTCGTTGGTTTGTGAGCGCTGTTAGAATGTTAATATAAGAAAATTGAATAAAAGTTGGTAGTATGATTTTGTTTTTTTTTTTCGGGGATAGAAATCTTCTGTCTGATATAGAAATGATTAGGTGTATTTCTTGTTCGTGTTCTTTCTTTGCGTCATGTTTACCGCAAAGAAACGTCTTTCCTTAAATTCTTTCACAAACTATTGCAAATGAAAATTATTCCATTTTCCTCGCTTCCTTCTTATTTTTGTGTGGTTAGGTTAGGTTAGGTTAGGTACGCGGGGGGTGCAGGTTGAAGAGCCTCCTCGTGGCGCACCCTGGGCAACGGCGGCCCCCACTGCCCACCGGCTTTTGGTGGACAGTTGGGGTCGACGGCTAATCTTCAACAAACGGGGAAGGGTCACGGTTCCAATCACCGATCATCTCTTGTTGGTCGGTGAAGGGAACCTGGCTAGGGGCGGGACGGCCAGTCGGTCGATGTCCATCTTGCGTCCACTGCCCTCTCTGCTTACAGAGGGTTGGACTAGTGAGCGCAAGGTGGAAGGTCGGAGAGGAAGACAACCTCTGTAAAATAATTACCCTAATCCCAAGGTCGAGCGTGCCGAGGGGATGAATGGCCGGAGGGTTTCCGGTCATTAGCGCAGGGGGGGAAAGGGGATAGGGACCACACCCTTTAAAGGAAAAAATATAATGAAAAAGTCTCTAGTGGAAACAAGTCTCCAGGCGGGTACCCTTCGGGGAGAATCCCGCCCCTCTATTGAGGGCAGCCCCAGCGTATCTGGAGGGGGCAACTCTAGACTTTCCGCCGACGCCACCGGCGAGCGAGAAAAGGTCCTTCAGGAGAACCTGAAGGACCTGCGCGTGGTAATGACGCCGCTTGCCGTCTCAGACGGCAACAAGAGCCGAGGAGGCTCCAGTGGAGGCAGCTCGAGATCTGGGTCGAGATCCAGATCCAGATCTCGAAAGCGAAGTCTCTCCTCCAGTGAGGAGAACTTGGCGGCTGCCAAGGTGCCAACAACGGCACGAGGTAGGGGTCGCGCGGTGGTGGGTGGAGGCCCCACCCGTGACAGTCGGGGTCGCTTCTTGCGGCCCGACACTCCGTCTCCAATGGAGCGGATGGAGGGCGCGGAGAGCGACCCAGGGGCCCCGTTGACGGATCTCAGCGGGGGCTCCACTTCGTCTCTGCTCGGTGTTAACCGAGCGGAGGCGAGTGCGGCAAGGCGGGCGCAGCAAAGGGCTGTCGTGGCTGACGAGGTCAGCGAGTTGGCCCGACAGGCCCGAGAGCGACGCTCTGCCCGGATGGCCGAGGAGAGCACAACGGCGGTGGCGCTCAGTCGCCAAGTTTTGGACGGCGTGGACATCGTCCAGAGGGTTGCCACCAAATCTGGCAACCTGAAGGGCACATTCACGCGCGCCCTTAAGGAGGCGGCTGAGGGCATTAAGGAGGCGGTTGAGGTCCTCCTTAATCAAACCAGCTCGGAGGAGACGGCGAAGTTGTGGGAGGAGAATGGCCGTCTCCGATCCGAGCTAGAGGACCTCAAGCGGCAGTTCGCCGCCGCCCAGAGAGCAGTCCCCACTGCCGCTGGCGCCTCTCGCGTCACGGCTCCTCGGCCGGCCCCATTGCCGGCCCAGCCGTCGACCTCTGCACTCGCAGATGCGGAGGTCGAGAAGATCGCCCGCATCTGCATGATGCAGTGCGGGCAGATGGTCGGAGCGCGACTGGAGGCGCTGGAGCCCAGACTCCTTCCGGCCGAAACCCTCCGCCCTCCGCTCGCTGCGGACAGGCGGAGGAAAGAAGGAGCTTCCATTCCGCCACCAGCCACGGCGAGGAGGGCGGGTAAAGCTGCGGGCGCGCCCACGCCCGCCACCCAGACGGCGGCACCTCCAGCGGCGACCGCGCCCGGGCCTTTAACAGAGGCCTGGACGACGGTCGTCAAGAGGGGCCGAAAGAAGAAGGCGGCACCGCCGGCACCGGCAGCCGCTAAGGCACCGGCACCAACCAAGGCGCCCAAGAAGCCTAAAGGACCGCCTAAGGTCAGAGCCCCACGCTCCGCGGCAGTGGTAATTACGCTGCTGCCCGGAGCCGTCGAACGGGGCGTCACATACAAGGCGGTCCTCACTGAGGCAAAGGCCAAGGTCGCATTTCCCGACCTTGGCACACCGACCGGCTTCAGGCTGAAGCCGGCGATGACGGGGGCGCGACTGCTGGAGGTGTCCGGTGCCTCTAGCGGCGAGAAGGCGGACGCATTGGCCGCCAAATTGAGGGAGGTCCTCAACCCCGAGGACGTTCGGGTGTCCAGGCCCATCAAGACAGCGGAGTTGCGTGTCGACGGCCTGGACGACTCGACTACTGAAGCCGAGGTCGTGGCGGCCATCGCCCGTGCCGGTGGGTGTCCGCCGGACCAGGTGCGTACGGGCGACATCCGCGCCGACGCTTCCGGGCTCGGCGCGATTTGGGTGCGGTGCCCGGTGGCGGCGGCGAATAAAGTCGCCGAGAGTGGGCGATTGTTGGTGGGGTGGGTTGCGGCCAGAGTTAGGCTGATGCAACCCAGGGCTTTGCGGTGTTTCCGCTGCCTGGACGTAGGGCATGTCCGGGCGCGGTGCACCTGCGAGACGGACCGCAGCGACCTATGCTTCCGCTGCGGCCAGCCCGGCCACAAGGCGGCGCAGTGCTCCGCGGCGCCAAACTGCAGCCTCTGTACAGCTGCAGGGAGGCCCGCCGGGCACCGAGCGGGTGGAAAATCTTGTGGCGGCCCCGCCAACAAGAAGAGGAGAAGAGGTGCCAAGGCTGCGGGGGACTCTTTACCCCCCCCACAGTCTGGCAGCCTCTCGGCCGACTCCCGGCCTAGGAACGGTGTCGTGGAGGGGATGGACTGCGCATAAATGGCGCTGTTCCATTTCCTCCAGGGCAATATCAACCACTCTGCCAGAGCTCAGGATCTTTTGCTCCAGAGCATGGCAGAGTGGTCGATCCACGTGGCGGTGGTCGCCGAGCCGTATTTCGTCCCCCCCCGCGACAACTGGGTGGGTGACCTCGACGGCTTGGTGGCCATCATCGGCGGGGCTCTCGTCAGCCCGTCCCGGGGACACGGCTGGATAGCCGCCCTCGCGGACGGCGTTGGCGTGGTTGGGGCTTACTTTTCGCCCAACAAGAGCCTCGTCGACTTCGAGAACTTTCTTGTCGAGTTGGGTGCCGTCGTAGGCCGACTCCACCCTCGTCCTGTGCTGTTGCTGGGGGATCTCAACGCCAAGTCATCGGCGTGGGGATCCCCTGTGACCGATGCTAGGGGCGAGGCGCTGGAGGAGTGGCTACTCACGACTGGCTTGGTCGTCCTGAACCGGGGGTCGGTTCACACGTGCGTGCGGCAGCGGGGTGGCTCTATAGTGGACGTCTCGTTCGCTAGCCCTGCTGTCGCATGCCGTGTGCGCGACTGGCGTGTCGTCGTGGAGGTGGAGACGTTGTCGGATCACAGATACATCCGCTTCGACGTCTCCGCCCACACCGCCAGCGGCCGCAGTCCAGCGGCCCCGCGAATGGACGGCCCGCGCTGGGCGCGTAAGCGCATCGACAAGGAACTTCTCGAGGAGGCCGCTATTGTCCAGGCCTGGATCCGGGAGTCGACGACGAACGGACCCGTCGACGTCGAACAAGAGGCGCTGTGGTTCCGCGGGGCGATGACGCACATTAGCGACGCGTCCATGCCCCGGGTCCACACGCTGTCAGCAAGGCGCCAGGTGTACTGGTGGTCCGCCGAGATCGCACGGCTGCGTATAGCGTGCGTCGCGGCGAGGCGCCCGTACACCCATTACCGAAGACGACGTCGTCGGGTCCCTGACGAAGAAGCCGCGCTGTATGAGGTGTACCGCGCGGCTAAGCAGGCTCTGTGGCTGGCCATCGGCGATGCGAGATCGCGAGCCAGGGGGGAGATGCTGGAGACTCTCGACGGAGATCCGTGGGGGCGCCCCTATCGTGCGGTTCGAGGGAAACTGAGAGCCGCCGCGCCCCCACTCACCGAGAGCCTCCAGCCCGAGCTGTTGGAGGAGGTCGTTGCAGCCCTCTTCCCGGCGAGAGCGGAGCACACTCCGCCGCCGATGGCTATGCCCACAGCCGCAGAGCCTCCGGAGGAGGAACACGCCATCGACGTCCCAGAGGTGACACAGGCAGAGATGAGGGCAGCCGTGATGCGGCTCCGGGCCAAGAATGTGGCCCCGGGGCCAGACGGCATCCACGGCATCGCGCTGGCCCTCGCTCTGAAGGAGCTAGAGCCCCAGCTGAGAGGACTCTTCACCGCGTGTCTTGAGCAGGGCCGGTTTCCAACATTGTGGAAGACCGGCCGTCTAGTCCTGCTCAAGAGGGCGGGGCGCCCTGCGGACTCACCGTCCGCGTACCGGCCCATAGTGCTGCTCGACGAGGTGGGCAAGATGTTTGAGCGTATCATCGCAGCCCGCCTCGTCGGTCACTTGTGTACGGAAGGGCCGGACTTGAACGAGTGCCAGTTTGGCTTCAGGCACGGGCGCTCCACCATTCACGCGATCTCGCGGGTGAGAGTCCTGGCGGAGGAAACGGTGTCTCGGGGTGGGGTGGTGATGGCGGTGTCGTTAGACATTTCCAACGCCTTCAACACCCTGCCCTGGAGTTGTATCAGAGAGGCACTGCGCTTTCATCAAGTGCCTCTCTACCTCCGTCGCATCGTTGGGGCTTATTTGTCGGAGAGGTGTGTCACCTACGTGGGACGTGATGGCGGTCACCAGCACCCCATGTCGTGCGGTGTTCCGCAGGGATCGGTCGTTGGACCGCTCCTGTGGAACATCGGCTACGACTGGGTGCTGAGGGGTGAGCTCCAGCCGGGCGTGCAGCTGACGTGTTACGCTGACGACACGTTAGTCACGGCCCGGGGGAGCTCGCACAGGGAAGCAGCGTTGCTGGCGACGGCGGCGGTCTCACAGGTGGTGGGCCGCATTCGGCGCCTTGGCCTGGAGGTGGCCCTCAACAAGTCGGAGGCCATGGTGTTCCATGGTCCCCGACGGGCGCCGCCGCCGGGATCACACATTGTGGTCGGGGGGGTCCGCATCGCTGTCGAGCCTACCATGAAGTACCTAGGATTGGTGCTCGACAGCCGGTGGGACTTTGGCCCCCACTTCCGGCGGCTTGCGCCCAAGTTGTTGGGCGCGGCCGGGGCACTTTCAACGCTGCTTCCCAATCTGGGGGGCCCGAGCGCCACTTGCAGGCGGCTCTACGTGGGGATCGTGCGATCGATGGCCCTCTACGGGGCACCGATCTGGGCGGCTGACCTGACGGCCGGGAGCATCTCTGTCTTGCGTAAGCCACAGAGAGCTATGGCCGTCAGAGTCATAAGGGGATATCGCACGATCTCCTACGAGGCGGCATGCGCACTGGCCGGATCCCCGCCCTGGGACCTGGAGGCGAAGGTCCTCGCGTCACTGTTCCGGTGGCGCGAGGAAATGCGGGCGCGGGGCGAACGACCGATGCAGCAACAACTGGAGCTGCGTCGGTCACAGCTCCACGAGGTCCTGGTGGCGGACTGGCGGGACAGGCTTTCACGCCCTACCGCCGGCCTCAACACCATCGAGGCGATCCGACCGGTGCTCAGCGAGTGGCTCGGAAGAAGGCACGGCTCCCTGACCTTTCGGGCGACACAGGTTCTCTCGGGGCATGGTTGCTTCGGGAAGTTCCTGTGTCGCATAACCAGGGAGCCAGACGCTCGGTGTCACCACTGCGTCGACTGTCGGGAGGACACGGCACGGCATACGCTGGCAGAATGTGCCGCATGGCTGGAGCCGCGCCGTGCCCTCATCTCAGAAGTAGGCAGCGACCTGTCGCTGCCGGCCGTCGTTAACGCCATGGTCGGCAGTGAACAGGCCTGGGACGCGGTGGTATCCTTCTGCGAGCAAGTCATTTCGCAGAAGGAGGCTGCGGAGCGGGAGCGGGAGATCACCTCCCTCAACCCGGCCCGCAGCAGGCGCACCGGGCGTCGGAGGAGGGCAGACAATGCCCTCTTCCAGCCCCCCTAAATGGGTCCAGGGGCGACGGACGCGGGGTTTAGTCCGTCGCCCCCCACAACAACATCTGGACCCGAGGCGGCGGCGCGTAGTGTTCCACGCGCGCCCCTTCAAGACGGTACGAGGGGAGTGTCGTACACCTCACTCCCGCTCGGCCGAGACGAGGCCCGCTGCGGCGGGCCGGCACCACGGGGGTTGCGGAAGAATTCTTTTTGATTCCCGCGACCCCCGGCGAAGGTGTGAGAGGGAACACCCGGGGTGGTTTTTAGTCAGTAAGAGTCTGACAGACCCCTCCGCCCTCCCCGGGGCGGGGGACATCCATGAGGATTTTCCCCCCGGATCAAAAAAAAAAAAAAAAGGTTAGGTACGCGGTGGTATCCTTCTGCGAGCAAGTCATTTCGCAGAAGGAGGCTGCGGAGCGGGAGCGGGAGATCACCTCCCTCAACCCGGCCCGCAGCAGGCGCACCGGGCGTCGGAGGAGGGCAGACAATGCCCTCTTCCAGCCCCCCTAAATGGGTCCAGGGGCGACGGACGCGGGGTTTAGTCCGTCGCCCCCCACAACAACATCTGGACCCGAGGCGGCGGCGCGTAGTGTTCCACGCGCGCCCCTCCAAGACGGTACGAGGGGAGTGTCGTACACCTCACTCCCGTTCGGCCGAGACGAGGCCCGCTGCGGCGGGCCGGCACCACGGGGGTTGCGGAAGAATTCTTTTTGATTCCCGCGACCCCCGGCGAAGGTGTGAGAGGGAACACCCGGGGTGGTTTTTAGTCAGTAAGAGTCTGACAGACCCCTCCGCCCTCCCCGGGGCGGGGGACATCCATGAGGATTTTCCCCCCGGATCAAAAAAAGAAAAAAAAAAAAAGGTTAGGTTAGGTAGTTTAACTAACGCCCTACCGCCGGCCTCAACACCATCGAGGCGATCCGACCGGTGCTCAGCGAGTGGCTCGGAAGAAGGCACGGCTCCCTGACATTTCGGGCGACACAGGTTCTCTCGGGGCATGGTTGCTTCGGGAAGTTCCTGTGTCGCATAACCAGGGAGCCAGACGCTCGGTGTCACCACTGCGTCGACTGTCGGGAGGACACGGCACGGCATACGCTGGCAGAATGTGCCGCATGGCTGGAGCCGCGCCGTTCCCTCATCTCAGAAGTAGGCAGCGACCTGTCGCTGCCGGCCGTCGTTAACGCCATGGTCGGCAGTGAACAGGCCTGGGACGCGGTGGTATCCTTCTGCGAGCAAGTCATTTCGCAGAAGGAGGCTGCGGAGCGGGAGCGGGAGATCACCTCCCTCAACCCGGCCCGCAGCAGGCGCACCGGGCGTCGGAGGAGGGCAGACAATGCCCTCTTCCAGCCCCCCTAAATGGGTCCAGGGGCGACGGACGCGGGGTTTAGTCCGTCGCCCCCCACAACAACATCTGGACCCGAGGCGGCGGCGCGTAGTGTTCCACGCGCGCCCCTCCAAGACGGTACGAGGGGAGTGTCGTACACCTCACTCCCGCTCGGCCGAGACGAGGCCCGCTGCGGCGGGCTGGCACCACGGGGGTTGCGGAAGAATTCTTTTTGATTCCCGCGACCCCCGGCGAAGGTGTGAGAGGGAACACCCGGGGTGGTTTTTAGTCAGTAAGAGTCTGACAGACCCCTCCGCCCTCCCCGGGGCGGGGGACATCCATGAGGACTTTCCCCCCGGATCAAAAAAAAAAAAAAAAGGTAGTATAACTAATCTGATGTCAGAGTTGTCCATAGGTCTCTGACTTAGCTTCACATGCTGTTGAGAAATATCTCTCAGACATGCTGGTTTCCTCACAATGTTTTCTTACACCGATTTTGAAGCAAGTGATAATTATTTAATACGCCCTTGAATCCGTAAAATCCGAGGTACGTGTCTTGGGTTCGAACTCAAGACCTATGTCTTGACAGTCGCCAGCTACCTCTCGCTTCCTAAAATTAATGAAGTAAATCAAAACAAGACCTGTAACCATAGCGTTAAGGAAACTATTTCTAAGTGTTCCTTCCACTAAAACTTGCGTAACGGTTACAAGGATTTGCGTTCCCTTAACTAATCTCCAAGGTCTTAGGTACGTTAACTAACGTGTAACTTGTATTAATTAACCACGTCAACTGCCCCCTAATTGCTTTCATTCTTATTACGTAATTCATTATTCTCAATATGTGACATGACAGTTTTCCCGATAATATTTTTAGCGAAAAATATTTCCCTTGTGATTTCATGTGTCAATTTTGTTTTGTTCAAATAATTTTGTTAACATTGACATCCCTTGAGTATAACCTAACATTTGACATGTTTGTTTACTTTATTTACCTTCTAGTTGTTACTTTAATGAACGATTTGGCTTAATTGATATACTTACGTAAAGTGCTGAGGTGGTTTCTGCAGCTGCGGAAAACTGCAAACGGTGCAAATACTCGATCTAAATCTCTCTCAATCGTATTGCGATTTATTAATTATTTGGGTCGTTTGGGGTTGAAAAACTAAAGCCATGGGGTCCGAGTACTCACTTACTGGTTCAAGACATCGCCAAGCTGTTGGTCCACTCTTTGCGTGGCCAGAAGGTCGGCTTTTTTCTGCCCAAATGACCAGCATTGCCGTACAACGTGGTAATGCTGCCAGCCCTTTTCATGTTAACAGCTTTTCTAGATGCATCAGTATTCCTTATTTTGTGTAGTTCTATATATAATAATAAGACTGTTAGCTTAAAATTACTTAAATATTATCTTGGAAATTAAAAACTTCCAAATTATATATCATGTCGTCACGTTTTTTAAATGATCTCTGTCCAGAATTTTAATATGCTCGTAGTTTATTTTTATTTACTGGAATTCTTGTCTGGATTGTAATGCGTCTATTAATTTGTCACTTAATTGCCGTCTGTCCTCAGATTTCTATAGGACAATAGTAGATTGTAAATTGCTTCAATATTTTAATAAAATGTCTCTTAATTTTTGTCTTTTCACGTCAGTTGCGAATATTAATTTAAATTGACGGGATCAAACTTGCTGACAATGTGAAGCAGCACGACTGTTGGGTCCATGGGCTAAAACTCATAAGTTCCTTACGTACAGATATAGGATTTAAAACCCTTACTTGTTTGTTCTCATCCAAAGAAGCACAATTTTTTTTGAGGGTGGGAAATCATCATATGACTCCTCCCGCTCTGGGTGGAGCGGAAGGGAGTATTAGACTCTTACTGACTTAAACCCATCCATGTGCCTTCCTTAGCCCTTTATGTTCCGGGGCAGCGGTAACCCTTTCGGACGAACTCGCTGACCCGGATTCAAAAAAGCACATGACATTATCAAGTTATTTACTTGATTCATTAAAAAATCAGTACATATGGTTAAGCTACGGTTTCCTGAAGGAGCGATGATCTCCACGCGACGGCTGTCATGAAAACGATGACAGCTGGTTTAGACGTTACGGTGTCAAAAACAAAATAACACATCGACTAACATTCATTAATAACGTTTCAGTGACATTAACGTTAGTGGCAGACGCTATGTACCAGCCACCGCTCTTCTACAAAACCGTAGCTTTACCAACAGTTGCAAGCTACAGTTATTTTTTGCTTTTCTCACTGCAACTAGCAAAACAGCACCCTATATAAATTTTTGCGAAAACCACGCAAACTTTAAATCCAGTTTTTTGGCAATTGCAATTTTCGCTTCGGGGAACTACAAACCGTCTATTTCCAGCTTCTCGTCGTACAACTACCGCAAAATTTCAGGAGTTTCAGATTTTCATTCCTATTTCAGTTTTTGTATGGAGCAGAACTAGGTTAGCACAGTTAGTGAGTGTTCGAGCTGTAAAAGTTAACACCAGTTATTTCGTAACATATGTCATTTGTTCACAGAGTTTGATTAAAAATATCACCAACATAACATCGCGTCATTATACGGTAGACCCCTCTTTGAGGAGTGGCAAGAGAGGCGTCACGGCACTCTCAGCTACCGCCTGACACAGGTGCTCACCGGACATGGATGTTTTGAGAGGTTCCTGCACATAATCAGGCGGGAGGAAACGCCCAAGTGTCACCACTGCGAGGATCGCCTTAGGCGGAGCACCGCCATGCCATCACCGCCGGCGATTGGCGGCGGCGGCGCCCGGCCCTGTTGCAAGCCATGGTCTGGAGCGAGTGTGAGGGAGTGGGAGGCAGTCACCTACTTCTGCGAAGCAGTCATGCTCGCGAAGGAGGTGGTGGGATGGAAGAGGGAAAAGTCCTCCCGGCCACCGTAGGCGCGGGCCTGCGGACGGTGAGTAATGGATAGCTCACCGTCTGATCAGGACCAGGCCCGTGCCAGACGGCACGTACGTGTTCCACGCGCTCCTCAGAGAGATGTCAGCATTTGAAGGGGCCCGTTAGAGCCGCAGCCTGCCGGGTCAGCAGGGTTGTTCGGAAGGGTTACCGCCGCCCCGGAACACAAAGGCCTAAGAAAAAGGCCGGTCTAAATATTTGCAATCTACATTCAGATAACACTGGTGTGTAATGTACGGTGTACCTACATTAGTAATAGCTTCCCAACTTCGCCGTGCTTCTAAGCGTCTTCGATTACCTCTCGCTCCTCATGCATGATGTGTATAAGTACACAACTCTTGATTGGAGCCGACTTCCTCTCATATATAAGGAAATCCATCAACAACAAACTTCCTCTCTGTTATGTTTGGCTGCAACCCGAGATCTATAGGCAAACAACGGGAAATAGCTGTGAATAAATAACTGTATTTGAAGAAGCAGTGTTATTGGTTGACGGAACTGGTTTTATTACATACGCATAATATGTATAATATACAACATCTATCTGTCTAGCCTTTTCCCAACTATGTTGGGGTCGACTTCCAGTCTAACTGGATGCAGCTGAATACCAGTATTACATGGAGCGACTGCTTATTTGACCTCCACAACCCAGTAAGTAACTAGGTAATACGATACCCCTTGGTAAGATTGGCTGTCAGACTTTCGGGCTTCTAACTAACCGTAATGACTGACAGCCGGGACCAACGGCTTAACGTGCTTTCCGAGGTACGGAGGAGTCTCGATATGTAAATATAGTCACCTTTCCACGGACCAACCCCGGCAAGCGTAGCTTAACCTGATAGATCGATCCGTGCGGCAGTTATTACTAAGCCATGAGCTAAAATACATAAAATTAAAGTGACTGTAACATAACAGACAAAATAACAGCTTTTTACAGCGATATGAAAGTGTGGTAAGAATTTATGACAAAAAAAAATGTTTAAAAATGTTGTCCGGTTTATTTATGTTAATATGCGAAACGGCTCGACCGAGTTTATGCTACTTTTATTTCAGAAAAAGATCAGTTTCCACGTGGGTGAAGCTGAAGTTAGCTTCTATAGAACGCCACCAGCTACGATCCTTACATACTCTTTTTGTCATTTATGTTCACACAAGATCCTTCTTATCATAATTTTCCTCCCTGAAAGAACAGAAGAAAGAAATATAAATAAATATTATTTACTTAAAGCCTTAAAACGTTTCAAGTTTGTCCGTAACCTCCTAATTCTTTGATACTCTTACTACCCGCTTACCCTTTCATCATTAGCAAGTACATCCGAGCCATCTGTAAAAACATCAAGAACCCTTCCTTCCGAATCCAATTAGTAACGTCAACATACCTTTGAAAACCTTCTCAATAACACACTATTTTTAACCTTATGAGCACATAATACAGTCTATCTTGCCCTAAAGTTTCGACCCAAAGATTGAGGGCTTCAAACTAATTTGGAACTTACTGCTTCGTCGATAAAATCTAATTCAGCAATGACTCATTTATAATTTGCTATTTTAATTTAAACCGTGTTGTTCCCAGAAATTAGGTTGATTTTGAGGTGACTGAAAACAGAATTAACTCGATTAAAGTTTTCAGATGCATGACTTTGAATAAGTTTTCTTGTTAAATGTAATTTGGTCTAGAAAAAGTTCTTCTAAAATTGCGAATACTCTTGTTAACATTTCAGAACAATTATACTATCTTGGAATGAAAGAATCAGAGAAACATAACCTTTTTTTTTTTTTTTTAAGTCTGGGAAATCATCCAATGACTGCTCCCGCTCTGGGTGGAGCGGAAGGGAGTGTCAGACTCTTACTGACTAAAACCCATCCATGTTCCTTCCATAGCCCTTTATGTTCCGGGGTAGCGGTAACCCTTTCGGACAATCCCGCTTAAGAGAAACATAACCTGAAGGCAATATTAATGAAACTTTGAAAAAAAAAGGGAAACCAAAACCAGTTGAAATTAAAAGAACAGTATTAAAAGAAGAAGACTTTAAATGTAATTCTGTTAAAAAAACACATAAGAGATAAAACGGAATACTTAGGCCCGTATTACAGAACCTCACTCAAGACCCCAGCATTACTTAAATCTAGTTTTAACCAACCAAATGGCTTTAATCGAGACTCAAGCAATGCTTGAGTATTGAGTGAGGTTCTGTAATACGGGCATAAGAGAGTACTTACTCACACATCTCCAACTGGTAATAATTCTACAACACTAAGATAGAAATAGGTACATTCTGCCGATTGTTAATTTATGTAACGTTTATTTACATGAATGTTTATTAGTTTATCACTTTTAAATTACAGCAGCAGCTCGTGGATAAGTAATAACAGCCATATGGGCCGATCCATCTGATTAAGCTAAGTTTGTCGGGGTTGGTCCGTGGATGGGTGACCGATTTTTACTTAACGAGAGTCCTCCGTGCCACAAAAGCACGTTAAGCCGTTGGTCCCGGCTGTCATTTGTGGATCTTTGACAGTCGTTACGGGTCGTCAGAAGCTCGAAAGTCGGACATTCAGTCTTACCAAGGGGTATCGTATTGCCCAGTTACTGGGTTGTGGAGGTCGGATAGGCAGTCTCTCCATGTAAAATACTGGTATTCAGCTGCATCCGGTTAGACTGGAAGCCGACCCCAACATAGTTGGGGAAAGGGTAGATAGATTGATTGACTTTTAAATTACAGCATTAACTAAGGTAGAGTATCCTATATATTCCAAAACATCGCAAAACGTCAAGGCCACTTCTTAAATCTAAATGTACGAAAACATTCTAATTAATCATTTTCATGGATCCTTTCCTTATTTTTTTCTAGTTTCCTATACACTTTTGATGTGTGTATTTGTCAAGTATGTGGAAAAAGAATAAGATAATAATATAAAACTTTTCATGTGTACTCAAAGGGATTAGAAAAAAAATGTATGTTGTTTTGTTTCTCGAAACAGAATCACATCATTTCCCCCGGGTGTCGTGAGAGACTGACTGATTGTATCAGGTTCAGGTGTTCCGATAACAATGTCAGTAATACGGTTAATTTTTGACATTCCAATTAATCTGACTTGCCCCTTCCTTCAGGTCGGCTTCCAGTCTAATCTGAACCTATGGAGCGCCTATCTGTCTTCCACAACACAGAACCAACGACTTAACGTGCTCTCGGAGGCACGGAGGGGTATTCAATATGTAATTAATAGTCACCAATCCACGAACCGACCGCGACAAGCGTAGCTAGAATTTTGTTATCGGATAAATTATTTGCTCTCACAAAGCAATTTCATGCTCCGTAAATTATCTGTATTGGTTTTGAGGAAGACTCAAAAATGCAAGAGTTTAATTAATTATTCAATAGTCTCCGAACTTTGTAATTAGCTACTATTTGAAATTAAGTAAATAGACAATACATATTTTGTGATACATGGCACAATTTTAAGCCTCAAACAATGTATGTATGAGGCTTAAAAGGTTTTTGATGGCTTAAAGTCTACATAGACTCCCGTTTGACAGCCTTACATTGTTTAAATAAAGAAGCTATTTAGAGTTTGGTCATCGACAGTGTTCAATGTTACATAGCAATTGTTTGTTTATAATAAATGTCATATCTTTCTTCTTTTGAATAATCGAGCCATTACATTTATTTTCGACAGATTAACAACTTATACATGAAATGACTATCGAACTAACTATACAAATAAATACAATAACCCTGACAGCATTGTCACGCTGAATGGAAATGCTAATCTTTGGCTAAAGAACAAGCCACCTAGTGGCGGTAAGGCCCCTCTTTGAGGAGTGGCTAGAGAGGCGTTACGGCGCCCTCACCTACCGCCTGACGCAGGCCCTCACCGGACATGGATGTTTCGGGAGGTTCCTGCACATCATCAGGCGGGAGGAAACGCCCGGGTGTCACCACTGCGAGGATCGCCCAGAGGACACGGTAGAACATACGGTGCAAACCTGCCCCGCTTGGGCGGAGCACCGCCGTGTCCTCTTAGAGGCGATCGGCGGCCACCTCTCGCGCCCGGCCCTGGTGCAAGCCATGGTCCGGGGCGAGAGGGAGTGGGAGGCAGTCACCTCCTTCTGCGAAAAAGTTATGCTCGCGAAGGAGGTGGCGGGATGGGAGAGAAAGAAGGTCCTCCCGTCCCAGCCGCCGCAGGAGACGCCCCGGGCGTCGGGAGCCACGTGACGACTCCCGGCCACCGTAGGCGCGGGCCTGCGGACGGTGAGTAATGGGTGACTCACCGTCCGATCAGCACCAGACCCGTGCCGTACGGCGCGTATATGTTCCACGCGCGCCTCAAAGAGATGTCAGCATAATATGAAGGGGCCCCTCAGGGCCAAGCTTGCCGGGTAAGGTACTGCCGGGTAAGGTACTACCTGGTAATTAAATAAATAAATAAAAATAAATAAATAAGCGGGATTGTCCGAAAGGGTTACCGCTACCCCGGAACATAAAGGGCTACGGAAGGAACATGGATGGGTTTTAGTCAGTAAGAGTCTGACACTCGCTTCCGAAAAAAAAAAAGCCCTCCGGTCACGTGAAGTGTCGACCAGTTGGCGAGAAAAAAAAATTGCATTCTCGGGCCCCGTGACCCCGAAGGGCTCAAAACTGTAGTTACTTTCTTCTTTGGGTTGTCAGAATAAAATAATTCACCACTTAATTTTCTTGTAGTTCGTGACTGGTTTCAGAGTTTTCATGCTGCCTATGGGCCTCTTACTTAGCTTCACATGCTGTTGAGAAATATCTCTCAGACATGCTGGTTTCCTCTCGATGTTTTCCTTCACCGATTTTTAAGCAAGTGTTAATTAAACAATACGCACTTTATCATCGTTTACGTTTATAATATTCTTGCTAGTAAAATCCTCAAAATTTCATAGTTTTTCGATCGGTGAAAAATATGTTTGTCAGACTGAAACAGGAAGCCACCATTTTGTTTAATCACAGCTCATTCACCACAGAAGATTTACAACGTAATTTACTTGACCTTTGATAACTTAACGAAGTAGCCCTGTGACGGACAGGGGCATGACAGACAAAAATTACGCTTCGCTTCTTGTTTCCGTGTTTTTCTTTTCAAAATTCAAAGGTTCAATATTTTCATATTTTTTTTTATAATTAGTATTTTTGACGAGTAACGAAAAGAAAGATTAATATTTTTGCAAAACTGTCGATTGCGGCTGACTAACGAAATACCAACTGTTGATGTTGGTCGAAATCCAAAACGTAGATTAAGTACCCTACCTATTTCATTAATTTAATGTTTTCATTTTATTTATTTGAAATAGTTTCACCAACTGCATTTACAAGACATTTGTGTACAAGAGTAAAGTTAGGGAATTTTATAGTAGTTCATGAAAAATACAAACATTACCAACAATATTACCTGTCTATCTTTGCAAAAAACGGCAAATTAACGGAGTGTGTCAAGACCAAATCAAACGTTTATTTGCTAGAAATAAATAGCATACATCATCATCATCCTTTTAGGCGAAAGATGTCCACTGCTGGACCTAGGCATCCCCCAAGCACCGCCACTTCGGAGTTTTTAAAAACAATTAATTTCCATGAAAAAAAAATATTTACCTTTATAAAAGGTATTTATTTATTTATTGAAAATAGGTATACCAACAGTATACCTATATATAGTACTAGCTTCTGCCCGCGACTTCGTACGCGGATCCTGTTGCTTATGCCAGCGACAACGGGGTATTCAAAATCGAAGATTTTAATCACGATCAGCGGTCAGTCGCGCATCACGCTACGCACTTGTCTCTAGAGACCTCGAAATCGATGTGTATATACGCTGAGAACTCAAGCGTACTTCTCTTTCCGTGAATGTCTCCGACTCGCGAGACAATGCATGACTTTCATGATCAGCGGTCAGTCGCGCATCATATTCTTCACTGGTCTCTAGAGACCTGAGTGTATATGCGTAAATACGCTGAGAACGCAGGCGGTGGTAGATTCTTGGGATCTTTTGATCTTTAATCTTTTAGCTCCTTTGGAACATTGGCAAAGATTTAACTTCTTTCTAGTATAGTATATTGAAGATTATTTTATATATTAAGGGTATGGTTCTTATATAATATACCAATTACAGGTAGAAACAAATACAGTCTAGAAGGCAACAATTACTTAGGCACATAAAAACCTTTTGAATTTAATTCGTGGTTGGTAATAAGACCCTGGCAAAAAAACTTAAAATAACAAATTACGCCGTACGAACCAGCGTGGGCAGATAAACCAATACACCCGTGTTTTTCTTTAATTCCGGGATAAAAGTAGAAATAATTTGAAACTACAATAGGTACCGTAAATTGTATTAAATCCATTACGTTTAAATTATGTTTTATTTAGTCGTAGATTTGGGAAAATATGTTACATCAATACTCAATACTCAATACTCAATACGTTTATTTGCATTCCACAATGTGAACTTAGGTGGTAGGTACATTTAGTTTTAGAGCATTGTGGGCCCTGTCGGGCATAACAAAAACAATAAATAGGAAGAGGGCTATTATACATTTTTACAATTTCAATAGGTATTAATCTACTCTTTTGTTTTGTGTAGGTAGGTAGATAATATCTATTTATTATGTATTTATATGTATTTTAAGATTTGTGTTCATGTGAGTGCTTATAAATAATTGTATACATATAATTTTACTGCTCATATGGATTTATATACTAATATTCATTTAAACTATGTATTATTATTATTGGTTTTATATATTATTATTTATTTTTTTATTATTGGTATTAATGTTTATTTATTTAATTTATCATTTAAATATTCATTTACATTATAATAACATTTACGGATTAGAAGTTGTTTTAGTTTATTTATAAAGATATTAAATTTTTCTTCATTTTTAATTGCGTCAGGTAGTTTATTATATATTTTAACTGACATTACTAAAGTGCTTGTGGAGTGTATTTTCAGCTTAGAGCCTGGTAGGTTTAGTCTATTTTTGTGTCGTAGTGTGTATTTAGTTTGTATCTGTTCGCGTGTAGTGAAGAGTTTTTGGTTATTCCTAACAAACTTGCACATTTCCAAGATGTAAATACAAGGAAGGGTTAAAAGTTTATGTTCCTGGAAATGGGGTTTGCAGCTGTCTGTGTCATCTATGTTGGCTAGTATTCTAATCAGTCGTTTTTGTAGTGTGAAAAGTGTTGGTGCGTCTGTACTGTTTCCCCATAATATTACGCCGTAGTTTAACCATGCGTATGCATAGGCATAATACGTAACTAGAGCAGTGGAGAGATTTGTGGTTTTTTTAATTTCGCGGATATGCGGATGCCATAAGCAAATTTTGACAATTTTGACCTAATTTTTTGAACATGCGATTTCCAATTTAAATTTGTATCTATGGATAAGCCGAGTAGGTTGAATTCTTTTACTGTTTCTAGTTTTGTGCCGTTGTAAATAAATGTTATGTCTAAAGGGGTTTTCTGACGTGGATGGAAGGACATGATTTTAGTTTTATTGAAATTTAGCTCGAGGTTATGTTCTGTCATCCAAGTTGTTATTTTGTTGAGGATACTTTTAAGTGTTTCGGTTAAGTTGGTGTTGTCTTGACATGAAGTTAGTACTGAGATATCGTCAGCAAACAGAACACATGACTCATTTATGATTGTAGGGAGGTCGTTAATATAAATGATAAATAGAAGGCATCCAATAACACTCCCTTGGGGGATTGAGGCATTAATTTGCTTGCTATCCGACCGAATGTATTTAATTTGGTTTTCATGTTCGTTGTAGTATTCTACTTCGACTTGGTGTTCTCTATTTTGCAAATATGATTTGAACCATTCGTAAGATTTCCCGCGGATCCCTATTCCTTGTAACTTACTAAGTAGGATGTCGAATTGTACTTTATCGTATGCTTTTGTCATATCTAACAGTAAACCTACGGCGTATTTTTTCTTATTTATCATATTAGTAGCTTCCTGGATAAATTTATATACTGCTAGAACTGTAGAGTGGTTTTTACGGAAACCATTCTGGGAATCATTAAAAATTTTATATTTTTCGCAAAACGAATAAACGCGGTTACACATCGCTTTCTCAAAAATTTTCGAGGCTGTAGGTAGAAGAGCAATAGGGCGGTAATTAGTGGGGTCGGTTTTTGAGTCTTTTTTGTGAATTGGCTTTATTACGGCTTTCTTTAGATAGTTCGGAAATCTTCCTTCCTCAAAAGACTGATTGACTAGCAAGTAAAATGGTAGGGTAAGCTCATCTGCACACTGTTTTACTAGTGTTGGTGGCATTTCATCTATTCCATAGCTGTGTTTGTTTTTCAGGCTTTTTATTATTAAATTTATTTCGGCGGGACCTACTGTACTTAGGAACATGGTGTTTTCTGTGTGGTGGGCCACAGAAGTCCTCCGCGGCTCCCTACCGGGGGTTTTGGCGTTTCGTTCTCCGATAGATGCAAAGAAGCTATTAAATATATTTGCTGTTTCTTTAGGGTCCAAGATAATATTGTCATTTAGATGTAGCGTTATGTTTTTTTTTACTTTTTTTACGTTTTTATTCGTTCGTTCATTTATGATTTTCCACATAGTCTTTACTTTGTTATTAGATTTCATTAATTTATTTATATACTGTAGCTTTTTGGCCTTGTTTACAATTTGTTTTAAAGTCTTTTCATATATTTTGTAATGTTGTTTAATTAGATGGTTATTTGTTTTAAAGGAAAGTATTTTTTCAAGCCTTTTATTTTTACAAGAAATTTTGATGCCTTTAGTTAGCCAATGTTTTTTATAGTTCGTTTTTAGCTTTAGTTTTGTTTTTGGTATGGATTGATTGAGTATGCCAGTAAGTGTATTGTTGAATGATTCATAGTTTTCGTCTATGTCCCTATCGGGCTTTATTATATCGTTCCATTTTATTTCTTTTAGTTTAGATTTGAAACATTGTATGTTTTTGGTATTGAATAACCTCTTTTCAACACACCAGACTATCTGTTTAGCGTGCCGGGGTACAGCCAATTTTATAATTGTACCACTATGGTCAGAGAAACCCAGCTCTTCCACTGTGGTGCGTGATCTGATATTGGAATTTGTGAAAATTAAATCTAGACACGTTGAGGTAGTTTGGGTCACTCGTGTTGGTACTTGTATATGTTGTACAAAGTTAAATTCCAACATGAGGTCTAAGAATTGGGTTGTTTTCAAGTTACTATCCAATACATTTAT
Organism: Hyppa rectilinea; assembly: GCA_951799385.1. NCBI lineage: Eukaryota > Metazoa > Arthropoda > Insecta > Lepidoptera > Noctuidae > Hyppa > Hyppa rectilinea. Next base: position 18,821,955 of record OX637309.1, on the reverse strand, counting down.
ATTAAAATCTCCTCCTATAACAATATTCAGTCTGGAGTCTTTCTTATTTAAATAATCTAATATTTGTTTTAATTGTTTATAAAATATAGCTTCCTCTCTCCTATTCCAGTAAATAATTATTAATAATAAATTCTCTAATTGTTCTCTCTTCTCTCTCTCTCTTCTCATGCAATTTGTACGCTGAAATTATTTCGCCCGAACACATGGAAAAATGTGAATTTGGCAAATATTTATCTCCGGATATTTTCTGTTTCTTGTGAATCTTTGAGAAATACAGATTTGTAATTATTGTAGACTCACTTGTCTCTCAGGATTCACGGTTAGAATTCATTCTGAAATTAGAAATTGTTTCGAGAGATAATACACATTGTTGAGTATAAAAGTATGCACGGGAATGAGAATCGCAGACATTTCCTCGGAAGTTGAAGAACCTGTTCATTACAGTACGGTTTAATTATGTCAAATACGCTAATTTAGAACAGAAACGTCGCGTATCGACGGAATTTCAGATAGGTATTCATTGCCGGAATGAAACTCAATACATAAAAAAATAACCAATAGAAGGCTTGTAGTTTAGAAGTAAAGATAGCAATGCAACACATCCTACGATTAATCTATACAAATATCATAAAGCTGAAACCACGCGGGAGCAGCAAGTTTTACATAAATCTGTTTTTGATGACAAATTCAGGAGATTCTCAAATTGATACCAGGCACAATATGACTACCCTCAAAAGACAACACTACCAACCGAACTTATTTCTCGATTCTCACATTTTTTTGCTCGCATATTTATGGGAAAACTTTCTCGTGTACCACCCGGGGCGTGCGAAAAAATATTCTTTTATAGTTACTGGTGACACGCTCCATGATCTTGTTATAAATCAGTTTCGTTTCAGCTGAAAAACAAAAAAAATTAAACCCTTCCCTAAGTGCTTCGTCTTGTCTGGGAATTGGAGATATAAATCTACTCCCTAGACTTCATCCGGGACTATTACCGGGCCTTCGGAAACAGAGTTTTTTTCGTTTTTATTGCGATCAGCACACCTATTGGTACACCCTTAAATATGCTTTTTATTCGTTTCAAACGTTAAGCCGTTGATCCTGGCTGTAATTTGTGCATCTTTGACAGTCGTTACGGGTCGTCAGAAGCCCGAAAATCTGACAGCCAGTCTTACCAAGGACTATCGTATTGCCGAGTCACTGGGTTGTGGAGGTCAGATAGGCAGTCGCTCCATGTAAAATACTGGTATTCAACTGCTTCCGGTTAGAATGGAAGCCGACCCCGTTTATTTACATAAGATAAATACAACATCACGCTTATAATCCCCAAAGGGTAACGCAGAGGTGTCCTTACATTTATTTTTAAGATAAAATGGCCAACGCCAATTACATTAGTTAAAGACACAAACCCATTAGGTAAGTACAATATCTCACAATACACCAGACATCTGACAAGATCTTCTTCCATTCATACGCGAACACATCACAGTCAGGCTTAGCGTCCAAGGGAGTGTGTGAGGGACAGGAGACTTTATCTATTTCATTCTTCAGTTTCAATAGTAATCAAGTCACTATATAGTGGGCTGTAAGGTCCATTGTCCATGACGCTACTCCAATAATAGCGCGTTATTTGCTAGTTTGTGATTGGTTGTTTCGTAATTTGAGTTTGAAACCAGTGGACGATAGATGTGAGCTTTTGTAGTTACTTTGAAGAAACATTAAATCAATCAACCTGCCTAGCCTTTTGCCAACTATGTTAGGGTCGGTTTCCAGTCGAACCAGATGTAACTGAATACCAGTACTTTATATGAAGCGTATTTTACTATCTATCTGACCTCCATAACCCAGTCAGTAACTGGGTAATACGATACCCTTGGTACGACTGTCAAAGCTCCACGAATGACAGCCGTGACCAACGGCTTAACGTGCTTTTTGAGGCACAGAGGAGTCTCGATATTTAAAAATGGTCTCCCATCCACGGACCGACCCCAGCAAGCGAAGAAACCTCAAATAAACTTAATTATTTACCTGAATAATGCAGATTTTTGTCAGTTTCCGTTTAGAAATATAAACCATATTTTACTACTTGGTTTGATAAGCAAGTTCATATGTACATTATAGTCGGTCGATTTAAAAAAAAAATACACTAATGACAGCTTATTAGAAACTCACTTCTCCAACGTGATCACGGTGAGATTTTTACAGAATAGTATTACTGATCTAGCCATAAAACACATAATTTAAGTACATTCCAAACCACTGAAATTTCAACAGAAAAATTAAAAGCATGTCTCAGAACATACACTCAACGTCCCATCTATTTCAACCAGCAATAACAAACAACGTTTTTACTAAGAAAACTACTTGTTTCATCACTGAAATATTTCAGTTACTGACACTTTGATGTGTAGGTTCATAAATAAATCTATTTCATATAATAAATATGGAAGTTAAAGATACTAACTAAAAGTCAACGTGTTTATCTGGGTCGGATTCTTATGTAGCGAATCATTTGGTGTAAAAATATGTATGATATGGATGGCGTAAGTAGCTTACGATCAATGTTATCATCAATAAAGGGGTTTCATAAGTTTAGTATCCTTGCTTTAAGTTTCCCTTCCGGCAGTAAAAGTTGTAACCCACCTGTCAAATCAAAATAAAAATTCATTGTTCAAGCAAAATAAATCAACCACCAATAACGACAAAAAAGGTCATCAGGATTGTCCAAAAGGACTACTACTGCCCCGGAACACAAAGGACTAAGGAAGGAACATGGATGAGTTTTAGTCAGTACGAGACTGACACTTCTTGCCGCTCCAACCAGAGCGGGTGGGGATTTTGATGAATTCCCACTGTAAAAAAAAAGATACAAAAATAAATGTGACACAGTTACCACACTAATATTATTCTTATACTTCCTGCTACACGGCAAGTCATAAATAACAAATCAAAGACACATATTATCGATCTTGGCATTTCCACCTCAATTTGTTAAAACTCCCGCGCGAGATCATAATGCATGTTAGCACTCCATTTGTTCAGGAGTTGAGGAAATATACTGGTGTTCAGACATTATGAGATTAATCTTGGAAATGTGTTCCTTGCTACGAAGAGATATTATGTTCTGTTTGTGTGTTGTTTATGATGCTACCATAGATCTTATTGATTTGTTGTGGGTTTGAATTTTAATTTTGTTAGTACCACATATTTTAGAACGTTGTAGGTAGGTAGGATATGAAATTAGTAAGTAGATAAATATTACTTATAAAATAAATAATCAAACTTTACACACAATAAAAACATACAAAACAAATATTTTTCAGTGCCGGTCAAAGTCAAAACATTTATTCCAAATAGGCACAAGAATGGCACTTTTGAACGTCAAAATGAACAAGAAATAGAATTGATTCTAGTCGCCCCTTCCAAAAGGTAGTTTCGTGTGGAGAAGAATGGGCAAGAAACTCCACCGTTACTCTTTTAAAATGTTTCACAATGTTTTGTACACATGTATTATAACATTAACATTATATGTGAAGACGATGCACCCAGAATAAAAACAATACACCACAAAAGGTGAAAAGAAAAACACATGTAGCAGTGGCAAGTAAACTTAATTATATCATAAGTACCTACATGGTGCTCACATATTTACAAACATTCTAAAAGTTAATAATAATAAATTAATCAATGTGTGAGAAGTTATTCCAATATAATAAAATAATATGGTACAAATTATAAATTATTAATAAAAATTCTTTCAATTTTAATCATGCATTCGAATAAACTATTTAATAGAACCTATTGCATCTTAAAAAAACAATATGAATAAAATGATAAGTATAGAAGAATAGAATATTATAGAAAAAGAAAGAATAAATTTCTTACGAAGTAGTTTTAGTTAGATTAGGATAATAATTACGTTTTTGCACATATTTGTGTGAATAAACAGATATTGTAAAAGTTGTAAAAAAAAAATCGAATTTATATAAATATATTTTCAAAATTTAAACGTTTCAATCTTCGATCATCGAAGGTTTCAATTGATTAATTTCACATAGGGCTGATTTTTCAATCACAGGGTCGCCATTTTTGTTCTTTAGATAAAAGTTTTATATGAAAAACAAAAATGTAAAACATATTTTCTAAGTAACAACTGTCAATTTTCCATATTTATTTCTCTGATAAAACTTATCTAACGATTGAAAAATCAGCCCTTCAAATAAAATAATAATGATTTTAATAAAATGACATTATTGTGTGGACTCACGTCGGGTAATGGCCTCCTCCACTATTCCAAGAATTCCACTGTTCTCGATCAGTTGCGGTGACTAGGCAGAAACGCCCAGCATTCGCAATAATCTCGTCCGTCACTGGCTGTCGTTATGACCTTCTCATTTAGTGGTCGTCCAACAATCATCACAATACCTCCCAACGTGGCGTGCCCACCTCTAAATAATACTTACATCAACGTTAATGAAATCAAGGTTTTTAATTTACCAAAATCATTTCAAAAATGTACAGATAGCGATATTTAATATGTATGTATATCAAATAGATATGATAAAAAATTGTTTTTTACAAAGAGAGAGACACTCTTTACTAGAAACATAAAAAAAACATAACAGAATCAGTATAAAAATATCTTGTTCGGCATCGTATCTGACCTACGTGGGGATTATGCCTTCCTGACCGTCTTACTCCAGTTACGGAGTAACACGATATCGCTTGGTAAGGTTGGTTGACCAAATATGGGGTCTCTTTACAAGAATCATATAAAATACCTATATCAGAATCAGTATGAAAATATCATCAAAATAATGTTAACCAGAATCTGTGGCAGGTGAACGCGTTCCGTTTGGTCCTCACATTAAATTACTTACACGTCATGTCTATTTCCTTGTTTGCCACCCGAGATTACGTCTGGAATATCCCTTGAGACACCTGCGACACGTGCAGAGAATTGTTAGCTATTTATAGACACGAAACATACGGCTATCAACTTCTTAAAGATAAAAATATGAATTATACATAACGGCCATGTGATCTTGGGATTCTATCGTAAACTCTATTTTTAGAGGATCCATTATTACAGTGTAAATGAGTTAAATTGAGGGTATCGACCTAAGAATGAATAGACGTTTATAAGTGCTCAATAATGAATGAGTTTAAAGACCTAGAATTGCTTACATTAAACATTATGTACATACTAGCTTCTGCCTGCGGCCTCGCTCGCGTCGTTGTCGGAAATTATCCCACGGGAATGTACAGAGGCCAGCACATCAAGTTACCACAATCTGTCAAATTTCTTTGATAGTATTTCAACTTTATTGCAAAGACATAAGGTTCATTTTTAATTGAGAAAATTTGACAGTTAGGGATAGCTTGATGTACTGGCGTCTGTACTAACGGGATAAGAAGTATCCTTTTTGCTATTCCAGACTATAATCTATCTCTGTACCTTTCATCTAGATCCGTTCAGCCGTTTTGGCGTGATTAAGTATTTAACACACATCCATCCAAACTTTGACATCCTACTAATATTATAAATAACAAAGTCTGTGAAGACGTTGTACAGACGCCAGCAAATCAAGCTATCCCTAACTGTCAAATTTTCTCAATTAAAAATGAACCTTATGTCTTTGCAATAAAGTTGAAATACGATCAAAGAAATTTGACAGATTGTGGTAACTTGATGTGCTGGCCTCTGTACGTTTCCGTGCATTACATTTCCGACGTCCACTCGGGCGAAGCCGCTGGCAGAAGCTAGTTTATAATATTGGTAAGGTGGTAAAAAAAATATCAGAAAAACAGTCAATCAAATAATTACACTAAAACGTTTACTACTAAGAACTAAAAAGATGTCAAGTCCCTTTCAATAGAATCAGCACTTTGTTGATCACCGTTCACAAAAGCGATCATTTGATCGGATGGCACGCCCAGCGCCGTCAATGGCTTTATGCGAAAAAATGCAATTCCCGTAAAGTGCAAGCTACGTCAGCACTTTGGAATTTCATACGATTTTATCTGTTGCGGTCTAGGAAATGGGTTGAACGCGTTCTTTGTTCCTTTTCTATCCTATGCTCTTGAGGTGAAATGGCAGATTTTAAAAGTAGTTTATAAAGATGGTACTTTATTTTGATGTGTCAATAAACAACCACAGTTCTATTTTAAAAATTCATCGTTATAATGATACCACCAACATCAATCAATTTCACTGCATGATAAATGAATGTGATCAAACAATTCCTAGCACTTACAATTTATCTTTGAAAACACTTCCGAAACCACTCAACGGAAAACATGCGAATTAAAAACTATTTCCAGTACAAAAAGTACAGTGAACCAGATATAAAAATAGTCCGATTCAAAAACAATTATAATCCACATTAAGAGAAGCGATCAACGAAACCGTTAATTGTACCATAACAAACAAGGACAAGCGAATCTCTAAATAGCATAATGAGTGGGTACGATAAACAAGAAGTTCTCCAATAGATTTCAAACAATTTGAAATAGCCAGTTTGTAAACAAAACAGTTTACAAACCTCTTAGACGGAATATATGGTTGGCATGTGATTAGAGAGCTCGTGGCTTTGTTCGAGTCGGTTTTCAAAGTTAAGCAAAGCTAGCCGGGGTTGGTCCGGGGATGGGTGACCATCTATTACACACAGAGATCCTACGTAGAACTTGACACAAAAACACAGAGAACGTACGTGACTGCCTATCTAACCTCCACAACCCAGTCACTAACTGTGTGATACGATACCCCTTTGGTAAGACTGGCTGTCAGACTTTCGAGCTTCTGACTACCCGTAATGACTGTCACAAATGCGCAAATTGACAGTTGGGACCAACGGCTTAACGTGCTTTCCGAGGCACGTAGGAGTCAAGTTCACATTATACACCAATAACATAATAATAATATTAAACCTTATTCCGAAACCCAACATGTATATAATTTGTAAGCAAAATACGTTATAACTTGAGCATTAAAAGAGCAACTTAGAATACACATAAGTTGTAATGTTTTGAATATAAAGGTATCTTGATTATGCGCATATGTTCTATTAGGTATTATAACTTTATAAATACACAAAGCTATTTATTATATTCGTATTCTGTTCTCTTATATAGAGCAGTGATGACCTAACGGCCGCGAATTACAAGTTTTAAGTCATAAGTTCGAACTCTGACAGGCGTTTTACTTTGTGTATATTATTTTATCACCATTGCTCTTAATACGGTGAAGGAAAACATTGTGAGGAAATTGGCAGGTCTGAGAGTGCATCATGAGCATGTGACATCTACCAACCAGCATTGGACTAGCGTGGTGGATTACGGCTCACACTCTTTCACAGAGAGGAGACTTGTGGCCCAGCAGTGGGATCATTACGGGTTCTCTTTTATTTAATACTGGCAGGGTACAGACGCTGGCACATCAAGCTATCCCTAACTGTCAAATTTTCTCAATTAAAAATGAACCTTATGTCTTTGCAATAAAGTTGAAATACTATCAAAGAAATTTGACAGATTGTGGTAACTTGATGTGCTGGCCTCTGTACATCAAAAAACTTTCTAGGGATGTTCCTTGAAACTTTGTCTTCGCTCTTAGTAATTTTCTTCTTTTCTCTTGGATGCCTCGAGTTACTAGGATAAAAGTACCCCGTATAACTATAAAGATCCATCAGCATTAATGTCTTTAACGATCGATTGTGACTTGTCTGATGAAAGTTACACAAATAAATGAAAATGTATTATTTTTTAGTTATATTAAAAGACTTCAAAAAGTCTTTAAAATATCTAATGCTAAAAAACACGACTTAATTCCTCGTAATTTAATTTAATTCTACCACCAACATAGACCATTTTCCATATAAAATCAGCGGCAATATACGAAGACGAGCTAAGATTCACAAATACAAATAATGAGCCTGTCAAAATAATAGACTCATAAATAAGTTTTACGGCTACCCACGTCACGGTAAATGACTCAAGTGAGGTTACAACGAAATTATTTATGATATAAACTGCAAGTAGGGACGAAGATAAATATTTATATTAAGAAATAAAAACGGAGTATCTGATTCAAATGAAACGCTATTTCGCTAACACGGTAGAACGTAAATAAATATTTTACACTCGGGAATCGTTAGTTTGTAGATTACCTAAAGATAAAGAAAGAAGCATTAGAATTTGAAAAGCCGCTATGTTGATAAAAAAAAATATTTTACCGGTAATTATACAAAAACAATAAATATTAAAACAGTTAATACCAAAGACTTTCATGGGGCAGCATAAACTGAAATAAACTCAATGAAAAAACCCAGTTACGATACTAATTCAAAAAGTCGAAATTGTCCATCGAACGACCAGAGACTCCAGACTGTATTTCTTATAGGCATTTAATGGAATAAGTCTGATAAATACCTACTTCAATAAAATGACTCGGAAAATACAGTTGAATTTTTCACCAAAGATACTACTTGTAATCTGATTGCTCCAATCGATTTGGGAGGAGATCTGAAGTGGAAGAGTACCTTCGGTTGCAAGATCGGAAAGATATTAATTATCTTGGGAGTTGGAGACTGTTAAAGATTTTGAAAGTCGCTAAATGATATAAGTTTTAAAATTTGTGACGATAATGATGCTGATTCATTTTTTTTTTAATATATTAACTTTATTATATAAGAGAGCATAAATTAGTAAAAAACCGATGATTAAGAATAAAATGAAACGGATAGATAGCCTTATCATAATTAAATACAGGGTGAAATTGAATTCATCCATGGGCGTTATTTTAAGGGGTCAGTTGTTCAGTTGATCAGTTGTTCCCTGCATTTTGACGAGTTATGCAAGCATAATGTATGGAACAAATGATTTTTTTTCGCGATTTCAGATTTGTTCCCATAGTGAAAGTTATAATGACGAGTACAATGTACCCTTAAAATAAACCCCATGAATTCATATTCACCCTGTATTTAATTATGATAAGGCTGTTTATGATGATAATGTACAAGTAAATGTACACAGAATATAAGATTTCCATCTCAGTCAGGTTGTAAAAGGCGAGAAAGAAAAGGGTTATGACGCCATTTATGAGGGAGGTCCATAAACCGCTATAAAACCCTAAGTAGTGGGAATATAACGAATTTTATGCAATACTTGTTCAGAATGATGATAAGTGGTTGCGAGTTTCTTTCCTGAATACATTATCCTGGTAATAATTTAGTACTTAAATAAATATAATATCTTATATGGATATATTATTAGAGGAGCTCGTGGCTAAGTACTAACACCCGCACAGGTCGATCCATCAGATTAAGTTACGCTAGCCGGGGTTAGCCGTGGATGGGTGATGGATCTTTACATACCGAGACTCCTCCGTGCCTCGGAAAGCACGTTAAGCCGTTGGTCCCGGCTGTCATTTTGCGCATCTTTGAAAGTCGTTACGGGGCTTCAGAAACCTGAATTGTGTTATACAGCAAAGGATTTATTGTTAACAAAACTGTTCACTATGCTCAATGTTTTTTTTTGTATACAGTGTAACATTTGTAAAGACCCATTACCAAAACCCCACCCAAGGCTAACTTCGAAGTTTTAAATAATAATTCAAAACTCAAATAAACTCAAAGCATTTATTTCAAATAAATCAATTACAGTCAGTCAGAAAAATTTACTCCACAGACGCTCTTTTAAATAAAAAATGAATACAAAATATGGTTACCATCATTCATATTATTACTATCTGACAACGATGCAGAACTTTACAAGTATCCGTTATAAATATTGAACAAACAATTCAAAAATTAAATTAAAACAAGCCATAGCCGCTAAGAATATGAGCCTCAATTCAGAAACCAATGAAAAATTTAAGCCGCCTATTGACTGTGCACTGATTTTTTACGGGTCCCGTTTTAAAACCGTTCGATCGTTGAATAATTTAATCATTCGTCGGTCTAGTTCCTTTTAAATGCAGGAACTTTTTGTGGGAAAATTGAAATATTCAGCAGCATCGAAATAGAATTCTGTGCCATTAAATGTCACCGTGCAAAATGCAAGTAGACCAATACGAGCAGTGCAGTCATTTACAAATGATCCGGGACATTAAACATGCCATAAACGTAATGCAACGCGACGCGAACACTTAATATAAATTCCTTCACTCCACATAGCTGTGGTGCATGGAAATCTTTATGAATATCAGTAATAACGATAGCCATTACGTCGTGGCTTCATGTCCATTTAAAGCTTCAAGAATTTACTTTAATTTTATTATAAATATCGTAAATGCTAAATTGAGGCTAAGTAATAACAGTCGCACGATCGATGCATCGGGTTAAGCTACGCTTGCCGGGGTTGGCCTTGGATGAGTAACCATCTTCACATACCGAGACTCCTCCGAGCCTCGGAAAGCACGTTAAGCCGTTGGTCCCGGCTGTCATTTGTGCATCCTTGACGGTCGTTACGGATTGTCAGAAGCTTGAAAATATGACAGCCAGTCTTACCAACCAGTTACGGGCTTGTGGAGGTCAGATAGGCAGAAATGAATATCATTTTATCATTAAAGTGCCCCGTCGAGGATTTTTATTCCTGTTTAAAGACTCCCACAGACAAGCACGACGCGCCAATGCGACGAACAATTTCCATAAACTTTTAATAGAAATTGTTCTACTAGAGTCTCGTCGCTACTGTTTGTGGGAGCCTCAAGGGATTTTTTAAGAGACAGCAACGCACAGAGGATATTGGGAAGCTATGGAAACCATTGAACAGATGTGAGACATTACAATTTGAAATAAAAAAGGGGCTGACAATATTGTATCACAATGTAGAGACCTGGTCGTTACGGGTCGTCAGAAGCTCGAAAATCTGACCAGTCTTACCAAGGGTTATCGTATTAACCAGTTACTGGGTTTTGGAGGTCAGGTTGATAGTCGCTCCATGTAAAATATTGGTATTCAGCTGCATCTGGTTAGACTGGAAGCCGACCCCAACGTAGTTTGGAAAAGGCTAGGCAGATTGTAAACTTTCACTTAACGCAGAGTTGTAAGCTTCAGCCATTTTGTGTTTGCTTTCATTGATTAATGTTGTCCAAGAGGATCGATAATCTGTTTACTGAAACGTGATTGTGCCAATATTTATTTTCTTCTGCTCCTTGTATGGCCCATAAACGATCGGGAACTAATACCTACTTGCTTATACACCGCGCAATTTTAGGCTTCTTCTTTTCACAACGGCAGCCCAATTCATGTATCCATCATCATCCTCATTCTCCTGCCCTTATCCCAATTTATTTGGGGTCAGCGCAACATGTCTTTTTCTTCCATACTTCTCTATTAATCGTCATCTCGATAGTCACTCCTTTTCTAGCCATATCATCTTTCCCACAATAACCATGCGGAAACAGGTCTGCTATAAGCTTATCAAGTACAGAACCTTTCGAGCTATATGTATAGACATCTCCACCCCAATATTATTAATTATATCACTTCACAAACTACGTTATTGTAACTATAAATAATTTTATAGCTCCTTGTTGAACCCCTTTACATACCAAAATGTTCAACTACCTTCCAATGAAACACATCATAATGTGTTTATTGTACCAAACAGCTTTGATCTTCCCCGCCTGCTTATTTGTCTTTCACAGTGTTCCGAGTTACTTTTTCAATATATAAAGAACATCTGGGATTATTAGGTCAATCTGCCAAGCCTTTTCCCAACTATGTTGGGGTCGGCTTCCAGCCTTACCGAATGCAACTGAATACCAGTATTTTACATGGAGCTTCTGCCTATCTGACCTCCACAACCCAGTCAGTAACTGGGTAATACGACAGCCCTTGGTAAGACTGGCTGTCAGACTTTCGGGCTTCAGATGACCTGTAAAGATCCACGAATGACAGCCGGGACCAACGGCTTAATGTGCTTTCCGAGGCACGGAGGAGTGTCGACGTGTGTGTGTCGTGTAAAGATGGTCACCCATCCATGGACCACCCCGACAAGCGTAGCTTAACCTGATGGATCGATCCGTGCGGCTGTTATTACTTAGCCACGAGCTCCTCTGGGATTATTAAGTATAGAATATCATTACGCCTGTAATCTTCAAAGGGTTATGCAGCGGTGTAACACAAGTCCACCCACATTTCGCCCATTATATTTTAGTCTCATGAAATAGGGGGAGGGGGGGTGTATTTCTCATCAGCATGTGAAGCTAAGTCAAGAGTCACATGGGCAGCATAAAAAACTCTGACACCAGGTTTGTCACTAATCACACGAAAAGGAAGAAGAGATAGAGGGCGAGCCTATTGCCATCAACTTGGGGCAATTACAGGCTCCGAGCTGCTACTGAGAAATTTCTGAAGGAAAAACCCAATAACACTGCCCGACCTGGGGACCAAACCCAGGACGCAAGCAAGACCATTAAACCAACGAGGCAGTTAAATAATTAATTAAAAATGTTAGAAGCATTCATAACGTAGGTACTTAACGTGATTGCTCTTGGTTTTCTAGTGTCTGTTCATAAACGTTTCATATTTCTTGTAATGACTGTAGGTACTTGGCGTCCAGCTAGCCTTTTTTTTTTTTTGATTTGGTACTTCATATTCAGTAAGTATTTTAGAAAGAAAGAAACATTTTTATTTGGGGAATAAAAATATTTCTTACTTTCTAAGATACTTCTGAAAAAAAAAACTGAAAAATAAGGAGCAAAACAAATTATTAAAAAATTTAAAAAGACCTGTGCTAGGCCAAAAAGCCATCTATCTAAGCATGATACTGCGATATTTAAAAAAGAAAAAAAATACTGCAGCGCTGGTACTCTGATAGAACCCGCCAGGTGATTCCACGGACACTACCTACGGACATCTAAAAACCCACTACGGGAATAAATCAAATCAAAATATTTATTTGCTAGAGTATGGTATTAAAGGTTATAAGTTTATAAGTTCATCATACCCTACCGTCATATGGCGTGCTAATCTTTTCACACTCAGCGATGTATTTAATCTCCAAAATAACAGGATCTATTGACTTGTCTTCTAAAAAAGAACGTGTCCATATTGTCGTGTTAGATGAAAGTCGTGATGCAATTACCAAAACTGAAGAAACATGCCATCAATAATATTTACGAAACCATTCTAAATATCATTTGACACATTTACAAAGTTAATTTTATTTTAACATTGTTAACTTAATTTAGTTTAGTTACTAATAAAACTAATTAAAGGGTACTAAATCAACAAATGGGAACATGATACGGTAATTGTATCTATCGACTTCATATCATTGTACCATGTATCAAGCTACCTCAAACTGTAAAATATTCCCTATTGAACATGAAATAAAGTTGAAAATCTATGAAAGAAATGTTACAAATTGGGGTAGCTTTATATGCTGGTTTCTGTACATAATTATGGACTGCTGTAGGGCAAAGCCTTCGTCCACAGCAGCAACAATGAACATTGTACTGGGTGTTTGGACCACATCGCAAAATCCACATCTGAAGTTGATGGCATCACATTTTTAAATTAAACGAGGTTTTTGAAATATATAACAATATAATGAACAAAAGTAAAAAAATTAAGAGCGACGCACGTGAACTTAGCAATGGCGAAAATGCAAGAGGTGTGACCGAAATATCAAGTCAAGAAAAAGTGACATTAAAATAATATGACAGTGAAAAGAATAGAATCTTAAACAGTGACCATAGAGTAGTCCATAACATTCTAATATCAAACGAAAAAAAGGCTACAGATTAACAAGTATTTAATCTAACACACATTTGAAAATCATTCACGTCTTGAACATTTGTGACCATCCAGATCTCGCTGCAAAGACAACAAATTGCTCCAATACCAAATTTAGCCATTCCTATTGTTGTACCGTACAAGCATAACAAACCTATGTCATATCTTTTGTTATTATTGTCGCCATCTTGTCCCGACACAAACCATGAGCTCGTGCTTAAAATGCCGGGAATTTCTTTGAAATAAAACAAAATAATTCTGCAAACGCTTTTTACTGAGATGTGATGAATGGTTTTGAAAAAAGAAAAAGGTATGTTTGATACTTGGGTTTTCATCTTCGCCAGGCAAAAAATATGGCAGATGATTTGTGAATAAGTTTAATGATATTTCCAGTAACTTGAAAAAGACGATGAGACTGTTAAAAGATAATTATATTATCTACCTTAGTAAAACATTAATTTGACATTCGGAAACAATTACAACTGATGCGCTACCTACTATCAAATCACGCATATCAAACAAAAAAACTCTATTTATATAATTATATTATGTATAATAAACTTTCAAGTTAACAACATTCCAAACAACAAGATCAAAGTCGTATCAATAATTCTGTTTTTCTCCTTTTTATCAATAACCGTTCGTTAAATTAAAACGACTTTTGCAATAGTTTTGCCGTATACCTAAAATATCTTAAAAAGTTGAAAAGAGATCTAGAGTGTTTACCTACCTGAGAAAGATTATATCCTATAGTTATGGGTGAACTAAAGGCATAACAAGCCAAACTAAGTACAATTATTTAAGGGCCTTTGCTCACGGCGTTTTATTATGATTTAAAAGAGTTTCTTGGCCGTTCTTCTGCACAGGTACTTACTGCTTTGGAATGGGCAACTCACTTCATCTTTCTGACTGACCGACCCCTTTTTTTTGAGGGTGGAAAATCATCCAAAGACTTCTCCCGCTCTGGGTAGAGCGGAAGGGAGTGTCAGACTTTTACTGACAAAAACCCATCCATATTCCTTCCTTAGCCCTTTATGTTCCGGGGTAGCGGTAACCCTTTCGGTCAATCCCGCTTACCCGGCATGCCACCACTCGACAATTCGAAAGTCTCTGTAATTGGTTTATTTGAAATAAATGCTTTGACTTTGAGTTTATTTACGCGCGTTTTCTTCCATATTCAAATTGAGAAATATGCACAAGTTTCGTTGGCAGCGCGTTATACGCGCGTCGACATCGCATGAATAAAACACGGTGAGCAAATGCGCTTAGAGTAAGAAGTCCCAACCCAAGAAGTCCAAACTTTACAAAATTCAATTTGTCTCTGAGACAACAAGTTTTTAAAGGGAATACGTACGTTTATTGACCATTTGGTATCTATCTTAGCCAACTAAAACAAATGTTTGATAAATCGAAACTTTTATTCTCTTCCTAGGAGTATAAGAGCCAAAGGCTAGCCATTTTGTTAGATATTACAGTATACAGAAATGTCAATTTAATATATTTATACGCTAAATAAGCTCCTTAACCTAACTGCTTCAGGCATCTAAAAATATTCTTCTCCTTTATCAAAATGGATTTAAAATGAATACAAAGAACAATTTGTGAAGAAGATCAAACATTACGATCCCATGTGATGTGATGTCGGAAGCAGATGTTCCATTACACCACAAAACAGAATAACAATGAAACGGAATGATTCAAAAAAATGTAAATTATGCGAAAAGTAAAGACTTTTAACAACGAGAATGAAGTGGATTGTTGGCAGAATGATGGGAGAAAAACAATTTGGTAACGGAGAAAGTTTGAAACAGTGATAATGTTTCATGTTTTTACACAATCCTACAGAACTAGAATAGAAAAAACATTAATAAGACTTAATTATTCCAACTCATAAAAGCTGGTTCATGTATCTTTTGTTAGCAGATTGCTGCAATAAATTGTTATTTTCGATTAAACTTAGGTATACAGAAACGGCACTTTAGTGTTACTCTTAGGGCAATATATTTAATGTAATATTGTCACACGTAAATGTACCGTATTAGACAAAATTAGTATATCGCACGTAAAGGGATCCCAATAATCTAGACAAAAAAAGTAGAAAAGACATTTAGGGCATTACGTTTCTTGATAATATTATATTGGCACAAGATTATGACAGTATAAGTGGAGATCCAATTATTATGTATCAGCCAAGCCTAGTCAATAATGAAAATCAATTGTACTGAATAAATAATATAGTTTTATTTCTCTTTGTTGCAGAACACTTTCAAGATATGAAGAACTAAATCGAAATCTTCCAAGATGGGGACCGATGCAACGGAAGACGATTTCATGAGCATATGCCTCAATCTGACTAATGAGGAAGCGTTACTCGGAGGATGCAACTATAGCAGCGAATACGAAAATGGAGAACTACTGGAGAAAGTCGTCTCAAGAGTTGTCCCCATCTTCTTCGGCTTTATCGGAATTGTTGGATTAGTTGGCAATGCTTTGGTCGTTCTTGTCGTCGCTGCCAACCCTGGCATGAGATCCACCACCAACCTCCTCATCATCAACTTGGCTGTCGCTGACCTGCTCTTCGTTATCTTCTGCGTACCTTTCACCGCTACTGATTACGTCATGCCACGATGGCCCTTCGGGGACTGGTGGTGCAAGGTCGTCCAGTACTTCATAGTTGTCACAGCTCATGCATCAGTCTACACCCTCGTTCTCATGTCTCTAGACAGATTCATGGCTGTAGTACATCCCATAGCTTCCATGTCTATTAGAACAGAAAAGAATGCTTTACTTGCCATAGCATGTATATGGGTGGTGATATTAACCACAGCTATTCCTGTGGGCATCTGCCACGGAGAGAGGGAGTACTCCTACTTTCATAGGAACCATTCATCCTGTGTGTTCCTTGAGGAGCAGGGATATAGCAAGCTAGGTTTCCAGATGTCTTTCTTTTTGTCTTCCTATGTGATTCCGTTAGCTTTGATTAGTGTGTTGTATATGTGTATGCTGACGAGGTTGTGGAAGAGTGCTCCGGGAGGGAGAGTGTCGGCAGAGAGTCGGAGGGGGAGGAAGAAGGTCACGAGGATGGTTGTGGTCGTCGTCGTGGTGTTTGCTGTCTGCTGGTGCCCAATACAGGTGAGCTATTATAATACTTTTTACTTACTTTCTACGTTTTTATTTCAACTGTATGTTTTTTAATGAAGGACAAAATATAAGTTACAGGTATACAAATAAATAATTATTCAAGATTGTAGGAAAATAATTGGTACCTATGTAAGTCTAGAAGGAAAATAATTAGGACCCGATACTTTTGTATTATATTTCGTATTTTATTCTCTCATCTTCCACAGAATCTATTATTTTTCATCAATTAGCAGCGAAAACCGAGTAATTTGGATCTTCACTTCATTAGTTCCTTTTTCATAATTAAGAAAAATCGTTTTATGCTCTGAGGCATCACTCTCTCCCTTCCATAAATTATAGTAATTGTCAATTAAAAGGGTTCTTCAAAATCATAATTATCTTAAACAGAACCGTTTTCTGGAAACTTCTTACAAAGATAGACTATTATGAATGGGTTCCTTTTATTGGCTTGTGGAAATGATCTTTTCATTGATTGTCTATAAATATTATATCATTCAAAAGACCCAAAGGCTCGGGTTTATATATATTATTGAAATGAAACTCTAAGGCTGTATAAAAATAACCTGACTTTCAATAACTGGGTCCGACCTTCATCTAATTGTGTAATTCCAAACCATTTTACTGACACGTTCACCTCGAAAACAAAACCTGGTACAGCTCAAGTAGCTAAGCTTTTTACTCCATGTAATAAAATCCGACCCGAAGAAGGAATCTCTAAAATTAAATTAGAAACTAGTCGTAGACGGGATTAAATCCAGGCCGGATTTCAGGGTAGCGGTTAGTGAGGGTAACGAATGGTCTTGTAGCCCGTCTTATCATCTCCATACATCTTTTTCATTAACTGGTTACGTAGACAATTTGGGTGAATTCAAAGATTATGTTCGTATTTTTGAGGTGTTCTGTGTTTTGTGGAACCTGTTCAAATAAGTAGTTGAATTATGTTGTTCTTTATAGGGTTCCGTACCAAAATGTAACAATAAAAAGGAACCCTTATAGTGCTACTCAGTCTGTCCGTCTGTCATAGCTGGATATCTCAAGAACGAAATGCTGCTAAATTGTTCCGTACCAAAATATTAAAAAGGAACCCTTATGGTGCGACTTAGTCTGTCCGTCTGTTATAGCTATATTTCTCAAGAACGAAATGCTACTAACTTGAAATTTGAATTTATTTCTTTCAGTCGTCGGTAATTTTACTTTTGAAAGAAGAATACAACGCGTTGTGTAACTAAACAGACGCTATACAACGTTTATTAGTATGGGGGTTAGAATAGAATGCATCTATACAACCAATTAGATGAAAAAAATCTATTTAAATTATTTACCAAATTAAAACCTATACTATAATATTATAAAGTTGAAGAGTGTGTTTGTTTGAACGCGCTAAATTCTGGAACTACTTGTCCGAATTGTTTTTTTTTTGTGTTGGATAGTCCTTTTATCGAGGAAGGCTATAGACTATGTAACATCACGCTGCGACCAAAAGGGGCCTAGCAGTGGGTGAAACCACGCGGGAGCAGCTAGTAAAAGATACAAAAACACATACATTTATTAAATACACTTATTGTATTATATTTGAATTTTCTGTTAGTGCTTATAAGAGATATGAATTTTTCATCATCTACTTTTACAAAGAAATTAAACTTGTTGTATTTCGTGAGCGCCAATTATGTTATACTAGCTGACCCGACAGACGTTGTCCTGTCTTAACTGTGATACCTACCCTACCTACCTGCCTGCCTACCTACCCTACCTACCTAGCTACCTACCCTACCTACCCTACCTACCCTACCTACCCTACCTGCCCTACCTACCCTAGCTACCCTACCTACCTACCCTACCTACCTACCCTACCTACCTACCCTACCTACCCTACCTACCCTACCTACCTACCTACCCTACCCTACCTTCCTACCCTACCTACCTACCTACCTACCTACCCTACCTACCTACCTACCCTACCCTACCTACCTACCTACCCTACCTACCTACCATACCTACCTACCTACCCTACCTAAAAATAAAAAAAAAAAAATAAAAAAAAAATGTATTCTGCTATTCAGGGCGGAGACAAATCCAACGAAACAAAAACCATGAAAATTGGTCCAGCAGATCTCGAGTTATAATGGAGGGAACAAACCCGACTTTCTTTTATATATATAGATAAGTACCCTGGGAAATTATAAATGGTGTTGCTCCAATATTTGTTAGGAAACATTATTTGTAGACTCGTTACTTCCAATATCAATTAGAAATAGGATCCGTTTGGTAATTACGTGGCATGCCAATAATTTTGAAAAGGTAATTTTCTCCAATTATTAACTCTCAGTTTACAATTTCCAACGTTACCTGTTCCAATAAATTATAAATATTGAATGTAATTAAATTATTTAAGATGGCAGACATTCAATTAAAAAATGTCGGAGGTTATTAATTGAGTCTTTAATGGCAACTTCCAAATAATAAAGAGGAATTTAATGATACGAGTAATAAATAGGTTTAATGACAAGAATTTCTCGCCTCTTTGCCTTCTCCCAACTATGTTGGGGTCAGCTTCCAATCTAACCGGATGCAGCTGAATACCAGTATTTTACATGGAGGAACTGCCTATTTGACCTCCACAACCAAGTAACTGGGTCATACGATACCCTTTAGTAAGACTGGTTGTTAGACTTTCCGGCTTCTGATGCACAATAACGACTGTTAAAGATCCACGAATGACAACGACTTAACGTACTTTCCGAGGCACGTAGGGGTCTTGCTGGTCACCCATCCACACACCAACCGTTGCAAGCGTAGCTTAACCTGACCGATTGACCCTTCGGTTGGTATTACCGCTATATTATATGGAGCTTGTAAATAAATAAGCAATTTCTGTATTTGCTTTGCTCCGTTATTTGAAGTCCAATTAGCTTCCTTTGGGTTTCTCACCGAGTTACAAGATATACAATAATAGGTATTAGGTTACAATGATTCATTCTTCATTCCACCTCATCTAGTTTTATAGTATTATTATTTATTTTTGTCATGTGAAAGTGTTTTTAAAACCGATTAACAGGAATGAATATCATTATATCATTAAAGCATCGTATCGTCGTAGTCGTTAGTTTTTATCACGAAACTAGCATGTCTGAGAGATATTTCTCATCAGCATGTGAAGCTAAATCAATGGCCCATGGGTAGCTTAAAAACTCTGACACCAGGTTAGCCACTAGCCACACGAAAAGAAAAAGAAGAAGATAAAAGTAAAGTGTCATATTGAGGGTTTTTATTCCTGTTTAAAGGCTCCCACAGACAGGCGCGATGCGACGATGCGACGAACAATTTCCATAAAGTTTTAATAGAAATTGTTCTACTAGACTCTCGTTGCTACTGTTTGTGGTAGCCTCAAGGGAGAATAAAAGAAGGGAACGCACACAGGATAATGGGAAGCTATGGGAACCTTTACACAGAAGTGAGACAATACTGGTAGAAATAAAAAAGGGACTTGGTAAAAATATTGTATCATAATTAAGAGAGCTGGTCCTATTTTTGGTTACGTATACAACGTGGCGCTACAATGGTGACATTAATTTAACACATGGGTGGGGCTAGTGCTCATCTATACTAAGCTTGTAAGTTTGTATGTAGGGGGTAATCTCCGGAACTAATGATCCAATTTCAAAAATTGTTTCACTGATAGATAGCCGAGCTATCGCAATTTTCGTCTAGCAAGTCGGAAAGAAATACCTTCGAAAACAGAATTATTTGCATGCGCTGCCTAAACAGTTGTTTAAAATTGAAAGCAATGTATGGCAACCCGGTTCGCCTTAATTATTTCTACAAAAAAGTCCGCGACACCATATTCCTATCTTTTGTATTTTAACTTTTATATTTCGTATTTTTTCGACTTACTTCTGTTTGGATGATTATTTAAACAACAAATATCAATTCTTATCAAATTAAATTATTTTATGATCACAAGGACATCACAGAGATAAGATTTGCCCTCTACAGTATTAGCCGCAGACGAAATCGCGGGCAGAAGCTAGTTAATCATTTCAATGTTGATAGGTTTTTTAAAATATATCGCAAATTGAAAAAATAAAATTTTTTTTTTCTAACAATCTAAATAATAAAATCAATTCGCCTACTTTTTTCAGTTGTTTCATACTAATAGCTTATTCTTTTTTAATTTCATTCATGCCAATGTTACGATCCGTGACCCCGTCATGTGACCGCTGCGCGACAGTTCTTTAAGTACAAGTTGCTCTAAGAAGCTATTTTCTAACATCTTAAATGAATTCGAAAATAATATCGTTAAATAGAAATATAACGTCTTTATGAAAAGAAACTGTAAAAACGTATATGTGTGTTAAATTAATGTCACCATTGTAACGCCACGTTGTATAACTACAAAGGTGAAAAGTAAGGCAAGGGTTACTAAATGTATAAATAGGAGCCTAACCACAAATCTAACTGTGTGAGGCTTAAAACGATTCTATATATAAAATCTCCTCTTTCCTGGAATAACGAAGGGTCATATTTCTTTGGCAACATTAAACATGAATAAGACTTTTAGGTGGACCACTCAACGCTAAAACAACCCATAAAGATAATCCAGCAATTATAAAGGGTAAATGTCAGATTACCCTTAATGTTGTCGCTAAAAGATAAAGGCCGGCCCTACGTATAATGTTGGCAGTAACTTAATTAAAGAAACAATAGGGTCAAAGGCTTTACATAACAGATGTTTAGTTTGGGAAGGGCCTATTTTAACAAATTTGTCTCAATTTGTACTCCTTTGAAGTTGAATTAGGCCCTAGTTTTAGGTATCCGGAGGTCAGATGACAGAAACAGTTCTAAGGAATTTAAAATACTCTTGAATGTAAATATGGTAGACCGGTCAATGAAATAAAGGTTCAAGCAATTAAATTGATTTTGATAGATTAAAGCTGAATTCCTCACAATAAATGATTTACCTATTTATTTATTTATTTATTCAATGCACAATGTACACAACCAATTTTACACGTTAGCTTATTAGTGACCAACAACCTAGCCGATTTGTATGACGACCATCTTTACATACCGAGACTCCGCCGTGTTTCGGAAAACACGTTAAGCCGTTGGTCCCGGCTGTCATTTGTGCATCTTTGTCAGTCGTTACGGGTCGTCAGAAATCTGAAAATCTGACAGTCAATCTTACCAAGGGTATCTTATTACCTACTTACTGGGTTGTAGAGGTCAGATAGGTCCATGTAAAATACTGGTATTTGCTGCATCCGGTTAGACTGGAAGCCGACCCCAAAATAGTTGGGAAAAGTCGCGATCCCACGGGTCGTTAACCGACAAGCCGCGCTTGTCGAGGCCTGTCGCGGCCCGTGCGAGCATTACGTCACAGGACACCGCTGGCCTCATCGGATGCGACGATTCCCACGGTCTGTCGGCCTTTTTTTGGCATGAGAGATCTGGCCTGTGAGACAGCGGGTTGCGGGACCGCTACATTAATCGTTCTCTTCCGGCGTTTCCACTCATCTGCCTTTTGTTTGCCATCCTTCGCTCATCCTCTCAAACCGTCAATCATGAATAATCTTAAATAACATAATTACAATAAAATTGAACGAAAGATGGGAGTATTGTCATTATAATAATTCGTATTCAATTTTGGGAGCAGTCTTAAGACATGATTACTTCTGCTAAGCTCCTTAATGCTATTGAATTAGAGTAACCAATCTCGATTATTTCGTCTTAACGTATTAAGTACTTATCAGATTTTCTTTTAGGGGTGTTCATTCATCAACTTCTCCAGTCACCTTCTTTTGCAAATGGTAATATACGGTTCAACCAAATTATTATTTTGAACTAGGATCTAAAGGAGTTTTCTATGCCGACGACATAATAATAATAATAAGCCTTTATTGCTGCACCTAAACAAAAAGTAATAATTAAACAAACTAGCATATCTGTTTCCCGGTTTAGTGATCAGCGTGTCCTGTGACACATAGGGCCTCTTCCAGCTGCTTCCACTCCTTTCTGTCTCTAGCTTTTCTTGACCAGGTAGCGTCTCCGACTTTCTTTATGTCCTCCATCCATCTTTTAACCTGCCTGCCTCTTTTCCTTTTACCATCGCGAGGTTGCCACTCTGTTATGATCTTAGTCCATTTTGTTCTGCTGTCTCTTGTCATATTTCCTGTCCATTTCCATTTCAACTGTCTTACTTTCTTTATAATATCTTCCACCTTGGTTATGGATCTTATTATTTCTGATCTCATGCGGTCTTTTTTCGTAACGCCTAACATGCTCCTTTCCATCCCCCTCTGGCACGTTCTCAGTTTTTGAAGATGTTATTGGTTTAGTGCCCAAGTTTGGCATCCATATGTTAGGCATGGCAAGACACACGAGTTGAACACTTTTTTCTTCGCTGCCATGGGAAACTGTTCACTTTTGAAAATCTCTTTAAGTGACCAGTATCTATTTCATGCATTAGCTACTCTTCTTTCGATTTCTATTTTCGTTTGGTCTCTGCATGCAATCAGTTGACCTAGGTATGTATAGGTGCTCACATATTCAATATTTGCATTATCTAACTGATTCAGCAAAGCATTTGACTCAATATATCACGACTCGCTTTGGAAGGCTTTAGTCGAACAATGAGTCCTAAAAAAATACATACGTATTATAAAAAATATATATGAGAATAGCACTGCTCAAATAAAATTAGAAACAACGGGTGAAGAATTCCCAATAGCTAAAGGTGTAAGACAAGGAGATCCACTATGCCCAAAACTTTTCTCTGCAATCTTGGAAAGTATATTCAAGGATCTAGAGTGGGAAAATGTTGGCATAAATATAGACGGCAAAAAACTCAACCACTTGAGATTCGCGGATGACCTAGTCTTATTCGCGGAAAACGCAACTACGCTCCAACATATGCCGACAACATACCAATATTTAAAAAAATAACTACGGAGAGACCATTTCAACATGACTGTGCAATTTCTGCCGTAAAGCGAATCAGCCGCAAAGTGAATCTGCCGTAAACCGAATCTGTCCTAAAGCGAACAAGGGCTTCTGCCAGCGGCTTCTTCAGCATGTATGTCGGAAATTATCCCACGGGTACGTACCACCGAGATAAAAAATCCTATGTGCTATTCCAGACTATAATCTATTTCTGAACAAAATTTCATCCAGATCAAAAAAAAAATACAAAATGTTTATTTCTGTACCAACTAGTTTGTTTACATTAGTTATGATTGGAGCCTCCTTTTAAGCATGATGACGCCTGTGTTAGGAGACTCCGCACTTCCATAGCTTTGGCTATTTGTACATTTACAGAATTTAATTTTAGTTTCTTAAATCTATTACATTTTTTTATACATTTATATGGGTGTGTTGGGTGTGCGGGGTGTGTGATGTGTGAGGGGTGTATGAGATGTGTCAAATATGTGTGGTGTGTGATATGTTTGGAGTGTGAGAGGTGTGTGGTTGGTGTAGATGTGCGTGTGGGTGTGGCGGTGCCAGTTTAACTAATTTCCACTTATTGTAACAATAATTCAATATCTGCATAAGTGCGTGATTTTAACCATTCTATTAGCATTTTCTTAACTTTATGAAGATGCTCATTGTAAATGTATATTTCTCTAGATCCGTTCAGTAGTTAATGTTTCAATAACCTCAGATGGATCATCTAATGTGAGAAAGAAAGAAAATTAGTTAATTTGACCCCGGTTAAGGGCACAGACGCTTCACCGTTTTGAGAGCAGTGGTGGGCAAGTGATAACGGTCGCGAATGACGAGTTTTAGATCGTAGGTTCGAACCCAGAGCAGCACTTTACTTTGGGTAAATTACTTCATCACTGCAGCTCACAAACCGGTGAAAGAAAACATCATTAATAAGGCGTACGTCCTGGAATCAAAATTTTAAAGACATGTGACATCTACCAACCCGCAATGGGCCCGCGTCGTGTATTATGGCCCACTCCCTCTCACTGAGAGCCTGTGTTCCAGCAGTGAGAACATTAGAGGCTAATTACGATAGACACCCAATATTCACACGAAAACAAAAAAATAAGACAGTATTGAGTGCCTCATAGCTGCCTCATAAAATTGTTTGTTTGTATGAATCTCGGGGAGTTGATTCGTTTACAAAGATTCGTCCACTGATAGAAAGCTGCCACAGGATATGTTTATGGCGTAGTAGTCTTCCTAGTGGTTGAAGCTTATATCCAACACTTAACATACTTCACAGTATTCTATATACCATTATCATCATCATCTGCCTAGCCTTTTCCCAACTATGTTGGGGTCGGCTTCCAGTGTAACCGGATGCAGCTGGATACCAGTATTTTACATGGAGCGACTGCCTGTCAGCCTCCACAACCCAATAACTGGGCAATACGATACCCCTTAGTAAGACTTGCTGTCAGATTTTCAGCAAAAAATCAGCTGCTCCCTACATTTTAACGAGTTATGCGAGCATAATGTATGGAAACAACTGAATTTTTTGCCATAGTGTAAGTTGTTCATAATGATGAGTAGAATGACCCCTTAAAATAATGCCCAAGAATTCAATTTCACCCTGTATAGCCCGGCGAGTCACTGCAATATGTGGTTTCGTTCGACGCCAAAGCATTTAATTTAAGCATTCTCAACGCTCGGAATTGAAACGTTCTGCGTTTTAGGCGGGTTTACCGACACAAATATCGTGCTAAATACAAATTGGACATTGCTCGTAATCGTGTACGTATTGTTCTACTGTTATTCTAGCTCTATAGCAAACATTACAATACACGCATCTGCATATTTCACATCTGTATAGATGTCATTGGTTAGGTAGGAAAGGCTTATATTGGTTACGTCACTATCCGAATATCATTTCTACCAATATGCGGTTTTAAGGTGACAGCTCATTAGAGCCACCCGGCACCCACTCCGCACCGCCTCGTCTCCTGCGGCTAGTATTCTTTATATGGACTTATATGGGTATGCGCTCACTACTTCAACCCCGTGGCGTTACCGGATCGCCTCGGTCGTTAGCCCCCCCACGCGCGAACGGCGGGTGGAACACTCGGTGACAACTCGCTGCTCGCAAGCTTGCCTTTGGTTTACTCTACTGCGAGTTGCAAGGTCCACTGGTTGACCACGGGATGTTTATTGGTAATAACGTGGCGTTCACGCGTGGATCACCTTTAGGCAGTGCGGGGTGGGTGCCGGGTGGCTTTATAGTTTTTGACGTGACGACCATATCGCAGACATCCACGTCTAAATGTATCCATACATAATGTGAACATATTCCGTTCACATTATGTCGTTATCGTGGATGGAAGTTTTTGATGTGTCATCTGATGCATTGAGGTGCACTTTGGCGATAAAATCACGTCACGTGTATATCGTCAAGTTATAAATTATAATTGCGCCCATTAGCGGTTCACCTTGATCCAAAGGAATGGGCGCGATTAAGGATTTATTGCCTAGCCACAAAATAACATCAGCTTTGTGAAATGTATTCACGTAAATCGCTAACAGGTTATAGAAATAATTATAAACCGCCGTAATCCGTAGCTCGTGCCTCTTGAGATTTACTTAAATTTCATACAACATTAAAGCTTTGATTAATTTAATCAACCAGTTGTTCTCAGATTTAAATAATACATAACCTGACCAAAAGGTACAATAAGCGGGTGTTAATGTAAAACTAATGCAATTGGGAAAAAGACTGTCTGAAAGAAAAGAGACGACTGTCATGTGCTGTACAGAGGCCAGCACATCAAGTTACCACAATCTGTCAAATTTCTTTGATAGTATTTCAACTTTATTGCAAAGACATAAGGTTCATTTTTAAATGAGAAAATTTGACATAGCTTGATGTGCTGGCGTCTGTACATATTGAGCTCTTTTTATTAGGGCAGATTTTTCAATTGTCGATCGAAATATATATTAAACTGCCTTTTTGTCCTTTACGTAAAAGTTATCAGGCGAACGAAAAATCGGTCCTTAGTTGATTAAATAGAGAATATGCATGTAATTTTTTAAACAATAGTCAAAAAAAAGTCTACAGTAAAAATAATATTTAATGCCAAAAAAAAAACAAAATTATCCATGATGATATTGATAGATGCAGAATTCCAAACTTATTCATTTTTTTTTATTCCCATATTTAATTACACTCATTAGAAATGTTAATATGCTTGTCTTCTGTTCCAGATCATCCTGCTGGTGAAGGCGCTGGACGCGTACAACATCACGTACTTCACGGTCACCGCGCAGATAGTGTCGCATGTGCTGGCGTACATGAACAGCTGCGTCAACCCCGTGCTGTACGCCTTCCTCTCTGAGAACTTCAGGGTCGCATTTAGAAAGGTGAGAATTTATAATATCTTCATTCATATTTAAAGTAAGAACTTCAGGGCTGCGTTAACGAGAGACTTAGAAGTATCTTCATTAATATTGTAAAAATCAATTACAGTACCCAACCAGTAGTCCAATCAACAAGGGGGTTGGATAAGGTGATAATTCCTCTGTCGCTGAGACTTTAACGGTTGACCACTTATCCATTTTTTTTATTTAGAAGTAAGATATTTACACCTCAACATGAAAATCATTTCTAGATCTGGGTGGAAAATTGCTCTGTCCAAAATTCCTTCTGTATATGCCAGTAAATACTAATATGTATACGTATGTATCGGTACAGTAGCGTCTGTCTCTGTGAGAGGATATATTTTCATAGAACTGAACAAGAGCAGTTGCTCATTTTATAGTTATAGTCTTAGTCTGGTTAGAGTTAGTTAGAGCCTGGATCTCACAACACAGGGAATCCTAGTGTGGGGTCTAGGAACTATTGCTACTACTAAACCAACGATTGTAATCTTTACAAAATAAATGTATTCTTATTCTTCTCTTATTGATTTTAGAAGACCAATCCTTAGTACCTATAGGCCGTGGTGCTACTGGATATTGACTATTTCATTAGCTTGGGAGTAATTTCCATCTTTAGTGCAGTATCAGTCAGGCTTATTTTTGTCTGTGAAATTTCATTCGTGTCAAACTTGTCCCCCAACCCATCCCACCGCATTGCCTGCCCACACTGTTACTTCGTTTTTGTGTTAGGGTTCTTTCTTTTCTTTTTTTCATTTTGCTCAGCTCCTAAGGGTCGTAGCGTAATGTTAAATAGCAATAACCTTTCTCAAAAATTAGACAATCAACAGTTAAACGATTTTTCAAACCCGACTGATAGTTTCAGAGATTAGCACGCTGAAACAAACAAACAATGGAGTCGGTTAAAAATACAACCTCTTCAGCTTTATTATTACTATAATCAGCGGGATTGTCCGAAAGGGTTACCGCTACCCTGGAACATAAAGGGCTGAGGAGGTAACATGGATGGGGTTTAGTCAGTAAGAGTCTGACACTCCCATCCGCTCCACCCAGAGCGGGAGGGGGGTCATTTCATGATTTCCCACACTAAAAAAAAATATTTTTACCTATTTAAAGATGTTAAGTTTTACATTGTCAGTCGTATATCTATAATTTAAAGAGCATTAACTGATCGCCATCATTATACTTGTCAAGAATTTAACCAATCATGCATTTCCCTTTTTTAACGCTAGACTAATTTCCACCTGCTTGTCGAACTCTTGCGAAAAACAGGAAAAGCGACCCAATGAATATTATTACGATAATAACATATCCATAGCTACTAATAATCTTCCTGTTTTCATCGAGCGATCCACTTCCCAAGCCATTAAACACAAACACTTTCTGAATATTAATGGCGTGCGTGGGCTGAATACGGTGAATTATTAAATTAAAATATTTTAATAATAATTATGTCGTTTAATCTCCATATTCATAAGTGCGCGGAATGAGTTCCTCCTACTATAAATCTGAAAGGATTGTGAGGGAAGCAATTGCGCGATGTATTCTATATAATATATTATACACGGTTGGCGCAGTGGTTGAGCGATTGACTGGTGCGCACTATGTCGCGGGTTCGATTCCCGCACGGAACAAATATTTGTACGACCTGCAAGTATTTGTTACGAGTCTGGGTGTTTTTCTATCTATAATATGTATGTATTTACAAAAAAAAATGTATATAAGTAGTATATCAGCCATCTCGTTACCATAACACAAGCATTAGGTTGCTTAGCTTGGGACGATATGACGTTGTGTGAAATGTCCAAGGATATTATTATTATTATTATTAATAGTGCTATTCTGCACAAATCTCAACGTGAAAACATAAGTGAAGTCAGCTGTTAGTAGTGTTAATCCCTATCATATGGAAAAACACCTCACTTCAAGCTCATTTCATCTTTGTACTTAAGTTATCACCGTATCACGGTAACATTTTACAGAAAAAGTTTGCACTTCGTTCATCGTTTATGAAAATATGACTGAGCAATAACTAGCAGCAACAGCAAAATTGCATGCAGCTGAGATACGAATGCTAAGAGGGATGTGTGGTGTTACGCGAATGGATAGAATACGTAATGAGTATATAAGAGGAAATCTGAAAGTGACACCGGTGACCGAAAAGTTGTGTGGAAATCGGTTGTCATGGTATGGGCATGTTATGCGGAGGAATGAGGAAAATGTTGTCAGGAAAGTTGTGAGTATGAATGTGGATGGCTATACCAGTAGAGGGAGACCAAAGAAACGATGGATGGATTGTGTGAAAGATGATATGGCTGGAAAGGGAGTGACTATCGAGATGACGATTAATAGAGAAGTATGGAAGAAGAAGACATGTTGCACCGACCCCAAATAAATTGGGATAAGGGCAGGAGAATGATGATGAATGAGCAATGACTAGGTCTAAGCCGGACCAACCGTGAAATCTTGCTATTACACTGGGTGAAACTGAATTCAAGGGCAATATTTTAAGTAGTTGTTGTACTCATCATTATGAACAACTTTTACCATGGGAACACACCTGAAATCGTGAAAAAAAACTAAGTGTTCCCCTACATTTTCACGAGTTATGCGAGCATGATGTTATCTTGATTAATATATTTATCGTTAAATATATTGCATCATGCACTTGTCTTATCAATCCCGCAGTACCTATTTATTGTCATCCTATCTTTCTTAGCTATCCAAAATCCTTATCTCTGCCTATTTTCATGCTTCCTTTTGGTCTAGATTAATTTAGGGCCCTACTAGATATGGAACTTTCAACGTAAAGCTCCAAGTTTCAGTAGCATCTGGTCAGTCTAATTAAATAATAAAAACTTTTTTACAAAAAATAAAACCGACTTCCAAAAAAAACACTACAAAGTGAAAAATAATTTTGATTTCGGAAGTCGGTGTCTTCGGTTTTGTATTTTCATTTTTTGCCACCGACTTCCGAAATCAAAATTATTTTTCACTTTGTAGTGTTTTTTTTGGAAGTCGGTTTTATTTTTTGTAAAAAAGTTTTTATTTTTCACTTTTTAGTTGTGGTACCTACACAACCCCCCCCCCCCCCGCCCCCCTTCCCAAATTTTAATACCACTACCTGGTATGTAAATTACAGTGACAGGAACTTATTAGAACATCGTCCACATATATTAAGTAGAAAATTTTTAGATTTTTGTTGATTTTTCAAAAACCGCTTATCCGATTTCGATAAAAATTTTATGGGACCATTTGGGAAGTATACCCTTTCCAACAAAAAAAGAATTTTTCAATTCGGTTGGCAAGTAACGGAGCTATGCGCGAACAAACATAAAAAAAAAATAAAATATATATATACAGTCGAATTGAGAACCTCCTCCTTTTTTAGAAGTCGGTTAAAAAAGCAGTTACACAGTATACAAAGAGATCAAGGACTTACACCTAGAACATGCCGTGGGCATAACACACCTGGGAATAAGACACGGAGAGCTCACTGGCAGGAGATCGACTTTTTTTTTTTTTGAGGTTGGTACATCATCCAAAGACTTCTCCCGCTCTAGGTGGAGCGGAAGGGAGTGTCAGACTCTTACCGGCTAAAACCCATCCATGTTCCTTCCTTAGCCCTTTATGTTCTTAGGTAGGAACATGGATGGGCGCCCCCTGAGAACTGAAAACTGAACTGAGAACTACCACCATTACTTTAAGTTGAACAAACTAGTTCCACATCCACTCCACCGTCGTTGTTACTCATAGTTTTGGTTCAAATTATCCACCACACTCACTAGAGTTCAGCTCTGTTTTTCATGTGAATTTTACCAACCTAGCCGAAAGATATCCGTGAACACTTCCATCCGAAAAAAAGAGTGGATTATGTAGCAAAATAAATAATGTAATATGAGCAACGAGAGCAAAGTTCAGCGCTGAGGTGAGGCAAGGTCAGCGGCAGACGCGAGTTTGTTATTGGAGTGTAAATATTGATGGCTGGAAAACAAGAGGTTATTTATGAAACATTATGATTCATAATGTGTGACGACTGCTTTGTTAACGGCTGAGAGAAAAGTCATCATCTGCCTAGCCTTTCCCAACTATATTGTGGTTGGATTCCAGTCTAACCGGATGCAGCTAAATACCAGTATTTTACATGGAGCGACTGCCTATCTGACCTCCACAAACCAGTAACTGGGCAATACGATACCCCTTGGTAAGACTGGCTGCCAGATTTTCAGGCTTCTGACGACCCGTAACGACTGTCAAAGATGCATAAATGACAGCCGGGACCAACGGCTTAACGTGCTTTCCGAGGCATGTAGGAGTCTTGGTATTTTAAGATGGTCACCCATCCACGGCCAACCCAGACAAGCGTGGCATAACCTGATGGATCGACCCGTGCGGCTGTTAGTTATTAGCCACGAGAAAATTGTCAATACTTTTCTCTCAGCTTTTTTAGCCCAAGTCTTGAAGGCTCGAGTTACAACGTTGTGTAGGCGTGTACCGTGTTACAGGTCAGCATGTAAGTGGTCGTGGTGGTGGCATTTTGACCTTGAGCTGGCCTAGCTTAGTACGGAGTTCAGTCTATACTCAATTGGCAAGTGACAGAACTGCTAAACTTAATTTAAAGGTACACCTTATCTTTGAAGGGAATTTCGTATCCATTGCTTTATATGTTTGAAAAACGTATCTGCTCGACAACGTAAATCACGCAATGAGTCATAAGTCATTTATTTCATAACAATATTCATTAATTGTGTTGAAAAATATACATTGGAATTAGATTAAATTAGAATTCATTTCAATAGGTACATTCAGGAATTCACTATATAAAAACAATAACAATCAATTAAGAATTTCAGGAACAATATAAAATAGTAACAAATGTCAAGTAATAAAATGAAGATTACCTTCATCTCTGTAAGAAGTATCATATATTACCCCTTATTAATCGGCGAGCAATCTCTGACTGCATTTCATTATTAAAAATTTTCAATCATTCTACTAACAATTCCGATATTCTATCCAAATTTTATTTCAACGTTCCTGGAAGGTCGAAGCGATGGAACTCAACGCTGCGTGTTCCATTTACCGCTACGAATTATAGGCAAAATTCATTCATAGTGCGTGCGAGTAATAATTTTAATATCATGTGCAGACAGCATGATTTTGACCCTTTCATTACAAGTGTGTCTTCGGCAAGAAAGTGCATGAGTCTTAGCTTTTTTAAGTAGGTTTTGTAAAGTCAGGTTTTTTATTCTTGTGTTGTGTTTAAAATGTAAATTAAGTTTAGCTTGATTATTATCCTGTTTCTTCTTGGTAGCTGTATTGTATTGTGTTGTTCACACTCACTTTTTCAAACTGATTTTTAGAAGTGAAGACTTTTAATTGGCTGTCAGTCTCACATATTGTTTTTATTCTGTTTACATTAGCTGTAAGTCTTCCATGATTAATAAATAAATAAATAAATAAATAAATAAAAATCAATAACAAGATTCGAAAAATTACAATTAATTGCGATTTAATTAGTTTAAAAAATTAAAAACAAAAACAAGTCAGACAAATAGGCACTCAAGTACATACAATTTTAATAAAATGTCAATCAACGTAACAAGATATATATTATAAACAAAAGAATACAATGTCATATGTCATCTATGAACTCATTTATACTATAATAGCCTTTCCTCAATAAATGGGCTCTCAACTTGTTTTTAAATAAGTTAACGCTATATATACTTTTAAATTCTATAGGCAACTTGTTATATAAAAATACAGATTGATACCGTGGGCTATGATTGACCACTTTTAATTTTAATTGGTTGTATATTGTTGGGCAAATCTTTACTACGTGTACCAGCTCTAGTCTGTCTTTGCTCATCGGTCTCAATTTTGTGCAAGTTCTTAACGAAACTAGTTAGCAACACTAAAATATATAGGCATGGTACGGTCAATATTTTTAGCCTTATAAAATGGTCCTTACATGATTCCGTTTGTTTGAGTTCCGTTTGTTTGAGTACTGTTGAACTGTCACTATTAAAGGCTTTATGAGTGTGTGCGCAACGTCAACCCCGTTGGTTATATTTTCAAATGGACATACTTGCAAAATGGTTTTGTCTGGAGCCCGTTACATCAGGTGGGCTGGTTATCTGCAAACTCAAATTATTTATTTTAAATACGCACAACAAAGGCACTTTTGAACGTCAAAATGAACAAGAAATAGAATTGATTCTAGTCGCCCCTTCCGAAAGGTAATTTCGTGTGGCAAGAAACTCCACCGTTACTGCAACTGAGTAGAAGAATTAATATACAGTGTGTTAGGTTAAACGAGGGACACACTTTCAGGGGGTACTATACTCATGAAAATGAACAACTTTGACTATGGAACTATATCTGAAATCATGAAAAAAAAAATCACCTGTTCTATACATTTACATATGTTCCCATAATTTGTCAAAATGTATGGAACAGCTGATACGTTTTTTATATTTCCGAGTTGGTCCCATGAACTAAGTTGTTGATTGCCATGAGTACCGACCTGAAAGTATGTCTCTCGTTTAACCTAACACACCGTAGAGAGTCATTCTAAATATTATACCTGTTGTTAAAGTTGTCTATTAGGTATTTAGAAGGGTGTAGTCGTGAAGGAGTTCGAACAGGAAATATTTAATAATACAAAAGAGAAAGAGAAGAAATAATAATTGATAAAAGATGTTTATTTCCATAAGTAGGTACAGGTAGGTACAGATAAAGATTGAATCGTCACATTGCTGTGTTACGCTATATTACGCTATATTATTTAATTTAACTGAAATTCAATAGCTTGAATTTCAGTAAAATTATATATATTTTTTGGGTTAATTTTGATTCTAAAATTATCATAAATTGTAACTTATCTCAATAATAGGTAAGTACTTACCTATTATTGAGATAAGTTACAAATCTGGGCTT
The DNA here is from genome assembly GCA_951799385.1 of Hyppa rectilinea. Classification (NCBI taxonomy): domain Eukaryota; kingdom Metazoa; phylum Arthropoda; class Insecta; order Lepidoptera; family Noctuidae; genus Hyppa; species Hyppa rectilinea. The sequence continues at coordinate 18,787,774 of OX637309.1, read as the reverse complement.
TATGCCTTAAACTTTAGCCACAAAATTTGGCAAAAATCCGAAGGAACCTGGAACGAATTAATTCCACGATTTAATTTAAAAAATTCCTCGCCAAGCTTTTATCTCCAGGCGCCAGGATTATTACCCAAATGTCTAGGTGAGATAAAATTTTACTATAGTCTCTTAGGGTTGCCACCCACTTGTTCGGATTGGAATGACTCGGCACAGCTGGGCAGTTAAATCGAATGTAATTAAATGTTGATTGATGTTCGAGAAAAACACACTTGCGCGTGTCATGCCGATCTAAACATGATTCAGCGAGGTTAGATGCCAAACGTAGTTTCAACAAAAGCCGAATAACAGCTAATCAATATCGTGCTATTATGTATAATAATATGTATAATAAAAAGTTTCGTGCTTTTCTCAAATTTAGAGACACGCGTGATTAATATTTAACCTGTGTATGTATTTAATTGGTAAGGCTTTATATTTATGCAATTAATGTGGGTCAGCTTTGTAGTTCAACAAATGTTACTACAAAGTAGTATAAACTTTACGAATCGAATGTGCCGACCCGAGCAGTTGGTAGCAACCCTTACAATTTTGCCCGGTAAGACTTTTATATCTGAAGCGGAATGAAGTAGGTACAGCTGTCCCGTAAACGCTTAATGGTGCCGCAAAAAACTTATTTTCTTTTGTAAAATCTACATATTGATTAAGGTCTGCGGTCACAATGCTCACTATACTATGGTATATAAAAAAATATTAAATCCGACGGAGGACAATAAACTTCAGAAAAATAGACTATGCATCTTTTCACTATCTTTAATAGTTAGTTGATCCAACAGAAACCGTTTATCCAAATTTTCTCTCAATATAAACCTAATTGGGACCATTATACCAACATTTTTAAACAATAAATAACCGAATTGGTCCAACTGTTCTCAAGCTCCAACGAACATTTTCATTTTTATTTACATAATATTAAGTAGATACTGTCCTATATATTATTTTACGGTTTATGGCCTTATGGTTATTTTACGAACGTGTACAATATAGAACATAAAAACCTATTTGATAGTAAGTAATTTGGATTTATAATAAACATCCTTTTCCTGTTAACTCAACGTACTACACAAACCGAACTGTCTGAGAATCCCCACAGCAAAAAAACGCCAACCCCGCGGTACCGGAGCACCATTAGGAATCCTTTACTTTTATTGCTACATTCTCAGATCATTTCCTCACAACATGAGAAGAAATATCCGATAACATAAATAGCCCTTTCATCCTTTATCCGATACAACCACAAAAGAAAAACATGCAGAAGTTCTATTTCACCTTAAAAATGTAACTAACAATAAAGTCAAAAATATTGAACGTTTTCTGTAGATTATCTTCAGAAAACAACCCCCCTACACAGTCCTCCAAAATAAAAATTCCAATAGAATAAAATACCTATTGCGTGCTTAAGGCAAGGCCCATGGGCAGCATGAAAACTCTGACATCAGGTTAGTCACTAACCACACCAAAAGAAGAAGCTTAAGGCAATTCGCGGAAAAAATAAACTTTTTGTTGAGTTATGCAAGTAGTGGTGGCCAAGTGGTGTCGGCCGCGACTTACGAATTATAGGTTTGAACCCAGACAGGTTCTTGTCTTTGAGTAAATTGAAATTGTAATTGTTTTATTGAAAAAATTGATTAGGTAGTATAAATATTTACAAATATAGTGCTATAAAACTAGAGGTATATAATAATAGGGTTCTACCTGAACTAGGAATAAACCTGTATCTCAGGCATCACACTCAAAATGCTTATACATAGGTAATATCTAGATTTCCTTAAACAAATATTAAATAACTTATGTACTATAAATGGTGTTATACAATCTTATAAATGTTATTAGCTACTTTTGATCATCGCAAGATATTTTTGCAACCGTGTTCTATTTAGATTTTTGCAGTGTAATATTTTTAACAAGGTCGCGAATACATTGTTAGTACCTATACAGAAAAAAATTCATTTTTATTTATTCTGCTAATTGTAAATATGAAAACTATTTTATATGCTACTTCTAGTAAATAATTAGAATAAGTTATAATATGAACAAAAGACTTATAGAAACGTTGGTGCTTTTACGCGACCTCATTATAATCTATGGAATTAATGTATCTAGTTTCCGCAATTTTTTTTGCTGGGCATTCTTGATCGCCTGTTTTGTGATTTCTCAGTTATTAATTATTTCATCACCACTGCTCTCAAAACGGCGAAGGAAAAAATCGTGAGGAATAAAGAATGTTCAAAAATTTGAAGGCTTGTGACAGTCACCAACCCGCATTGGGCCGGCGTGGTGGATTACATGCCACTCCCTCTCCTCAAGCGGAGACCTGAGTCCCAGCGGTGGGAGCAGTATAAGCCGATTACGTGAACATCAATGTAGGAAGCAGCTTAATTTTAGGTTTGGTCCCATAATAATTGTGTTGTTTATAATAAAATTATGACCAAAAAAGTTGTTATCAGTTTTTTTTTCATGGGACTTCACACAATTTTTATTTACTTGGCTTGGCTTGGCTCGACACGGTTGGCGCAGTGGTTGAGCGATTGACTGCTGCGCAGTATGTCGCGGGTTCGATTCCCGCACGGAACAAATATTTGTACGACCTGCAAGTATTTGTTACGGGTCTGGGTGTTTTTCTGTACATAATATGTATGTATTTACAAAAAAAAATGGATATAAGTAGTTTATCAGCCATCTCGTTACCATAACACAAGCATAAGGTTGCTTAGCTTGGGACTATATGGCGTTGTGTGAAATGTCCAAGGATATTATTATTATTATTATTCGTTCATTTATTCCATTTCTTATCTAATATATTTTTAAATATTTTTATAAAAAGACAAAAAAAAAGATTTAAAAATATAAAAAATAGTGGTCCGCCGATGTCGGGAGCAGGGTCCAAGGCACCGGTGGTTAGGGCTGCAGAGACAAGAACCTCCTCACAATGCGAGCCGTATCGAGGAGTACTGCCTTCTGAATCTGGCTCTTGATCCAACCACCTAACGAAAGCCTCGAAAGATGTTGGTCGAGGCTTTTGGCTATCAGGCCATTGGCTGTTACGACAATCGGTATAATGAAAGCCGAGCTCACATTCCACATGTCAAAAACCTCGTGTGCTAAGTCGAGATATTTTATTTGTTTCTCTTTCTCAGCTTTCACGAGGTTCTCGTCATGTGGAATGGTAACATCGACTATCATTGCAAGCCGCGCTAATCGATCTATCACTACTATATCAGGCTTATTGGCGACAATAGTTCTGTCAGTAATGATAGACCGATCCCAGTACAACGTGACATGGTCATTCTCAAGAACTGGGTCGGGCACATACTTGTAATACGGTACCTCAGAGTCTACAAGTTTATATTTCAAAGCAAGTTGCTGGTGAATAATCCTGGCCACTTGGTTATGCCTGTGCAAGTACTCGCCGTTAGCTAAACGAGAACAACCAGAGATAATATGTCTGATGGACTCACCTGGACGATGGCATGCCCGACACACGTCAAGCGTCCCGTCCTTCATAATATGTCTCCGATAGTTATTCGTCAAGATAACTTCGTCCATAATTGCACAGACGAAACCTTCAGTTTCCCCAAAAAGGTCACCAAAACGTAACCAGGACACGGACGCTAAGAAGTCTACACCGGGCTCATGAAGAACCCGATAGAAGCGCCCGTGAAGCTCCTTGCCTTGCCATATCTCCTTGCGGTCATCGGTAGTCAGTACTGCAGGTTTGCGCCAGTTCTCTTTACCCATGGAAAGCGGGGTGAGGCCTATGTCCACTGCCACCACATCACGGTGCATACCCACATCGGCTTTTAAAAAATAATCCCTGAGACTGCAAATCTCGCGATTGTGGAGGGTCTTTGCATTTAAAAAGCCTCGACCCCCGCACTTCCGCGGGATATACAGTCTCATCACCGATGATCGTGGGTGATGCATCCGGTTTGCGGTCAGCAGTGTACGGACCCTCCTATCCAAGGCGTCAAGTTCGGTCTGAGTCCATTTGAGTATGCCGAAAGAGTACATCAAAACCGGCATGACCCAACCGTTAAAGGCGCGCACCTTGTTTCCGCCTGAAAGAAGACTAATCAAAACTTTATTCAGGCGACCAAAGAAGCGCTCCTTCAACGATTGCTTCATGTCAGTAACATTGATACCCAACGCTTCCGACATACCCAAATACTTATAGCTTTCGGATGAGGAGAGGGATCTAAGGTGTATGGAATCCGAGAGTTGGATTCCCTCGGATTCCACAATCTCCCCTCGCTTTACATGCATGACCGCACATTTATCCGCACCAAATTCCATCCTGATGGCGCTACTAAAAGTTTCAGTTACCTTCAGTAACTCCATCAGTCGCAATTTGTTGGGGGCAAAGAGTTTTAAATCATCCATGTAGAAGAGGTGAGATATGACCTGACCGCCTCTCTTCAACCGATAACCTAGACCTGAATCCTCCAGCAGAGTGCTAAGAGGATTCAGAGCTAAGCAGAACCAAAGTGGACTCAAACTGTCGCCCTGAAATATTCCCCGTTTAATCCATATAGGCTCATCATTCCCCTGGATCTGCGGACACCCTGGATAATGAAGAACCGTCCTCCATTGCCCCATACACGTCTCAAGGAAAATGCGTAGAGTTGCATCTATTTTGTACAACTCCAGCACTCTCTTCAGCCATGTATGTGGCACCGAGTCATAGGCTTTCTTATAATCTATCCAGCATGTCGACAAATCCTTATGGGATCGACGAACCTGTTGGTTGATGGCCATGTCAATGAGGAGTAGCTCCTTAGTACCACGGGACCCATTCCTACACCCATTTTGAGAGGCAGACATAATCAAATGACTTTCTATGTGCGTATTAATTTTCACTCTCAAAATGGATGTAAGTAGTTTATAGACCGTCGATAAACATGTGATCGGTCTATAATTCTTAGGTTCCGTGGGACTGCCAGACTTATGGAGGAGGTGGGTAACGCCTGTTGTTAAAAACTGAGGTAGCGACCCAGACTCTAAAGATGACTGGAACTGAGATGCCAGGCAAGTGTGTGAACTAACTAGCCATTTCAACCAGAAGTTGTGCAGTCCGTCCGGTCCCGGTGATTTCCAGTTCGGTAACGGACGGACTGCTCTGGCTACGTCTAACGGTGTTATTAAGACGGCTTCCATTTCTGGTATAGTTTCACACACTCGCTCGACATCCCGAGTCCAGTCAGCTTCAGCGTGACAGACGGGCACCGACCAGATGCTGCGCCAGAATGCACTCGTGGTAGCATCATCCGGGTGGCATACGTCTGTCAAATTTTGTTCAGGTCGCTCCCAAGCTCTATATACCCACCTCTCGTCACTCTGGAACATGCGATTTTGCTTGTATCGATCCACCCGCCTCTTATACCGCCGAATACGGCTCGCCCATGCACAAACTTTCTGCTTCAGGAAGTCGATGCGCTCTGTAACTCGGGACATGTATTCTAGAGGACTGATTCCAGTCCCCGAGAATGCCCGCCTTACAAAGCGCATCACTCGTGGTCGAGTATTACCCTCCCTGAAGCAGTATAATTTATATTTTTTTTTATTATTATTATACTTATTTAATACAACTAAAAATAAATATATAACATATAATAATATAACAACTTATACATACTTAAATGACCATCTAACTACACACATCAAAAGTGTCTAGGGATCAACATATATTTTTGCAATAACTTTTCTCTTGATTGATATTAATTTAAATTTTCTTTAAGGATTCATCAAATAAAGTGTTTTCGTTTGTCACAGTAACGATAAACCAAGTCACCTTTGCATTAATAAAGAAATTTGCCATTTTCCTAATAAAGGGATTTTTGACATTTGAACCACTAACATTAAAGTTCGAAAAAAAGACTGAAATAACAGTTTTCTTTAAAATTTTATTGGGTAACTTAAACAATTAATAATCCGTGTTTCTACCGCGAACACTAACAACACAAGAACATCGGTTTGGCATACTCAAAATGAGTTCATCCAAATCACGCTGTGGAATGGCCGCCCATGTTCGTTGCAACAACAAAAAAAGGTCTTCTTGCAACTGGATACCTTCCATATTCGGCAGAGCTCTTCTCTGTAGCATATCCCATGCATGCTCAATCGGGTTCAAGTCTGACGACTGAGCAGGCCTGGGCAGGACATTGATGTTAGCTGCGGCGAGAGTCTGTCTTACAACTCTTGCGGTGTGCGGTCGTGCATTATCATGCATTAACTGAAATAAGGGACCGATTTGCACTTGTAGAGGAACGATGACGTCAGATACAATCGTCTCAGCATAAATTTGAGCGTTGAGGTTGCCTCTGATCCAAATCAACTCAGTTCTTCCGCCGATCCAAATACCCGCCCATACCATGATGGTTCCACCACTATAAGGATGGACTTCCTGGCAGGATTTTAATCGCTGTTGGCGTCCAGGGGTTCTCCAGTGTCGTATACGTCTTGTATCCGGTCTCATACCAAAACGAGACTCATCAGAAAAGCACACGAAACGCCATTGTTCTTCTGCCCAATTTCTGTGTTCAAGAGCCCATTGATATCGAATCCTACGATTGTGCATTGCTATAGGTGGTACCCGTAGCGGTCTTCGGGAATGAAGGTTCACTTCATGCAAGCGGTTTCTGACTGTTTGGTCGCTAATTAAGTTCCCTGAAGAGTGATGAAGCCTCACGGCTAACATCATGGCGGTTATTGTTGGAGCTCTTCGAGTTAAGATTTGAATGTATCGGTCTTGTCTCCGTGTGGTGCAGCGATACCGTCCTTCATGGCGCTCAGCCACGGTACCAGTGCTTCGGTAACGTGTCCAAAGTCGACTGATAACACCTTTTTTTGTTGTTGCAACGAACATGGGCGGCCATTCCACAGCGTGATTTGGATGAACTCATTTTGAGTATGCCAAACCGATGTTCTTGTGTTGTTAGTGTTCGCGGTAGAAACACGGATTATTAATTGTTTAAGTTACCCAATAAAATTTTAAAGAAAACTGTTATTTCAGTCTTTTTTTCGAACTTTAATGTTAGTGGTTCAAATGTCAAAAATCCCTTTATTAGGAAAATGGCAAATTTCTTTATTAATGCAAAGGTGACTTGGTTTATCGTTACTGTGACAAACGAAAACACTTTATTTGATGAATCCTTAAAGAAAATTTAAATTAATATCAATCAAGAGAAAAGTTATTGCAAAAATATATGTTGATCCCTAGACACTTTTGATGTGTGTATATACAAATAAATACAAAAAAAAGGATACGAGTCTGGCGGGTAAGCGGGATTGTCCGAAAGGGTTACCGCTACCCCGAAACATAAAGGGCTACGGAAGGAACATGGATGGGTTTTAGTCAGTAAGAGTCTGACACTCCCTTACGCTCCACCCAGAGCGGGAGAGTCATTGGATGATTTCCCACCCGCAATAAAAAAAGGCGTCGAAGTACTCATCCGCATCGCTGTCGTCCGGAAACGTGCCCAGAAGACTGGCAGCATTGCCACGTTGAATGGCAATGCTAATTCTATGGCCTAAGAACAATCCAGCTCTCTGGTCACGTGAAGTGTCGACCAATTGGCGAGAAGTATCCTTAAAAGGAGTTGCGCAGTCGGGCCCCATGACCCTAGAGTTTCGACCCCAAACGGCTCAAAACCGTAGTTGCACATCAGGTTACTGTTATTATTATGCGAGGTCCGACTCATCATATTGAGACCTTCCTCAAGGAAGAGTTTTGGCCGAAGGGTGTTATGTATCGGCGTTTCCGCGGAAGGCTACGCGACACCACGCAGTGCAACACGACACCGTCGCTTCGTGTACAATAGTTATAGTTATTATCAGTTTTTATAAATATGTATGATAGTCTGTAAGGTATTTATGTTATGGGTCTTTGTTACCTGAAATAAATGATATATTATTATTATTATTATTATTATCATAAAAATATTAAATTAATATTGTGACATGACCTGCTGTAATAATCTAGGATGTTACATTTGATCCAACTGATTCACCGGGCAAATCCTTTTCATTCACCGTTCAAGTAAGCCTTCTTTCATCCCTACCCTTTTAACCCGGTTTTATTTTAACCGTAATTTGATTGGTCGTTAGCAATAAAGCCTTTAGGGTATCAAAATTCCCTCCACGTCTCCAACAGGACCAACTTCTGCCGTGTTTGGAAAATGTGCTGTTTATCTTTATTATTTTAACACAGGGACATTTAAGAAAATTATAGCTTTTTCGGGCTGAATGGTATGGATTTTAGATTGGTGTTTATGGTCGGTTTTGTCCTCTTCAGTAAGCCATTTTATTTTCAGGGTCTATTTATGTGAATAAGGGATATATTTGTTGGTGTGAACATTATCTGTCTGCTAAGGATATAATTATCCATAATTTGAAGCTGTTGTTTTTAAGGTTCCGTACTCAAAGGGTAAAATGGGACCCTATTACTAAGACTCTGTTGTCCGTCCGTCTGTCTGTCCGTCTGTCACTAGGCTATGGTCTCATGAATCATGGTAGTTAGATAGTTGAAATTTACACAGATGATGTTTTTCTTTTGCCGTTATAACAAAAAATACTAAAAAACAGAATAAAATAAATATTTAAGAGGGCTCCCATACAACAGACATGATTTCTTTGCCGTTTTTATAGAAAATGGTACGGAACCCTTCGAGCGCGAGGCCGACTCGCACTTGACCGATTTCTATTTTAGGATTTTCTTTATAGAAGAAGATTTCCAAGCCTAACCCGTGGCAATAATTTCCTGAAATATCCGTTTCGTATCTTCTTTTGTAACGCCCATGCAAGAGCCAGAAATAGTATTTCTATTGAAATAACACAGCTTTCGCTATATGTATTTCTAAACAACAAAAGTGACAGAACTATCCCCCTACTCCCCCTCTTCAATAACCAGAGCATACTCCTGTAATTTTCAAGGTTTCAGTGACTTTATTCCCCTGAAAACAGTTTAACAAATAAAATCATTCCCAGTAAACAAAGCCGATTACAGTACAACACAATATATATTTATTGGAAATTCTTGAGTAGCCCAAAATAATGTGTCTTAGAATAATTTAGTTCAAAAGAAAGGTATTATTAATATTCAATGAACGTATTGTAAAGCGTTTCCAAGTAAATTGTACTTACTTTGTTCTATTATACTGGAGAATATACTTTCTGAAAAAAAAAACTTATACTTTTTTACTGACTGATTGACTTCAAAATGCAAGAGGTTCTCTATTCGACTTCTTCGGTCCTTTTTTTAAAATATTTTTAAATATTTGCATCTTTTAAATATTTTTCATAGACTCGCTTTTGCTCACCCGATGCTTAACGATGAGGAAGACAGTGATGGTGAATACTGGCCTGGTAGTAACCAATTCACTGCAGACGTGAAGACTCTCAGGTTATGTCTAAAGGAGAATTACAAAGTGCGCTTTTATATTATATCTTAACGGCTAGTTGACACTTCCCGTGACCCAACGGCTGGCTTTTACCTTGGCCAGAGGCTTAGCATTGCCATGCAACGTGGCAATGCCGCCTGTCTCTTGTTACCAGTCGACAGCGATGCGAAGGAATTTTTGACATTTTCGATTCCATATTTTAGTTAGTGATTAGTTTCAAATACTTGTACACAGTACCGATATTCTTTTTAGTTTGTGTCAGAAATATATTGTTTATACCAATAAAATTATTCTTCTTGTTTTCGTGTGGTTAGTAACTAACCTGGTGTCAGAGTTTTTAAGCTGCCCATGGGCCTCTGACTTAGCTTCACATGCTGTTGAGAAATATATCTCAGAGATACTGGTTTCCTCACGATGTTTTCCTTCACTAATTGTTCACTAATATTATATCTAACGTGAGCATATTATCGTGGGCGTCCACGACATGATAATACTGTGAAGTAAATGTATGGAAATATATAAAATAAATAAATAAATTAACGTTTAATTCAGACAAAAACATACAGTCCATAGCACAAAAAAGAACAAAACAATACAGGAGGCACACAAAAAACAATACAACACGGAATAAAAAATTACATACATCAGCGGGCGAGAACAGTCCGCCGCTCAGAGCGCTGTATGCAAGTGCATCCAGTGACGTAGCAGCGGAGAGTACCACCTGTCCGCGAACACGCCTAGAATGCTGTTGCGGCTAGACCTCACACGACGATATATGTAGACGCTTTTAAATTTCCGCCCACGTACATATACAAATTATAAAACCGCACAATTTGTAACGTTATATAAAATAATATCCTCCCAGCAATAAACTGCATACATAAAAAGTATATAAATGCTCACCAGCTCCTAAATATCCCTCCGCTATTATAAAGGTATTGCGTGGTTGGTGAGCGTGAATTAATTCAGCAGTTTTCCGTCACAACTTGTTTCAACGCTTCGTGAATTAAGTAAGCTGGCATGCATGCTGTGACCCGATTCATCTTGTATGTCCTCACTAGTGGAGAACGTAGTATAAAAGCGATGTGACGTCATAACTCTAAAACTTTGGCCATTACTCAAGTAACGTTTTGCAGTTTTTATCGGGTTTTACGATGAAATGCTGTGAGTCAGTTAATTTTATCTTCTTATTAAGAGAGATGCGTTGAGTAGCTCGCGAAATTCAACTTTATTCAAATCAAATAATTTACTTAACAGATCATACAATCCAATTTGTTAGTAATAATACATAATACATTATTATTTACGTTTTTTGAAATTTGCAGTGATCAGCAACCGTAACAAAATGTGTATTTACAGAATTCGAATCATTTAAATCATCTATTGGTACAACAATTCCGTTCGTCTGTTGATTTTATCTAAGAGTTAAATAGTGTTCCCATTTGTTCATGATAGTCGTCCCGTTTATAAAGGATTCACAGATTGTCGTTTGTTATCATATTTCTTGACTGCAGTTGATTGGTTTGATTTTGTGCTCTTCTAAACGTCTTAAGCATTATGACAAAATAATGCGTGAACTCCTTATTCATGTAAACTGTTTACAAGATTCTTATATTTTTTATTCGCATGTTATTCATTCCTGCTGCTTGTATCTGTCAAAAGGTTTGGTTTGTATTTCCAATTTATGTTATTGTTAAAATTTTTCGCATGTAATCCTTTTTTATCACGCTGAGCTTTAAGTTGTATTTCATTCCAACAACCACTAATTCATACAGTCCACTTGTCATCGCCTTCACCGTGTATTACATAAAATCGATTGTTATTGTTAACATAACTGGTAAAATGTGTGTGTATTATAAGCTCTGCTTAAGTAGAGATGGACTAATTGGAGTACACATCCTTCGAAAAATAAATGCGTGACTTTATGTTGCATTTTTTCAATATTAAACTATATCTCTGTTCAAACTAAACCAAACTGAAAATGCCACCATTTTTGTTTACAGATAAATCAAGAAAGAGAAGGAAGAAAATTAGAGCTGTCGAATTATTTTGAACTAAAACTTCCCATAAGGTATTAGACAACACCACAAAAATGCTACTCGCTCCTGGTTTTCAGAAAACCAATCCGTTAAACTGTTGTCAAATCTTATGTTCACCATCGTTATTGGCTGACCGGTAGGACATCAACCAATCAGAAGTGACCACGAGATTTGAAATTTCGAATTGGTTTTCTAAAACCAGGGGTTAATAACACGCTGAACTTTTAACACGTTGGCACTTCGGTAAAATAGTTTAACAGCTCTAATTTTCCGTCTCTTTCTTGTATTGCCTGTTAAAAAGAGAAACCTATATCTTTGGCTTAGTTTAGTTGTAGTAGGTTCCCAACAAACGAGTGGTAATGTATCAGAACGTGTTACTAAGAAACTAATCACGGTTTTTCTTGTATGTCCGTTTTCCTTATTAGAGCCAATTACTTGTGTTTATTACGTTCGAACGGCATAAGGAAATACGGTAAGAAAACTCACGTTACAGGCCTTAATCAACTTTTTCTCTCTAGTCCTCCTAATCGATTTCAATTACAGTGACCCATAGAAATCAATTCCTTGCGGTGTGCCCTTAGATAGCTTGCTAGACCGAATTTAGGTTTGAATAACCAGCTACAACTAGAGCAATAACATCAGCCTTCAGTGTTACGTGTATACGTATAGGGGGCTTTTTTGTTGAGGGTGGGAAATCATCAAATTACTCCTCCTGCTCTGGGTGGAGCGGAAGGAAGTGTTAGACTCCTGACTAAAACCCATCCATGTCCCTTCCTTAGCCCTTTATCTTCCGGGGTAGCGGTCACCGTTTCGGACAATCCCGTTTAACGTAGAGGGGGCTTTTGTTTTTTTTTTAAGGCTGGGAAATCATCCAATAACTGCTCCCGCTCTGGGTGGAGCGGAAGGAAGTGACTCTTACTAAGGTAGAGGGGGCTTAGGTCTCTCTTTACGTATTTGACGCTTGTCAATAATAACTTCGTGTCGCTTTTCTTCATTATGTACCAAAATTCCAAAGCAATTACCAAAATAAGCTGTTTGGCTTCAAAAATAATGTTTTTATAATTATTCTTGTGTAGTAAAAGGAAGGTTCTAACAAGAAGACAGAAAACATCACTTTTCATTATTGAATCACAGAATTTAGTGTCTTTTTAACACAGTGGATTTATTAGCTATTTAACATAACATACTACTCTGTCAAGAAAGTACCGGGAAAAGATCAATAATACACAAAATATCTGTTATTCATCCAAATTTATTTTATCACCTTCAAAGTATGCTCCTTTAGAAACGATACACTTGCGCCAACGAATAATCCATTCATCAAAACATTTTTTAAACGCTGCTTCCGGAATTCAGTTTCAGTTCTCGCCGCGAATTCTCCTTTATGTCTTCTATCGATTGAAAACGGGTGCCACGAAGTGGTAATTTGAGTTTAGGAAAAAGAAAAAAGTCAGCAGGAGCCATATCTAGTGAATATGGTGGTTGCTGGATGGTATTTGTTGAGTGTTTGGTCAAAAATTCGTTAACAATGATAGCCTTGTGCGAAGGCGCATTGTCGTGGTGCAAAATCCAAGAATTTTATTTCCACAAATCTGGTCTTTTTCGTCGAATTTGCTCTCTTAAACGCCGCATAACGCTCAAATAATATTCTTTTTTTACCGTTAGACCTTCCGGTAAGAATTCAGAGTGCACAACACCGCGATAGTCAAAGAAAACAGTCAACATGACTTTTTTACAAAAAATAAAACCGACTTCCAAAACAACACTACAAAGTGACAAATAATTTTGATTTCGGAAGTCGGTGTCTTCGGTTTTGTATTTTAATTTTTTGCCACCGACTTCTGAAATCAAAATTATTTGTCACTTTGTAGTGTTGTTTTGGAAGTCGGTTTTATTTTTTGTAAAAAAGTTTTTATTTTTCACTTTTTAGTTGTGGTACCTACCTACACAACCCTCCCCCCTCCCCCCCAAAATTTTAATACCACTACCTGGTATGTAAATTACAGTGACAGGAACATCGTCCACATATATTAAGTAGGATTTTTTTTAGATTTTTGTTGATTTTTCAAAAACCGCTTATTCGATTTCGATAAAAATTTTATGGGACCATTTGGAAATTATACCCTTTCCAATAAAAAAAGAATTTTTCAAATCGGTTGGCAAGCAACGGAGTTATGCGCGAACAAACATAAAAAAAAAAAAAAATACAAACATCCGAATTGCGAACCTCCTCCTTTTTGAAGTCGGTTAATAAAATGTAACATCACGCCTTGTTCTCTCTCAAGCTCTCGTACGACATGACGAAATGACATGAAACAAATTAAAAGATACCATGGATATTGAGAAATTCATGATAACAAGAAGAAATACATTTGTAGCTTGGCGTGGAGGGTACGCGCGTGCGTTTTTGCTCTCGCGTTCAAAAGGTTCATGCTCATTTTTGGCTGCAGTGGAGCGTCTCGGTACGGTCCTGCTGGTGTCCAGTATTTTATAATTATGTATCACTATGCCGATAGCGAACGCAATGCATTTCAAGTTTGCCATTGAGGTAGGTCGACAAAATTTGCTGCTTGCTGCGATTGCTCTCTTTCAGTCGTCAGAAATTTGACAATCAAAAGAAGAAAACAAAGCGTTGTGTAACTATACAGACGCTATACGCGTACGCTATAGGCGTTAGTGTTGAAAATATAAGAAACCTATATGGTTAGCTCTTAGTCCATTTCTAAGCGACTTAAAATTTTCATTAAGTACCTCGCTCTCAATCACTTCAAAGTTATGTTTTTACCTCAGAACATAACACTAGTTTTTAATCAATTGAATACAAAATATTTTTTTTTAATAAATGTCAACTATGGCTTTGAAATCGTTCGATCAATAGGGGTTAAGTAAAGGTTATCGCGGCGAGCCGACAGGTGGGTGACCGATCGCATTTGTCACATAATACTATGATTGAGTGCTGATTGACATGACAGGTGTAAGGGTCACTTTTGTTTGTTAGAACTGTTGTGAATGTCAGGAATCATTGACCTTTGCGGTAGTTTGGTGACCTTTGGTCTTCGATTAGGGGTATTACTGGTTTAATAATGTCCTCTAATAGACCTTTGTTGGGAATGGAAGAACAGGGTGGAAAGTCCCTCCATTGAAAAGGGAGGATCCTCCAACCAGACAGGTGTTGCGTCGGGGGGGCTACTGCCCGACAACTGTTAGTCGGGGCTGAGTATATATGTTAGATAGCGCTGTAAACTCTGTTTGCGATGTAGGATTTGGGCGTCTAGTTTCGTCACTTGTCAGCTTTTTACACTTCGCTCGCTATGTGGCTGGATAGATGTCGTCGCAGACCAATAGAGATTCAGAATTTCTAATAGAAATTCGGAACTCTGCCTTTTAGGTTGTGAATACCAGGTTATTTTTAGTGTTGCTCGCTGATGGTGGTGCGTGTGTCGGATCATTTAGCTCCCTTCAAAATGGTTGAGCTGAATGGTGCTAATCCATGCGTCATGTTCGTGAAAGGACGCCGTCTGTAGGGACTAGGGACGGGCCTCAGTTAGGTGCCAAGGGTTTTAAAAAAAATCTGATTTTTAAATATTTTTATTATGGACACTTTAACGTTCACACGTCATGTAAAATTTCAACATGAATAATGTCACCAATATTTTGACAAAAAGAGACCCACTGCTATAAAATGAGTAACTAGCTTCATCTTTTTGACTGAGCGACTCCTTGACAATTCATATACCTGTAATTGATTTATTTAAATAAAGACTTTGAGTTCTAACTTTCAAATTTAATTAGGTTTTCGAGTTGAGACCCCAATGACGGAGATATAGGGTCTAGTATTGAATGACCAGCCATTTTTTAAATTATGATCTATAGATTAAACCGATGGGGTCAAGGTCACCACTGCGGGCGCCAGCGGTCGGTGGGCCATCGCAGCCCCTGTGTGCCGGGTGAGGGTGCGTAGGCGACTCTAGCGGGAACCAATGCACTTTGCGGGTTTGTGCTTGTGTGCGTGTCCCTTGGCCAATTTATATACATGTGCTACATTGAGGTTGTTGAACTAACTTGGGTATTTGAAAGGGTAGTCAATAACATTACTTCTTATGAACTATCAAAACGCGGAATTTGTATGTGATTTGTTTGAAATATAACATTGTTACGTTACAGATTTTTAAAATCAACTGGCTTACTTATTAGCATTAAATGCAATTTAACAATTATATTTTTGTCTATACGGTGATGGAAGTTTTTATGACGAGCGGTCTTTTTTCCATGCGATTTCATATTTTATTTTTGACCGATTCAAATGGTCAATTATATTGTCCTTGTATCAACACGTTCAGCTTTTAACAGGCGGACAGGTTTAGAATTATGAAAAAAGCGTGTCCATTCATTGACTACTTTTCGAGTTTTGTGACCACAAAAATACGGATACTTCTTTCTTTTAAATATGTAAATAAGCCCCCTCCCCACTTATTGGGACTTATATGTTCGAGCCGTTTGGGGTTGAAACACTAGGGCCATGGGGTCCCATTGCCCGCTTTGTTTTTCGAGACATCATCGCCAAGCGGTTGATCGGCTCTTCATGTGACCATTTTTCGGTCAAAGAATCAGCATTGCCATATTATTTTTGTACGCATTATTATGAATATTTAGCTTTGAAATGCAAATATAATTAGAATAGCATTATATTAATGTACATTAAATATTTATAGATCATCGCACATTTTTAAGTGCGCTCTATTCTAATCCTCTTTAAAAAGATGATCCCGAGCGTAATACTGGATCATCGTGTTTTTACCATAAGTAGGCTCATAAACTTTACCATTATGCTGCTCATATTACAAAGAAAATATTATTAACTTCACACAAGTTTTAAACTAACAGTAGTTTATTTGTATAAACACAAACAATTACAGGAATCTTTATCGGATGCTGATCACTCATCTCCCGA
The DNA here is from genome assembly GCA_951799385.1 of Hyppa rectilinea. Lineage (NCBI taxonomy): Eukaryota > Metazoa > Arthropoda > Insecta > Lepidoptera > Noctuidae > Hyppa > Hyppa rectilinea. Next base: position 18,771,338 of record OX637309.1, on the reverse strand, counting down.
AGATTAAAGGGAACAACTGGATTTCATTCCATCGAGTATTCTGGCAGCTTGCCAGGTGCCAGTGTTAGTTCATAACTCGAGTTGTTGAATGCCAGTTAAATGGCCACCGTTTATGTTAAGTGCCAATTGCGGGTAGTTTTGAGTTTTATTATCTAGTTTTGATTGATGAAGTACCTACTTATAGAGTGTTTGAGTGTGTGTGTACGACGAATGTATTCACCAAACGGTTAGGCAGGGCTGTATTTATAGCAAACCCAAAAAAAAGCCAATAATAACAATACTCTGACCCGAGAATCGATCCCAGTACCTCATGCTCAGCATTAGTGCTTGCGATCACTAAACCAACGAGGCAGATACAAAACTACATGAAATATTAATAATAATAACGATTACAATAACAGTCTATTCTCAAATTATCTATATAGTTTAGAAACTTTATCCCAGAAAATAATTTAACTCCAATAAATATTTCAAAATTGCGAAATATTCATCAACTTCTTCTGTTGACTATACAAAGTACATAGCCTTTCTCAATATAGAAACACCCTGTATTCTTAGTATATTAAAAGGCCTTGTTTGAACGTCCCGACAAATATTATAACAGCGTAAGAAAACTCCGAGAAATTCTACTCAAAAGAAATATTTACTTGCTCGATCAAACGAAATGAGAGAAGTGGTGAGACAGCCGTTTTGTAGCTAATATACATAAGTATATAATCATTATATACTGGCATTATTGTATGTTTTACGTTTTAGGAGACATACTTATTTTGGTTTTTTTTGGGAATGAACACACCCTTTCATGTTTCTTTCAGCTGTCAAGTTAGTGTGCTCCAGTTTTATAAAGCCACGAATACACATACGCCTGGCTGCTACTTGCCTACCCGTAACTTGCACAAAAGATTTTTAATTGCTTATGTGACCACAGGCAAGATTCAGCAGCAGCATCATTCAGCATCAAACTGCGTATACAGGGTGTATACATACAAAAGTATATGCTACAGACAATCTAAATTGAACAACTTTTACAGTGGGGCCAACTCCGAAATCGCAAAAAAAAACAGCTGTTCTATACATTTTTGGTCACGTGTTTCGTCGAAATGTAGGGAACAGCTGAGTTTTTGAGGTTGAAATTGAATTCATGGGTAATATTTTAAGGGGCCATTGTACTCATCATTGTGAACAACCTGAAATCGCGAAAAAAATATCAGCTGTTCCCCTACATTTTGGCGAGTTATGCGAGCATAATATACAGGGTGGAATTTTGTAACGCCACCTGGAGGGAAAGTACTCTTAATACTCATACATCAATCGTTAGGATCAATTATAAGGATGAAATCTCTCTAACAAACTTGATAAATTAAATGATGGGAAAATCATAAGTGATTGATTCATGATTTTGACATGATTTGACATGATTTTAGCAGGTTCGATTCTCGGGTGCGGCAAGCGAATTTTTTAAAATCTTTGAATGCAGTTTTCTTTCTATTCAAAAATAAAGGAATGTTTTCTTTGAGTAAAATGTTCTATCTACAGTATTAAGAGTACTTTCCCTCCGGGTGGTATTACAAAATTCTACCCTGTATATAACAGCTGATTTTTTTTTCGCGATTCCAGATTTGTTCCCATAGTAAATGTTGTTCATGATAAGTACAATGACCCCTTAAAATGCTGCCCATGGATTCGTTTTCACCCTGTATAATTAATTATGGTATGTTAAGTTATCCGGAAAAGAATCGGAGTATCCGACATAGCTTGAAGAGTAAGCAAGCTGAAGTGGTAGTGGGCTGGCCATGTGTGTCGAAGGACAGTGGCGGCAGGCGAAGAACAGGGTGTGTAACATCTTAGGAGAAGCATATGTCCAGCAGTGGACTGCATTAAGCTGAGTTGGGGGTAACTTAGGTGGCCCATTTAGAATAAAAACTGAAATATCTTCAACAGGGACACGACAACGTCACTTGGTGCCAGAAATAGGTTCTATGCTGGAACTTATACGTCGTAGTAGCGACGTCATAATATTATATTATCAAGCAATGAATTCCTAGTATAAGCTGACCTCGCATTGCTTAGGCTTTCGATACAAAAAAATGTCAGCTTTTACTCGACAGATATAGCTGGTACGTGTCGTGTGTACGTGGTATTTTTACCTCGATGAGTGCCTTACAAAGACTTCCATTACTGCTAAAGGATTCCGAGCGCAGTAACGTTTACCAGACAATTTTAGATAAAATGACCGCCGGTATATTGCTAAGGTTATCGTTAATATCATGAAGTTGTAGCATTAAGTTATGTTATTTTTATTTCTTATTTTATTTTTAGATGTCTATCAGAATAATAGCGCTGCGGTATTTATTTATTTCCTAAATATCGCAGCATTATGCTTAGTTAGGCCTTTTTGACCTCGCACAGGTTTTTGATTTTTTTTAATCTTTTTCCCCTACCTTTTAATTGTTTAATTTTGTTTAATATTGGTGTTGTTTCTTTCTTTTCTGTGTATTTCCTGTGCGTGTCCTGAATAAAATATTTTTCTTTCTTTCTATTGAATTGGTGGTTGATTTTTTTTTTTTTAAGGCTGGGAAATCATCCAATCACTGCTCCCGCTCTGGGTGGAGCGGAAGGGAGTGTCAGACTCTTACTGACTAAAACCCATCCATGTTCCTTCCGTAGCCCTTTATGTTCCGGGGTAGCGGTAACCCTTTCGGACAATCCCGCTTACCCGGCAATTGGTGGTTGATTGGTGCCGTTATTTACTCAACTTTAAGTATACGGTTAATAAGCACTTTATTTATATTAATTGAGGATTAAAAGTACCTAACATAACCCAACAACACGCCTGTTTTCAGCAAAGGATTAGGTGGAGTGATATTTTAGTATTTAATACAATTAGTTACAAAGGAGAAACCCGAACTCCATAGAAACTTGGGCCTGGCGTTACAGAGCTGGAATTTTGCCATAAATTAGAGCACCTAGGAAGATTTCACGAGCCCAATTTTCACGTCTCTCAGCAATGGCCAAATTGGTAAAATCAGAAAATGTTTACAAGTTAGGTTATTTTTTAAAACCAAAGCGGTGAATTCAGATTAATATAATTATATATTTATTACTACAATCTAATACAATAAAAACTTATACATACTTAAATTAAAAGACTATCTAACTAACTATATATACAAATAAAGCCAAAAAAAAGACAAAAAGGACACTTAGGTGTCGAAGTACTCATCCGCATCGCTGTCATCAGGAAACGTGCCCAGAAGACTGGCAGCATTGCCACGTTGAATGGCAATGCTAATTCTTTGGCCAAAGAACAATCCAGCCCTCTGGTCACGCGAAGTGTCGACCAATCGGCGAGAAATTTCCTTAAAAAGGAGTTGCGCACTCGGGCCCCATGACCCTAGAGTTTCGACCCCAAACGGCTCAAATCTGTAGTTACACATCAGGTTACTGTATTTACGCCGCTTGAGGGTCTCAGCAGCGGCAGCAGCGGCGCCAGCACAGCCCGCCGTGCTAAGAACATGAGATGGCGCAAGGGTGTCGACACAGGTTGCGTCCCACACCAGAGGCCTACCCACCTTCCAAGGCAACAAAGTCATTCCGTCTGGTCGCTTACCATCGTCACGTACCAAGCCGTTTGGTTCTAATACCGCTGGTACGCCGGCGGTGGCAAGGGCTCGACGAATAATGTCGTTGATGCTGGCGTGACGTGATATGCGACCTGCACTCCTGCCGCAGGACAGGCCATGGTGCCCGAGACTGTCAACAGCTTCACCGCAGTGACACCGATGCGGAGCAACACAAGGTGCGCCCAAGCGGAGACACGTAGCGAGCCGAAACGATGAGTCATCCATCATAGTGCCTATGGTGGATGACGGGAGCGCCTGAAGCCACAAGCCTGACTCCCATTCTCCCACAGCCAACAGACGGGCACGCTCAACAGTATTAGGTGACGTGTTTACTAGGTTATCCCGTATAATACTGCAGAGTGGCACGTCCCACTGTCTCTGGGGGGACAGGTTGTCAGGCAAATCCGTATTGGGACAAGCCATTTTCCAAGCGTTCAACGCATCGGACAAACACGGTACTTCAAAATTTACCAGTGAGGATGATAAAATATTCCTGGTTAATTTATCGGTACTGTGGACCGAGGAGAGGAAGGCCGGTAAACTTATACTTGAAATTTTGCGGACACCGAGACCACCCAGGCGAATGGGGAGTGTGGCTTGCTGCCACGCTCGGTCGTCCAGGGCCACATTTAGCATCGAAGTTAGAGTATTTCTAATAATTTGGTCTACTTTTTCTAAAAGTTGTGGATGCTTCCAAAGAGGGGAGGAACGAAGGCTATATGTAAATTTTGGACCAAAACAACAGTATCGAAGGAGTGTGAAGGCTGAATGGATGTTAATTTTGAAAAGTCTTTCCGACACGTTATTAAAATTTTGAATTTTCTCTTCAATGAAAGTTGGAAAAGATTCGTCAAAAATTGGGGACCCCAGGAGATGAAGAGAGTTCTTTTCCGTTATTTTAATATTTGGAGCTATGGAATTAAATTTTGTAATGGTAGTCTGTCTGTCAGTAGTTTGGGGAAGGTAAATTTCACATTTAGAAAGGTTAAGGTCTAGGCCAATGAGATTAAATTTTTCTCTTAAAAAAGTTAAATCTTCTAAAACAGTGTCTACATCACCTCCCAGGGTTCCATCATCCAAATACCATACTTTGAATTTAGAATTTAGTTGTCGAATAATTGGATTTATTGCCAAACTGAAAATGACTGGCCCAAGAGGGTCACCCTGTTGACATCCAACAGCTGATTCCCGAAGATTGTCTTTATAAAGTAATTTAGTGGGGTTTCTATAACATTGATAAAGGAAACTGTAAATTTTGGGTATTTCTTTTTGAGCCTCTGTCAACAAAGTATCCCTGTTTACGGAATTGAAAGCGTTTTTAATGTCAACATTAAGGATGACCTCACCTTTATCACTATTGAGATAGGTGGATAAAGCATGTACCGCAGCCTCACAGCCCCCTTTAGATCCGAAGCCCAGCTGTAGGGGCTGGAATTTGCTGGCCAAAGTTTCTCTGTAGAAAGCGCAGCAAATTTTGGCTGCGATACGTCGGTAGATGGACCCTACGGCAATGGGACGAATGCCGCCATCCTTCTTGCGTAAGGCACACAAATTTGCACCATACAAGATATCGATGACGGCTTCGTTCACATTACCAGAGAGCATGAGATTGATGAGGGCCGCTCCTTCAAAAGGGACTCACCAGCCGCCCCGGCGCCTGAACACATTAAGTCCTTCAGGTGTTGAGGAGTCAGGCCGTCGAGGCCGCCGGCAGAGCCACTTCGAAAAGAGCACACGGCCGCACGTACTTGATGAGCTGTAATTTGGAGTGAGTTACAATCAGGATCGGGTGCGTCAGGGAAGGAGAGGTCATCTGCCGGAGAAGGGTGTTTGCTTTCCAGAGCCGTAAGAGTCTCTGGAGAGTACGGCGCAACCACATCGCTGCTAAAGATGATCCTAGCTGCACCTCTGATATCACCCTCGCCTAGTTTAGACTCCACATAGTGCAAAACATCTCTTTGAGGGAGATGTGCTGTGAATTTTGGGTCAAAACTGTGGGCCGAAATATTACAATTATCCTTAATTTGCGCTGTTAAAGTTTTTTTATTTGCCAAATTTTTTTGCACATGTAGAATTCTAAGAGGGAAGGTGAGTAATTGCTCCCAGGCACGTTGAGAGTTCTCTGTGGCGACGAGATGGATACAACGCGCTAAGCTTGAAGCCACGGATGGTCTCGCGCCACGAGGAACTCTCTTTAAAACTGGAGTTGAACTTTTCAATTTTGCAAGAGTTTTCCAAAAGGGTTGAGCGGGTAAACTAGGTGTGAGGGAGGTGGAAATTGTCGGGCAAGATGAAGGTACATTATGGGGTTTGTGCTTCTTACCCAAATGTATCTTCAAACCACGTTCACCTTTGAAAAAGCGTGCTTGGGAACATTGAGGGCATCTCACTAGGGCATCCAGCGATGTGGTAGGTTGACTGGCACTTCGTACGGCGTCACCAGTGTCAACAAAGTTAAACATAAATAAAAAAGACGACTTACACGATTATACACATATTTTTTAACAAAAAACACACTGATTTTATATGCTAAATTATCAAACAAAAGGATTAAAAAAAATGACTTGACACATTGTTTGGCAGCACCGTGGGATGACAGGCGGCGCAGTCGCGCTGGCGGACTGGGGCACCTTGCTGCCGCCTGTCACTTTGGCGCAGCCCCTGGCAACCGTTGCCGTGAGACAGCGCGTAGGAGATGTTTTGTGTACAACACAGATTGTAAAAAACACATAAGAAGTTTTATCCCGGTAACACGTTCCCGTGGGATAATTTCCGACATCCACGCGGGTGAAGCCAGGGGTAAACTTAGTGACCTTTAATTTTAAATCCAATTTATCTCCATCAGTCTGAACAATTGATGCCGAACACCCATACAAGCGTCAGATTTCAACGAAATCACTCAAATGATTACGCAGGTTACATTGCAGACCATGCACGATTCTATTTCTTGTTCATTTTATACAATTTTAAATTTTAACATATTTCCAATCTTTGACATGACATTTTTTCATATATCAAACACTTTCCTTTGTATTACTTTGTTATCTTATTCAAATAATATCAGCAGGAATAAAAGCCAAGTCTTTTGTCCTCAGCGCACCAAACTATCACATTTCTCCATAATTTAATTTAACTTTAAAGTAGTTATTTACGATTTGATTTAAATGTCATACTTCTTTTATCTGCCTACCTATTCCCACATTAATTAATAATAATAATAATAATACTAATTAACTAAAATAATTAATTAATAATAAAATTAATATTACTTAAAACCTCAGGTAAAAAATATGTTTGCTATAAGGCCCACTTACATCACTAATGGGTTGCATTTTTAAACATTGTATTTACGACCAGGGGATTTGATGCTATCTCAAATTACAGTAAACTGAGATTGCAACAATAGGTGTATTTAAATAAAATACCGTATTATTGAGATAGGGTTTTATTAATTACCTTCTTCGTTAGGATTATCATAATATAATAATACAGTATCTAGGAATGGTGCAGGAGGTAACTGACTACCCTGGTGCATAACGAACGAAGAGAACGTCCACAGTGAATAAACACTCGCCGGTGTCCTATAGGTGTCTGTTCACTCTCTTCTGGTCTATTTCCATCAAGAGATACAGCATTGGCATGATTCCAGCAAACTTGACAGATAAAGTCATTTACCTAAAGCAAACATTTATCATTTGACTATTAGTTCTAGCATTTAGCAATAAGCATCTGAGTGGCACATTTAGGTACCTAAACATAAGCGGCTTTATTTCATTCCCACTGCAAAGACACAGGACTCCTCTCTGAGAGAAGGAATAGGCCGTAATTAACTATGCAGGTTCAATGCAGATTGGTGATATTACATGCTTACAAAAATGTTACGTTATAGAATTATCGCATAATAATCACTTCATATTCCAATCTTCGCCTTCCTATTGTGTATAGTGTGACCGCTGCAGGTCCGTTGCTTTTCCACAATTAATGCACAAGCTCATGATACCGTATTAACCAGTCGTCAGAAGAGCAATATCCAGATACGATTTTCCAACAAAGGTCAGCAGGAATGGCAGGCTACGGTGTCCAATATTCAAGCGAGGGTCAGTCAGAAGGCAATCAATTTCAGAGTCCAGTATTCGAGCAGTCAGCAGAGGTTTAATATCGTAATAAATCTCGAGAATTCGAAAAACACATTCACTTGCGCAAAGATACGAAAAGCATATGACACTACTAATCATAACAATGACAATTAACAGACGTTGACATTGACCGTTTACTAGTGCAATCCATGCGCAATCCGCGTTGCAATCGATTTTTTGATTATTTATTTCCTTTAATGATTTTTTAATCGTGCTTACGTTTAAAAATAATTATATTCCTGAATTTTTTATTTTACAATGATTTCAATATCTAAAAAGCAATTAATACTAAAATAATGGAGTATTATTCAATTACTTATAATTTGTAATTATCGATATCCGCTAAATCGATTACATTCTTATGGTACGCTCTATTGTTTAATGCCAGTGTTTGCAAAGTAAGTCGTCACTTACTTACACTACTTATAATGAAATAAGCGCTGTGACGGTTTACAAAGGTTGTTTAAAACAAAAAAATAGAAATGTACTTTTTTTACATTTGGCCATTGTAATTGAGGCTAAGATTTAAATGGGTTAATCAGGCAGAACAGTACATTTTTTTGGTACATATTTGATTTGTGTAACGGCTAGGCCCAGAAATGGGTTTCTCCTTTCTAGTTAGCGATTTCAAATTTAGAGATAAACTACGATAACATGGCGCGCCATGGTTCCCTCCAAATTACTGTTTCAATGTTTGTAGTGACATTCTTACGAAAGACTTTATAAATGTAGTTGTAGGTATTCGTCTTCAGTTGCAGGCAGTAGCATGCGTTGTGAGCCTTGGTGGCGCTTTGTGATTCTTTCACAAATAATTTCAAATGTTTTGTAATTTTGGAGGGGAAGTTTATCTCCACACACATCCTAAGACAACGCCCCCTAGACCAGTGTTTTTTTTTTGTTGATGGGAAATCATCCGATGACTTGTCCCGCTCTGGGTGGAGCGGAACGGAGTGTCAGACTCTTACTGACTAAAACCCATCCATGTTCCTTCCTTAGCACTTTATGTTCCGGGGTAGCATTTTTGACCTCGCCTAGCTTTTATATTGTTTTTACGACGTCGTTAGTTTTAAATGTCCTTTTCGTTGTTGTATTTCCAGTGTATGTTCTAAATAAAATTTTCTGTCTTTTTTTTACAAAAAGCTTTCACGTAAAATCATAATATGTAGTTTCGTAAACAAACTGTTGTTCAAAAAACTTTAATAATAACCTTTGGCCATCTTTCAATAAAATTTCCGACGTGTCTGTAGAATATTTGTTATTTCAATAGATTGATGGATTGTTCGCAGCAGATTCATATGGATTATTGACCGTTATAAGAAACTGATGAACTTTCATTTTCATCGATTTTTTTATGTAAAAGTAATTTTCATGATTCGGTTCCTTAAATGTCGTATGTACCTCATAGGTTCATAAGAAAAATTCTCTCGAAAAGACAATAAATATAACCGTAAAAATCGTTGAGCTCTTATAAGCAAACGGCTTCTAATAGGCGAACATCTAATGGGTTAAAGGAATTTTCTTCCTTTCGTGTGGTTAGTTACTAACCTGGTGTCAGAGTTTTTATGGGCCTCTGACTTAGATTCACATGCTGTTATGAATAATATCTCTCAGACATGCTGGTTTCCTCACGATGTGTGCCTAGGGTTAAAGGAATAGTGTACATATTGTAGGTTCTGTCATTCTTCAGGAATATTTATAAGTGTCGCCACCTACGTCAGGAGACTTAAATATAACTTGCAAAAGGTGAATGTACTATACCTCTGCCTAGCCCTTCGGGGACTATAGCCGTGATGTTATGTTTTATGTGGTTATAACTAACGATCCGTTATTTAGTTAGATATAGAAACCGCCAATAGTTCGATTAAATGTAGAAATTAAAAGGTTTCACCATATCAATGCGTGGGACGTAAATAAATTGGAAATTCGGAATTACTGTTTTACAATTCCATTCCAACATAATGTTTGTATTGGATAATGTGTTTGTGTTTTCGTTATTTTGGGTATGTTTTCGGTATTATATTACTACTCGGGCACGTGGAATTGGATATCAAAGTTATTAGTTTTTCTATAGGTATATATACAATATAGGTAAGCATCTGTATTTAAGCTGTAACAAAATATTTTTTGTGTGTAAAATCGAAATGAAATGTGATATTTTCATAATCACGTGAAAGGTACGCTTGCAGATTGGCACTCACACCTCGATAAACATTGGTAGAGATAAACTACTATAACATGGCGTGCTCTTCCAAAATTCAGAAATTTTGAAAGTATTTGTGAAAGTGAAAAAAACGCCACCAAGACTCACAACGCATGTTGCTGCCGGCCTGCTACTGAAGACGTATACTTACAACTACATATAAACTCCTTCGTAAGGATGTGACTAAAAACATTGAAACAGCAATTTGGAGGGGCGCGCCATGTTATCGTAGTTTATATCTACCTAAGCATAATCACCCTAGAAAGAAAAAAATGGGGTTAATCCACCACGCGGACCGTGGTTGAAGTCAGTCATGACATCAAATTTTTCCTTTGTTTCCTGACGAAGGTTTCCTTTCACCGCGTTTTGAAAGCTCCCCAGCGACGATTGAAAAACTTCTAAGGTCTCAACAACAACTTCCTATAAATAGAAACAAGAAAATTACCTATTTCAAGAAACAAAAGACGGTAACGAATCGAGAATTTATTTGTATACGCAGAAGCGTAAACAATTGTTGCTATAAAAAGTGAACATGGCCATTGGTAACAGTGAGTTCATTGGACAAGAAGTGAGGGTTATTGGAAGAACCCAGTTGAGTGGAACTGATATTTCATAAAGTAAAGCTATCTTAAGCTATGGCCACACTTAGGCGGAACCCGCGCGGAATGCGGGACGAAATTCACTCGCACTAATTGTGTACGCAATATTCGCTGTCAACATAAATGGATGTGCTTAAACTGGTTCGAATTTTATCCCGCATCCCGCGTGGGTTTTGCTTCAGTTTGGCTGGAGCAATATCTCTTTATTATCTGGAGTCAGACTTGATTTGCTTGAAAATGGAAATGAGAAAGGATTTGTCCTAGAGGTTAACTTTTCATTTAGATGTAAAGCTATGTTTTGTATGCTGGCACACCAAATCAAATTTAAAGCTTTTATTTCAAACCGCCTCTGCTTTGCACGATTTTAGATTTCTTTATTTTGCGAGTGAATTTAGTACATACAGACACTTTGCAATAAATTCTCTAAATGATGGTGTAACACACCCCATCTAAATATGTTCTTAGTTTAGAAGAATTTCAACGGGATTGTCCGAAAAGGTTACCACTACCCTGGAACATAAAAGGCTAAAGAAGGAACATCGATGGGTTTTAGTCAGTAAGAGTCTGACACTCCGTTCCGCTCCACCCAGAGCGGAAGAAGTCATTGGATGATTTCCCACCACCAAAAAAAAACACTGGTCCAACGCCCCCTATCAGTAGTGATAGGGGGCGTTGTCTTAGGATGTGTGTAGAGATAAACTTCCTCTCCAAAATTACAAAACATTTGAAAATATTAGTTTTGTAAAATACCGCTGCCTGCCAGAATCACGTTGCACAGTAGCGTCGCACCTGTCTGTGAGAGCCTTTAAATTGTCAAGAACGGCAGGAGCACGGTACCAAATGGCTTTAAGATCCTATTATTTGTTCTACGTTTATCATTTGATAACAAAGTTTGTGTTTGATTAACAGGAAATGAACGTCTTTAAAAGTAAACATACTTTCGCAAATGGCTATGCACGAGCAGTCATGAACGGGGTTTCAAAACAAACAAAACTTGAAATGGTATCAAACTTAATAATTTCGGTATTGTTTGATGAACTTTTTAAATTTTAAAGCAGAAGATACCTTCCCTATGTTTTTATTTATTGACAAAATATATTATGTTCATTTAATGGCCTCATTTTTTTATTACGTTGTTTTAGACGCTTGATTTTTGAAGTTCAAGGGCACGTAGACCTACGTTTTTTATATCTTTCTTTTCGTATGCTTAGGTGTTAGAGTTGTATGCTTCCCATGGGCCTCTGACTTAGCTTCACGTGCTGTTGAACAATATCTCTCAGATATGCTGTTTTCCTCACGATGTTTTCCTTCACCGATTTTTAAGCAAGTGATAATTATACAATACGCAAATGAATCCGTAAAATCAGAGGTGCGAGCCTTGGGTTCGAACTCGAGACCTATGACTTGGCAGTCCAACTGTCATACCACTAGGCTATGACTGCTGTCAGTTTTTTATATTAATTACCTTCACGCGTTATTGAGAAAAAAAGTCTGGATATACTTACAGATAAACAGATAGACGAACAACAGAGTGATCTTATAAGTGATCCGTTTTCTCTTTTATTTTTCTATTCGTCTATTAATGGACGATGATCTACTTAGTCTAAATTTTCATTGGCACAAATCAAATAAAGTTTTCTGTCATCTGAACAATGCAGCTGTGGCCAGATTGCACACGTTAATGATTGCTTCAATTTATTACATTCAACAGACAGTTAAATTTCTAAGCGTTATGGCCCTTAAACGTATTTTCTTCTAACGAAACGAGAAAATAATTGTGTGTTTCGTTTATCTCCAAATGATGACAAATGCAGTTCCTCAAAGTAAATCTTTTACTTAGAACTCCCAGCAGCAAAATGAAAAACGACTCCAATATTTCACTTTCACCCTGTAGACTTCCGACGTTATTAAATTCATTCTTATTTGTTCTCAGGTAATGTACTGCCCGCCGCCCTACAATGATGGGATGGGTCGCCCCCAGCCCACCAAAACTACCCGGACAGGCAACGGGAACTCTTGCCACGACATAGTCTGAGACTCAGTCAAGAACAGGTCTCGTTACCACACCAAGGACCAAGCGACGGTAGTGTGAACGTGCCCTTATATCCCGAGAAATGAACTGTGAATAGTATATCTGCGATGTAAATATTTTTGTTAGATCTAATAGATGTAAAGGTACCTAAAATTGTTATGTAGGAAAATGTATTACTTCTTATTGTATAGAATTTTAATATCATATTTTTTTATAGTTGTTAATTTTTTGTTTTTTGATGTCTCCGACACATTTCTATATTCCGAGCCCCAATATGGAAGTGAGTATGATTTATCGAAAAATAAATGTAAATATTAAAATCATTTTATGATGTCTATGTTATAAAAAAAATTAGTCAAACTAAAATGTACGAATTAGATATTAAAATTAATAGTTAAAACATCGAATTATACGATAGATTTAATTGTAAATAAAATTGTAAAACTTTTTGTATAAATTTAACGTGTAGGTACATTGAAGTTGTAATCTTTGACTGTAAAATACATCAAATTATAAAATTATTTTACAACGTTAAACTTTGTAACTTATAAAATGAATAATTAAAACATAGTTTGAAATTACAAAATGTTATAAATATCAATGTCGAAATTACATAAATGTTATGTTGTATTAATTTTAAGTGATTTTATGTAAAACGCTTTAAAGTAAGTTATTAATAATTAAATGTTTTGATAAAATTTGAGTTCATTTTATTCCCGGCAACTCTACGAGATCCTATTTAGAGCTATAACCTTGTGTTTGAATTATTATAAACACGCTTTATTATTTATGTCTACAGTACCGTCTAAAATTAACATCAAAGAAAGGAAATTAGTTACTTTAAAGTTATGAAAGTTAATTTAGGATTCATTAAAGAGACTATGCTTACGAATTAAACAAATAATTTATAATAATATTTGCTGGAAAAAGGCGTAGGTGTTACTTGAGTTGACAAAGGAATAATCCTGAAGTTATAAACCGTTTTAATTCAATTACAAATCTGTTTCTATGGTAATTAATCAAGATTAGGGTGAAAGAGCCCCAAATTTAGCAGTGGTCATTTCAAATTGATATGATATTTATCATAAGCTCACGCCTTTTCCCGAAGGTTCATTGTATCGCAGATATGGAAAATAGTTAAACGTCTTACAGCTGTTTTACATAACAGAGGTGTTTTGCTAAACAGCTAGTGGTTATGTATAACAGCGGATTTGACATTTCATCTGTCAAATGGAAATTTGATACGTTTCTTGTTGTGTTGGACATGGTGGCCCTTACCGCAAGCATTCGTCTGTAATGTAACATTTATGGATATTTTCGATCATTACGTTACAATACTGCCTCGTTGGCTACAGCTACTGACTAATGCTCAGTTCTCCTCCTTCACTGGCGTTAAACGTTACATTACAAGCGAATACTCGCGGTGAGGGATCACCTTTAAAGATACAGTAATAGCAGCCGCACAGGTCAATCTATCAGGTTAAGCTACGCTTGCCGGGGTTCGCCGTGGATGGGTGACCAGCTTTACATACCGAGACTCCTCCGTGCCTCGGAAAGCACGTTAAGCTGTTGGTCCCGGCTGTCATTTGTGCATCTTTGACAGTCGGTTACATGGGAGCGACTAGCTATCTGACCTCCACAACCCAGTAACTGGGCAATAGGATACCCTTTGGCAAGACTGACCGTCAGGTTTTCTGGCTTCTGACGACCCGTAACGCCGGTCAATGATGCACAAATGACAGCCGGAACCAACGGCTTAACGTGCTTTCCGAGGCACGGAGGAGTCTCGGTATGTAAAGCTGGTCACCCATCCACGGCGAACCCCGGCAAGCGTAGCTTAACCTGATAGATGGACCTGTGCGGCTGCTATTACTTAGCCAAGAGCTCCTCGTGACATAAAAAAAATACAGTGCAAAAGAGCATTTCTCATCCATCTACAAGATTTCAGCCGTAAGTTTCAGCTGACCAATCACGGAAGAGCGTGTCCAAAAACGTATAATGTACGCGCTACAGTGAAAGCTTTGTCCAATAAAGATTTATAGTAGTAATAAATTAGTGTCCGGTAAAATACAACCTTATTTTACTACCGGACAATTTATTACCGTTAATGACTTGGTTGGAAGTACTTAGTTTTCACGGCTTTGGGTGTTAGGTACCTACTTAGGTACTATAGGTATAGTTTGGAGTTTTATTACTTTTACCTTGATAAAATATGTTCTTCAGTTTTGTTTTGTTGTTGTCTGAGAGATATTTCACGACAGCATGTGAAGCTAAGTCAGCGGCCCATGGGTAACATAAAAACTCTGACAACAAATTAGTCACTAACCACACGAAACAAAAAGACGAAGTTTTGTTCAAAGTTTTCAAGGCAACATAAAATTACGCTTGTATTCACCAATCCCGACTACGGGCTGCAACTGTGCAATTGCTGGCTGAAAAACCCAATAACAGTTTGACCAACTTGGGAATCAAATCCAGAATCTCATTATTAGCAGTAGCGCTTGCAGCAGTGATAGCCTAGTGGTGTGACCGTCGGACTGCCAAGTTATATGTCTCGTGTTCGAACCCAACGAACCTCCGATTTTACGGATTCATGTGCGTATTGTATAATTAGCACTTGCTTAACACGTTGAACGCCAACGCGGTCACCGTGTGTCCGACAAACAATACTTTTTCTATTGTGTCTGCTGCGTGGCAGTCAATGACTTAAAAATCGCTGAAGGAAAATATCGTGAGGAAACCAGCATGTCTGAGAGATATTTCTCAACAGCATGTGAAGCTAAGTCAAACGCCCATGAGCAGCATAAATACTCTGACACCAGGTTAGTCACTTACCACACGAAAAGAAGAAGAGGCTTGCGACAACTACACTAACAAGGCAGTAAATAATTATCTAAGCAATACACCCTACTCACCACGTAACCATCTAAGTGACTCCTACACATTAAATACTACATACAAAATGCACTGAAAGCTTCATATAAAGGCAGAGCTTGCAAGTCAAAGACCGTCGACGCCTTTGATGGCACCCCTTTCTTAGAAATAAAACAGATGCGTCCGGTAGCCTTGCTTCCATTAAAGTGGAGTCGATGGTCAGTCCTTCATACCAGGCACCTACTATGCGTACTTATATGCACAAAACGGGCATGCAAAGTTGGACTTTGAATTGTATTCAGTAACTTGGCCGGTAGAGGGATATCTGTTTCTGAAAAAAAAGGGTGGAATAAAGAATGAGTGAAATCGAATGAACTTTGTGGTGTACATTAATATGTACTCCATATGAAATTAATAATTAATAAATTATTTATTAGTTATTAATTAAGTAACTGAAACTTGAAAATCCAACACATTCATCTATTACATAATAACTTAAGCAATAAGTCATGACCGATTTTACGTATTTAAAAAGTCAATGGACTGAAAACAAATTTTACGTTTGATCATGTTAAGTTAAAAATCAAAGTGTTTTGTCGTAAGGTTTAGTACACGAATTGTGAACTTTACAAAATTCCAATAGAACGAACACAATTTTTTTTTTCAAATTCTTCTATTTTTAAACGTACATTCTTTTCGCAAATGTATGTACTACCACAACATGTTCATCAACATTGAATTCAACCTTCAAAAACGGATATTGAAAGTATAGTGGATTGATAAATATTTCTGTCTGTTTACCTAATAAATTCTTCGACTGCACATTGTTTTAGCCGACTATAAATACCTCCTCACTATGAACTCGTTGGCTTTCAGGAGTGAAAGTACTACTCTGAAAACAACTGAAATGTAGGATAAAAGTCTGAAACACTGAACAAGTTATCTGTTGATTCATCTACCGTATTTAGAGGGAACTCTAATGGGCCTTTCTCCATACAAACGCATTCCGCTGTCTCCTTTGTGGATAATGCCTCTGGAGAAAAGATTTTTTTCCAAAAAATCTAAGTCTAATTAATACGGGCCCTATCATTTCCATTTTTTCAAAACAGAATCACTAAAATATGTGGTCCATCCATTGTCTATCGCCGAGATACAGATTGTGAATGGTTTAATGGCTCTGAATACGAGGTTTTTTTAGCTGCTTCATACGGGGGTATCTATTTTTTATTGTTCTTTTCTTTCTAAAATAATTATGACAATCCAAAATCACGATTAATTTGCCCATTTTTACCGCCATGTTCAGACGACTATCAGACAAATTTGATAAGTTTTTAACAAAAAAGAAAATAATAGAAGCATAGATATACTTTTCCCCTAAACTTTGTAATGAGGATTTTGCAGATCAGTTCAGTTTTGAAGAAGAAAACAGCGGAATACAAAACGTATTTCGGTCAAGGTTTTTGTAGGTAAAATCAGCCTAAGCTGCAGTGGTCTCTTTTGTACTTTACGGGGAGAGTTGCGTCGCAGCGCGAAGGCAATAATTTCTTCTAATACCTATTTTTCAAATTCCTTGAGACTATAGTTACTTAATATAAAAGGTAACCTTTGTCAGTTTGTATGTAAGAGATAATCCCTAGAACTACTGATCAGATTTCGTAAACTCTTTGTCTATTGTCAAGTGAAGAGTGATGTAGAGTACTAGGTATACCTATACCATAAGTATGTATTATGGTATACCTAGTGGTCTTCCACGTTGTAGAGTCCCGGGCAGAAGCTGGTACCTATCCAATACTTAACATACCTCACAGTATTCTATATACCAGTATATATCCCGTCCAGTCACTGCAATATGTGGTTTTGTTTGACGCCAAAGCATTTAATATAAACATTCTCCACGCTCGGAATTGAAACGCTCTATTTTTATAGCGCGTTTTACGACACAAATACCTATAGTTTTACATTTTCGACACTGGTCTTAACAGTGTTAAATTAAAATACTTTTTCGATTACAACCTACTTGATGAATGATGCTAATGAGTTTAAAGTCAGTTGGTATATTACGTACTAGCTTTTGTCAGCGGCTTCGCCCGCGTGTATGTAGGAAATTATCCCACGGGAACCGTAAATAATTCCGGGATAAAAAGCTTATAAGCTTATTCCAGACTATAATCTATCTCTGTGCCAAGTTTCACCCAGATCCGTTAAATAGTTTTTGAGTTTATTCGTTACAAAAATACATATAAATCTTTCCTCTTTATAATATTATTATTAGTATAGATAGTCGAAGTCACTCGTCATATTATGTATATCTATCATTATAAGTTTAAATGTCACTTGCGCGTCGATATACAAGCCCAGGTGGAGTGAGCTTCGCCTTAAACTGAGTTGAAGTGAACTGATATTCCAGCTGATGCCAGGGATTGACAGCTCACTTCAAACTCACTTGACCTAAGTGTTCACGGTGAGGAGAATACACAATGGATCGGCAGGTTTATTTGTCTATGTGACAGTGTGATTATTTTTAAATGTCTACATTAGTGCAGTTTCAAGTCACTGGGGATTGTTGTCAAAAGTGGTAATGCAAATACGAGGTGGACTGACCAATCCTTTGACAATTCAAAAGTGCCTGTAACTGGCAATAAATGCTTATGAGCAATAAATGCTTTGAGTTTCAATTTTACTCTCAAGCATATACTGAAACAAGCTGATTCGTAGTCAAGGGGTTGAATTTTCCGCCAAATTCTCTGAAAAGTTCGCCTTTTTGGGGTTCCGTTCGCCTCTTTCAAGTGCAGGAAATACGTTTGAGGTAAAGATGGTCCTTTGATCAGGCGAAGCTATTATTGGCTCGCCCTCTATTGCACCATTGCATGGGACTTAAAAATATAACAGAAGTTTGAGTGTTGTACTATAATTTTGCCCAATACTCCTTTTGGGAAATACATGTAGCGCGCTGTGGGATTTTCATAGCTTTTCCCAAACCTGAAAGTCGAAACTCCTACAGTGATCTTGTATTTAGGCATTTATAGTAATGTGGCGAAGTAATAACAGCCACATGTGTCGATCCATAAGGTTAGGCTACGCTTACCGGGGTTGGTCCGTGGATGAGTGACCATCTTTAAATTGTATACCGACTCCTCCGTGCATCGGAAAGCACGTAAAGCCGTTGGCCGCGGCTGTTATTCGTGGATTGAGTATTGAGTATTGATCTTTGACAGTCTTTGATTGTCAGAAGCACGAAACTCTGACGGTCAGTAATACTAAGGGTTATCGTTAAACGTATTACCCAGTTACTGGGTTGTGGAGGTCAGGTAGGCAGTCACTCCATGCTGGTATTCAGCTGCATCCTATAAGATTGAATGCTCACTCCATGTACAATACGGACTATTCAGCTGCATCCTGTTAGATTGGACGCTGACCTCAAAATAATTGGGAAAAGACACGGCAGATTTAATCAACCTTATAAGTTGAACCCAGTTTCGAACCCGTGACCCCACGATAAAAACTGCACAACTGTCGAACTGAACCCGATAAAATTTTACGCTCGACATAAATTTAATTAAAGTACTGTTAAAAATGGCGTTCCTCGCATGACTTTTGGGAATCCGCCAAAAGCTGAACGAATAAAAAATAACGACAATGTATCGCCTGTTGGATTTCAATGAACTGATTGTGTTTTGGTAATTTGAAGTTTGTGAAAGTTCGGCTTCTAGAACATTCATTGCCCTAATTTTTGGAGTTGTAAAAGTAGAAGTCATCATGAGACCTCGTAAACAACTTTCCAAAATGGCAGCTTAAAGCTATTGATTTTCATGAAAATCTCCGTAGGTAGGTACCTAATGGGTTTGGATTAGTCATCACGAAACCACTCCCATCAATTAAACCAAAGTGAAATAATAGTAAACCGATTAAGTATGTTATTAAGTGATCGCAATCGGAACGTCAATTAAATGTTATAACACTTTTCTTGTTTTATCATTACCATGAAATCAAAGAAAAGGTAGAGTATACAGTTATAGTTCCTTTCTCACGCGATGCACAGTCAAGGAAATGAATCTAGAAGAAGCAGTAGCTTCTACGAATAAATACGACGGAACGGATGAAGCTACTATTAGTAAATAGTACTTACCCTTCCCAACCGTACCTACCCTACCTACTCTACCTACCCAACCTACCCTACCTACTCTACCTACCCTACTTACCCTTCCCAACCGTACCAACCCTACCTACACTACCTACCCTATCTTCTCTACCTACCCTACCTACTCTACCTACCCTACTTACCCTTCCCAACCGTACCTACCCTACCTACCCTACCTACCCTACTTACCTCCTATTCCAGAGGGAATATCGAAAATTCATTAAAAGAGAATTCATCAACCTTTTAATTCATTTCGCGTATTTCAATTGACAGAAAACTGTTCGTTTGCAAGTATGTGTTTGATCCTCATTGTAAGTAAAAGCCCTAATATTAGGAGGATAGTGAATATTAAGGCAACTAAAGACCGAACTACTGAAAGCTTGTATTCAATTAATAACAAGCTTAAAACCAACGCCAAAAAATTAGGAAATCTTCACATAATATCATTAATAAACAGTGTTCGTCAATCAAATATTCCATAAGCTATCCCCGTATTCAAGCCGTAATAAAACCATAATTCGTACCCTCAGAAAATTATTCAAGATAAGGCATGTATTACACAGGACGGTGTACAAAAATAGTGCGGTTCTAAGAAATCGCGTGCCTGATAAACACGATAAGTTAGGAAATGAAGTAACGTGCTATACTAATAAGTTCTCGATTTTACATGCTATTATGTAATTTATTGTGAGGTTTTTTTATTCTTGTTTGCAATTTATTTTGTAGTCGACAAGTTTTTCATGCAATGGTTTTCGTAATTACTAGTTTTGCTTTGTATTTAAAAACGTGTCGATTAAAGTATAAAGTCGACAGTCCACTGCTACGTCGGAAGTTTATGGAGAGGTTACCCACGTTAGCGTAGCGTGGCTATTGATGGCAGTGAACCATTCTTTTATTGAGGGTGGGGAATCATCAAATGACTCCTCCCGCTCTGGGTTGGGCGGAAGGGAGTGTCAGACTGTTCCTGACTTAAACTCATCTATGTTTCTTCCTTAGCCCTTTATGTTCCAGGGTAGCAGTAACCCTTTCGGACAATCCCGGTCCCGCCTGAACTTTAATATAAAGCGAAGTCCCCATAGACGTACAAAAATTGTCTTCGCTGCCATGAGAGCGGCGCCATAAAACTGGTATAATTAAAACTCATATATATTCCACGTAGAACTGTTTCATTACATCGATCTTAGTGCTAACACATCTAAAGTACAGACGCCAGCACATCAAGCTATCCCTAACTGTCAAATTTTCTCAATTAAAAATGAACCTTATGTCTTCGCAATAAAGTTGAAATACTATTAAAGAAATTTGACAGATTGTGGTAACTTGATGTGCTGGCCTCTGTACCCACAATGTATGAGCCAGTACCTTAAAAAAGTCGAGAATACTTGACAAAATTCTAGCTTCTTTGTCATGTCTCAATGATGGAGAGGCTGTCAATAGCTATCAGTTCTACAGGTGCTGAAAGGGTCTAGATACTTCGTAACAAAGCGTTTTCAGTTAAATTTTGTCTCAAGCAAATCCCTGTACTGAAATAAGTACGCGTACCTATCTTTTTTATAACGTAAGTATAAAACCTGGGGTGTTATTTTAAAGATATTATGTATCCTTTAAATTACATGCCTGCTTTGGATTTTTTTTATTTGCCCTATAGTTAACTTTAAACGAACGAACTTTAATACGAAGCGAAGCTAAGTCCACATAGACATACAAAAATTACAATATAAATTTATCCTAACGAAGAAAAGTTTCGCCTCGACAACCCGTACAAGCTGCCAAAAATCGAGCTGCCAAAAATCGAGCTGAATGGTGTGCCGATGCAATGGCGTTCAGCAGTGGACTGCTGGACAGTGGACTGTAGGCAGACAATGATGACGATTAACCCAGGTGCCCAATCTGTCTGCCCAAACCAGGGAATGGTTGGGATTGGGGTCGGCTTCCAGTCTAACTGGCTGTAGCTACCAGACTACCAGTATTTTACATGAAGCCACCGTCTATACCTATAAAGCCCAGGAACTGGGTAACACGATACCCCTAGGTGACTGGCTGATAGACTTACGGGCTTCTGACAACCCGTAACGACTGTCATAGAACCACGAATGACAGCCGGGATCAACGTGCTTTCCGAGGTACGGAGGAGTCTCAGTAAGTAAAGATGGTCACCCATCCATGAACCAATCCCGAAAAGTGTCGCTTAACCTGATGGATCAACTCATGAGGTTATTATTACCTAGCTACGAACTCGTCTATAAAGCCACATGCCCTTAGTGGCGATTAGAGACAATTATTCAAATGGCCAAAACATAGATGAGAGTGGGCGAGCATCAAGCTTAGTGGCACGCAATTAGGTATTTGAAAGGCTAGTCAATAACGTTACTTTTATGAACTGTCAAAACGTGGAATTTGTTATGTTTCATACAAATCACGTACCTACAATGTGATGTCACCGATTCTTAGAATCAAATGGAATACTAATTATTATACCCAATTCACTTTAGCGTGGCGAAAGCGGTCATTGCCCTTTGCCTAATATCTCTCCATAGGAACCCATATATTAAACTATGCATGGTTTTTAGTTATTGGAACATGTTGAATATCACAATAGATATTGATTCAGGATGTTAACGGACCTTATTTCAGTTTTTGGAATAAAGAATGCTAGAAAATGTAGGTGGGTAAATGACCGCTATTGCCACGCTAAGTGAATTGGTTATAGCATTAAATGAAATTTTACAAATATATCTTTGCATAATATTTAATTTCTGTACGGTGATGGAAGCAATTAGCTGATGATGATGCCAAGAGTGTTGCATTCCATTGTTACGTCATTCTATTATTTTTCACTCAGCGCTTCCGCGATTAGCAGACATGAAAATTCAATTAAATTGAAAGGTGAGAAGACGCCTGAGCATCGAGCGGGCAACATGTCGGGATGATTAATTGAACTTCGTAACGCGAGTCGAAAAATCAATTATTTTCGCTTCAGTCATCGAGAAAAATAACGTTTCTTATATCAAGGTAGGTAAAATAATTTCGTGAGAAAATTAACTTATTAGACTTAGCCAGGACCGGAGATTTATTATGGACGTTACTAGGTTTATGAGGTACAGGAGAAATTACTAAATTGTGTGAGTAGGACAACCAAATATAATTTGTTTCTTTCTTGCAGAACAACAATACCTTCCCTTTTAGGTAGGCAGACTTTTAACGAAGACCCACAAGTCATATTGATAGAAGTCTATGTACCTGTCAAATATTCCCAATTGAACATGAACCTTATTGTTTTGCAATAAAGTTGAAATTCTATCAAAGTTTGACAGATTGGGATAGCTGTGCTGTGATGTGCTGGCCTCTGTACCTACATGTTAGAGGCTATTGACAACAAAAGAGAATGTAGGTATCCAAGCTCTGGGCTGCTTCGGAGAATAGATATTTTAATGTAAAACTCAAAAACGCGTGATACAATGGCTTTTTATTTGTGTCTGTAATTACGACATACGAAAGGGTAAAAGGCAGATGAAAAACTGTATTTCTATATAAGGTATAATAACTTATTCCATTTGTTATGAAAGCTAGATTATTATTTACATAAACAATAACCTAGTCAACGAAGACAAAACTCTTTTGTTCATATCCTCTCTCTCCCTCTCTTTCTTTTCTTCTATGTCCGATAAGAAATAAATTATCAAAAAGTTATACTGAATAAAATTACGAATCTTTCTGAGACGAAAGTGTAAGATAAGTTCGTTTCTGTCACTTCACTGGGTACCTAAAGTTGTAACCTAGTTGGAAAATACACTTCAGTTGGTTTTCAACAAAATGATGTCTTTCATCAGTGAAATGATTAATTACGTTCGAGAGATAAATCAATATCGTAAACCAAGTGACTCTGACATTTTTTGTTACCTTGGTGAATACCAAGGTAACAAAAAATTACTGAATAGTCGTGACGTCATTGTGAAATACCTATATTTTTATGTTAAGTTGATCATTTAACCAGAGCTTCTTCGCAGGGTTTCTTCGTGGGATCCAAAAGGTACATAAAACCATAATTCATTTATTCAAACTAAGCTGAAAATCAACACTTTTTGAACGTCAAAATTACATAAGACAGTTCCACAAAACGCGCGCCCTTTACCTTGCTTCCTAGTGCTTTAGCTGGGCAGAAGGGGCGCAACGAAGTCCCTCGCAACACAGCTGTCTGTTCAGTTAAAAGAACTTGATGCTATACAGTAAATGGTATGGAAAGTAATTAATATTACGAACATTAAATGAAACTACTTGCAATAAGGCATCTAGCACACGCCAATATCAATCTGCCTAAGTTTTTCCCAACTATGCTGAGGTCGGCTTCCAGTCTAACCGGATGCAGCTGAATACCAGTATTTTACATGGAGCGACTACCTATCTGACCTCTACAACCCAGTAACTGGGCAATACGATACCCCTTGGTAAGACTGACTGTCAGACTTTCGGGCTTCTGACTACCCGTAACGACTGTCAAAGATCCACGATTGACAGCCGGGACCAACGGCTTAACGTGCTCTCCGAAGCACGGAGGAGTCTCAACATGTTGAGATAGTCACCCATCCACAAACCAACACCGCTCACGCCAATATACCAATAAATAAATTGAAATCAGACAATACTTCAGCAAAAATAAAAACAAAACTAAATAAAAACCTCCAGGTACAAACCTGTATTTCTGAGGGCCTAACAAACGCCTCTGATACCGCTATTGGCGTGGCCTACTGGACACAACTCATCTAACATAATGAAAATATATTTACTTTTGCTATCGACTCGAAAAGAAGAAGGTTGATCATTCAAAGGTACACAATTCTAGATAATACTCAGTTGGAATGTTTTGACGACAGAACCAACATTACCAACAAAATAATGCTGTAACAGAAAAAAAGCTGTTAATTGCTAAACTTGGTAGAGAAGTTGCTTAATTATAATAACTTTTAATGGACATAAAGGATATTTCGTGTCCAATTTTTTTTTTAAATCGCAACGCAGTTGAAGTCATGGCTGCAGCTATTTGTTTTATTTTCCGATCGTGTAATACAAAACAATCATACAATTCCTAATTTTCCAAGTTGATCAATGTATTTATCGTTTGGAATTTTTGACTGTCTGCCAATTGTAAAAATATAGTTCGGTTTCGAATTCCAAAACTAGTCTACGTATTTGATTGATTAACATTAATACCTACGAAAATTATAGCTACTTTTTTGAGACTCCTTTAAATATTTTTCTTTATATCCCCATTATTATGAGGACGTCCTGGGATCAATTCCTGGGTACAAGAAAGTCTTATTAGGATTTTTCATCTGACATTCCTCCAGATCGCTCTCTTGCCATCACCGCCTGCCAAGCCATTGGTTTCTAGTACAGTTGGTCTATAAATAAATGAAACTTCAGACTCGACTTCTACTTACCTGCCTACAGCCAGCTTCGCAAGTAGTAGCAGACGCCAGCACATCCATCTATCCAAACTGTCAAATTTTCCCATTTAAAAATAAACCGTATGTATTTGTTATAAAGTTGAAAAACTGTTAAAGATATTTGAAAGATTGGGGTAACTTGATGTGCTGGCCTGTGTAGAGTTATACTAGTCTACTCACTAGTCTAAGTTAGACTACTCTCCAATGGCTCATCCCGTCGTCTCTAGGAATCGTTTATCCTTAAAGTTTTCTTCCTACATTTCCAGCTGCATAAACTTCAGCAGTAACTGATCCAATTCTGTATTCCATAACCAATGGAAAATAGTATAGAAGTACTTACTTACATACATACAGCTACTATTGCGTGCAATAAATCCAAGTATAAATCCTTCACTCCGTCCAATGAAGCCACAGGTGAAGCTAACAGCGAAACATATCCAGTTTCCGAACGGAACAATAAAAATAATCCAATAAGTCTATGAGGGTAGTTCCAACGCAAAGTTTTTTAATATCCGAGTTCGATCGAGGTGGAGTAGTAAACCAACACAGGATGTGCTATTATTACCTACCTATATAAGAAAACTCAGACCAATAAAATAGTTCTTTGGATTTAGTGATTAAAGAGTTTGAAAGTATCCGAGTAGTTCTGTTCCAGAGAGGTTTAGGCCAATTCGAAAACAAAAGGGTTCCGACAAAGTGACGTTCTGTTATCGATAACATGATGGAAAAGAAAATGTATGGACTGATATTTGTTACTGAAAAGGTGAGGTATGTCAAAAATCAAATTAAGCTGAAAATCCGCACTTTTCGAAGGTCAAAATTACATGAGACAGATCCCTCAATGAGCTTGCCCTTCACCACTTCTTAGTGCTTTAGTTGGGAAGAAGAACTGGCGCAACTAACTCCTCAGCAGACAGTGTCAATACTGTTGAAAGTGGTTGTATTCATATTCATTTATTTATATTATTTTCAATTGCATTGCATTATGTGTCAAAATCTTACAATAGGTTTGAAAAGAAGAAATTTTAGAAATACGAAAGGCTTAAAAAGCAATTGCCACTTATCTAAGCCCTCTTTAACATCGTTTAAATAGTATTTGGGTTGTGGAGGTCAGATAGGCAGTCGCTCCTTGTAAAATACTGGTATTCGGCTGCACCCGGTTAGACTAGGAAAAGGCTAGAAGATGAGGATTGGTTCAACCTTATTGTATTTCTTACCAGCAGAAGAATAGGGATGATCCTTGGGTAAAAAAAACATTAATTGTATTAAGCTCGTCAATCTGATAATTAATAAATATTAGACACGTATTTTTGCTTTATCATAGTATTTTTTTCTTCGTGTGGTTAGTGACTAACCCGGTGTCAGAGTTTTTATGCTGCCCATGGCCCTCCAACTTAGGTTCGCATGCTGTTGAGAGAAATCTCTCAAACATAATCATAATCTGTCGTTTCATTACGATGTTTTCCTTTGCCGATTTTTAAGCCAGTGATAATTATACAATACGCACATGAATCGGAGAAATCAGAGCTTTGGGTTTGAACTCGAGACCTATGACTTAGCAGTCCGACGGTCATACCACCAGGCTATCACTGCTGTCATATTATTTAAAAACGAGAATAACGAAACTTAGATAAAACGCATTAAAGTTGGGGAGTGGGGGCGCGCTACGTCACAAGTAAGTTTAAAATCAACATACCCACGACGTCATGCCACATTTTAACTCAATGTATCGACGTGACGTAGTCTTTCGATTACTTACGACTTACTTCGATACAAAAATAAAAAAAAACGTGTCCAATATTTTTTAATAATCTAGTTGATAGTATCATCCTTATTTCTCGGTTGCTAATATTCTCAAGAAAATCTCAAGGTTGCTCACTGTGATTGGATAAGCGAAATACCAACAATCAATCATAGCAGTTGACGTAAGGTTTGACAGCAAAAATAATTAAATTGCTTGCAGTTAACAAGGGTTTGTGTGTTTTATCTCCCAAATTAGCAAAAGTGACTTGCGGTGAAGAAGGAAATGCTTCTATCTAAATAATAAGAAAACATCGTGAGGAAACGTCTGAGCGATATTTCTGATTTAAGAGGCCCATGGGCAGCATCAAAACTCTGACACCAGGTTAGTCACTAACACGAAAAGAAAAAGAATAATCAATGTTAGACAGCACAAGAAATGAGATAGCTTTTCAATATGGCGTTTAGGGTCGGTTCACATCTGACGGAAGATGCGTCCAGCGTGTCATCGGTCGCGTCTATTCGGTCAAAGAGAGTGCTTTTAATCTGACGGAAGATGCGTCGGTTGTAACTTCGTTTTGCCACATTATTACTGTTTGTATTATTCAGTTTCTGCATTCAGCATCTACAGAGCGGTTGTGTTGTGTGATAATTAATTCTAAAAAGAAGCCGAAGTCGAATTAATGCCTCAAAATACACGAGGCGCGACGTTGCTGCTTTTACGTCGGTCGACAATGCGTTGACGAAAACGGAACAGACTCTGTACGTTCAACTCTAACGCGTCATCGGTTAAGTGTGAAAGGAGAAATATTTTCTCCTCTAATTGTCTGTTCTGGCGTTACGCGACCGATAATACGCGACGAATCTTCCCTCAAATGTGAACCGACCATTTTTTTTTGAGGTTGGTCTGTCCCTTTAACTTCCGGGGTAGTGGTAACCCTTTCGGACAATCTCGCTTGTGAACCCACGCATAATCTTTAGCGATACGCTAAAACAGTTTGTAATCATGCTGACGAACGAATACTGAATCTGACAGATGCCAATTAGCCATTTTTTATCCGGGTAGGTAAAGGGTTTGGTGGGTCGAGTGGTCTACCCAAACGGTCTGTTGCTTCAACACCCTTGTCAACAATTAGCCAAGTCATGTTCACCAAGTACACAAATACACGACCTTTGAAACAGTTACTTCAGGTTAGCCATATTATAAGTTTTAATAATAATCTTCTTCTTTTCGTGTGGTTAGTGACTAACCTGGTGTCAGAGTTTTAATGCTGCCCATGGGCCTCTGACTTAGCACCACATACTGTTGAGAAACATCTCTCAGGCATGCCGGTTTCCTCACGATGTTCTCGTTCACCGAATAATAATAATCATTTATTTCGAATATGAGTAAAACTGGAGAGGCCTATGCCCATCAGTGAACTGCTATAGACTGCTGATGATGACGATGAAATCAGTATTTTCCTTCAAAAAACTACTCTCTTTGATGCTAAGCCTGATTGTGATATGTTCGTGGATGAATGGAAGAAGACCTTGTCAGTATGTTTGGAGTACTATGAGATAAGCGTATGACTGTTGAATTACTGTATACATAGTTATTACATTTATGTAATGTAATTAAAACATTTACTGCCCCGCAGCAGACACAATGGAAAAACTGTTGGCGTATAACGTGTTAACTAATGTGATTGGCCTTGGCCATTTTATGGCTCTGGGTGGAGTGAAAACGAGAGTCAGACTCTTACTGACTACAACCCATCCATGTACCTTTCTTAGCCCTTTGTGTTCCTTAACCTTTTGAACGCCAGAGCATAAACGCAGGGCACGCCACGATAGTGGCGGTAAGGCCCCTCTTTGAGGAGTGGCTAGAGAGGCGTCACGGCGCCCTCACCTTCCGCCTGACGCAGGTCCTCACCGGACATGGATGTTTCGGGAGGTTCCTGCACATCATCAGGCGGGAGGAAACGCCCGGGTGTCACCACTGCGAGGATCGCCCAGAGGACACGGTAGAGCACACGGTGCAAACCTGCCCCGCTTGGGCGGAGCACCGCCGTGTCCTCGTAGAGGCGATTGGCGGCGGCGACCTCTCGCGCCCGGCCCTGGTGCAAGCCATGGTCCGGGGCGAGAGGGAGTGGGAGGCAGTCACCTCTTTCTGCGAAAAAGTTATGCTCGCGAAGGAGGTGGCGGGATGGGAGAGAGAAAGGTCCTTCCGTCCCAGCCACCGCGGGAGACGCTCCGGGCGTCGGGAGCCACGTGACGACTCCCGGCCACCGTAGGCGCGGGCCTGCGGACGGTGAGTAATGGGTGACTCACCGTCCGATCAGCACCAGACCCGTGCCGTACGGCGCGTATATGTTCCACGCGCGCCTCAAAGAGATGTCAGCATATGAAGGGGCCCCTCAGGGCCAAGCCTGCCGGGTAAGCGGGATTGTCCGAAAGGGTTACCGCTACCCCGGAACATAAAGGGCTACCCCGGAACATAAAGGGCTACGGAAGGAACATGGATGGGTTTTAGTCAGTAAGAGTCTGACACTCCCTTCCGCTCCACCCAGAGCGAGAGCAGTCATTGGATGATTTCCCAGCCTTAAAAAAAAAAAAAAAAAAGAGCATAAACGCACGCGCGTGCCCTCCGTGCCAATCTAGAAATTTATTTCGTCTTGTTATCATGATTTTCTCAATATCCATGGTGTCTTTTAATTTGTTTCATGTCTTTAAATACGTACGAGAGCTTCAATTTCTAAGATATCTATACAAACACTCACATGTTGTTGCCATTGACACATATTTGTGTCGTTGGCGTACGGGGCAAGCGCTAACTTGTCACGTATATGTGATAATGCCGCTCAAATGGTTAACCCTTTCGGACATTCCCGCTGTGGCTCGGGGTCCTGAGTTTAATATTTACGTCAAGTAATCTTTTATTGTTAATTTCCATTAAGGACTCGTCAGTAGCAGCTCAGAGCCTTAGATTGGTTCGCCACCTATTACATGTAGTTTAACTACACACGTCAGCGCTCTGCCCAATCCTTCGGAGAATTAAAGCGAGTTTGAGTTTGAGTTTGAGACGATAATTTCCAATCATATTGCTAATTACAACAGTGAAGAGGAAAACATTGACGTTTAAATTGAACGCGTCAAAACGAAACACCTCAATATTAATTATTAACACTTTCTGGGTGTGTTAGTACAGACGCCAGCACATCAAGCTACTACATCACTGTCAAATTTTCTCAATTAAAAATGAACCCTTATATCTTTGCAATAAAGTTGAAATACTATCAAAGAAATTTGACAGATTGTGGTAACTTGATGTGCTGGCTTCTGTACGTATGGGAATTGCGACAGGTTTCTCATTAATCGTCACAACTGACACAAACGTCAAGAGGTAATTATTTTGGTAAATTTGACCTTTCGGTAAGGGTTTAACCTGCCGTCAGCTGTCACCAACAAATCCCGTCTGTTGTAGGTATTAGACATAATTTTTATTGAAGGTTTCATTATGACTTAGGCACTAGCTTTAATTCGCGACTTTATCTGCGTGTATTTTATTTTTCTTTTGCTTGTGCTGCGAGACTGTGGTTCTTGCCAAAATTACATAATTCTAGGTAAACGAGCCATGAAAGTTTTGATAATTTATTTTTCGAGAATCAAAATTATGTTCGCTTGAATGGCCGTTTTTTTTTGCGTTCACTAAGAACTTGATTTTTTGTAGAGTTCCAAGGGAACGGTCAACATACATATTTGATATCTTAGCATCCTGAGAAAAGGGGTCGTGACAGATAAACAAACAGACGGACGGACAACAAAGTGATACTATAAGGTTTAGATTTTTTCCTTTTGAAGTATGGAACCCCAAAAACGGTACAATATTAGAAACGCCAAGACTTTTAAAAGGTTCATTAATTTAAAAACGAGTCCGTTATTAGAGGTTTGACAAGCTTTAACAGAATCAATTAAATACTACACGATAGGTTAAAGTTATGTACGAGTATATTGGTAAGAATTGCCTTTTAGTTACGGATCGTCAGAAGCCCGAAAGTCTAACGTTCAGTCTTACCAAGGGGTATCGTATTACCTAGTAACTGGGTTGAAGAGGTCAGATAGGCAGTCGCTCCAGGTAAAGTACTGGTATCCAGACGCATCCGGTTAGATTGGAAGCCGACACTAACATAGGTGGGAAAAGACGAGACAGGCTGTTGTTTGCCTTTTAGTGTACACAAGCCCAGAATAGCAGTTTACCTTCAAAATACATAAAACAATCATGTAAAGCTAAAATACAGTGAACTAAACTCCGAGTTTCTATTAGATTCCCTTTTTAAAACAATAGTTAATGCACCAGCGATCTGACGCATTCATCCTTTGTGAACAAATGACTATATTTCCCTCTCTTCCTCTCCACACAAATATCAACCAATAATGAATACTTGCATCCCTTTCTAGATAAGAAAACAAACGATAGACTGTTCAAACAAAGTTTTAATTGCGTCCATTCTGATCTCGTGAATCGAGATGGCGACCGCTCACAGCTCCTATGATTAATTAACTTATTTAAAGCTAATGAATATACTAAAATCCATCCTTTCTCGATTATTCAAGCTTGGAAAAAAGCTGAAGTGTTTTTGCAGTCTGCGAGGTAATTATTGACGATGCTTTAAGATATGGTTGCTAATGGACTTAAATGTTATTTTTGAACTTAAATTTAAACTATCTAGAATGGTCGATATTATTTCGTTTATGGTAACGTAGTCACTTGAGATTTTTTTTTTTGACAACGCTACTCATTTGGTTACATTTTATTATTTATTTAATACTTTAAGCACAGAAATGTAGAAGCGGCCTTAATGTCATAGACATTTACTTCCAGTCAAACTTTGGGTGATGCAGAGATAAACAGTCGTTGGTGAAATAGAAACCATGTGTAAATATTTATATAAATTATTATCTTCTTCTTCTATATATATATATATATACATATAATAAAACAGTAAAAAAAGTGTGTCTGTACATTGAATATATTAAAAAAATAATAATTGAGGGGGGTTTCGAAACAGTAATAGAGCATGAATCCAAAAAAAAAATTTTGTCTGTTTGTCTGTATGTCTGTTTGTTTGTACACGCTAATCTTCGGAACTACTGGACGGATTGGAATGTTTTTTTTTTGTTGTATAGGTATTAAGTCTGGGCAACATATAGGCTATAATTTATCTTGGAAACTTGAACACCTGATGCAGAACCGCAACAGACCAGCTAAACTATAAGAGATACAAAAATGATACATTAGCAAAAATTGTTCCACGTGATTAGCATTTTCTGCTGAGAGAATAAATTTGAAGTTCTGGAACACCTGATGTGGAACTCCAAGAGCCTAGCTACACCATAACACATATAGGAATAACGTCTTAGCACAAGTTGTTCAATCTGATGAGCACTCTCTGTTGACTTATAAAAATCGAAGATCTGGAACACCTGTTGTGGAACTCCAAGAGCCTAGCTACAACATAACACGTATAGGAATGACGTCTTTGACGTCTTTGACGTCTTTGTTGTTCAATATGATGAGCATTTCCTGTTGACTTATAAAAATCGAAGATCAGAAACATCTGATGTGGAAATCAAAGCTATCACTAATTTTACTGTGTAATTATAAAATAACAAACTGGGAGTACCTGCACGCGGTGAAGGCGGTAACAGTTTAGGACTGATTTTCGATGACGATGGTATATCGTTGAAAATTTGACTCTACTGGCCAAAACTCCTATTTATTTTTATATTTTATCGTATGAATATGCCTTCGGGCTTATGTTGTTTGAGTGTTTAATTTCCTTTTCCATTTATCTTCGTGACACTGTAGCCTACCCGGTAACGCAGGGGAGCAGTCATTTTAATTTAGATTTTTATTGATCAAGTATCTTCACAATAAAACTATGACCATGCCTAGAAAGAGGTCAAATCTTTCCCAATGTTCCAAGAGAGCTAAAAGATTGAGGATCATAAGATCCCAAGAATCTACCGAAGAGCGTCAGGAGAGACTTGATGTTGTTCGAGAACATTAGGCTGCAACTCGCTCCGTGGAAACCTCTTCGGGTCGCGAAGCACGCCTGCGTTCTCAGCGTATTCATTAGGTCTCTAGAGACCAGTGAAGAATATGATGCGCGACTGACCGCTGATCGTGAACGTCATGTATTGTCTCGCGAGTCAGAGACGTTCACGGAAAGAGAATTACGCTTGAGTTCCAAGCGTATCTACGTCTCTAGAGGAGGAATATAATAATGCGGTTACCAAAATGAAAACGATGACAAATGGACTGTATGTTTTGGTGGTTGTTGGAATGAAATAAAACTAAAGCTCAGTGTGATAAAAGATTTAAATGGGAAAAATGATAAAAAATAACATAAATGGCGACCCCGTTGTCGCTGGCATAAGCAATAGGGTCCGCGTACGAAGTCGCGGGCAGAAGCTAGTTATTAATATTATTTTATATTATCTGTTGGAAAACTCATTAAATTAGCTGATACCAAAAAATATATAAAATCATTATTTACCTGATTTGAATCCAATCAATCTGCTTATTCTTTTTCCAACCATTAGGTATGTTGGAGTCGGCTTCCAGTCTAACCGGAATGTACATGAGTACCAGTATTTTATGGAGCGACTGCTTTTCTTTACTCCACATCCCAGTTACTGGGTAACAAGATACCATGTGGTAAGACGGGTTAACATACGTTTAGGCGTTTGCCTAACTGTGGCCACGAGCCCCCCTTTTTAAAATACATCCGAAAAACAAACATTAATTTTTTAATTATAATTTAATATTTATAAATGTTCTATCGCTAATGTACTAGAACTTTGTTAAACCAGAACAGAAAGCTAACCGATTTAAACAGTCACCATCCGGCAATGAACACGAGAATTTTTGGCATTTTCGAATTAGACCCGTTCTATTTCTTCTAACAAATGAACAGCCAGGATTGGTTGATTGCAATGTTCACTATAGATAGATACAAATTTGTTCAATGGAGAAGTCGATTATGAGTCGTTTTCTCGTATATACATAGCGTGTGATCCGAGATAGGTAGGGCCAGTTATTATGTATTTTCATATTAGTATCGGCGGAGTCGGGCAGTGTTATTGGGTATTTTCTCAGTGGCAATCCGGAGTCAGGATTTGTACTCGGTTAAAGGCATTAGGCTCGCCCATTTTACATGGGAATGAAACTAGCAAAATCATGGTACGGTTTAGGTATACCACTGCCTAACCCTGCTAACTGAATAGCAGGCAGTTTACACAAGTTTTTAGCCACTAAATGCGGAAGGCGGAGTTTCAAGGCAGGAAGGAAAATGAAAACAGACTGTGTTGTCAACAACTTTAGACCTAAAATCCTACTTAAAACTGTCTTATCTTCTACAAAGTTCTTGAAACTTCAACAACACCGGAAACTTTAATAACGAGAGACACAAAGCTGTAGCAAAATTTCGGAGTGATCTGTCAAAATCACAAAGGCGTTGTTAAGTAATAATCTTTGTAAGCTCTACTTCTGTTCCATTCAAGATTTCGCCGTTCGGTAGATGTCGAAACTTCTCGACGAAGTTATCAATAATACACCCTGTGAAGGGGTATCACGTTAATCATTTCATTAGGATTATATCAGAAGTAATTAGCGCCTAAATTCCTAATGTTTCATTAAAACGATGTCTTCGCTTTTGAGAATCAAATAAAATTTGATTTAAATTGTTTTTGGTCTTTGTATACACTTAGTTATTTTCTGGAAACACTGATATTTTAGTGACAATTTAGTATGAAAGGCTATTAGATAGTTTTAATCATAATTAAAAATAGAATAAATTATTTATTTACTAAGGAGGACCTTCAATAATAAAGATGTAGGTACAGAGAACATATTTTATTTAACCTTAATAACTAAGTTCTTAAACTAATGTAAAGTATACCTAAGTAATTTTGAGTCGGCGCCAAACAATCACTAAATTACCTTAAATTAACAGAAATAACCAAATCA
Organism: Hyppa rectilinea; assembly: GCA_951799385.1. Classification (NCBI taxonomy): domain Eukaryota; kingdom Metazoa; phylum Arthropoda; class Insecta; order Lepidoptera; family Noctuidae; genus Hyppa; species Hyppa rectilinea. The sequence continues at coordinate 18,736,538 of OX637309.1, read as the reverse complement.
AATTAACAAACGTGAAATCTCCAGCGATTAGCGGAAAACTTTTAAACATATTTTTTTTTGGGTACACAACTCAATATTAAAATATGTAAGTGAACAATATTATTCATCCCTATTTTCCCATCACCCCTAGTTTACCACATTTATACGGAACCAACTTCGAGACCCTTTTAAATAAAAAAAGAATTATCAAAATCGGACCACTTTGTTAAAGTTATGCATACATGAAAAAGAAATAAGTCGACGGGGACTTGAGAAACAAATTTTTCGTCGGTTAAAAATTAATGTCGCGTTTCGTGTATGTCTTTGTGTCCGTGTTTTTCTATTAAATTACGCAACGGATTGATGCGGTTTTCGCTATCGTATTGTAAAGGTACTACAAATATTTAAATTCATTTTTGTATGTCCGTCTATCTTTGTTCCGGCTAATATGCGAAACGGCTAGACCAATTTTGACAGGATTTTCACAAGCTGATGATATAAGAAGTATCCACGCGGGCTACCACTAATATTACAAAGACAAAAGTTTGTGAGTGTGAGTGTTTGTATGTTGGTTAATTCTTCACGCAAAAACTTCTGAACAGAACTGGATGAAATTTGGCACAGATATAGATTATAACCTGGATTAACACAGGATACTTTTATCCCGTTCCCGAGGGATCAGATCCGACATCTACACGGGCGAAGCCGCTGGCAAAAGCTAGTATTATATTACTTTACAGTACAAAAAATATTGTGTGTCTTCTTTTTATTTACATCGAATTTACTTTAGTGAGAGCTGTGATTATTAATACAATTATCATTTTATAGAAATGTAACGCAGTAAGGTAAACCCAATTTTGTGTGTTAAATTATAGTCAAATAGCTGAGAGTGACCTCTACCTAAGTATTTACGTAACTATCTCTTCAGTTGGTAACTTCACGACTTAAAGCCACAAAAATAGTTTGTCATTCCATCTCTCTCCGAGGAACCTATTGTGTAACTTTTAGCCTCGTCCCTTTATTGACACTAACCCATAGTGGCCGGCCGGCCATGATAAGTATCCGGCCATTACAAATAAATGGTTAACTAGTGCCCGAGCAGGAAATTGAAGGACAAAACTAACGAAAGAAAATAGTTTCGTGGAACTAGATGAGTTGTGTAGTTAGATAAATAGGTAGTTTTGTTACAGTACATTTGTCATTACACACTTTATATTAGCTTCACCTGTAGGTATGTTTGTTTGTAAGTTTATAGGTATGTTTGTAACCGACTCCTTTGGGCGCGATTTTGACCCACTTTATACGGCCAGATTTCGTTCAAATAAATAATAGTAAATAAAAACTAAAAGACACGCTTTTTATAGAAAACCGAACTAATAAAAAAGCGTGGGGTGCACGGTGGTGATATACAAAATATTGTTTTTTCTTCAAATTTATAAAAAAAAATTTGTTCGGATTTCTATAAAAAGCGTGTTTTTTTAGTTTTTTTTTTATGGATTTAGTACATATACAACGCTAGTTTTAGTATATGCGAAACCCGAAACACGTGTCTAGTATTTTTATGTAAAGAAACTATGTATTTACAAAATTGCAAAACTGTATTATGAAAAACCACAAAGTTATAAGCTTGTTATGTTACCTGGTTGTTCGTACAAAAACCTGGTCACTACTCGAGCGGCGCGCCTCCAGCGTCGTCTTGCGCTTATTGATAACGTTTGGTGTCCAACTTGTAACATTTTTTAAATATTTTTGAGAAAATATAACATGGTGTAAAAATTATTGGAATCGATTCAGTTCCTCGTTTTGAACAAACTATATTCAGGTTTCGCATATACTAAAAATAATGTTGTACCTATACACGAGCGGCACGCCCCGACAGCAGCTGAGTATTGTCTGTCGTTGACGCGTGCCGCTCGTGTATAATTATGAGCACTCAAGAATAAGGACTTTAGTCAGTAATTGATTCTGTAACTGTCAACTTTATGCTAGGGATTGACACTATTGACAGCCCATTTTAAACTCATCTACCTACGTTATCCCGGTGAGGTTTATTCCGAATAGCACTACAGTACTGCTGTATTTGATGGGAATAAAAAAAAACAAAAAGTGATCAACAGGCTCCGTTTTTTCATTTTCGGTCGGAATAAATGTAATCATTTACTTAGTAAACATAAATGCGCATAAAAGATTTAAATATTTCAGGTTTATTTGTCTTTGATTTTTGTTGTCTGAGGCTAAATCTTTGTCATTGTAATTATGGCTTTTAAAAATTGATAAAACATAGTTTAAAAGACTTAAAACGCTGTAATGGCCTTTGATACAAAAGGAAAATTCAACATGACGAGGAAAAATTATTTTAGCATCAATTTATTGTCTTTGACTGCCTCGTTGGTCTAGTGGTCGCAAGCTACTGCTGCTGAGTGTGAAGCCCTGGGTTCAACTGCCGGGTTGGGCAAAAATAAAATAGATTTAGGTTTTTCCATCTGAAATTTCTCATTAGCAGCATCTCTGGGTTTGGGTCCGGTTGATGGCAATAGGCTAGCGACCTATTACATGGGACTTAAACATATCAAGTGAAATGTGGGAGTACTCTAGGTATACTTCAAATGTGTACAACTTATTGAAGAGAAGGTTTCTTTAGGCGCGTTCAGCCATTTTTATAATCAGTACTTATAATTATCTCCTTTAAGTGCAGGATTGTCTGAAAGGGTTACCGCTACCCCGGAACATAAAGGGCTAAGGAAGGAACATGGATGGGTTTTAGTCAGTAAGAGCGAGAGAAGTCATTGGATGAATTCCCACCCTCAAAAAAAAAAGTTTGACGTGTTGCGCTTGTTGTTCTGTAGAAAGATGTAAAAACCAGACTAATATTAATAATTTTAGTTAACAAATTATGAAATATAAATATTGGATACTGCAGTTAATTTTGCTTCTATCGGCAAATGTCACCCTTACATTTTAAACTACAGGTTCATTAATCCAGCATCCAGGAATATTCTAAAAATCTAGCATAATATCCGTATGACCACAAGGCACTTTATTCAAAGCTGTCGTCATAACTTCTGATCACACATCACACCCACATACACTCACTTGATAAAAAATATCGTCACTTTCGATACATCATCATCTGCCTAGCCTTTTCCCAACTATGTTGGGGTCGGCTTCCAGTCTAACCGGATGCAGCCGAATACCAGTATTTTACATGGAGCGACTGCCTATCTGACCTCCACAACCCAGTAACTGAGAAATACGATACCCCTTGGTAAGACTGGCTGTCAGATTTTCGGGCTTCTGACAACCCGTAACGACTGTCAAAGATGCACAAATGACAGCCGGGACCAACGGCTTAACGTGCTTTCCGAGACACGGAGGAGTCTCGGTATGTAAAGATGGTCACCCATCCACGACCAACCCCGGAAAGCGTAACTTAACTTTCGATACACAGGATGAAAAAAAAACCAGACTACAAAACTTAAAAAAAAATATCATCAATTTCCTCGACGGTCCGACTTCACCCACAACTGACCTTAAAAATGTATGCCCATGATTTATTTATTTTATTTACTGAGGAAAATGTTGTGAGGAAAGTTTTAAATATAAATATTGTTGCTGTTAAAGTAGGGGAAGACCAAAGAATCGATGGATGGACTGTGTTGTAGGTAGTTGGTCTTCTTTTTCATTCTTTTCGTGTGGTTAGTGACTAACCTGGTGTCAGAGTTTTATGCTGCCCATGGGCTTCTGACTAAGCTTCACATGCTGTTGAGAAATATCTCTCAGACATGCTGCTTTCCTCAAGATGTTTTCCTTCACCGATTTTAAGCCAAGTGATAATTATACAATACGCACATGAATCCGTAAAATAAGAGGTGCGTGCCTTGGGTTCGAACTCGAGACCTATGACCTGACAGTCGGACGGTCACACCACTAGGCTATTACTGCTGTAGTTGGTTAGAGAGGGGATGACTATTTAGGTCGAATAAAAGAGAATTATGGAAGACAAAGACATGTTGCGTCGACAACAAATAAAATTATACAATTCCGTTTTGGCATTCTGTACAAATTGGTTCCAATAAAATACTACTTTATAATTTAAAAACACTGATACATGAAAGTTTTATTTTAACGATATCGAAGACAACTAACAGTTGGAAATATAGACGTCCTATTTCAGTTTAATTCCACTAACCTTCTTTTCCACCCTGTATATCAGGGCGCCTGACTGTCTCTCACACACACTTACCACAAACACTCACACACACACAGACTGACACCCCACACATACTTCGGATGCAGTTCCAGATCATTAGAGCAATTAAAGTTTAGAACTAATATTGCTTCAGAGTGGTATCCAGCACTGAATGCTAACTACGTTGTTTAGATAGAACGGAAACGTTTTGCTCCGATTTCTGAAAATTCATGAAGCTACTATTAACATGAGTTTGAGAGTAGTTCTTTTGTTTAATTTTCTATCTGTTACTAGCGGACCGAGTAGTTCGTGGCTAAGTAGTAACAGCCGCACGGATCGATCCATCAGGTTAAGCTATGCTTGCCTGGGTTGGTCCGTGGATGGGTGACCATTTTTGCATATCGTGAATCTGTGCTCTGAAAGCACGTTAAGTCGTTGGTCCCGGCTGTCATTCGTGGATCTTTGACAGTTGTTACGGGTAGTCGGAAGCCCGAAAGTATGACAGCCAGTATTGCCAAGGGGTATCGTATTATCCAGTTACTGACAGGGTTGTGGAGGTCAGGTAGGCTATCGCTCCATATAAAATACTGGTATTCAGCTGCATCTGGTTAGGTTGGAAGCCGACCTGAAAAGGCTGGGCAGATTGATTACTAGCGAACCGCTTCGCTTCGCATGTTTTTTTACGACTTAATCCAAAATCCAGATTTTTTTATTTAATGTAAATATTTTAATCTAATAACTAACTAAAATATGGCGTCGAAAAATTCCTCCGCATCGCCAGTCTCTTGGGTACATTACCAGTCGACAGCGATGCGGAGGAATTTTTCGACGCTATATTTTAGTTAGTTATTAGTTTTAAATACTTGTACCTACATAATACATTATTTTTACTTTTTGGGTAAATAATATATTGTGCATACTACACACATCAAAAGTGTCTAGGGATCAACATATATTTTTGCAATAACTTTTCTCTTGATTGATATTAATTTAAATTTTCTTTAAGGATTCATCAAATAAAGTGTTTTCGTTTGTCACAGTAACGATAAACCAAGTCACCTTTGCATTAATAAAGAAATTTGCCATTTTCCTAATAAAGGGATTTTTGACATTTGAACCACTAACATTAAAGTTCGAAAAAAAGACTGAAATAACAGTTTTCTTTAAAATTTTATTGGGTAACTTAAACAATTAATAATCCGTGTTTCTACCGCGAACACTAACAACACAAGAACATCGGTTTGGCATACTCAAAATGAGTTCATCCAAATCACGCTGTGGAATGGCCGCCCATGTTCGTTGCAACAACAAAAAAAGGTCTTCTTGCAACTGGATACCCTCCATATTCGGCAGAGCTCTTCTCTGTAGCATATCCCATGCATGCTCAATCGGGTTCAAGTCTGGCGACTGAGCAGGCCAGGGCAGGACATTGATGTTAGCTGCGGCGAGAGTCTGTCTTACAACTCTTGCGGTGTGCGGTCGTGCATTATCATGCATTAACTGAAATAAGGGACCGATTTGCACTTGTAGAGGAACGAATGAAGTGAACCTTCATTCCCGAAGACCGCTACGGGTACCACCTATAGCAATGCACAATCGTAGGATTCGATATCAATGGGCTCTTGAACACAGAAATTGGGCAGAAGAACAATGGCGTTTCGTGTGCTTTTCTGATGAGTCTCGTTTTGGTATGAGACCGGATACAAGACGTATACGACACTGGAGAACCCCTGGACGCCAACAGCGATTAAAATCCTGCCAGGAAGTCCATCCTTATAGTGGTGGAACCATCATAGTATGGGCGGGTATTTGGATCGGCGGAAGAACTGAGTTGATTTGGATCAGAGGCAACCTCAACGCTCAAATTTATGCTGAGACGATTGTATCTGACGTCATCGTTCCTCTACAAGTGCAAATCGGTCCCTTATTTCAGTTAATGCATGATAATGCACGACCGCACACCGCAAGAGTTGTAAGACAGACTCTCGCCGCAGCTAACATCAATGTCCTGCCCTGGCCTGCTCAGTCGCCAGACTTGAACCCGATTGAGCATGCATGGGATATGCTACAGAGAAGAGCTCTGCCGAATATGGAGGGTATCCAGTTGCAAGAAGACCTTTTTTTGTTGTTGCAACGAACATGGGCGGCCATTCCACAGCGTGATTTGGATGAACTCATTTTGAGTATGCCAAACCGATGTTCTTGTGTTGTTAGTGTTCGCGGTAGAAACACGGATTATTAATTGTTTAAGTTACCCAATAAAATTTTAAAGAAAACTGTTATTTCAGTCTTTTTTTCGAACTTTAATGTTAGTGGTTCAAATGTCAAAAATCCCTTTATTAGGAAAATGGCAAATTTCTTTATTAATGCAAAGGTGACTTGGTTTATCGTTACTGTGACAAACGAAAACACTTTATTTGATGAATCCTTAAAGAAAATTTAAATTAATATCAATCAAGAGAAAAGTTATTGCAAAAATATATGTTGATCCCTAGACACTTTTGATGTGTGTATTTAAATGACTTACTTGTAATAAACTACTTTTATGTAAGTTGTATATTAACGTATTACCTATACATATTCATCCAAATTCATTGAATGAAGATGAAAATCGCTTAAAAAATTGTTTAGTTTTTCAGAAGAAAAACGCGGTAAAACGAAAAGCGCCTTTATGTATAAGTAGCCAATCCTTATATATCATAGGTAAAAGATAAAAGTAGGTTTGGATGCAAGATGATTAAATAATGAAGACATCACTAAGTCTACTTTTGAATGCATGAGCCTTCTTTAATGAGACGATTCCTTCGCCTACAATGAGAAAAATAATGGGCTTGTATTATTATAAAGAGATGATTCGGGGCAGTAGAGTCTGCAAGAAAATTGGAACTGGGCCTGGCTGCCAGTGGTGAAACGGATTAACGGCTCCAGCAGACAGGCGCGACATGGTAGCTCAACGGGAGTCTAGTAGAACAAACTTCATGGAAATTGTTCTAGCAGATCGCGTCGCCTCTAGTTAACAAGCCATATATATATTTAAACAACCAAGAGAGGTGCTTTTGGTGGTTTAAATAAATCAATAGAAAATACTTAAAATCAATAATTATCGATCTCAGTAATGCTATTCCTTATTATTTATAATCACTTAAAAAAACACAATCACTTGAAAAAGAGATGGAGCTACACGGCCTGTATAGCTTCATCTCATTCTCACACTTTTTCTTCTTCTTTTCGTGTGGTTAGTGACTCAGCTTCAGGTGCTGTTGAGAAATGTCTCTCAGTCATGCTGGTTTCTTCACGATGTTTTCCTTCACCAATTTTTAAGCAAGTAATAATAATAATAATATTCATTTATTTCAGATTCACATCCATTATTGTTAGTACAAAGCGAGCTTACAAACTAGTGTTAGTAATAGTTGATTGTTAATAATGATAGGTAATAAAAATTAATTAAAGATCAATTACATATTTCAAATTTCAAACAATATGGAACAATTTTACAATTCAATAATAAAATACATTTTAAATATGATACGTTAAATACACTATATTCACATGTGCTTCATCTCTGTCTAAATTTAGGTTTACTACTCACACTGAAGTTTAGTAATATTAAAATAATACTGCTATAAGAGTTGGTGGTTGTCCCCCTAGAACTGACTTAAGCGCCTGAAATGTCTAGACACTAGTACGTAATTATCCCAAAACTTTATAATTACGTACAATCTAAGTGCAGCCAAACGTAGCATTTGAACCAATTGCAGTAATTAGCTCTTCCTAATAGCATCGTTGCAATTAATGCAATTAGCGACGTAAATTGGTAAGCGTAGCTTCAAATGACCCACAGCTAAATGGACCGTGGGTCAGACTGGATGTGTGTAGCGGAGACCCTGGTGTTGTGAGCCAGCGTTGGCAGAGGCCTATCCACGGCTGGATAGCAATATCCTGACAGGAACATGGATAGGTAACATGCCAGTCTGACCAGATTATGGCTTTTCATTATGAAATCTTATTCTGTATATGTCTATCAGTAAATGTGCTGGTAACTTGAATACTGTCCGATTTTCAATGCTGGCTAGAAACATTTTGTCCTATTTAAGTAAAGTCAGGTAATGGGACCATAAGCGGGATTGTCCGAAAGGGTTACCGCTACCCCGGAACATAAAGGGCTAAAGAAGGAACATGGATGGGTTTTAGTCAGTAAAAGTCTGACACTCCCTTCCGCTCCACCTAGAGCGCGAGAAGTCAATGGATAATTTCCCACACTGAAAAAAAAGTAATGGGACCACTAACATCTGGCCGCCATAACCGGATATCTTTACAAAAACTGAAATATACATATAGATTACACAATTTTGACAGACTATTCGAGGCTTCCGGTTGGAAGTGGCTATTGTAAAAAATAATATTGGCTTTCACAACCGAGTCTAAAATTTGGACATGGTTTCCGGCATCGAATTCCTTTGTAAAAAGACCCTTCAACATTTTGACCGTGGCAAACCGACCACCTTTGCTTAGTATGATCAGTCTATTATATTCCCACTGCTGGGACACAAGTTGTTTTGTTCTGGGACATACCTGTTACCTCACGATGTTTTCCTTCGCCGTTTTGAGAGCAGTGATGATGAAATTGAATACACTAAATAAGTGCCTGCCTACGAACGAACTCACAATCTACAACTTATAAGTCGAAGCCATATACCACTGAGCCACAAAAGCTATAATTTTATTTTACTACCTATGGTCCTACAAATTTAATATTATCCTACTAATATGAAAGTTAGTTTGGTAAACTTTGCTTACTTGGAATGAACTGAGTGACACTGATTGACTAGATTCAATTTTTTTGTTCGTTCAAAACAGCCTTTTACGGGCCTATTTGAAATAAATATTTGACTTTGACATTGGAGATCAGTAGTACGTCCCAAATTGTTGGTAAATTGGTTTATTTATTTAATAATTTATGCACCACATACTCGTATAAACAGACTAGAAGAAAGGAACAGAATAAACAAGAGGTGATGCTTATTTCTAAAGAAATCTCTTCCAGCATACCTGCGATTCGGAGAGTAGATAAAAATAGAAGTAGACAACGTGTTGAAGAGTAAAAGAGAAAACAAAATACGTAGATACTAAGAACCAATTCACTAATGAGTTGTTGATGTTTAAAGAGATAACAGTTACCTCTCCTCGGGGAGGCATTATCATCCTCTTTAAAGATTACAATACTCCTTAAATTGCAAGAATCAACAGAATTGTTATTGTATTAAGATGAGGCAGTACCCAGACGTAATAAATGGAATTTTCATAAGAAAGGCATACCAGACATCATTGACGCAAAGGTAAAGCCTCGGATATTTTGATATATGTACATATTTATCGTTCCCTCGTTACGAGGCTTTGTAGATTTTTTTAAGAGCACTTTACAATATGCGATAGATACACTAATTCAAAGAAAATTGGTCCACTTGTAAATGGTTTTGTATTTTCTTTGATTATTATTATGAAGACTGCCTCGTTTGTCTAGTGGTTACAAGCGCTATTGCTGAGCATTAGGTCCTGGGTTCGATTCCTGAGTCGGGAAAAGTGTTGATGGGTTTTTCCACTTTTTCGGTCACCCGGAGACTGGATTTGGGGCTGATTGAAACTAAAATCCTTTCGCTGCATATTGTGTATTAATGCAGAGCAACTTAAATGTTTCTATTGTCAACAGATGTTGTTCTTGAGAAAAAAAAAACAAAATCTTTAATCTTTGACACTTGATATTGACTTTTTTTGGGCATAACGCTTTATCGTTATGTGACGATTTCTTTTAACTCCTACCGCAAATCGCGTTAAAAAAACTTCCTTCCAATAGCACTTGTGTTCCAATTTTTCCAAGCATATAAAATGTTAGTTTCTATCATTCCTCAACAAACCTAGAGAACAGATTCCGTAGATTCGCCTCTCATGGTACAAAGATAACGTCAGTTCTAATAAAACAAAACAACATTTTCTAGGGGTTTAAAGAAGTTTTTCTAGCATAATGATTTATATCCGAGATAGCAAAGATCCCAAGATGTCTGCTGAATAATCCCTAGATTTGTTGGATACCTAGTATTTGTAACAAAGGCCCGATTGAAAGAGACGCAGTAATGCTTTTATACACGTGTAATATTTCTTCATGGGCGGTTGGCTAGTTGATAATAAACCATGAACGAGTGTGTGTCTTTGTATAGGATCTAGGTGTGTAACAACCATCGCATTGGTTCTTCTTTTTCTTCTTCACTTCGCTCTTGCCAGAGTGGTCATGGTCACTATGAACTGTGTCCAATCGTAGGGGTAGTCGCTGCGCTATCTTGCATAGACGCTCTATGAAGTTATTATTCCGCTTGAAAACATGCCCAAAGAACTTTAGTATTCAAGACTGTGCGGAAAAACGCAGTTTGATGCCGAGTTCAAGAAGAATAGAGATGTTTGTTCGGAATTTTGCACATCATAGCCCAAGCATTCCATTTTCTTTTCCAGTTATCGTAACTCCCACTTTTTAGCCTCATACAGAAATATGGAGAGTATTAGTGGAAGGACGAGCCCGAATAGTGACAGTCGTTACGGGTCGTCATAAGTCCGAAAATTTGACAGCCAGTCTCACCAAGGGGTATCGTATTGCCCAGTTACGGGGTTGTGGAGGTCAGATAGGCAGTCAATAAATGTAAAATACTGGTATTCAGCTGCTTCCGGTTAGACTGGAAGCCGACCCCAACATAGTTGGGAAAAGGCTAGGCAGATGATGAGCCTGAATAGTGGCCTTAGTAATTTCCATTGCCCCTCTAGTACATGGCCACCATTTCAACTCATCCACGCAACTGCCATTATTCGCGATCATAGCTCCACGATATACGTAGGATTAAACTACATCACAGTTCGCAATGTGTGTCATGTCTGACAGGTTATTACAGTCTGCAACCGCATTTAGTAGCAAGTGGTGTTTATGATATTACATGTCGAGATTGACTAAACCTTTGATTAATTTAACTAAACATAGTCGAAAGTACTTTCAGGTACACACGCATTTATTGAGCCTGGTACTGTCAAAAGGTAGGGTAGTTTCAGTTATATTAAATCTGAAATTGCTTTGTTTCAATATTTTGTATAAAATTGGCCAATGTTTGCGCTTGGAAGTGTAAATCTTGAAAGGGATTAATCCTGAAGGGTAGACTCAGGCCTGACATCGTCCAGGGGGCCTAGACAAAGTTACATTTTCATTTACGATAGCGAAATTAGAATCGGAAGTGTACGGAATTGGCATAAGCTTTCGAAATGTCAAGTGATCAATAGTTTTCGGTCGCTAAGTGCTAGACAATGTCAAATTGTGTAACGAAACTGGATAAATGTTCTCATAAAAATGCGTTGACAAACTGGCGTTCTGGACAATCCGAATCGCTGAGATAACGAATTGTTCGATATACAATTTTCGAAATCGAATCGACACAAAGCGATAGGTAGACAGACACTTGTCAAAAGTAACGCGCTACAAACTCATATCACCAATAAGCAGTCAGAAAGTCACAGTACTAGTTTAAGTATAAAAATACTATCATTACAAACTGATTATAATATTATCATAATCAGCCTGTAATGTTCCCACTTATGAAACGCCGGCCTCCTATCTTCGAGAGCGAGTGGGCTGTACCCACGTGGGCCCAGTGGGTTCGTAGATGGTACGTCTTCGGTTCTGCCGGTCCCTCACGATGTTTTCCTTCACCATTTTGAGAGCCGTGGTGATGTGAATTTATTTACACAAAGTAAAGCGCCTGACTTTGTTCGATACATACTGTATACTAACTTTTTTTCATCTATTTATGGGATAAATTTTAAAAATTTATATAAGTACGAAACTCTTGCGCAAAATTTCATACTTTTAGGTCCAGGAAATTAAGCTCTGCGTAAGGGAGTGCATGAATGAATGAATTTGAGATTCTTATCAGTAGATTTTATAGAAAAGAAAGAAAGAAAAAATGTTTATTCTGCACAATGAAACGCATATTTCTAAAAAATAACTAAAAAGTCATTAAATACCCGTGGTAAGCAGCTAAAAAACCTCGTATTCAGAAACATTAAAACTATTGATAATTTTAGTATCTTGGCCATGGACAATAGATGGACCACAGACAAAAAACTTTCACCTTAATCTAGATAACATGTAGAAGCAGTTGTGTCGTGTCGTCACCGTCTCGTGCACTATAAACCTCTCAGTGCTAAATAGCTCGCTTGTTTGCGAACAATGTTACCTTAATTTTGGCTCTACTCACAAATTGTTATACATTTAATTGAATAAGTCAAATATTTTTTGCTCAAATTAATTATGTTTTCGTCGAGTTTCGTGTTACTCTCATAACATCATTTGCGATGGGCATTGTTGAGTCGTGCTACCTTTATATTTAATTTATATTTTCGTTCTTCGCCAATCTTGCGCTGCTATATATGGTAGCTTGATTATAAATAACATCACTCCTGCTCTCACTGAAGGGTTAGGCAGTGGTGTACCTATAGTACATTTATAACATTACGCAGTTATGTTTAAGTCACATAATGGGCAAGCCTTTAGCTATCAACCGGGCACTAATCCAGACTTCGGTCGGCTACTTAGAAATTCCAGATGGAAAAATACAATAGCATTTTATCCAACCGGAATCGAACCCAGGACCCCATATTGAACAGCAGCGCTTGCGACCTCTAGGCCAAAGAGGCAGTCGCTTCCTAATCATCTTAAAACATCCTCAAAGTAGAACGACTCTGACAGTAAACAGGAATGAAAATAAAATAAACAAACAGACGAGAGGCACTCAAATTATACTGAGTCCCAAAAACTTAAAATATGAATCAGTTTTATGTAAGAAACTTTCATTTTCAGCTTCAAACAAGAAAAGCCTTAACTTGAACAATATCTTAAATATAAATGGGCTGGATTTGTTTGACAAAAGATCGGCTGCCTTAGTAAAGATTATCCTGAGGGGGTGATTACGGAATATCCTTACAATCCCTATCATAACAATAGAGAGTCAAGTCTTCAAAAGTTTTTACATGTTTTAATAAATATAATTTGTATAGGAGTCCAAAAGTCTTCTTCTTTTTGGCCATTATCGATGGCAGTCTAAATGGACCCGGCCCAGAATTCGGCTGATCTTTCCAGAGGGTGTCGTGTTACCCAGTAACTGTGTTCTGGAGATCCGAATGGCAGTCGCTCCATGTAACATACTGGTATTCACCTGCATCCGGTTAGACTGTAAGCCGACCCCAACGTAGTTGGGAAAAGGCTAGGTAGATGATGATCATGACTTTGTTTACAAATTGTTTTTTTATGCATACGATATTTTATTTACATATAATATCATTATTTTATATTGCGTTTTTTTTTGTGGTACCTATTGACAACGCTCGAAGTGAAAATCAATGTGGATAAACAAAAACTGCTTTTAATACTGGACAATACTGTAAAAAATATAACATTTTCATTTCCCTTTTTGTTATATTATTTTCTTTGTCCAATACCTACTAGGCTGTCGAATTAATCTGTGTATTTTGAACATTTTTGTAATAATTGTGTCATATTTTTGTGCTCGATAAACAATTTTTCTTTCTTTCTATTCAAACACGTGAAGCAATGGATTAGTTCCTTTTTTTTCAAAAAAATAAAAAAAAGTCATCTAATGTTCCTTCCGTAGCCCTTTATGTTCCGGGGTAGCGGTAACCCTTTCGGACAGTCCCGATTACCCGGCAGGCATGGCCCCTTCATATGCTGACATCTCTTTGAGGCGCGCGTGGAACATATACGCGCCGTCCGGCACGGCCTGGTGCTGATCGGACGGTGAGTCACCCATTACTCACCGTCCGTAGGCCCGCGCCTACGGTGGCCGGGAGTCGTCACGTGGCTCCCGACGCCCGGGGCGTCTCCTGCGGCGGCTGAGACGGGAGGACCTTTCTCTCTCCCATCCCGCCACCTCCTTCGCGAGCATGACTGCTTCGCAGAAGGAGGTGACTGCCTCCCACTCCCTCTCGCCCCGGACCATGGCTTGCACCAGGGCCGGGCGCCAGAGGTCACCGCCGCCGATCGCCTCTACGAGGACACGGCGGTGCTCCGCCCAAGCGGGGCAGGTTTGCACCGTGTGCTCTACCGTGTCCTCTGGGTGATCCTCGCAGTGGTGACACCCGAGCGTTTCCTCCCGCCTGATGATGTGCAGGAACCTCCCGAAACATTCATGTCCGGTGAGGACCTGCGTCAGGCGGTAGGTGAGGGCGCCGTGACGCCTCTCTAGCCAGTCCTCAAAGAGGGGCCTTACCGCCACTATCGTGGCGTGCCCTGCATTAGTTCCCCTCATAATGATTTATATCGTTACTGGTTTACTATCAATTTAATAATGAATCAATGCTTATAACATATTTAATGTACCTACATGTTGAAGTATTTAAAAACATATGTTTTTAATAACATGCTACAAAGGCCTTTTGCTAACTTATAAGTTAGTCTTATAGAATAGAATACTCTTTATTATATAAGTCATGTAGAGACTTGATGCGACCTTATGTCGTAGTAGACAGATAGGAACATAACTCTAGCTGCGTTCGAGCTTTCAAATGGATTTGAATAAGTATGACTTATATATTACGCGCTTGCTGTATGCATGTTTCTTTAAGTCATTGACTGCCACGCAGCAGACACAATAGAAAAACTATTGTTTGTCGGACACACGGTGACCGCGTTGGCGTTCAACGTGTTAAAAATATACATAATTAGAATACAGGGTTAAAAATTGTTATAAATAATAATAATAATAAAAATATATTAATGACGAAGTCTTTAGTTTTGTAAGTAACAAAATAAACTTATAAACTAATGGTGCAGCAGCATTAGCATTTCAAGTAGCAGCATTAATGCTGCTACATTTTTTTATCCGTATGGCAATCTTAATAATGTAGGTTAGTGTAAAGAATTGATCTCCTTCGTTCCAATCATATTATGTATATCATTTGCCTCGTTCGGTATATACTTATTGATTTAAGTGCCTACTAACATGATATCCAATAAGAAATTGTAGATCTTTTAATCTTAGATAAATAAAAGCGAAAGGTCTCAAGGAAGGAAAGAAGGAAGGAGAGAAAGGAAAGAAAACTCAATAACTACTGGACCTGAAAGATGACACGAAGATGAAATTTGGCACAAAGGTAGATATTAGCAGAAGTCATCAGCTAAGAAAGGATTTCAGGAAACTCCCCTCGTAAAGGGTCAGAAATAGAGGTGCAAGTTTGTACCCTTTTTGTTTGAGGGTGGGAAATCCTCAACTGCCTTCTCCCGCTCTGGGTGGAGCGGAAGGGAGTATCAGACTCTTACTGACTAAAACCCATCCATGTTCCTTCCATAGTCCT
This sequence comes from Hyppa rectilinea, assembly GCA_951799385.1. Taxonomy (NCBI): domain Eukaryota; kingdom Metazoa; phylum Arthropoda; class Insecta; order Lepidoptera; family Noctuidae; genus Hyppa; species Hyppa rectilinea. The sequence continues at coordinate 18,720,970 of OX637309.1, read as the reverse complement.
TTATGTTCCGAGGTAGCGGTAACCCTTTCGGACAACCCCGCTACCCTGGGGAAGGATAAATGCTAATTCCTATCGACATACCACGTGAGTGAAGCCGCAGGCGATAGCTAGTTATTTTATAAAGATGCCATTACTTCTGTACAAGAAATTGTTTCACGCCTAAAATTGAGTTACTCAACATTACATTAAGTAAATCGACCTTCATACTGTGCACGTGATCACACAATTTCAAATAGAATTTTGTGAATTGCTCATGTAATATAGTCGTTAAGTGTTATAGAAGATATACGAAATAGATAGATGAGTACAAAAGGTTAGTTCCATACAGGGAACGAAAACCGGCGCATGCACATATATGAAGACGCACGCGTAAGTACATACGGCAACATACACATGCCATTCATGAATCTAGATCACGAGAGTTCTATCGCAAAGGCATAAATTACCTTCCTATTAGATGGTAGCAATGTATAGATAATAATGGTAATTATATTGATTAAATAAATTTGTTAAATTAAAACAAAAACGAATTTCAATTTTTCCGTACAAATCGGCAATTTTATATTTTAACCCCTAATATGTGCGTGAGTTTTTGATTTTGTTAATTTCATACAAAATCTCTCACTAAAGGAAATTAGTAGCGCATTCATCTGTATTCAGAAGTTTTTAAATTTTATATCTCAACACTTTTTGCAAAAAATTATTGATTGAATACCATTTTTTAATTTGTAACTGTAAAAACTACGAAAATTTAAGTTATAATATTTAAATTACATTATTTAACAAGGTTTCGGTTTTTAGCATTAAATAAATCAAATTTTTATGTGTCACTAAACTGAAATTGTGTACCATTTGTTTACATTTTCATCAGATAATCTTGAAACAGACCATAGGTATCTAAATACTTAAAGAAGTCAGCTCGTAGCCTTGTCTTAGTCTTTATTTATAAGCGCTTTTTGAATTACAACTAACTTAGCTACTTAATATTCCTATTGTTGCTCCAACGTCTTCTGACGTGAGACCTCTCATCCCTATTTCTTTACCTACCTATGTGATGGGTGATGGATAGGTAGGACTTTCATATAAATCTTATTCTTTGAGCTAAATATTTTCCTTAATGTATGCAGGAAAAGGTTACGCGTGTAACCTAGATAGATGCTTCAAGACTTTTTGATGAATCTTAGGAAACTAACTTGATAACTATATCTACCTAACTAGCTTTATCCGGCCCAGCTACGCACGGGTAGAATAAAGTACTTATCCACGGCGCATCTACCTACTCTACCTACCTACCTACCCTACCTACCCTACCTACCCTACCTACCCTACCTACCCTACCTACCCTACCTACCCTACCTACCCTACCTACCCTACCTACCCTACCTACCCTACCTACCCTACCTACCCTACCTACCCTACCTACCCTACCTACCCTACCTACCCTACCTACCCGACCTACCCGACCTACCCTACCTACCCTACCTACCCTACCTACCCTACCTACCCTACCTACCCTACCTACCCTACCTACCCTACCTACCCTACCTACCCTACCTACCCTACCTACCCTACCTACCCTACCTATCCTACCTACCCTACCTACCCTACCTACCCTACCTACCCTACCTACCCTACCTACCCTACCTACCCTACCTACCCTACCTACCCTACCTACCCTACCTACCCTACCTACCCTACCTACCCTACCTACCCTACCTACCCTACCTACCCTACCTACCCTACCTACCCTACCTACCCTACCTACCCTACCTACCCTACCTACCCTACCTACCCTACCTACCGATTCTATTAACAATTCATAATGAAGATTATGAATTGTTAATAGAATCTCTTATAATTATTCTGCTTAGAATTTAATATATTTTAACGTTTAAAGAGACATAGTGTCATGACCAGGGTTCCAAGTAAACTGAATCAAGCAAAGCAGTATTAACGAATTTATTATGTGTGGGTATAGTTACTAATTCAACAAGTTAACACTAACACCTTAACGACTAGACAATATGAACATTAGGACAAGAATGACATAAACACGAAGTAAAAAGTATACAAAAAAATCAAACCAAAATAAAATAAAATAAAAACAAAAATAAAACAAAGTAAAAACAAAATAAAAATTAAACTAAAACAAAATAGTAAAATTTCGGTTTATCAAAAAGCACTGCCACCGGCTATAATCGAACCCGATCCTCAATAATCACAGTTCTGTACTATGCCCCGAGACCAACTGGATTCTTGTCGACCGTGGCGAATATGTCGACAACTACTTCGCAGGAGATAAGGGCTATGCAACGCAATTAAAGCTGAGATTCATCCAAATGACCAGTATCCGAATCATAAGGGCGTTACGGCAAGCTGAGGACAAAATGTGAAGTGTCAGCCTTGCCAAACATCTACGACAATCATTATCCAACCTGTCTCAGTTCGTTAATAGACGTAAACACTTACCCCATTACTTTGAAGTACACTCACACACTAATTCACAACATGCACCAATGACAATCTTTACTCTGTTAAATTTCCGAATATTAATCGCAGAAATTATGCAAGTAATGATGGAGCGATCTCTGAGTCTTTTCCTCTGTCCAATCATTCCCCTTACCCCCTTTATATTCTTTTTCTCCTACCGTCACTTATTAATTTTGAATGGTCTGCTTAAAACTATTGTGGCGAGCCTAGTAACGCCATCTAGTGTCGAGAGCTAGAATATCGATCATTACAATAGGATGTATTGTGTGAAAGATGAAATGGATTTGGCTAGAAAGGGAGTAACTACCGAGATGATGATTAATAGACGAAAAATACATAAAAACATAAAAATACAAATTGTGATTAGAACAGGAGAATGATGATGCTACGTTGAGATAGGATACAGTGAAAGTACCTACCTATATAAAGTATATACCAAACTGATAAAATAGAAATCATAGAAAAACTATACAAAAGTATAGGCATAAACAACCAACAAAGTTATGTCTAGAAGATTTAATTTTGGTGTAAAAGTTTTTACTGCGACCGTTAGAATAAACTTTAGCTTCAGGTTGTTCTAAGAAGTCTGTAAAGTTTTTACGATTGAACCAGGAAACATGTGCTGGCTAACAACCATAAAGTATAGTGTCCTTAAAAACAATATTCCTTTATGTTTATGGAATACAGGTAACAAAATCACGTGTGTATTCCCGAAGGGGTAGGCAGAAGTGATTGCGTTCACACACTTTACCGGGTTAACTTTTAAGTCCCATTCTGCTAATAATCCTACCTGTTTCCCTTAATCGGGCACAATTTCCGTCTCTGAGCTGTTACTGAGAATTTCTTAATGAGAAAACCAAATAGCAATTTGCACGACCTGGGGATTGTATAGTTGTAAATTTGTAATCCTCAGGCGTGAGTAGGTAATAGTATCCATGCAGGGAACAATATCCATTACAAACATCACATCACATAACATTCATAAACTCAAACTCAAAGCATTTAGAAATCAACATGAATGATGAAACCCAGTTTTTGTAAACATAATATTTTAGTTTAAAAGAGTGTCCATGGAGTTTCTGGCCCGTTCTTCTCCGTAGGTACCTACTGCTTTGGAATGGGCAACTAGCTTCATCTTTCTGACTGACCGACCCCTTTTTTTTATTTTTTTTTTTTAAGGCTGGGAAATCATCCAATGACTGCTCCCGCTCTGGGTGGAGCGGAAGGGAGTGTCAGACTCTTACTGACTAAAACCCATCCATGTTCCTTCCGTAGCCCTTTATGTTCCGGGGTAGCGGTAACCCTTTCGGACAATCCCGCTTACCCGGCAGGCTTGGCCCTGAGGGGCCCCTTCATATGCTGACATCTCTTTGAGGCGCGCGTGGAACATATACGCGCCGTACGGCACGGGTCTGGTTCTGATCGGACGGTGAGTCACCCATTACTCACCGTCCGCAGGCCCGCGCCTACGGTGGCCGGGAGTCGTCACGTGGCTCCCGACGCCCGGAGCGTCTCCCGCGGCGGCTGGGACGGGAGGACCTTTCTCTCTCCCATCCCGCCACCTCCTTCGCGAGCATAACTTTTTCGCAGAAGGAGGTGACTGCCTCCCACTCCCTCTCGCCCCGGACCATGGCTTGCACCAGGGCCGGGCGCGAGAGGTCACCGCCGCCGATCGCCTCTACGAGGACACGGCGGTGCTCCGCCCAAGCGGGGCAGGTTTGCACCGTGTGCTCTACCGTGTCCTCTGGGCGATCCTCGCAGTGGTGACACCCGGGCGTTTCCTCCCGCCTGATGATGTGCAGGAACCTCCCGAAACATCCATGTCCGGTGAGGACCTGCGTCAGGCGGAAGGTGAGGGCGCCGTGACGCCTCTCTAGCCACTCCTCAAAGAGGGGCCTTACCGCCACTATCGTGGCGTGCCCTGCGCTGGGTTGCGACAGTCGCTGATTCCAGGCCGCCATGAGATCGCGCCGGAGGTCCGTCCGCTCCGCCGCAATTTGCTGCGGAAACGGAGTTTCCCCCCGGCTTAGTACCTCCGCGCGCCACTCGTACAGGCGCGCGAGGACTATCGCCTCCAGATCCCACGGCGGCAGTCCGGCAAGGAGGCTTGCCGCCTCGCCCGAAATCGTGCGGTACCCCCGGATTAGCTGAATGGCTACCACCTTTTGGGGCGCGTTCAGGTAGTGGGCGGCTCGCCGCCGAAGTGAACGCGCCCACACCGGGGCCCCGTAAAGGGCCATGGACCGCACAACTCCCGCGTAAAGCCTCCGGCAGGAGGTGTTTGGCCCCCTCAAATTGGGCAAGAGCCGCTTGAAGGCGGCCCCAGTCCGTTCCAGCTTGGGGGCCAAACGTCGGAAATGCTCCACGAAATTCCATCGGCTGTCGAGGACCAGACCTAGGTATTTCATCGTGGTCTCGACGCCGATGTGAACCCCTCCTACCGTAAGTTGGGATCCCGATGGTGGCCTATTCCGAGGCCCATGAAAGGACATGGCCTCGGATTTGTGCAATGCCACCTCGAGACCCAACTGCCGGATCCTCTCAACGACTATCGCAACCCCGCGTGTCATCGCGTCGGCCGCCGCCTGATGCGACCTTCCCTGCGCCAGGACCAGCGTGTCGTCAGCGTAACAAATTACGCTGACGCCGTCAGGGAGGTCGGCCCGCAGCACCCAGAACCGATCCCTGTGGGACACCGCACGACATCTCTCGCCGGTTCCATTCCCCACTGACCGACCCCTTGACAATTCAAAAGTGCCTGTAATTGGTTTATTTTTTCAAATAAACCTACCTATGGAGAAGAACGGGCAAGAAACTCCATGGACACACTTTTAAACTAAAATATTATGTTTACAAAAACTGTGTTACATCATTTATGTTGAAATATATATGTGAGAACGATGCAGATCTTAAAAAAGCGTCCAAAATTACAAGATTTAAAAACAATTCAAAATTAAGTTAAATTTTAAAAAAGCCGTGGCAGCTAAGATGTGACCATTCCTGACGGCGCCCGTTCATTAACATGACGCATGGATTAGCACCATTCAGCTCAACCATTTTGATGGGAGCTAAATGATCCAACATACGCGCCACCATTAGTGAGACGTTACATAGCATGACATGCTCTCAGCCGCCAGGGCATTCAAGTCATATTTTATCATCACGCCTCTACTTCCCAAAAGGTTAATTAGTCAGACATGTATCTAACACACACACTTCACCAGTTACTTTTAAGGTGAATCCTCCAACCCTCCGAGCTCATAAAGGTTTCGGAATGACTTTGACCTTGTAAAAAGTCATTTTTACACCTTTATGAGCTCGGAGGGTTGTATTAATGATTTTGATGATTATAATTCTGTAACTACATACGTCTTACAGCCGCGAATCAAATGTTCATCAACATACAACCTATCACTGGCCTGCAAATTGCAAAAAACTTAAGAAAATTTGAATTTCGCGGGCTACCATGGAACATCAACCTTAAGTCCCATTTACCAGGGATGAGCATATTCCTATCAATCAGGCGCAAATCCAGACTCCAGGCTGGCACTGAATAATTCCAGATAGAAAACCCCATAACATTTTGCTGGACCTGGAAATGGAACCCAGAACCTCATGCTTAGCAGAAGGGCTTGCGACCACTAGACCTACGACGCAGTCGAGTCCTACAGCTAGGCTATAAAATGTTTTCATCCCATATAGTGCGGATTGCACAATGGTATCTACTTAATCTCCCCTAACACCAGGAACAACAAATAAAAATAAGAACAAACACATTTAACTTCATAAAATACAGTCACTAACACTATTTTATTCTCGCCACATATTCCTCTAGTTCACATTAACGACGATGTAGAAATACCACATAAGTATTGTGAAGAAGGTTTGTTCTATTTAATCATCAGCCTAGCCAGGGTCAGCTTCCAGTCTAACCGAATGCAGCTGTATACGCCTATATAACACGGACTCTACAGTAAATTTTGGTCCACCTTGTGGGAGGCCTACCAAGGCTGAGTCTTCCAGTACGTGGTCGCTATTCCAGAAACTTTCGGCCCCATCGGCCGTCTTGTCTGATATCAATGCCATTTAAGTCTAGCAATTCCTTTTTGACTTCATCACGTTTTGATTGGGATTTGGTTTTTGTCTCGTATGTCTGTTTAGACATACGAGAGGAAAACAAAAACTCCCGCCGCTTTTGTTTTACAATATACAGTGACAAATACAAAGATAACCGCAAAAAAAAACATGTTTTCATGTGTTGTTTCAAGTGGATTCTTGAAACTACTTTATACTGTGGCTTGTTTATACTGTAAGCACTCCCACGTAGTCTCATGGAAGTACAACATAAATGTTGCCTCATCTATAATATATTAAGAATGTACTCTACTTGAAACGTGGACACACCACAATGTTAAAAATAAATACAGGATCAGTAAATATTTGTACCAGTGAGACAAACGAAGTAAAAAAAATGATAACAAGGACAGACCGACGAATTCTGTAATTGAAGTCTAGGTGGATTGATAAAGTAATAATTGAACGCAATAAATTGTAAACTACGTTAAATGACAACTAATTTTGAAAGTTGGGGTTCTTTTTAAGAAAATTTCTGGGTCGTGTCAAATTTATAATTGAACTATACTGTATTTTTGTTTTGTGAAATGAATTGCATGCGAATTTATCAAATAATAACTATAAGCCATAGCTTCTATACAGATAGTTAGGTTTGATACTAATAATATGTTGAAAGATTTTTAATTTTAATAAATACCTAACCGTTGCACTAACACTCGGCGAAAGTAAAGACATTGTAAGTATAGTATGTAATGCGTAATCAGTATTGTATGTTGGATTTTCAACTATCGACGCTAAGTTAAGTATTCAAAATCCACCTAGTGTTATAAATCCATTTGTTTTTATCACTTAAATTAAAAAAACGCCGTACCTTTACATTGACGTCGATGAATTAAATTTCACCCTAGCCTATCTTTTCAATGACCCAACTCCTAAACCATTACATTGTTCTATGGGTGCTTATCTGTATTCAATTAATCCATTGCATATTTTAAAGCAGAATTTTGTTATTTAAAGTGATGAGATAGTAAAAATAAGTTAATTTGCTAGTGTTTAGTTGACGGAACGTGGTAAGGAATTATACAAAAGTAAGTGAAATAGATTTCTCTTCCTTGTTTACTTTCTTATTCAAAAAAAAATTGAGGCCTTCTTTTGACCAAAATACAGTCATCAGCAATCAAACAACTAGTAATGTACAGGTTCGGCTGATTGTTCTTAATTCAAATTCAAATATGGAATCATGACGTGACCAGTTAGGAAGATGGTCAGCACTACCTATGAGATCATGAAAGGAGGATCACATTGTTACAAACTGCTACACAAACGGAGCAGGATTGGTCAATGTGAAAATGCTTAGGGGAGTCCTATGTCCAGCAGTGAACTTATTTGGCTAGATGATGATGAGGAACTACAAATCGACTAGCCACCAGAGTACACACAACAACAAGGCCTCGCATGTCCACGATCCAGTTTATTAATCATACTATTGTTATTATTTATAGAATTGAACTATGCTAGCGAGCACAGAAATAACTAGGATCAGACTGCTGCAGGAAGCCTTCAATGTCATTGGTCTTCTTAGCATAACAAACAACTTGTACCCTAAAGACGCAACGGTTTGTGGTAAGTAGTATTTTAATATTCGTGATTTAAACACTTTGTTAATAGCAAACCGAAGTACCGAGTGATCAGATCTATCTAGTCTAACTTTCCCTGTCTTTGGATGGTGATACACATGATTACGTGGTGATAGGCGGTGGAACTGCTGGTGCTGTTGTAGCGGCCAGGCTGGTCGAAGCGAACTTCAGCGTATTGGTGATAGAAGCAGGTGACATTCCTGGAGCTGAAAGTTTTGTAAGCAACCTTTATTTGTTTTTCTCACTATAGTGATAGAACATCAATATTGACTCATCAATTTTTTTACTTGAAAATGATACGTATCTAATTACCTTTAATATAAATGTTATTTTATACTATTGAAAACACTTGCATTTTCTAGTATCCCGGTTTTGTGCCATACATAAAGAACTCCCGCATCGACTGGAACTACACATCAGAAACAAATTGCCGCACAGACAGATGCCTGAAGGCAGACGGAGGCTCCTTCTACGGTAGAGGACTTGGCGGAACAGGAGCCCTAAACTATATGATATATGGACGAGGGAATCCTCGTGATTTTGAAAAGTTCTATGAAGCTACTGGAGACTCATCTTGGAAATGGGAGAATATGCTCAAATATTTTATAATGAGTGAGAAACTGCAGAATGAAGATATCCTCAATTCAGAGTATCGAAAATTTCACGGCACTAATGGCCAAATTGGAGTGACAAAAGAAGATCGTACACTCATTGATGATTATCTAAGAGGTTTTGAAGACGCTGGAGAAAAAGTAGTTGTAGATAATGTTGGTTCCGGAATAGGATTGGGATATTCTAAAAGCCTTTACACTATTCTGAAAGGGAAACGCAATGATGCTGCCAATACTTACTTCCGTCATCTTAAAGATAACCCCAAATTGTCTGTAACTAGAAATAGTTTAGCAACCAAAATAATTTTCGACGAGAACAAAAATGCTATTGGCGTTGAGTTTGTAAAGAAAGGCAAAACTATTAGTGTCAAAGCCAAAAAAGAAATAATAGTTAGTGCTGGACCGGTCAAGTCACCCCAGATCCTTATGCTGTCTGGTGTTGGCCCCAAAGAGGAATTAGAATCTTATAAAATAAATGTGTTATCAAATCTGCCTGTAGGAAAAAAATTGCAATGTGTTGTAGGAGCATTCTTAGATTTCAAGACGAATAGAAAAGCTGATCTCCCTAAATTTGATGAGCATAGACTTCCCGCACCAATAATATTAGGCTACTCAGCTCTAAACAAAAACAGTACCTACCCAGATTATGAGACACAAAACTTCATTATAGATGACTATCCGTATTTCCTGTCATTATGTGCATTTACGTTAAAACTAAAAAACTCCATTTGCGATAGGCTACTTTCAGCAGCAAACAATACACAGATGTTGGTGACAGTACTACTGAACATAAACCCAAAATCTCGTGGGAGTGTGTCGTTAAATAGCAGCGATCCAAACGACCAACCAAAGATAGTGTATGGGTATTATAATGATGAAACCGATTTAAATGCAACAATGGAATTTATTCAACACTATGTAAAGATGAAAGATACTCCTTACTTTCAAAGCCTTGGGTTAGAATTTCTGGAACCAACTGCAGATTGTGCTAAATTAGACTTTGGGTCGAGAGAATACTGGAGATGTTATGCGTTGTGCATGATTGCCCTGACAGGTAGAACTACTGGTACTTGCGCCATGGGCGCTGTAGTGGACACCCAGTTACGTGTACTAGGAGTAAAGAGGCTTCGAGTGGTTGGTGCTAGCGTTATGCCCAACAGCTTGGGTGGTGCAATCTTTGCTCCTGAAGTAGCCCTCTCGGAGAAAGCAGCTGAGATGATTGTTGCATGTGGTAAAGAGGAAAAGAATATAAAAATATGAAATAGCATTTATTTTTATAACAAACTTGGTAACCTAAAATAAAATGATAAACTTTTTTTGTTGTTTTCTTGTAGTGCAACTTTGTATGATACGTCCTATTATAGACAACATTTTCGATCACCTAAGTAATCAAACGTGACATAACTTCTGCTCCAAAAAATTAAACAGTTTTACCCAGGTTCTTCTTCATTAGAACACCTTTGTGGTCTAGAATTACCTATGATGACGAATAATGTTATAGTAATGGAAAGTGTACCAAAAAATAAAAACAAGTTGGTTCAAATTATCACGTAATTACATTTTAAGGATAATTAGGCAATTTAATTGTTCATGTCATTTGTTGTTTAATTTAAGTGTTATCACTTTTATCAAACCGATCCACACATTGTCGTACCAATAATTTGAATTGACGTAGGCTGCATGCATCACTGAACATCCAACGTAATTTAATTCTTATTTACTTCTTCTGAAGTATAATATCCAAATTTGCAGATAACTTGTCATATGGCAACAAAAACATTGTTTGTCAAAAACAAAAATTCTGTTGGTGTAGTATTTTTTATGAATAATGACAAGACTGTAGCCGCAAAAGCGAGAAAAGAAGTTGTTATTAGAACTGGACCTACAATTCACCACCAATTCTCATGCTATGAGGTATTGGTCCTAAAGAAGAACTATAGAAGATGAATATAAATGTGATCTCACGTAGGAAATAATCTGCATCATATTGTTGGAGCATTATTAGGTTTTAAAACTCTTTCACCTTGAAAAAGCATCGCTAGTTACGCCTGGCGCAGATCGACGACGCGTAAAAAACTGCCGTTTGCATAGGCCAACAACATTATTTTTATCGGTTGTCTCGCACCTTAATTTATTTAATGTGCTTTAGTGAGCTGCTCGAAAGCCTTAAGCTTAATGTCAACAGTCATTATTTTTAAGTTCTTTCTAAGCCAATTTGGAAACTATAAATAAATACACATAACAAGCCTTAACAGTTCCGAACCGGGTTTCTTAAATATCTACTATCATTAATGAACATTTATATTCTCAACTAGAGGTATATAGTAGCTGAAGCATTTTTGAAAGTAGTTAGTCCTCATGTACCTTAAATAAGGTGCAAGTACAGTGAAAAAAAAAAATTCAAGACAGGCAAAATTGAGACGCGTAAGTGAAACAGCTACTATTTCTACCTTTTTATAGGGAAATGTCGACAGGACTATTTTGAGTATAAATGGGGATGGCTTTACGTGTAGGAGAAACCATAGATACGATGGATGGATTGTATGTGTGAAACATGATATGGCTTGAAAGGGAGGTATTACCGAGATGTTGAGAGAAGTAAGGAAGAAAAAGTCATGTTAATAAATTGGGATAGGGGCAGGAGAAAGATGACGATGATGAACTTTGAGCTGGTTAAGAATGTGAAGTGAGGCATTTAATTGCATTATTTTTTGCTAAGAGGTAAGCCGTATAGGCGTTAAAATAAGCAAGTTGTGCAGCAGTGTGTGTTGTGAGCAGTGGTTTTCCTACCCCGATACCGCCTTGAAAAGTATAAAATAGAACATTCATTAATATGAACACCTTAAAATACTTTCACAAAGTTTTTTTTGGGACCTACTACATTTTATTCCTCGTGAAGGGCCCGGGTATCTCCAGAATGTGGGAAGCACTGGGTGGGCCAGTGGCTGTGAAAAAGCGGGAGGGCGGCCTATGTTCACGTGTCCAGTAGTAGATGTCTTCCAGTTGAATGACTATAATGTTAATCGATGTGATTGTTTGGACAAAAAAGTTTTTAATTACTAACGTTTCTTTTTGCAGCTTTAAACAATGAATACAGCCGCTCAAATAGCTCGTATAAAAGGGCTTCAAGGCGTTTTAGCCACCCTAGCTCTGCTCAATATGAGTGGCCACTTGTTTCCTAGAGAAGCGAATGTCTATGGTTAGTATTGCACTTTATATTTTCCTGTTTTGTTTGAAAAACTAGTGAATAAGATATTTAGGAAGTACCTAAGTTACTAAATGTATGATAAGGATCGGGAGTTGGTATGTACATCCAAACGTAGTCTCAGGTATACTTATATCAATGTCTTCGGAGTTCATGAAGTTTTAAGAGGTTCTTGGGTTCACCCAAGAACCTATAAAATTATTTATTGCCATACTTGATAAAATGTATATGACATCATTTAATTAAACTCAACGTCCTCCTTTCCAGATGGTGACATTTTTGATTACATTGTGGTCGGAGGTGGTAGTGCCGGCGTAGTGGTGGCTGCCAGGCTAGCAGAAGCTAATTTCAGCACACTGGTTACAGAAGCTGGTGAAAATCCTGGTTTGGAGAGTCAAGTAAGAATTTGGGATTATTGCAAAACGAAAAGAAGAAATGTAAAAACACGTACAGTGAAAATAATGTTGCACAATTTTATTTTAGTATCCCGGCTTGGTGACTTACCTCAAAAACTCCCGCTTGGACTGGAATTATACAGCTGAAAGTGATGAATGCACAGGTCAGTGCCTCAAGGCTAAAGGGTCATTACTTGGCAGAGTGCTAGGAGGATCAGGCAATACCAACTTCATGATATATGGCCGAGGCAACCCACGTGACTACAACAAATTCTACAAAGCTACGAACGATTCTTCTTGGAAATGGGAAAACATGCTCAAATACTTCAAAACCACTGAAAAATTACAAGATATTAATGTCCTTAAATCAGCATTTGGAAAATACCACAGCAATAATGGTACAATTGGGGTGATCAAAGAAAACCGCCCAATCTGTGATGATTATTTGATAGGTTTTGAACAGGCTGGGGAAGCCGTGGTTATAGACAACATTGGTGCTGGAATATTAGGATACTCTTCAGGTCTCTACAATATACTTGAAGGAATTCGCGCTGAAGGTGCAAGTACCTATTTACCTCCTCTGAGGGATAATCCAAACTTGCATATAACCAGAAGTAGTTTGGCGACAAAAATAATTTTCGACAACAACAAAAATGCCGTTGGAGTAGAGTTCGTGAAGAATGGCAAGACAGTAACCGCTAGAGCGAGAAAAGAAGTTATTGTTAGTGCTGGACCTACAAAGTCACCACAACTTCTCATGCTATCAGGTATTGGTCCTAAAGAAGAACTAGAGAAGATGAACATAAGTGTGATATCAGATCTTCCTGTAGGAAAGAATCTGCAAAATATTGTAGGAACATTATTAGGTTTTAGAACTAAGAGATCAGCTAATCCTGAGCCATTTAATGCACATAACTTCCCTGCTCCATTAATAGTAGGCTATTCAGCTGTCAACAAATGCAGTGAGTACCCAGATTATGAGACCTATAATTACGTCATCGATGATGCTGAATACTTTCTATCGTACTGTGGATTTATATTAGGATTCAAGAACTCAATCTGTGATAAATTCTACCGTTTAGCTGAAAAAAGTCAGATGATGGAAACATTAATACTAAACGTAAACCCAAAATCTCGTGGCGAGATAGTACTTAACAGTATAGATCCTTTTGAGCAGCCAAAGATTATCAATGGTTTCTATTCTAATGATGACGATTTAGAAGCTATAGTTGAATCCATCATAGACTATATTAAAATCGAAGGGACTCCACATTTCCAATGTTTGGGTCTAGAGTTAATGAGGGCAGTGGAGAAATGTGATAAGTTTGCGTTTGGATCAAGACCTTATTGGAGATGCTATGCCTTGTGCATGTTGGCGCCCACTGGAAGACGTACTGCTACTTGCTCCATGGGGTCCGTCGTGGACAGCAAGTTTAACGTGATGGGAGTTCATCGACTTCGAGTGGTAGATGCCAGTATTTTTCCTAATACCATTGGAAGTTCTATTTATGCATTGGTAGTGGCCATGGCAGAAAAAGCCGTTGAAATGGTTTTAGAGAGTATATAATAAAATCATAGATATGTATTAATGCCGAAATTCTGCAATTACATTGAAATGAACGCTGATTTGTTTGGTTTAGTCTTATTGTTGTTTTATGATACATCCACTGATGAGTTCAGTGACTGTTATTGTGAATTTTAACATAAACGCTCTTCTTCACAAAATTGTTTAGTAAATAGTAAAATTTAATTTGAACCTGAGTTATTTTGTTTTGTAATTATTGGATTGGTTAACAATATGGACAAAATAATATACAAAAACTTCAAATCGACTATCAGTTGCACTAAATTACAGAAGGCAATTAATCTCATAAAGCTGGTTCATGAATGGTATAATGTTGATTTATAAAATATCGAGCATAATATAAAATGTACTACGCAGAAGAAGGATTGCTCAGCTTCCTCAACGCTGATCAAGGGAAGGCCGATGAATTAGTAATTTGGATATTGGCTCGCAGCTGCAAATCAATCATGATCGACGAATTTCTACGAGAACGGCAATGGTATCTAGATCGAAAGTGACGTTTTAAAATAAAAAAAACGATCAACTAAGCTACGTTAGATAATGAAATCTCTCAATCTGCCTAGCCTTTACTCAATTCCCTTTTCCTGTGTTGGGGTCTGCTTCTAGTCTAACCGGAAGCAGCTTAATACCAGTATTTTATAAGGAACGACTGCCTATCTGACCTAAAATCCAGTCACTGGGTAAGGTAACACGATACCCTTTGGTAAGACTGGTTCTCAGACTTTCTGACGACTCGTAACGACTGGCAAACCTCCAATAATGACAGCCGGGACCAATGGGCCTCGGTATATTAGATCATGAAATATAAATTTTAGAAAGATAACAATGTATATTAACTTTGTTTTATTTTGATTGCGTTTTGTTAATTTTAAATTACATACTATATATAGTAGATAATAAAGCTTTGAGTTTTTTTTAATTGGTGTGACTTTATAATATTGCCGAGTATGTAATTGTATTTTGAATAAATAATTGAATTATGTTGGCTTTCCTTTATTGTTTAAACACGATTTGTAATTTAATTCCTCAATATGTAACTTGATAAATAATGAGGACACTCCGACTAGCAGTTGATAATTATTATTATAATTGGTAGACGGCGTGTGAGCTAGAAAATTTATCACTAATTTCCGAGACCGTATGTCACATAAATAAAATCATTCAGCTCATTAAATAATGTCCAATGTTGTGTGAAATAAATATTATAAAGAGGTAAAATTTGTAAGTTTGTATGTAGGGGGTAATGTCCGGAACCAATGATCCGATTTCAAAAAAAATTTCACCAATCGAAAGCTACATTATTCCTTAGTGCTATAGGCTATAAATTATATTTATATCATACATATTAGCCGACCTATAGCAATTTTAGTTTAGCAAGTCGGAAAGAAATACCTGTGAAAACAGAATTATTTGCATGCGCTGCCTAAACAGTTGTTTAAAATTGAAAGCAATGTATGGCAACCCGGTTCGCCTTAATTATTTCTACAAAAAAGACCGCGACACCATATTCCTATCTTTTTTTTTTGTTCTTCTAATGTTAAAACAAGAAATTTTCCGCGGACGAAGTCGCGGCAGAAGCTAGTGTGAAATAAATTCAAAAGTACCGTTCGACCATATCGTCGCATCTCTATCGATATGGGAAGAGAGTCTCGAATATATTTCAAGCGATCAACATCGACTTTTCGACCGGAGCGTGGCTGCATCTCTCTTGTGCGTTCTACAATTTCATATACTAATTAAATGACAGTTCCAGCTTGTGTTTCCAAGATGTCATGTTTGTAACAGGCAATAGAGGCTGAAATTACTGAAATATGCAGGAGTGGAAAGTTTTAATTAGATTGCTCTGTGCCAACTCACGATAGCGGTGCGATCTCGCTAGTCTTGGTAATTGAAATTCAGTTTAAAGCAGTTGTTTGTTTCGCTTTATTGCGCTGTTATTGAGTGGATTTAGTGGAATTTGGCTTTAAATAACAAACTAACCACGTCCGCAATACTTTATCTAACCATTAGTGAAATAATTTTCGGAATAATATCAGTATTTTCGAGAAATAGGTACTCTCGACAACAGTACAAAATGGTAACTCTCAAATGTTACCACTTTATAATGTTAATACAACAAAAACAGTACGATTGGAATTTAGACACCTAATAACATTCAGTTACGCCTTGCTCTGATGGGGTTAGTAAGAACGCCGCCTCTTGGAAATGTTGGAGCAATAAAAGTTAGGACGTAAAATATTGGCATTGCCAAAAGCAATTGTTCACTTAATCTAGGGTCGTGTTAGGAAAATAACAATTGTATTTTCAGATCTGTCTGATTGTTTTGACAAGATTTATTTATTTTACGTTTTTGCCACTTTCTTCATTTTCTTGAAAACACAAGACCGGTACAAAAATAACACAAAATATACTTTTTTATACCTATCATATTATTAGATTTTTATGCAGTAGGTATCTAATGTAGAACCTATTTAATAATTATGTATATAAATAAAACATTAAATTCTTTTATAAATAATCCAATATATAAATCTAATACAACATCTATGATTATAATAATAATCTTGATACCGTAATTGTGGATTCCATTTTTTTTTGAAGGAGTAAGAAATTCATTAATTTATTTCAATATAACAAAGACATAGAAATAACAAATGATAACAATATCTTCTCGTGAAGTATTATTTGAATTTCAAAACATGTTTCGAATTAAAAAAATGCTTTAGATAGACAATTTATTATTGAACATTTTTTACAAAAGACGAGATTTTATAAAGATATTATTCTAAAGTCTGTGCGTACACGTTAGCTGCGGCACCAATTTTTGCAAACTTTCCGTTCCTGCGGCACGAGGTTTTATCGGCCCGCACCGTGACCAGACGTTAGGGCGACACGCGGTCTATTAGACCCCACCTCCTTTAACAAACTAAAATCCATTATCTGGCGCGAAATCAAAGATAAATGAAAAATTTGGTTCTTATCGATATAGACAGTGAATTGATGAACCCTAATCTACCGTCGCCCCGGGATCTGATAACTAGTTTAGGAATTATTGGCAAAACAAAGTATGGGATCTTATACACCTCGTAACGCACTGAAATAGGGTAAATTTTCGCTAAGATTAGTGATGGGAAAAACAATATCGACGCAACGACGTTTATGTATTTTTGTGTGAAAATCTTAATGCGGTTCACAGAATAGAAAAAAAAGAAAACCAGAAGTAGAAAAGAAACTATCCTATGTATTCTGCCTCGGGCTTTAAAAATACACTTATTAGAACTTGAATTAACATAAAAAAATCAGTAATTATATATTATTTTTATAAAAAATCGCAATCGTTCTGTTTCTGGGTTTTTTTTAAATTAACTTCTTCCGACATCGTTTAGACATGTTAGGCGATGTAAAAGGACGTGCTCTCCAATCGACGTGATGCACAACACTAGTCGCGGGAAGCTCGCGTTGGGTGCGGTACGAGGTCCTGGAGGATATGGGACGTTTTAGCCTCGTTCCGCACTGCATTAAAATTATATTAATTCAGTGCGGTACGAGGCCTAAGACATCCGGTACCAAGGTAGGTATACCACCGAGTCTGGGACCATTAGCGCGTCTCAAATATACAATTAACTCTTTTCTATACTGGACCAAACCAAAGCTATGCCCTTCGCACGACAGAGATGTTCACGTTTTTCCTTGCCGCACCACAAGGAAGTTGCATGTGGGGTGATTTAGGCCTCGTTTCGCACTTAACGTGTTAACCGCTGTGTAACTCGTGCTCAACAAATAAGGAACGAACGCTCATGGTTATTTGTTCAGGAAACCCTTAACTTCTACAATACCGTCATAGAATATCCACCATCTTGTGATTCGGTAAACTTTTCCTTCATCCCAAGTCACCCTCGTCAATGAAACAATACTATTTTTCTTTTTCTTTCATAACACATATTAATATGAGATCGATAGGTTTTTATTGCTTGCGAACCGTACGGAGAATTCTAACTACATATCAGGAAAATGAGGAAGAAGTAAAATGGCGGTAAATGTTAGTATTAGCTGTTATTTATGGTGTGATTGGAATATTTGAATAAGTTTGGTAGACGATAAAGAAAAAGAATTCCCGGAAGAAGGCCGGAAATCAGACAGCCAGTCTTACCAAGGGGTATCGTATCAATCGTCGTCCCAATTACTAGGTTGTGCAGGTCAGATAGGCAGTCGCTCCGTGTAAAATTTGGTATTCAGCTGCATCCGGTTAGACTGAAAACTGACCCCAACATAATTGGGAAAAGGCTAGGCAGATTGGGAGATGATAAAGAAGAAATCTAATTGACTTTTATGCACATAACTTCATAAAATGACGCCTTCTCTTTGTACACACACGTTTTTCTGTCTGAATAACGACGGTTTATTCGTCGTGTGTAGGCTCGGTCGTGGGTTGTATGGATCACTATGAAAGCTCGTTGACAGACACGTTTTTCGTGTATAAAGAGCCTTACTACGTACTTCTTTTGTTTCGTTTTACATTCATAAATCTGGTCATACAAGCAGACCGGTCGCAAGTACTATGACCTTACCGGTTGTGACCTTTGTGAAGTACATCACCAGTAAGGTCACTTTATGTCCTTCTACTAGGGCGTCCTCCCCAGGTGTTTACACTCAGATTTGCCTCGTAAATACCCTATTGTTTCTCGCTTTTAAATTTTATACCCAGCTTACCCTCCACCTACTACATAATCCCTCGTACCACAACCTACCTACCTACGAGTATGTTATTCGTTATAAAAATAATGCGGTGGCGAGTTTTGAATGCTGTATATAATAGTTCGTAGTGTTCAAACTCTTAGCTAACCTCTACAATCCAGTGAGTAACTGAGTAATACGATACCCCTTGTTAAGACTGGCTGTCAGACTTTCGGGCTTCTGGCGATCCGTAACGACTGTCAAAGATCCACGAATGACAGCCGGGGCCACGGCTTAACGAGCTTTCCGAGGCACGGAGAAGTTTCGATATGTAAAGATGGTCACCCATCCACGGACCAACCTTGGCAAGCGTAGCTTAGCCTGATAGATCGATCCATGCGGCTGTTATTACTTAGCCACGAGCTCCTGTTAGTAAACTACTGTTTACTAACAGGAGCTCGTGGCTACTGCCAAGTAGACACAGATTGATATCTTGTATTTCTCATAATCTTTTGAATATTGCAAACCTTTTGACCAGAAATCATAATTCAGCTGAAAGACGACCACAGCTGGACATAGGCCTATCCTAAGCATCGCCAGTTCGACCAGTTCCATACTTCTCGCATCCAGTTGGTTCTTGCAGTCATTACAAGGATATTGGTCTATCATGGAAGTCTGAATTCTGGTATACCAGAAAAATGGTAAAGTCAAAAAGGGAAAGTTATTTTAAACAAATAAAACCACTATCTCCCTCACACGTCAGAAACATGGCAATGGTTTTATGATTGCTAGTCAATCATCCGTAAATATTCCGGTTTTACGAAACATTGCAGATCTGACAGAAATGTAGGATGACAACTGAAAGCAAATGTTTTGCGTACATGCTGATTTTTCTGAACAAAAGTAATATCTCATCAAATTGTAACCAGAGGGTATTATAATATAATTCTCTGTTTACAAATTATATTAAGTTATTTCTTTTAAATGTCGTGGTTCAAGAGGATTATTTTGTGCTAGAAACAGCACAAGTAAAAAGGCTGCATCTAATTTGAATGTCAATCTATCAAAAAGATCATCTAGAATATATGTAGTTCGCTTATTTGATATTTTATGAACCATGCGTAATTAAACATATACTTAAGCAGAAAAGATAGCTAACATTTTTTTATTTTGATTTAGAAAAAAAAAGTTTTTTAACATATAGAAAGAGGCAGGCGGGTACTAACATTTGATATTCACAAAATCTATAAGATAAGAAGAAAGAAAAAATGTTTACTCTGCACAAACAAAACGCACATTTCTAAAAAATAAACTTATATCATTAAATACACCCGTGCAAAGCAACTAAAAAACCTCGTATTCAGAAACATTAAAAACCATTGACAAACCTATAATGAATTAGTACTTCGCCCGCGACTTTGTCAGCGTGTATTTCTTTTTAAGACCTATATAGCCTATAACAATCAGGGATAATGTAGCTTCCCATTAGTGCAAGTATTTTCGGAATCGGTAGATCCAGAGATTACCCCCTACAACCTCACTAACTTAACCTCTTTATAATATTAGTACAGATGAAAAGCAATCTTAATTAGTACACCCTGTATCAATATAACCCTGAAACGAATGTACCATCATTATTTAAATAACACGTTTTATTTTCAGCCAGTCAAGCACGAAGAAAACTATGATAAACTTATTAGTGACTGAGTAAAAAGTTTTTTGAGTTCAAAGGATTTCAGTAGAGCTTAGGAACAATACCTATATATTTATGTACCTGTACCAGGTAGTAGGTTGCTGGGTCGAGGACCAATGATCTTCAAACGAAGATTGAATGGAAAGTGGTAACAAGTAAGTGACGAATTTATTTGTGAACTAGCTTCTGCCCGCGACTTCGTACGCGGACCCTGTTGCTTATCCCAGCGACAACGGGGTCGCCATTTATGTTATTTTTTATCATTTTTCCCATTTAAATCTTTTATCACACTGAGCTTTAGTTTTATTTCATTCCAACCACCACCAAAACATACAGTCCATTTGTTATCCTGATCAATAAATGTTAAAATTACTGCTCCCCTGCGTTACCGGGTAGGCTACCGTGTCACGAAGATAAATGGAAAAGGAAATTAAACACTCAAACAACATAAGCCCGAAGGCATATTCATACGATAAAATAAAAAAATAAATAGGAGTTTTGGCCAGTAGAGTCAAATTTTCAATGATATACCATCGTCATCGAAAATCAGTCCTAAACTGTAACCGCCTTCACCGCGTGCAGGTACTCCCAGTTTATGTTATTTTATAATTACACAGTAAAATTAGTGATAGCTTTCCACATCAGATGTTTCTGATCTTCGATTTTTATACGTCAACAGGAAATGCCCATCATATTGAACAACAAAGACGTCAAAGACGTCATTCCTATATGTGTTATGTTGTAGCTAGGCTCTTGGAGTTCCACAACAGGTGTTCCAGATCTTCGATTTTTATAAGTCAACAGAGAGTGCTCATCAGGCTGAACAACTTTCGCTAAGACGTCATTATTATATGTGTTATGGTGTAGCTAGGCTCTTGGAGTTCCACAACAGGTGTTCCAGATCTTCGATTTTTATACGTCAACAGAAAATGCCCATCAGACCGAACAACTTTTGCTAAGACGACATTCCTATATATGTTATAGTGTAGCTAGGCTCTTGGAGTTCCACAACAGGTGTTCCAGATCTTCGATTTTTATAAGTCAACAGAGAGTGCTCATCAGATTGAACAACTTGTGCTAAGACGTTATTCCTTTATGTGTTATGGTGTAGCTAGGCTCTTGGAGTTCCACAACAGGTGTTCCAGATCTTCAATTTTTATAAGTCAACAGAGAGTGCTCATCAGGCTGAACAACTTTCGCTAAGACGTCATTATTATATGTGTTATGGTGTAGCTAGGCTCTTGGAGTTCCACAACAGGTGTTCCAGATCTTCGATTTTTATACGTCAACAGGAAATGCCCATCAGACCGAACAACTTTTGCTAAGACGACATTCCTATATATGTTATAGTGTAGCTAGGCTCTTGGAGTTCCACAACAGGTGTTCCAGATCTTCAATTTTTATACGTCAACAGAGAGTGCTCATCAGGCTGAACAACTTTCGCTAAGATGTCATTCTTATATTGTTATGGTGCAGCTAGGCTCTTGGAGTTCCACAACAGGTGTTCCAGATCTTCGATTTTTATAAGTCAACAGAGAGTGCTTATCAGATTGAACAACTTGTGCTAAGACGTTATTCCTTTATGTGTTATGGTGTAGCTAGGCTCTTGGAGTTCCACAACAGGTGTTCCAGATCTTCGATTTTTATAAGTCAACAGAGAGTGCTCATCAGATTGAACAACTTGTGCTAAGACGTTATTCCTATATGTGTTATGGTGTAGCTAGGCTCTTGGAGTTCCACAGCAGGTGTTCCAGATCTTCAATTTTTATACGTCAACAGAGAGTGCTCATCAGGCTGAACAACTTTCGCTAAGACGTCATTCTTAATATGTTACAGTGTAGCTGGGCTCTTGGAGTTCCACATCAGGTGTTCCAGATCTTCAAATTTATTCTCTCAGCAGAAAATGCTAATCACGTGGAACAATTTTTGCTAAGGTATCATTTTTGTATCTCTTATAGTTTAGCTGGTCTGTTGCGGTTCTGCATCAGGTGTTCAAGTTTCCAAGATAAATTATAGCCTTTATGTTGCCCAGACTTAATACCTATACAACAAAAAAAAAATCATTCCAATCCGTCCAGTAGTTCCGAAGATTAGCGTGTACAAACAAACAGACAAACAGACAAAAATTTTTTTTTGTATTCGTGCTCTATTACTGTTTCTAAACCCTCCTCAATTATTATTTTTTTAATATATTCAATGTACAGACACAGTTTTTTTACTGTTTTATTATATGTATAGAATAGATGTAGTTAGTAGCTAGTCCAGAGCTCAGGCTGTAACGTATAACGTGTAACGTGTAGGTTAACTGTCAAGCATTAAAGACCTTCATCAAGGAAGAGTTTTGGCCGAAGAGTGTCGTTTAGCGGCAATTCCGCGGAAGGCTACGCGACACCGCCAATAGTTTTTTTTTAATAGTGAACAAGAAATAGCATTGCTACGCAACCTACACCCTTGTGTGGGACAAACATGAAACTGAATTCAATATTGCCCCGTCGTCCTGCTTCGAGCCTTAACAATACGGGGATCGAGAAAACTGTCCTAGAACCACTGAAGTATGAAGTTTACTCGATGACCACGTGTGGTGGATTACGGTTCAATCTCTGTCACAAAGAGGAGCGCAAGAGCTGTGCCACAGCGTCATTGGTAATTGTATTAGTCGAATAATTTGCCGTAGTTCCATTCAAATCGATCAAATATTTCAAATATGACACGGCTGGCAGTTATCTGTTTATCTAGGTTTACTAGTGTGTGTTGAAGAACACAGACCCATTCCATCCGAAGAGTGTGAGTTGTATCCAGTTGAGCTGTCAAAATGATCTATTACAAATTCTATTGTAAATAAAATTATGAGCTGAATTTTAGATGGCTCTTTTTACGTTGATATTGACAGGTCTAGGTGATTGATGAGCCTTCTTTCACACCTTATTTATTATTTATTCCCAAGGATTTCTTAAGAAAGTTTGATACTAACAAAGTGATGAGCGGTTTTCAAAGACATATCTTCATTCATCATAAATAGAGGTTGTTTTATCTATAGATAAAATTCGATTTCTAACCTAACCTAACCTAACCCCCTGTACCAATATATAAGCGATTGTCGCGCGTATATACGAATGTGACGATCATTTTGCGTTGCGCTGAAAGAGCCCTCTTTCAGCGCAACGACGCATTCGGCGCGTCCTAACTCAAAGCAGTGCTCGCGCGACTCTGCGAGCAGCGCACAACATCAAAACTCATTCAAACGATCGCGTAGTCGCTCGACCATTGCTTTTGGTTAGGATGCGAGGTTCGGGGTATTCTCGCGATGATGGCGTATGCCGTGGACACATCTTTAGCCCGTGTAAGGCTTACACGGGGTATGCTTTATTACAAACAATTAAAATTGCTTTGTTACCTTTAGAATTTTCAACCATGAATGCTGCAGCAGTGATAGCCAAGCTAAAGAAGAACCAAGCGGCGCTCTACATACTCATACTGTTGGAACTGACAGGCTACTTGTATCCACCACCAGCTTTGCTGAAGCGTACGTCTTCTAAAATTATTATTTGCAGTGTTTACTTTTCATGGCAATGATTTAAAGGGGCAGTTGTTTATTGTAGTTTACTGTGTAATTTTTGGTTAAAAAAACCAAAAAATGTATGTCAGGTTGTAGTTAAACTGGAGGTACACCTCTGCTTAAAGAATAAAAAAATATATACTGGACACGCACAGGAAATACACAGAAACAAAAAATATTAAAAAACAAAACAAAGACCTCTACTTCTGAACTTCTGGATAAGGCCGAGGCGCGAGGCCTTATCTAGAAGTTTGAATATAAACTAACGATCACTTTTCGTTTTTATTATTATACTACGGACTGGTTAATTTCACCGACTCTCCAAACCTGTTAGTCTATCGGAACACAATTTTATTGCAACAATAATTTATATGTACAATCATTTCCTTTTTTATGTAGATATCTGCTACGTCTCTGGCAAATAAATAACATTGATTAAGACTTTCGACTTTGACTTTTTAGCTGGTGACAGTTTCGACTACATCATTATTGGGGGTGGAACAGCTGGCAGTGTGATAGCAACCAGGCTCGCGCAGCAGAACTACAACGTGCTTCTCATCGAAGCTGGCCAGGATGCGCCCTTTGAAAGTGTTGTGAGTGTACTTCGAATATTTGCTTTAATTCTTTTTCGAAATCGCGATAAATATATGAGCTGTTCCATAGATTTTATTGAGTTACGTGTGCATAAATGTATGGAACAGATTTTTTTTTCTAGATTTCGGGGTTTATCCCATCGTAAAAGTTGTTCGTAATGATGAGTATAATGCTCCTACAAAATTCTTAGAGTAATTTTTTAACACTTTATTTGTGTATTTTCTATCTTCTAGTTCTCTATCTTTACAATTTCAATTTTCTCTTTTATGTGTTAGTTTTAATTTGCGTAAATAAGTACTTGATACAATAATACTCTCGCTTAAGCTCCCACAAACTCACAATCACAATAATTATTATGATCACTCACTTACATTCGCACTCATTCACATCACACGATCACACACTTGCCTACACACAAGTTTAATCAAATAACGTCCTTCATTTCGTAGCTTCATTATTATTATTTTCATTTGTTCTCGATTTGCTTGATATGTTTTCCTTGATTTTGATTCATAGGTTTTTTTTTACTTAATTTGAAACAAACCTATTTTACTTTTATATATTGTTTTCATGTTATTAAAATAGATGTATCCTAGTTTTGGGGTTAATGTAAAACCTTTGCCACCTTTTTAGTAATAAAGATTTGTATTATTATGTATTAAATTGTAAAACAGTAGATAAGTAATAAAAACACTGCCTAATTTTTCAGTATCCGGGTTTGGTGCCTTATCTCAAGAATTCTAGGGTGGATTGGAATTTTACATCCGAGAATGACAAGTACAGCTACCAGTGCCACGCCACCAAGAACGTGGAACTCAGCCAAGGTCAGATGCTTGGAGGATCTGGCGCGTTGAACTATATGATCTACTCCAGAGGAAACGCTAGGAGCTACGAGGAGTGGTCCTGGATCACCAAAGACCCCAACTGGAAATGGAAGAACGTTCTACCATATTTCATTAAATCTGAAACTATTCACGACAACGCAATCATGAATTCTTCTCACAAATATTTCTTTGGTAGCAAAGGGTACATAGAAGTAACCAGAGATAAAAATCCTTTTACTGATCAATACTTACAAGGCTTTGAACAAGTAGGAAAAGATATGATTGATGATATAGATGGCAATAAAATTGGATATTCCCGAGGACTTGTAACGTTGTTTGATGAAATGAGGCGAGATGCTGCATCTCAGTATTTACAATATGTTACTGACAGTCCATACTTAGCTGTAGCAAAAGGCACATTAGCTACCAAAATTATATTTGATAAACACAGAAATGCCGTCGGTGTAGAAGTTATCACAGACGAGGATAAAAAGATAATAATAAATGCAAGACAAGAGATTATAATATCTGCTGGCGCTATAAAATCACCGCAACTCTTGATGCTATCGGGTTTAGGTCCAAGGAAAGATCTAGAAAAACTTAACATTTCTTGTGTCTGTGATATGCCAGTTGGGAAGAATCTCCATGATCACATAGCTGCTTTCATACCCCATAAAACAAACAAGAAACTTAAAAAAAGAAACAGAGTTGACCCCGGCGAATTTCCTGCAGGACTATTTGTTGGGTATGGGTCATTGAATGAATCACATGCGAAACACCATACGAAGTACCCAGACTACCAAGCTATGGGCCTCATAATCAACGATATGAAATTCATGTTGCAATTATGTTCGTCCGCTTTCAACTTTCCTAATGCTACTTGCAATAAGCTGTATGACGAAGCCAATGGCAACCAAGTCCTTATAACTTTGTTAAGCAATTTGTACGCACACTCCCGCGGTCAGGTGCAACTCCGGAGTACTGATCCCAAGGATCCTCCAAAGATATTCACAGACAGCTTCTCATTTGACCGCGACTTGGAGGACTTCATCAAGTATATATGCCATTATTTAGAAGTTGAGGATTCTGAAGCATTCAAGAGCTTAGGTGCAACTATGATAGATCTGACGAAACCAAGATGTGACGTTTTTGAAAAAGGATGCCGGGAGTACTGGCGATGCTATACTCTTTGCATGATGGTAAGTCTAGGACACTACAGTGGAACCTGTGCAATGGGGTCTGTAGTAGATAGTAGACTACGTGTCCATGGCGTGAACAGACTGAGGGTAGCTGATGCAAGTATTATGCCAACTCATGTGACAGGCAATATTGTCTCTGCAGTAGTCATGATAGGAGAAAAGGCAGCTGATATTATAATAGAAGACGCTGGAGAATACAACAATGTTGAACATGAGAAAATTAGGTTGGATCAAATTAAAAATATGCCATGATTTACTTGACCGCTCAATAAATTATTTATTTTATGTTTGTTGGATTGTTTCAAATAAAATGATGTAGAAGCCATTGTGATAATTATTAAAACATGTGGTTTAATAACTGACACCACCAGCCCATAGCTCTGACTACCAGTTATTTCTTTATAATACCCAACGACCAATATTTAATCCAGAAAGTATATACTAGTGTTTCAAAAGCCTCGTGTACAAATTTCTGTAAAAAACAATTATTCTATGTATTCCTGCTTCAAAAAGAAACGAGAAATCTTAAAATAAATATAAACCGGAAAAGCCAACAGCAGTATAGTTGGGAGTCTATGCTGGACGTTGAATCCGTCACATTCACGAGCCAATTCTTCTCAACGAAAGATTTTCAGTCCGTCCAATTATCGACCGCATTTAATTCTTATTACCCGACTTTCCTTTTTCGTCATTGGAATTATGTACAAACGCCAGCACATCAAGTTATCCCAAATTATCAAATTTTCTCAATTGAAAATTAACCTTATGCTTTTACAATAGTAAAGTTGAAAAAATATCAAACAAAATTGACAGATTGGTTTTACTTTATGTGCTGGCCTCTGTTTAAGTGGTTTATGATTTTACAAAAATGTGTTCGCTTATTTCTTCCGATAAATTGGGCGCAGTCTCAATTAAATTCCGTTACATAATAATGTTATTGATAGAAGTACTAATCAACGTATGGTGGCAGATGAAGAAGTAGGACGATAGCGAATCTAAATAACCTTCTTAGAGCATTAGGCTTTATCAATACGAATTAGGACTGATTACAAATTAGGTCAGAATAAGATTTATATTCTTTGACGAGAGGAGAGGAATTAATTCTACATTAGGTTTTCTTTATACCCTAAGTCACCATATTTTTGAAATAAAGTTCATATAAGCAGCGAGATGAGCTAAGAAGAGCATACATCACGCGAAGGCTTTGCTGGGATAGAGTGTCTTGGATATAGTAAAGTTTGTCCTAGTTTTGATTGGGGTAACAGTAACAGCGGGCATTGAAACTTTTTTTTAAATTTCTGTTAAGTAACACCGGATTCCAATGCTTTTAATTAAGCAATGGAATCAGTGGAAATAGACGTAAAGAATGCACAACAGAATGACATCAACAAACTTCAAATAAAATTACAAAACTCGAAATATTGACTGTTTTCTTCTTATCTTAGAGAAGGTAAACGCCTACGAATAAATTCTAAGACAGAACAGGTGGTATTCAAAAAAATCTTAAGTTCCTAATTGGTTAAATTAACCATTCGAAACTGGTTTAGGCTTGCTTTCAACTAATTACGTAGTCAGATAAACTTTTGCCTATTTGTTTTCTTTTACTTATTTTTACTAGCGTCAAATTTTTGTTGGTATTTCTTGTTATTTTTTAACTGGAGTAGCGATATTTATTTTTTAAGTTTTATCATTATAAGTAAACATTTAATTCTATGTTTATCTGTTGTTTTGCTTGTAAGTATTGCTCTTCGGACAATTTTTTTTTGCAACATCTACGCCTCACGCGCCGTTAAGGCAAAGGTGTTTGTGGACGAGGCTTTTTGTCAGACAGTACCTTACATTATCACTGATGGCAATCAAATGCACCCAAACATCAGGCAATAGATATCAATTGAATACGAAGCTCTTTATTTTCTTTGTATAGCCGTATTTTATATATATTGTGCGTTTCGTTTGTGCGTAATAAATATTTTTGTTTCTTACTCTCTTTCACTGTTTTATTTATAACCGCTCCCAACAGTGCTTTTGTCTGAACGGCACATAAACCCCCTCTGTCTCTCACACCACACCTCTTGTAGAACGTGGTTGAACTTTTGCAAAGGCGGATATTGTAACAAATTACTTTTGTCATTTTATCATAACATCAGGGTCGTGTTCAACGAAGCTTTTCTCTTCGGCATATAAAGGGAGCTAATAATAATGAATAATTATATTAATTATAAGGATTTTTTTAGTGGCAGTGTGCCAAAAAAGTTAAATGGGCCAGCGACAAGGCTCTCAACTATTGGCCTCATTTTTCTTAAAAATTGGGCTAATATTTCCGGTTGTCTTTTACTATATATTGTGGATCATACTATATATCTATAGATAGTGCTCTAAGATAGTGGGTCATTGAAAATTCGTCGACAAAATTGAGGTTACAAAATAATGTCAGAAGAAAAAAATCGACAGCTGATTCCAAAGAGGTTTAAGTATGCATAACGAAATCAAATCACTTAATTTGTAAGCGGCACTTTAATTGACATTCACAGAGTCTTTTTACTTATTAAAGAATTATTTTACATTTTCATCAGATACTTTGTGGACAGATACTTGCTTTAACGAATTTGCTTACTGGTTAT
This sequence comes from Hyppa rectilinea, assembly GCA_951799385.1. NCBI lineage: Eukaryota > Metazoa > Arthropoda > Insecta > Lepidoptera > Noctuidae > Hyppa > Hyppa rectilinea. The sequence goes on along the minus strand of OX637309.1, from coordinate 18,691,812 downwards.
CTAGGCTCCTTTATTCAACTCTGTGTTTCAAAATGAGTGAACTGATAGCAATATGTTTCCGCTGTCAATACCACTACACGTTGGTTTCAGTTGAGTAGCTATCAGTGCGAAATAAGTTCTGACAGCCGGTGCATGAGACTGCATCTTATACAGAGTTGATATGACAGAGGGGCATTAAATTACACTATCTACGTATACTATACGTGTTTAGTATTAATTCGATATGGTATACAAATAAAAAGCACCAAAAATTGTTTTTTTTTTCAAACGCAACCACTCTTTGTAAGTAAAAACTGACCTTGTAACAATGCATCGTAGGTTATACTAATATTTATCGTTTAAAGGTAAATGACCTATGCGTATAAACATAATTAGCTGTTAGGAAAGATACACCGTCTTTATACGGGGCAATACCTTAACAAATCATTTGCGGCTAAACTACTGCTCCTATTATATTATGGTACATAGCTTGCAAATGGTACCTAGTATAGGCAGTTTAAAGGAAAGCCCCTCTGTTGTAGGTATCATCAGTGTATAGTATATAGTTGATGGCTTCATAATCAAAATCCTATGTATAATAATAAATATTATTAATTGACCTATACTATTATTATTTTATTATGTATACGCCAGAACGCCCGAACGGGTCTACATGAAATTTATCACAAAGATAGTTTATAACCTGGACTAACACATAAGATGCTTTTGATACACTACCGGTAGTGAGTTCCCATGGGATAATTTATATATCTATACGACATGAACCCGGGTGAAGCTGAAGCTAATACCTAGCAATATTATTAATGTGGAAATTTGTGAGTTTGGATGTATCCACTGAACAGATCTGGATAAAATTACCTAGGTATAATAAATTATCGCTAATAACTAATAACTAATAATAATAATTTATTGCTTCAAGAATAACAGATATATAACCATTACGTAGAGGTATTACAGAGTAATCTTATAAACAATTGGTGAATTGGTAGGGCTTGCGTAGGTTAGAAAAATCTGTATACAAAACTGATAAACCCTGCCTCTTAAACTAGGGTATCCTGTATCTTAAGAGACAGTGTTCGGCTAAAGATTATTACATTTTAATTTTACAACAAGCAGAGTGTGTCGATCTACCTTTAAGTTTATAGATGCTTACAGGTAGATCGACACACTCTGCTTGTTGTAAAATTAAAATGTAATAATCTTTAGCCGAACACTGTCTCTTAAGATACAGGATACCCTAGTACCCGCTCTACTCTACCTATAGACACGGGTTTTCCATTCCGGTTTTTCGGTTAGAATAGAAAAGCAGGAAGACATAGTAATATTGAATCGAAGATATTTTCCAGTCTTGTTACTTTTAGGTTAATACTATTAAGTTTATTTTGAGTAGATATTATATGTGTATATCAAACTCACATAATTTTTATAAATACTATTAAACCGAAGTTATATGCATATAACAAATTGAAACAAAACTTAATATCTACATACAAATTCGAGATAATACTCATTAGAATTGTCATTACAAAGTCAAACTTTATTTGATTAATTAAGCATAATCAGCATATAATGTTCCCACTGCTGGGACAGAGGCTTCCTCTCTATGAGAGGCTAGGTCGTAATCCACCACGCCCAGGGTATACCAACCACCGTCAGTGCGGGTGTGCGTTCATAGTAAATGTCATGTCTTCGAATGATTGATCCTAGGGCATGTCGGGTTCCTCACGATGGTTTCCTTCACCGTTTAGAGAGCAGTGATGATGAAATTAATTACACAACGTAAAAGTGCCAGCCTGAGAAGAAACTTTTTTTGTATACTCAATAGCTGCTAACAGCTGATCGGCGCGAAGTTAATTGAACTTTGCGCGCGCCAGTTATATTGTTATATATTGTTAACATTTAAATAAAGCTGACGGTGTCGTCATTTACGTCTGTAACAAACATAATTATAAAATAAAAGAAATTAAATTAACTCATGCTTTTTGCCTGCAAGTAACCATCAAGCCCGATCTTATCGTCATAGGTATTTATCGCTCTCCATCATAAACAAATGCAGATGACTTCATTAATTCTTTATCTCTCCACTTAGCAACAATTGCACCAAGTAAAAACGTCATAATCACTGGTGACATCAACATAAATTTAATCTCTAAACAAGAAGAACAATCATACGAGCGTTCAAATAGACTTAATTATTTAAATATGTTGGCGATGCACGGCCTACTCCCTGGACACTCATTTCCAACAAGAGATAAAAGTTGTTTAGATCACTTCATTTTAAAATTAACGCCTAACAAAAAATCTGCTTTTATTGGTATTCTAGACACCACAATTACCGATCACAATATGATTTTTCTAAAACTATCCGATCTAACGAAAAAACTTCAACTAAGTAAAACTAAGACAATAATAAACGTAGATAAAGCCATAGAACTCTTAAAATCTAACAATATACAAGACCTTCTAAACCTAACCAACCCTAATCTTCTTACCGATACCCTTATAAGCTTGCTTCAACAATGTCTCACGGGCAGCACTCTTGTTAAAAGTATCCCTGTAAAATATAGGCTGATTAAACCTTGGATGACTACAGGTTTACTGCGCTGCATACATAACCGCAACAGCATGCAAAGGAAGCTAAAGCTAGACCCATATAATGACATTCTTAAAATCACCTTTAAAAGATACCGAAACTACTGCAATAGTATACTAAAAAGACAGAAACGTAAACATGATCGTGACCTACTTTACAAGACACAAAATAACCCTAAAAAATTATGGCAAAGTATTAACACTATTACCCAACGTAAGCCACCTAAAACTCACAACACAGATTTATTGGAATCAGCCGTTACCCCTCATGAAGCAGTCAACAAGGTCAACAAATACTTCTCCACAATAGGCAAGCACCTGGCTGACGACATATTAAATAACCCCGAAAGAGTCGCTATTAATGACAGCACTAATCCCGTAAGAGATCCAAATCCACCAGTTTCATCTTTTGTATTTTTCAACACGGATCCTCATGAAGTTGCAACCGTAATAACAAGTTTAAAATCTGATTGTGCCACCGGCTGGGACAAAATTCCAGTCAGTTTTCTAAAAACTGCACAGCAAATTATTTCGCCAATTATTTCCCATCTTATTAACCTTTGTTTTGAACAGGGAACATTCCCCATTGCCTTAAAGCAAGCTGTTATAACACCCGTGTACAAGAGTGGGAACATAGCTGACTCGTCAAATTATAGGCCAATATCTGTCCTCCCGTCCTTGTCTAAAGTAGTTGAGCGTGCAATAAACCAACGCTTGATTAGATATCTAACTAAAAACAACGTTCTCTCAGCGTCACAGTTTGGCTTTAGACAGGGCAAATCTACAGAGGATGCAATCTTGGCGCTTGCCTCTACTGTCACTGAAAAAGTTGACAGCGGAAGTAAGTGTCTGGCAGTCTTTCTAGACCTCAAAAAGGCCTTTGACACAGTCTCTGTTCCCACACTTCTACACAGATTAGAAGATATTGGCGTGCGAGGTGTAGCACTTAAGCTTTTCAAGGAATACTTGAGTGAGCGCAGATATGTGGTACGGATTGGATTGGCCACTAGTTCTGAAGAAATTGTAACTTACGGAGTGGGACAAGGTAGTGTGCTGGGGCCAACACTGTTTCTTATTTACATAAACACCTTATGTAATATGCCTTTAGAAGATGCTCATATATTCTCCTATGCTGATGATACAGCAATAGTTTTCTCGGGAGCATCTTGGGACAGTGTTGGCCGTACCGCGGAACGTGGCTTGTCTATCATAGCTTCCTGGCTCAATCACAATCTTCTAACATTAAATGTCTCTAAGACCAATTATATCTGCTTCTCTATTTACAACCGTACGCAATCATCACAAGATCTTCAGATTAAAATCCACACATGCTCTGAACCTTCCAACAATATATGTACCTGTTTAAATATTACCAAAGTTAGTCACACCAAATACCTTGGTGTTATGCTTGACCAAAGGTTATCATGGCACTTACACTTAGAATTAATAATGAGTCAGGAAGCTCATATGGACCTTTAAGTCACTACGACATGTGGCCACCAAAGAACTTATCAGGCAAATCTACGTCTCTCTGGGTCAGTCCATAGTAATGTACTGCTTGCCAATCTGGGGCGGAGCAACAAAAACCAAATTTTTAGAACTGGAGAGGGCGCAGAGAGCGCTTTTGAAGGTGATGTTCTTCAAACCACTGAGGTTCCCCACTGAAAGCCTATACTTAACATCAAATCTGTTATCAGTTAGGAAGCTATATATCCTTCAGATTGTTTTGAAGAAACATAAATCCCTTCCCTTTGTCCCTGCCAGGGCACAGGCCAGGAGGAAGAATAATGTTGCTCCAGAAATCCCAGTCAAAACTTATTTTGCTTCAAAGCAATATACAAAACAATCAACACACATATACATATAATGTAGTTAATAAAGAAAATAACATATATCCTATGACATACCACGACTGCAAAAAAACAATCGCTAAATGGCTGATAAACAAAACTTATAATGAAATCGAATCAATTTTACATACAATTACATAGTCCAAAAACACTTGGACACAAACGACACAAACATACATACTACAAACATGCACACATGCACACACACAGCCCCACGCACCTACACACACACACACACACATGAACACCCAGAGCGCAAACTAAAGTATAAAAATTACTATGTTTATTTTATTTAATCAAATGTTTAAATTGCTAATTTTCACACTTATGTATGTAGTTACTGTAAATTAGAAAAGCGGAAATACCTATCACAAGCAAAAACTTGCTTAAAAGGTAATTCCAAAAATTGTAAATTTATTTAAATAAGTGGATGAAATAAATAATTTTATTTTTTTATTTATTTAAAAAATACTTACCTACCATTCCGACTATAAATACTAATGTTTGAATATTAGATCTTAATCAATCAATGTTTATACCTGAACTGTTGTGTTTATAATTCTTGTGTGGTTTCACCATCAAATCAATCAGCCTTTTCCCAACTATGTTGGGGTCGGCTTCCAGTCTAACCGGATGTCGCTGAGTACCAGTATTTTACATGAAGCGACTTACTTTACTTTAGCATTTGAATATTTAATCAATCAGTCAAAAACGGCTGAATGTATTTGAACGAAATTTAGCTCACAGATAGTTTATAACGTCAGATAGCATAGGACATTCAATATTTAAATAAGCTAACGTAGAACCACTTTCATTTTATAAGGGGTAGAGTACCTATTATTACCAATGAAACAAGGATATTCGCAGACAGAACTTCAGTTTGGATGGGTTCGGTTGCGGCAGTCTCGAGCCCGAGATACTGGTGGAGGTAGTCGGCAAGGCAAAAGATACAACAATAGCTGACTGATTAAGTGACACGGAACACGATTTTGTTTCCTCCAAAGATTTTGAATTATCTGAAGAAAGTTTCAGACCGTTCTTTATGCATATGAGATAAGCGCACCTTCGACTGTAAATAATGTAGGTTTAATGTAGGGTAGTCTAAATAGATAACGTAGGTTTAATGTATTCTACCGCTTAGAAAATGCCACAATAGGTTTCTCCTAACATACATAACCACAGTTAAATTACTTTAAGTACAAAATCTTCCACTAAAGAAAGGTAAAACCACAGAAAAGGAACACAAACTAAGCATTTGATCTGCATTTCAAAAGGCTCTAATAGTTCTGCTTGTGGGTACATACCACAAAGACGAAGGATCGTGGAAAGACGGAATGTATTCAAAGTAGCCAACAGCGGCGAGGAGGGATCAGCCTTAGATGAGAGAAACAAGGAACAGGTAACTAAATTTAACTGGCTTTTTATCGATGTAACATTTTTTGGCACATAACATAACATAATGCCTTGCCATATCTACAAAGGATTGGGCGGAGGTGTGCAAAAAGTAGTCCCATAATATATTTCGCTAGTAATTTTAATTTAATTACGGCATACAACAATCACACTAACGGTGCAAAAAATAACTTGTGTGCTGCTTTCCATCCATCCTTTGCGCGCTGGACATCGAACATTACATAAACATAAACATTTATGTTCCCTATATAAGACCTCAACCCAGGGAATGCCACGAAGAATCACTCACTTAAACGTAAAACTTATGACCGGTGAAGTAGTGTTTTCGAGTTCAAACCACCAACCGACAAACGTAAGGTAGGGCGCCCTCACGCTAGGTGGAGCGACGATCTTCGCAGGGTGGCTGGTAGCTGAATGGGAGTTACCGTGGATCGAGCTAATGGCGTCGAACTGGAGAGGCCTATGTCCAGCAGTGGACTGCTGCAGGCTGATGATGATGATGAGATTTCAGTACACACGAGTATAACATCCTTTACTTTATCCTCGCGTGATAAAGGTGATTCTTTTATCCTTAAGAAAAATACTAGAGCAAAGATGGACTACTTTAATTTAACACAACATAACATCACGCCTGTACACCAGAAGGGTTATGCAGAGGTGTTTTTAAATGTAAGCGTATACAGGGTGTAACCGAAAAGGTATATACATACAAAAGCATAGGCTACAGACCACCAAACTGAACAACTTTTACTATGTGTGCAAAAAGCAGATGGCGCTGCCGTCACGTACAGCTCTACTCCGCGTAAAAAAATTTATTTAAAATAGTTATAAGCTAAGTTTTGTAAATTTTTAATGCTAGATATTATAAACTAGAAGCAGTGACCCAGTACAAGTGTAGTCAACAATTATTTTCACCATCCATATTATTTTTCATCCAAAACAATTGAGTGCTAAATGAATACAACCAAACGAAGTGATTCAAAACATTTCCATAAACATTTGAACAAAATACATCTGAAACTTAAATTCCCAAATATATAGTTCATCTAAATATCAGAAACTAAGTGAAAATTTAAGTGAGGATTTAACAAAATAAAGTGTAAACAATATCTAACAGTGCAAGTGATTTTCAAATAGTGCGCGCGCATATAATTTTTTTTTTAAATAGAAGCGTCCTAACGAACTTTCTATTTTGTCACATCAAACATATGGCCTATTTGGAGAATTTAGTATATGAACTTGTGGCGCGTACCGTAAGCACCACACCTATTAGTCTGTAAGTTGTGGATTCGCAACTGGCAAAAAGCTTTTCTTTTTGGTAAAAATGTAACAAAAACATTAAGTGAAAACGTGCGCTAAAAAATTTGTGCGTACTAGACCGAGACTGGCACGCTATGTAAAATTTTGTTATTATTTACATAAAAATGCACAAAATGGAAACTCGAAATTCTACAAAAATGGCACTCAGAAAGCAAAAAACTAAGTCGGTGGAATCTCTAAACCAAACTTTCACATCAACTAGTTCAGAAATATTTGCTAGAAGTTTACCAGATTTGTCAACAGAACAAAACTCGTACATTTCCGAATTGCAAGAAGAGATTAATGTTCTAAAACGAGAACTTGAAATCGCTCATACTAAAGTGGAAATCCTTGCTATCGAAAATATTTCATTGAAAAAGGAAAGAGATGAACAACAGTCAGAAATTATTTCTTTAAAGAAAAAAAGTCAAAACATTAGCAACATAAACAAAACAGAAATGAAAGAAAACAAAACCTGCCAACCTAGAAGACTTTTTACCCAAAACGTATTAGATATTGACCGAAGAGAACAACACAATTTCTCACAAAAACGGAATACCCCAAAAGAGTTCAACCACGCAACCATAGAGGGCAGTGTTCGCAATAAATTCACAGAACATCAAGACTGCGCACAACCAAAGATTATTTCACAGAAGTTCAATAGTACATCAATAGAGAGCGCTGTACGCAACACAAGAAATGAAAATAAAATGTGTCCAGCAGTAGCAGCAAGTACCCCTGAAACAATTACTAAAACAATTCCTCAACAAAACAAACGAAGAATATTTATTATAGGAGAACAACAGTGTATGGGACTTGCACAAAAATTAATTACTTCCAGAGAAGAAAATAAATACGAACAGTACAACATATTTTCCTTTATTAAACCGTTTGCTAAATGTAGCGAATCACTCAAAGCATGTTATACTTTAGATCTTACTGTAAATGATTGGATAATAATGTGTATTGGTCAAAATGACCAAAACCCGAATCAAATTCAATTTGAATTGTTAAATATGTTAAAGTATTTGAATAAACATAACGTTATAGTACTAAGCGTCAATAAAAATATGCACTTAAATGAAACTAAACTAAATACTCTTTTAAAATTTACATGTTATGGTTTTCCTAATTGTCATTTTTTGGATCTAACTTATTTATATGACTATTATTATAAATACCGTTACTTTCAGACTCATACTTGTGGGATAATAAATTCAATCATAGATGAAGCGGACTTTTATATGGGTAAATACACTCCTCCTGGAAAAAGCGATGAAACGCTTTGTGGAAATGGCAAGACGAACACGCCTAAAAAAGGTACTATACCCTACTACTTTCGTGTAGAAAAACGAATTCTACCCAATACCCTATATAACAATGAATCTTTTTTATACCAAAATTAAACGAAGTTAATAAGACAAAAATAAGATTACTCCACCAAAATATTGCAGGGTTATTAAATAAAATAGATTCTATTGAATTATGCCTAAATGCACTTGAAAATGACAAATGTCCAATACAGATCTTATGCTTTAGTGAGACTTTTATCAAAGCAGGAGATGAGTCAAATATTAACATTAAAGGATATAAAGTAGGTAGCCACTACTCAAGAAAGAAGCAAAAACGTGGTGGTACTTGCATTTTAACTTACAATGGAATAGATTCTAAGCCAATAGAAATTTGCAAGGAATACTCTTGCGATAATAGTTTTGAATGTTGCGGAATAGAAATTCCTAGTATGAACACTATTGTTATCTGTTTATACAGGATTCCTTCATCTAGCTTAATTTCATTCTTCAACAAATTGGAAATACTATTACATAAATTATTATACAAAATTTCAAACAAAAAAATAATTTTAACTGGTGATTTCAACATTAATACATTAGTAAACAACAATAACACGACAAACTTAAAAAATATACTATCTAATTTTAATTTAACATTACACATAAATAAACCTACACGTCAAAACAACTGCATAGACCTTATAGCGAGCAACCATATTGACGCTATTGGCTCAGTTCACCCACTATATCTTTCTGACCATGATACTGCTCAAATGTTAGTTCTTCCAGAAAACTATAAGAAAATTGAACAACATTGGTACTGTCATAAACAAGATTTTAGTGATGAAAACATAGAAAAGTTTATATATTACGTATCACAACTATCATGGCAAGACGTTTATACTGAACCTGATGTTAATAAATCATTCAACCTTTTTCATCAAGAACTCATACTATTCTACAAACTATGTTTTCCTTATTACAGAGTTAAAATGACTTCCAATTTACAATCACCAAAATGGCTTACTAAAGGACTAAGAAAATCTAGTGCAAATGGAAGGCATTTAAGATTTTCATATTACAGGCATAAAACAAAAGAGACACATAAAAAATATAATAATTATGAAAAAATACTTAAAAAATGCATTGTGTGGTCAAAGAAGAATATTAATAAAAAATTGATTAACCAGGCAAATAACAAAGGCAAAGCTACTTGGAGCATAATAAAAGATAAAAATAATAGTATTAGGGCAGTAAATAGTATAACATCACTACAAAAAAACGGTGAACAGATTCAAGAACCTACTAAAATAGCATCAACGTTCAATGAATTCTTCATCGATATTGCCAATAATCACAGCCCTAGCGTTTCGAATAAACAACGTAAATCTCAAACCCAGATAAATAATGAATCAATTTTTGTCAGACCAACTACAGAACAAGAAATCATTAATACAATAAAATCATTAAATAACACCAAGGCAGTAGGATATGATTCCATCTCCACACAGATAATTAAGGCAAGTGCTCACGTGTTAGCTCCTATTCTTAACCATATAATACAAAATTCATTGACACAAGGAATATTTCCCGAGAATCTAAAGCATTCCGTAGTTAAGCCTTTATTCAAAAAAGGGGATCGAAAAGAGCCAAACAACTATCGCCCAATCACACTTGTCCCTGTGCTATCAAAAATTTTTGAAAAAATATTCTACAACCGACTTGAAAGCTTTTTAAACAAGCATAGTATTCTAAAACAGGAACAAAACGGGTTTCAACATAATAAATCAACATCTTTAGCAGCATTCACCCTAATTAAAAAAATCACAGAATATCTAGACGAAAAAATTCCGGTTGTAGTAGTGTTTTTTGATATGAGTAAGGCATTTGACTTTGTGGATCATAGCACATTATTAAACAAATGTGAAAAATATGGTATCCGTGGTGTCGCTCTAGATTGGATAAAGAGCTTTCTAACAGGTCGTCAACAATGTGTTGAAGTGACTAATTTAAATAAAAATCTTGAGTCCACTGTTTATAGGTCCGCTTATAAACTAAATAAATGTGGCGTACCACAAGGAAGCTGTTTAGGTCCATTGTTATTCTTACTTTACATTAACGATTTACCCGAATTAATAAACTACAATAGTGTACTGTTTGCTGATGACATTTCTGTTATAGTGCCCAATAACAATAAAAATTCAACTCACGAAAATAAAATAAACGAAGCGGTGCACTCTGTAATACAATGGCTTGAATCCAATAACCTATGTGTAAATATAAATAAAACAAAATTCATTAAATTTACTACTTACAAAAGCAAACAATTCGACAATATTAACATAAAAATAAAAGACAAAGATATAGAAGAAACGGAAAGTATAGAATTTTTAGGTATAACATTAGACAAATTTTGTAATTGGAAAGAACACATTAGTAATGTATGTGGTAAATTGAATAGATTTGTGTACGCTTTAAGAAAACTTCGTATTGTATCAGACGAAAAAACAGCCCGCATAGCATATAGTGGATATGTTGAATCAATTTTACGATACGGTCTTATAATATGGGGTAATTCAACAGACAATGATAGAACTTTTATTGTCCAAAAGAAATGTGTAAGAGCTATTTGCGGTGTCGGTCCACTTGATTCTTGTAGGCCTTTATTCAAAAAATTGAAACTACTTACCTTGACCGGCATGTATTTGTATGAGGTATCGGTTTTTGTAAGGAAGCATAATGAATTCTTTAGTTTCAAAGGTGACAATTACACTAAACAGAGACCAAGAGATGCAACAAAAATATTGATTCCGTTTTGCAATACTAGATTAATTAAAAATAATGTTTACCATATGTGCATAACTATCTTTAATAGACTACCAAAAAATATAAGAGAACTCCCATTTAAATATTTTAAAGTTAAACTGCGAAGATGGCTAACAGATAATTGTTTCTATAATATACAAGAATTCATGCAGCATAAAGAAACATTGTTATTTTAAAATAGGTAGATATTTAATAAATAGGTATTATATTAATAGATACAGAAAATTGTTATGTTTGTTATAGTTGTTTTGTTATTTTATAATACTTAGAACATATTTTATAGTTTTATAGTAACTACCTACCTGGTATTAATGTACTACAAACTAATTTGCATGCCCTAAACAGGCAAAATATGGATTGTGCATAAACCACCAATTTTTACAACTGGTAAAACCTGTATTTTCTGCAAATAAATAATTCTTTCTTATTCTTATGGGATCAACTCCCAAATCGCAAAAATCAGCTGTTCTATACATTTTTGGTCACGTGACTCGTCGAAATGTAGGGAACAGCTGATCTTTTTTTCACGATTTCGGAGTTGGTCCCATAGTAAAAGTTGTTCAGATTGGTGGTCTGTAGCATATCCTTTACCCTGTACCTTTTCGGTTACATCCGGTAGAAGTCATCACTTGCCACATCACACTTTCTTCCAAGATCTTCGTCCTCAGTCGTAATACCATCTCATTTATTTAAAAGCGAGCTTGATTAAAGTTTTATTTTATTCAGATGTTTGTAATAAAATATTCAATTATTACGTTAGGAAGTTTTGTAAATATTTTAGCAGTTTCTGACTGAGAATTTTACAATATCTTTGAAAAGGTTAGTTTGGTGCGAGAAAGCAGACGTTAGACGGTCCGAAAGGATATTAAATATTTGTAAGGAGCTTGGTGCAGTACCGCCTGCATGGAATATGTTTCATAAAGCAGTTAAAGAGCTTAAAACGGAACGTAAAGTGAATAAGCTGTTCATGAATATTTCGGACATTTTCGACTGAATTAGAAGGCGTGGCTTTTGTGGCAAAATTTATGATTTTCATTTAGAAGTTGGCGTTATAAATGGCTTTATAATTTAAACACAATATTAAGGGCCAAAAAGGTTTCAGGGTGAAACCTTTTGAATTCTATGTTACGTAAGCCCACACAAGTACTTAGCAAGCCTGAAACATATATTAAATTCAGGATCGGTATAAATATAAACGGCAGTTAACGCCATTATACTAACATTCACAAAAAACCTTCAAATTCTAACCCACTACACTCAAACAACATAACTTACCCTTTACTTCAATCGAATTTAAACCTTACGTTTTAAACTAAAATGTTGATATTCCATTGTCATTGACCATGAGTTAGGGAGTAAGTAAGGACAAGTAGAGACAACAAAACAATTAACGTTTCGCTAAGTCCTATGTTTACATGAATCACGGTACAGAATTATAAAACATCGGGGACCATGTGTGTGCAAACGTAGAGGAGAAATTTATTTTGTAAAAGAGATATTTCTATTTGAAATGTGTTATAAATAAGATAACAGATCGATCCGGGCTGGGCCCTGCGGTTGTTACCCGACTGCGCGAGAAGTGGGAGTTAGTTGTTATGTTTGTAAGTAATGAGTGAGTTTTGGTAATCTCAGATACTTATGTCGGTTGGTTGGTTGGTTTAATATTTGCGGTAATTGCCACTGACTGCCGAAAATAAAATTGTATTTCACTTTGTAGTCACTTTTTTCCAATACGGTGGTTTTTTTTTTTAAGTTTTTTGTTGTAGGTACACTTTTGAGTTTCAATTGTTCCTACCCCACAGTCCCCACAACAATTTGTATCCACTACTAAAACAACAAACGTAAACAACAGTGACCTGGAGTACTAATTTATCATCAAGATGAAAAGACGAAAAACAGTTCAAACGAAGTCAATAAAATTGATATGGGCACACTTCTAAAGTATGACCTGCCAAAAAAATTGGAATGAATTCGCGGACTAATCGCGTAAAACCAATTTCCTTCTTTTTTTTTAAAGTCGGTTAATAAGCTACTTCGCTTTTTTCTGCTGTTATTATAAGATAAGATAAGATAGGATTTATTTGCCCAAACATGTGTATACATACAACAATAATAAGTGCATGCAAGATGACATAAAAAAAATTGATTCAGACATGTTTGCCACATACTATGGCGTGCAAATGTATACCTAAAGTGTTATGTTTATTATTATTCTTGTGTGGTTTCACCATCAAATCAATCTGCCTAGCCTTTTCCCAACGATGTTGGGGTTGACTTCCAGTCTAACCGGATGAAGCTGAATATTTTACATGGAGCGAGTGCCTATCAGACCTCCAAGTCAGTAACTGGGTAATACGATACTCCATGGTAAGACTGGCTGTCAGACTTTCGGGCTTCTGACTACCCGTAACGACTGTCAAAGATTCACAAATGACAGCCGGGACCAACGGCCTAACGGGCTTTCCGAGGCATGGAGGAGTCTCGATAATATGTAAAGATGGTCACCCATCCACGGACTTACCTCGGCAAGGGTAGCTTTACTTGATAGAACGATCAGTGTGGATGTTATTACTTGGCCACGAGCTCCTCTTGTGATTTCACCATATAAGGCAGATTTACCTCATAGGTACTCCAGTCACGATCCGATCCGGTTAAGGTGAAACTTGGTGAGGAAACTCGAACTCCTGAAGATCCCTCAGTTGACTAACTTGGCATGATTAGTGGCTGATACACCATTATTTTGCTTTATGCCCTTTTTATTTTGAGGCATGAGGAGAGTTTTAAGTAGTTCAATGAAAGTATAGCCGAGGTATAGCACTGGTTGTCGAGGAAATTTTTGGTAACTTCAAGTAAACCCAATACACTACTTACCCTTTGTACTGGGCTAAGATATTACAGGTTTTAGGTTATTTAAAAAAACCAGGCCAAGTGCGTGTCGAACCACGCACAATGGCGGATTCTGTAGAGATCAATTTATCTCAGAAAACAACAATTTTTTCCCTCCCGTTTTATTTACTTATACATAGTAATTATAAATATTTGAAGTCTTTGTAGGTAGGTAAATATTACGTGTATATTATACTTAAATACATAAATATATTTCTCAGAAAAAAACTTAAACATTTGTTTAAAAAATTCTTCAACTTGCAGTAATGTAAGTTTCTAAAACTTACAATTATTTTTAACCATAATTTATTACTAAGGGTTAGGCAGAATATTCTTATTTATACCTACACTCTTTTAATGCATTCGAATCCCAACTTTACCAGTAGTTGCAGATCGCGACTAGAATCAATTCTATTTCTTGTTCATTTTTGACGTTCAAAAGTGCCTTTCTTGCGCCTATTTGAAATAAATGTTTTGACTTTGATCGATCACTTGTGGGGAAATGGTAACTGCTCGCGCAAGTTTTTATTTATAAGTTTTTTCCACTTACAATTTCAAAAACGCAGATTGAGCATACATTCTTTCCTATCCCTACATTCCCTATCCAACGGACACGAGATGGAAGATCATCGCGCACGACCAATCAGAGGCGCACTTTCCGCCACTGCAAACCAATCGAAGCACACATCAACTGTGATTTAAAAATGCTCTAAAAAATAGTTCAGTGCAAGTTAAAACCGCGCCGCGCCATAATCATCCCGCTCACAAAAACTGCAACCGCATCAAAAACTGTAAAACTATTAATTATAAATGTTGGCCGACACAAGTGTGACATTTAAAGAAGTGAAAGTGCACCACATTGAAAAAGGAACAAAACCAGATAACACGTGGGACGTCTGCTAAGGCTGTCCTTGAATCCACGTGTTTCGTCCAGAAGGTTCACAAGGAAGTCCATCCATTCCTATTTCTCATAACTTCATATCCCTCAAATTCCCCGTTTGCTCAATTCTGTGTATCGTCCAACAAGTCACCACGCAAAAATCTACATCCCCGCATAAATTTATTTGCCCGCATATGGTCCTTCGAAAGCCGCGTAGACTTATTCACCAGTAACTTTAGTCTGAAACTGTGATGACGAATTTCATGTAAATTATTTTTTTAGCATTGTTCTCAAGTAAGTGACATGTTTATGTTTTTATTGAGAATAAAGTTTCATTAAACCTATACTTAAAAGTTTCATTCTTTAGAGTTCCAGGGACTGTACACCTATGCATTTGACATTATTTTCAACTTGATACCTCTCTGTCCTGAGAAAAAGGTTCATGACAGACAGACGGACACCGAAGTAATCGGGTTCCGTTTTTTCCTTTTGAGGTACGGAACCTTAAAAGTGGAAAGTATATTTATTTAGGTATATTTATTTATTTAGGCGTGAAGGTGGGGGACTTGCAAAGTCAACCAATCTCACCCTGTCTAGGTTTTTCCCAGCTATTTAGGGTCGGACAAAGTAAAAATTAAAATACTTTGTTAACATACTGTGTAAATCCCTACATAGTCCGACTATTAATTACATGTTGTGCACACGAATTGTTGGGTGAAGCTTAACTCTCCTAGCTATATCAGGTTAAGGGCATTAGGGTCGCCACCTATTAATTATATACGTGGGTCTTCAATATAACTAGCTGAGCAGTGATAGCATAGTGGTGTAACCGTCGGACTGCCAAGTCATAGGTCTTGAGTTAGAACCCAAGGCACGCACCTCTGATTTTACGGATTCATGTGCGTATTGTATAATTATCACTTGCATAAAAATCGGTGAAGGAAAACATTGTGAGGAAACCAGCATGTCTGAGAGGTATTTTTCAACAGCATGTGAAGCTAAGTCAGAGGCCCATGGGCAGCATAAAAACTCTGAAACCAGGTTAGTTACTAACCACACGAAGAAAAAGAAGAACATAACTAGCTAAGCGAAATATGGGTGTACTGAACGCCTCCGCCTAACCTTTCGGGGATAACAAGCATTATGTTATTATTAAAAATATATGTACAAATTCACATCACATTCCCCTTGTCATTCCACTACGTCAAAAGCCATTGGTGGGAGGTTGAATGGGAAACACAAATCCCCAAACAAACTTCCGAAAACGCGTTCTGCATTGGAATACACTTAACTTCCCGAATTACAATTGACACCGGTTCAAGTTACAGAATGACTGAGTTGATGCCGAACTGTTAGTTAAGTTTGAAGCTAGGAAGTTGGGCTAACTTGATCATGGCGCAATGAGCTATATGATAAGGAACAACTGATTGGGCACGCCACGATAGTGGCGGTAAGGCCCCTCTTTGAGGAGTGGCTAGAGAGGCGTCACGGCGCCCTCACCTTCCGCCTGACGCAGGTCCTCACCGGACATGGATGTTTCGGGAGGTTCCTGCACATCATCAGGCGGGAGGAAACGCCCGGGTGTCACCACTGCGAGGATCGGCCAGAGGACACGGTGGAGCACACGGTGCAAACCTGCCCCGCTTGGGCGGAGCACCGCCGTGTCCTCGTAGAGGCGATCGGCGGCGGCGACCTCTCGCGCCCGGCCCTGGTTCAAGCCATGGTCCGGGGCGAGAGGGAGTGGGAGGCAGTCACCTCCTTCTGCGAAAAAGTTATGCTCGCGAAGGAGGTGGCGGGATGGGAGAGAGAAAGGTCCTCCCGTCCCAGCCGCCGCGGGAGACGCTCCGGGCGTCGGGAGCCACGTGACGACTCCCGGCCACCGTAGGCGCGGGCCTGCGGACGGTGAGTAATGGGTGACTCACCGTCCGATCAGCACCAGACCCGTGCCGTACGGCGCGTATATGTTCCACGCGCGCCTCAAAGAGATGTCAGCATATGAAGGGGCCCCTCAGGGCCAAGCCTGCCGGGTAAGCGGGATTGTCGAAGTGGCGAAAGGGTTACCGCTACCCCGGAACATAAAGGGCTACGGAAGGAACATGGATGGGTTTTAGTCAGTAAGAGTCTGACACTCCCTTTCGCTCCACCCAGAGCGGGAGCAGTCATTGGATGATTTCCCAGCCTTAAAAAAAAAAAAAAAAAAAAGGAACAACTGATTGGGCCAATTGAAGTGGAGAGGTGATGTTCGATGTGTCTTAATCCAGTTAATGTTATGTTGTGCGTGTGAGTTAGTGTTTTGTTGTGTGTTATGTGCGTTGTGTTGTGTTTGTTGTGATGTGTGGGTTGTGTTAGTGTTGTGTTCTTGTTAGGAACTTTAGTGTAATTTTTGAACGATCTACATATATTTCCCAAAAAAACGTAGACAACCATTTTTTTTTCACTGTGGGAAATCATCAAATTACTTCTCCCGTTCTGCGTGGAGCGGCAGGGAGTGTCAGATTTTTACTGACTAAAACCCATCAATATTCCTTCCTTTGTCCTTTATGTTCCGGAGTAGCGGGTAGCCCTTTCGGACAGTCCCGCTTAAGACTACCATACTCTTTTGATTTTGATCGCATGTGGGTGAGTGATTTATTAAAGCAGATGCTAATTGGTTGTATCATGCAAATTATGAAAGCTATTATGATTTATCAGGTATGTAATTGTTTAGTAGAATAGTTCATATTTTCTTTAACTTTATATCTTATGATTGAAATTTTAATTGCATTGAAATGTTACATTTTACCAATTATCTATTATTGATTCATCGACCGATCCGTGTGGCTGTTATAACTTAGCCACACGCTAACTCACACGTGACTAAGGTAGCTTTAATACAACACTATAGGCTTACACCCTCCATTGAAGAGACTTGATTACTCATACATAATCAAGCTGACTTGAGCCTGCAGTGATTGATGACATATTCACTGTTTATGATCCTTATGGGGAAAGATCAAGGGGCCATCAAGCAGAGAAACTGGATATATATACCTACAATCGCAGCTGGTCGAAGTGATTTAATGTGATTTAAAGCTACTCTACTAAAGTCAAATCACAAGACAGGCTCTTTTAAAAAATGAACAAGAAAGACATGAACATGATTCTAGTTACCTCTTCCAAAGGGTAGTCTGGTGTGGAGAAGAATAGGCAAGAAACTCTTTACTCTTTTAAAATGTTTTGTATAAATGAATTATAACATTATATTTGAAGACAATGCACCCAGAATAAAAATACTACGCTACAAAAGGTGAAAAGAAAGACAATGGCAGGTAAAATTAATTATGTCATAATTATGATTATATTTAAAGACATATGGTGCTCACATATTTAAAAACATTCAAAAAATAAAAAGTGGTTAATGAACTGAAGTGATGGACGCTAGTGATGGCGCCAAACACGTAGCCGAATTCTGGACCGAGTCCATTTAGATTGCCATCGACACGCTAAGAAGAAGTTATCAATAGAGAAAGAGAATAAAATAAACATATTTATAAAAAAACTAAAACAATGTTTTATAAATAATGTTTAATTTTATTTAAACGACAGAACAAAAAGAATCGTATGTGCTCAACTGTGACTAATGAGACACGATTACTTAATCTATTGTTTTGAATAATATTTGATATTTCAACAGCGCCTAAGTAGGTATAAAGAATCCCTAATTTGTATTATTAGATTATTTTAGATGTAAAGGTTCCTTTGCTGTGCCCAATAAGGTTCATAATGTTCACAATTTTCTACCTTTCCACCTAGATACACATTGTGGAATGCAAATGTAGATTGAGTATTGAGTATCCAAATATCTAAAATCATTCCCTCAAATTAATCTGCGGATCTTGTGAATATTAAGCGTGATTATTATTTAAGGCAGTCCCACAAAACGTCTGACCTTCAACACTTCTTTATGCCTTAGCTGGAAATAAAAACCGGGGCAACAAACTTTCCAGCACCACAATACATCTGTCTGTTAGTAAAACGAAATATTGTAAATCTAAACAAGCTGTTAGTAAAGCTGAAATTACTTAATTAAAGGCTAAAGAAGGAACACTAAATGAATAATTAGTGCTTCAAGAGATTTGTAGTTCAGACAGACACTTGTGGTCGCAGATGGGGCAAATGTAATTTCAGGAGTCTAATTCAAAGATAAGAGAACATACTTCAGACTCCTCGAGATAAGAACAAAGAAATTGTACACTTAGTATAAATAAATTCGTATGTAATTTACATACAAAATGGTTGCTGGGCCGGACTTATGAGGAAACAGAAAGTTTACTTTGTTGCTGAACTTAATACCCTCCACAATCTCTGATAAAACGCACAACTACACACACTCACACTCCACATTTACTCACCTCAACTGTTTTGTATTTATACCATGTAATTAGTTTCTTCTTTCTCACATATTTCCAAATTATAATCATTATTACTAACTACCTATTTTTTGAAATTATAAATAACAATCGCGCTAGCAGAACCTATTTACATTTTCAACTTTGTGTAGTGTTTGGGTCACCAAGATACAGGCTGTGCCTAGTTTGGGACCCGCCGCTAAATCTGTCTAAGTTTTCTGTTGGTCAGAACTTCATGCCATGGCACTTCATGCCATGGTACTTGTAAAATGAACTGAACAATTTATTCAATTTAAGTAACTAAGTCTAAGAATTTACTGTAGCTTGTTCTTTTGGCCTATCTCTCTTGCAAAATTAACACCATCTTAACATTCAGTTTGAAACTTTATCGCTTTGTGTTAAAGTACATTTCAGTTATTAAGTCTCTCGGAAAAACTTTTAAGAAGTACCTAGTGAAAACTTAATGTCTCACAAAATTGTTTAGTGTCACATAAAAGAAGCTTTTTGATTTACAAGTTTTTGATCTTTCAGCCTGGACTGCCATTTGTTATTGCAAAATCATTCTTTTTACAAAGAAAATAAGGTTGTCTATTTATTTCACGATTTAACTTTGCATTTTATTACTTTAACTGAAACGATAAAACGCGTGGTTTAAAGTGTTTTAATTGTAAGTAACAGAAAGTACTGTACCTAATTTTAACGATCAAGGGGGGAATTTACTTAGGTATGTTGTTTTGCAATTTGCAGGTCAGTTTCAATATTTATGTTGATCAAAATATGATTTGCGGCTGTAGTAAGTATGTATTTACAGAATTGTAATAATTAGAATCATCAATACAATTCTTATTTTCGTGTGGTTAGTGACTAACCTGGTGTCAGAGTTTTTATTCAATTCAATTCAATTCAATTCAATTTATTTGCAATAAGCGTTGGTACAATTTAGGTCTTAACTATTATACAGATCTAAGGATCTGTATAATAGTTAAGACCATGTCACATAATTATGACTAAGTGTCTTAACACTTAGTCATAATTATGTGACATGCAAACATTGGTGTTAATAATTAATCAATAATTTTAAAATAGAAATATAATATGATTAAATTCATTATTGATGTTGTACATACATTCTCAACATAAAAACTAAACTATAAAACCAAAATTAAAAATATTATGTCAGAGGGTACTTAGCTAATTATTATTTATTCATTAGTCGTTTATCAAATAGGTCATTTACTAAGTAGAAGTTTTTTTCCCTTAACCATACTTTAAGACACCTTGTAAATCTATTAATTGGTAAAGTCTTGATACTTTCAGGTATGGCGTTAAATATGAGACAGCACATTGCATAGCTGTTCTTACTATACAATGCTGTCCTTGGAATTATGGGCAAAACTATTCTATTCCTGTGTCTATTACTTTTTGGAAATATTTCATGGGCTTTTTTAAACAACTCCGGATGCATTTTAACAAATTTAGCGCATTCAAAGATATACAGACTTGGAAGCGTTAGTATCTTGAACTTTCTGAAGAAGGGTTTGCAGGATTCCCATGGGCGTATTCCCGCTATTGCGCGGATGCATTTTTTCTGTGCGATGAACGCTCTCTGGCTTTCTGTTGAGTATCCCCAGGTGATCAGACCATATCTCAACACAGAATCAACGTTTCCATAGTATGCAGATAAAATGGTTTCTAGCGCTGATGTTTTTGCGAGTTCGTAAAGAACGTACACGAATTTGTTTATTTTGTTGCACACTTTATTGACGTGAGCCTTCCAGTTACAGTGTTTATCGATTGTGATACCGAGAAATGTCGTTTCGTCAACTTCTTTTAATTTAATTCCTCTATAATTGATGTCTAAAGTTTTACTTTCTCGTCCATATGTACGAAATTGTATGAAATTAGTTTTTGTGAGGTTTACACGTAGATTATTTTCGTCAAGCCATGTTATTATCGATTCAATTGTATTATATGTCAGTTATATATTTATCAATGTCAGTATTATTTGATGTCATTATTAACGATATGTCGTCAGCGAACAGAAAGCAAGGGTTATTGGTAGCTTCGGGAAGGTCATTTATATAAAGTAGAAACAATAGGGAACTAAGCACCCCCCGTTGGGGCACACCGGCTTTGTTATGTCTGTACTTTGATCTGTATGACTTTAGTTTTAATTTATTGTCAATTTTTGTGATTTCCACACATTGCATTCTATTATTTAAATAGCTTTGTATCCATTGAAGTGCCGGGCCCCGTATCCCATACTTTTCTAGCTTGTCTAATAGCAGTTTGTGTGATACGAAATCAAAGGCCTTCGACATGTCAAAAAATATGCCTGTTGTCTCAAATCGCTTATCTAAATTCGTAACTATTGTGTGAATTAGGTTAAAACATGCTAATGTTGTGGACTTCCCCCTTTGAAAGCCGTATTGTTCTTCCCTTAGAATAGTATGTTTCTCGATGAATTGAGTCAGGCGTTTGTGCATGGCAGTTTCAAATATTTTCGAGATGATAGGTAACAGGTCTGTAGTTATCTAGATCTTCCTTGTTCCCTTTTTATGGAGAGGTTTTACAACCGATTGTTTGAGTAGGTTAGGAAAACACCCAGTTTCAAAGGAGAGGTTTACTAAAAATGTTATTACTGGTGATAATTCTTCTGAGCAAATTTTCAGAATTCTTGTAGCTAGCTCATCATAGCCTACTGAGTTTGTGTTGTTCAGGGATAAAATAATTCTGTGTGTTTCATCACATCCATATGGTTTTAGGAATATACTATCGCTAACCGACTGTTTAAGCCTGACACGAGTATTTTCTAGGGTATCATTAGTTAGGTTGATCCAATAGTTATTGAATGTTTCAGCAATTTTATTCGGGCTATTAACTACGGTGTCTTGGTTCCTAACTCGTTCTACGAATTGTTTGCTCTTAAAACCGACGGACTCCTTTTTTATCAGTTGCCACGCTGCCTTGCATTTGCTGTTTGAGTTACTGATAAATTGATGATTAGCCCTTTTGATAGACACATGTATGCAACGACGTAGGAGTTTAGAGTAATTTTTGAATTTAGATTAATTTTCCGTGGTTTTGTTAGCGTAGTAATTGTTTCGCAATGTTCTTTTAGTTCTGCAGCTTGCTCTAATACCTTTAGATATCCATTTTAAGGGCCGATCCCTGTTTGACATCTTTACCTTTCTTATAGGGAAACATAATTTATAAAATAGATATATTAGCTCGTAGAACTTTTCGTAAGCTGCGTCAATATTGGATTCTTTATATACTTCTAAAAACGATAATTCCGATATACATTCTTTAAACTTAGCAATGTGATATTTATTATAGTCTCTTTTGTATGTAGAATATTCTATTATAGCTGTTTCTTTGTTCCTCACGGGTATACTTAGTAGCTGCGCTGTGTTGTGGTCGGAAAGACCTAGGTGTAGAAGTTTACCTTTAGCAGATTTGATGTTGCTTATTATGTGATCTATACAAGAGTTTTGTCGTGTTGGTTCTTGAATATGGAGTAGTAGATCATAATTTTGAACAATTTCGATTAACGCCTTGGATTTATTATTTAATTGTAGCGTGTTGATGTTCAAGTCACCTGCTATAACAATTTTTTTCTTAAATTTACGTGTTATAAATTGAACCACAGTTTCAAGTTTTTCAAAAAACTTTTCGATATTAGATATTGGGGTTCTATATACACATAAGATGAATATATTTTGACGCATGATCTCAACGCCGCAACACTCAAAGATATTGTCAATACAGTGGTGATTTAAGAATGATATTTCTTTAAATATGCTGCCCATGGGCCTCTGACTTAGCATCACATGTTGTTGAGAAATATCTCTCGGGCATGCCGGTTTCCTCACGATATTTTCCTTCACCGATTTTTAAGCAAGTGATAATTATACAATACGCACATATATCCCAAAAATCAAAGGTACGTTCCTTGGGTTCGAACTCACGACCTATGACTTGGCAGTCCGACGGTCACACTTCTAGGCTATCACTACTGTTATCAATAACATAACAATACAATGAATTAAATAAGAATTGCCTCAAATGACATGATTTCATGAAATAGTCATTACACAGAGTAAATGATAAGCCTGAAATCGCCATCCCACTTAGAGAACGCGTGATGAAGGATGCTTATTTGTATTCCCTATACGAAAAGAGGCCTTTATGCAGTAGAGTAGAATCAGGATGGAAATAAAGGAAATTAGCACTTATGTTCACACTGTTTATGAGTCATATTTGCAGTTTCTACTATTATAAATGTCTGTAGAGCCGATTGGAATGCTTGAGCATCGTGCTGGCATGAACCAATCCGAGGAACTGCCATTGCCTACGCCAGTGAGCGCTCGACTTTATACACATGCATGCTGCTGTGGAATGCGGCAGTGTACTCTCAAGTTTATCGGTATGCGATCGCAGTAGATGTCTAAATGGCGCCTAAACATCCCGTGCACGTAGCCCTATGAAAATCAATCTCCTATAGATTGATTTTCATAGGGCTACGTGCCCATCGTCTAAGACGCTACAAAGTAACTTTAGAAACTGAAATCAGCAACGACGTTTTATCAGTTTGATAGTGGATGCGTCGTGTATGGACCGAACCGTCTTTGAAAAATACTAGAATATAATTATGTATTAGAAAAACTTTTTTACAAAAAAAAAAATGGGTGTCTTGTAAAAAAAATGGTTATCTTGTAAAAAAAATGGTTGTCTTGTAAAAAAAAGGGTTGTCTTGTAAAAAAAATGGTTGTCTTGTAAAAAAAATGGTTGTCTTGTAAAAATATTCTTACAAGCTGCTGCCAGCGGCTTCACCCCCGTAGATGACGGAAATTAACCCAAGGGAACGGGATATAGAGTATCCTGTGTTAATCCAGGTCATTAACTACCTCTGTGCCAAGTTTCATCCAGATCCTTTCAGCCGTTTGAGCGTGAAGAAGTTACAGACATACTAACACACACACGCACAAACTTTCCCGTTTATTATATTAGTGTGATTTTTCACTTTTTAATTTTGGTACCTATTCGACAGTCCCCTTACTAATTCGTATACCACTACTTGCTATGTAAACATCAGGGACAAATAGTGTATTATTATTCCGCCATCAAGATACACAAAGTGAATTAAATACGTATTAATAACTACCCAAGTAAAGTTTGTATGGGACCACTGCTCAAGCTTTGTCTACAAAATGAAATTGTGTTAATAAATCTGCCTAGTCTTCTCCCAACTATATTGGGGTCAGCTTCTAGTCTAACCGGATGCAGCTGAATACTAGTATTTTACATGGAGCAACTGCCTATCTGACCTCCACAAACCAGTCAGTAACTGGGTAATACGATATCCCTTGGTAAGACTGGCTGTCAGACTTGTGAGCTTCTGACTACCTGTAACGACTGTCAAGGTCCACGAATAATAGAATGAAATTGTGTCAACCGGGCACAAATCCAGACTCAAGATTTTATTGGCTTGTATGTCTAATTTTTATTCAGTGTAGTTGCAGTGCAGTAGTGCAGTAGCAAAATACATGAAGAATTAATTACTATATTCAACTTAAAACTAAAAAATATATCCATTATACAAGTGGTAAAAAATATATCCAATAATATACAAGTGGTAAAAAAGGGGAAGAGCTCAAAAAAAAAAAAAAACATCCCCATCGCTGTCAGTGGGAAATGTGCCCAAAAGGCTGACTCAAGTTAGAAAAACCCAACAACTCTTTGTTAAGTCCAAGTTACTTCATTTCATCTGTTATTATTATCACCGACCTTCCATAACTTGTTTTGACAAACAACTTCCCACAATAGATTGTCCTGCGGGTCCTAGGACTTAATAGCAATAACTTCTGGGGATTACAGGCCTAGTGATACTGTTTATTAGAACAGACTAACTTGTGACTCTTGTGAGCACCAGACATAGACTAAGTTGTGACCTAGCTTTTGAATCTGTGACACGGAAAAAATATTAGACAAACGAGTATTCTCAGAATTGTAAGAAAGAGGGAATTCTTAATAAATATTAAGACAGATTCTTCTTCTTATCGTGTGGTTAGTGACTAACCTGGTGTCAAAGTTTCTAAGCTGCCGCCCATGGGGCTTAGACTTAGCTTCACCATCTGTTGAGAAATATCTCTCAGGCATGCCGGTTTCCCACGATATTTTCCTTTACCGATTTTAACCAAGTGATAATTTTATACAATTAAGACGGGTTGTTCACAATCATGTTCTTTTTCTTTATATTGGTTCCTTTTAGGTTAGTATTTCGTTCAGATATAGAACTTACTAGAGTCTGAGCTATTTTATAAGATGGTTACCATAATTTTTCTGACAGCCGTTGTCATCACAGCACTTCTTTGTCCAAAGGCATATAGGTATTATACGTAGAATAGCTATTTTATAAAGGCCCAACTTAAAATAATAGGTAAACAGAAATTCATTAGTTTTGAAAGTCGGGAAGCGTAACAAATTAGAATAAACTTTAAGCAACTCACATGATTGCCCAGTGTTTTACGCGATATGGATATTTACAGGGACGGACTTTGCCTGAAAGGAAGGATATTATAGCCGGTCAATTCTGTAAAAATCACAACGTGGAAACAAAGGTACAGTGAGCGTGAAGTGAGGTGTCGTTCCACCTGATGCTAGGGATTGACACTATTGACAGGTTACTTAAAACTCACTTCACCTGCGTTATCGCGGTGAGATTTTTACAGAACAGCACAACTGGTATATTTTAATTCAAGTAGGCAGCTAAAACTCGTACGACGTTAACAGTCAAGGACTCTTGATACACCACGAGTGTCTTCAAAGTTTTTTGATTCTTTTTACTTTATGTGATTAACATTAAAGTGAGTATTATATAAATAATGGACTCCATTAAGATTTTTAATTCCATCATTCATAGACTGTAGTAGTAATGAATGAAACTAGCGCTAAGGCAGGCATTTTGTGTATTCAGATAATAGGGGATTCATTATTGTGAATGTTTATAATTATTACCACTGGGAAATCCCACATGGATACCACGAACCACACGGATAGTAATACTACAATATATTCAAATAAAATTGCTTGCCTTCGCGGGTATGTTCCTGGAACCCACCAACTCGTAAGGCCCCTTTACATACATACACTTTCAGCTAGTTACTCTTACTGATAATGAAAAGGTTTATGAAAATATTAAGACAGATTTTATTATTCTTTAAGACTTTATTAGGACTCCGAGTAGTTTTATTTTTAAATAGTTTAAATACATCCCTGTTGAATTGAAAGCCATTATCCAAGGAAATCCTTTCTATCCAAAATATTCGATAGGTTTAATTTATTTGACTACCTCGTTGTTCTAGTAGTCGCAAGAGCATGAGGTCTTGAGTTCGATTCTCAGGTCTAGTAAAGTGTTAAACGGATTTTGTATTACGAACTTTT
Source organism: Hyppa rectilinea (assembly GCA_951799385.1). Classification (NCBI taxonomy): domain Eukaryota; kingdom Metazoa; phylum Arthropoda; class Insecta; order Lepidoptera; family Noctuidae; genus Hyppa; species Hyppa rectilinea. The sequence goes on along the minus strand of OX637309.1, from coordinate 18,664,940 downwards.
CATTAGCAGCCCGTAGCCTGGATTTGTGCCTGGACTATGGCAATAGGCTGGCCCTATTGCTTGAGACGTATTTAACATAACTGTCGAAATGTTAGAGTACTCGTACTATAGCAACACCTCTGGGGATTACATGCGTGATGTTTAATTTCTAAAAGCAGAATGTAGCATGTAGTGTAATACAGAGTTGATATGACAGAGGGGCATTAAATTACACTACGTATACTACACGTGTTTAGTATTAATTCGACACGGTATAATATTGAAAAGCACTAAAAAAATTTTTTTTCAATAGCAATCAAATCAGAATGATACGCAACCACCCATAATAAATAAAAACTGACCTTGTAACAAGACATCGTAGGTTATACTAAGATTTATCGTTTTAAGGTGAATGACCTATGCGTATAAACATAATCAGCTGTTAGGAAAGATACATCGTGATCAAACGGGCAAAAACTAAAAAAAAAACATTTGCGACTAAACTACTGCTCCTATTTAATTGATTTTTGGTACAGAGCTTGAAAATGGTACCTAGTACCTATAGGCAGTTTAAGAGAAAACCCCTCTATCGTATCAACTCTGTATAGTGCTTGCTTACCCCCATGGAAACAGGGCATGCGATTTGGTAAGTATCAATGTAATGTTTTCTTTATGAACGAAATATATATATACAGGGAAAGGAGAATATTTAAAACGGTGTTTAAAAGTGTGTTCGTCAATGTATGCCATAAAAACGTGCCATTTAAGAAAGACACGTAACCCATTTTTTTCATTTATTCATATTTACGCGATATGATTTTAATAGGTTTAATAAAATTGAATAAAAAATAAATATTAAGTAGGTTATTTTGAGAACCTGTCATTCTATAATTAAATAGTTACAAAACACTCAAAAATAACAAACCTTACTAATTACTATTTACAAATTCGCGATTTTGACAGACGCGAAGCAATTTTTTACCTATTATTCATTTGTAACAGGAAAAATGTTATAAATAAATAATGTATACGATTTAAATATCATCTTAATAAATAATATACCTACACCTGAGGCCTTCTAATACTATCGAATTGGAGGAAAAAATAATTTGGAAAAGTATATTTTTATCTTGAAGATGATAATATGGGGAAACTGAGTCCTTGACTCGTTATTGTAATAAATTGGCAAATAAGATATTCAGAATTCAGTATAAAATCTTTAGTAGGATCTTTTTTTAGGGTGGAGTGGAAGAGAGTTTCAGACTCTTAATGACTAAAACGCATCCATGTTCTTTCCTTAGCCCTTTATGTTCCGAGGTAGCGGTAACCCTTTCGGACAATCCCGCTCAATTTAGTAGGACCTTAACGAGCATCTATCTGATCATGCAGAACACGTATCTCAGCCTCAACTCCTCCACAAATTTCCATACTACTCATATTTTGCATCGTTCTTTCATAGCCCTTTGTATAATTTCATACATTGTAGTGAATCGTGACGCGTCTTGCGGAGCTCCGGACGGAAACAGGAGACGCAAGTCGCATCCCCCAAGGCTGTGCACGGGGCCCAACATTGCACAGGACAGAGCAAAATAAATAGACTCAATAAATTAAGCTAACATCCAGCTGCAGCAAGATTACGGAGTCCCAGATAAATGGAGACAAAAATGGACGGATTAGACGTCTCGGAGGCTGTGTGGGGAGTCCGCGAGGGTTGGGGTAAAACGATTTCTTTATTTAGCTGTTGTTGAAAGACGTCGTTTACCTTTGCGCAGCTTCCTGAGGCAAAAAAAAAAGATTTTGTTTAAATATGATTTCGAGAAACAACTAAAATCTCCGCATACTTTTATTGCGACTATTTTTAGCTGCTCAGTTTAACTACATAGCAAGAGAAACAATCATAAATCGTGCCTACGGGGCAGCACGGATCTTTCATCCTCCAATATCAGTAGATATAATGAATTTATTTGACTTTGTAGTTCACTTTTTTTATTGTTGATACTTTTCGTGTGACGTAAGAACCTACGATGAAAGATTTAATCGAACAATTGAATCTTGACTGGCCATCATTCATTTTCGTTTTTTTACAACTCGTCAAAGATTGCTTGTGTGCTAATGCTAGTTTTTTGTGTTCTTTCTGTCCGCAAATAAGCGTGGCTTCTTTCTTAATTCTTAGAAGTTTTGACTACAACTGAAAACCTATATAAACATAAATTGATGTAAATGAAAGAATGTAAAATTGTTTGATTTCCGTTAACGAACAAACGTTAAAGGAAACCATCACTACCATATAAATATGAATGCATATCGACACCCATGGAGAAGAACAGGCAAGAAACTCTATCCACTACGTTCTTCTTTTCGTGTGGTTAGTGACTAACCTGGTGTCCGAGTTTTTATCCTGCCCATGGGCCTCTGACTTAGCTTCACATGCTGTTGAGAAATATCTCTCAGACAGGGTTCCGTTGGCATCATTTGAGTACGGAACTCTACAAAGCTATGACGCAATATTAAATTCTGAGGAAGATTCAGGAATGCCGTAAGTACGTACTTCATCACACGAGTGGAGACGTTAACGAGCAGATTTATTCATGTAAAGCCAGTTCCGCACACGTTAATGTTGCTGACTCGTCTTAACGAAGGGTTATTGTGGAAATGCATGCTTGTAGAACTGGCTTTAGAGACGAAAAAAGACAGAGATTAGTTTGCAACTTTTCAGGTTTTTTGTTGTAATTATAGGCACAGAATATATTTAAAGCCAACGGGACGGCTAGGCTTCAGCCATCTCTCTGGTTTGACAAGATCTCAATAAATAGTGGTGACCACCCAATCAGGTCAGCATCATAACCAGCCTTTAACATCCCCACTGATAGAACACAGGCCTCGACTTTACGAGAGCGAATGAGACATAATTCTGTACCTAGAAAAGTGTAGGTATGTATTAACCCAGGTCACGGCCCACCTGTGTGCCAAGTATCATCGAAATCTGTTCAGCCAAAACAGAGTGGGGGAGGGGGGAGGACAAGGTGACAGACAGGTAAAGTTGCTTTCACATGGATATTTATAGGATTTATACAGATCAACAATAATAATAAAAACTTTTTTCCTAAGCAAAGAATAGTTTGTTGAATAGGTTACCAGTGCCCCGGCACACCAAGGGCTTAATACGGGACATGGCCCATCCATGTCCCGTATTTGGTCAGTAAGAGGCTTTCACTCTCTTCCATTGTTAAACATTTTAAAAGAGTAACGATGGAGTTTCTTGCCCATCCTTCTCCACGCGAAACTACCTTCTGGAAGGGGCGACTAGAATCAATTCTATTTCTTGTTAATTTTGACGTTCAAAAGTGCCTTTCTTGTGCCGCTTTGAAATAAATGATTTGGCTTTGACTTCCTCCACTCCACCCAAAGCGGGAGGGTTCATTTGATGATTTCCAACCCTCAAAAAAAAAACCGGACTCGTTGGTTTTTCCACAGAGGGGTACTTGACTACTCAAGTACCCCTCTGTGTACACATATTCTTTTACTACTAAAAGAATATGTGTTAATTGACAGTAAGTCACTAAGTTAAATCTGTACTTAAATCTGCCTTGTTGTTCTAGTGGTCGCAAGCGCTACTGCTGAGCATGAGGTCCTGGGTTTGATTCTCAGGTCGGGCAAAGTGTTATTGGGTTTTTCCATTAGAAATTTCGCAGTAGCAACCCGGAGTCTGGGTTTATGCCCGGATGGCAATAAGCTCGCCTCCTTATAAATTAGACTTTTATATAACTGGCGAAACTTGGGTGTACTTACTATACCCACACCTCTACTCAACTCTACCACTCCCCTTTGGGGAAGCAGGGCGTTATGATATGATACTTATGTATTTTTCTGAGAATTAAAAAAGACATTTTTATTTTAGCTCTTACTTTTGAGGGTTTCTTACTTACGCAGTGTGTCTGCCAAAAATAAAATGGATACCAGCTAGTGCTGAAAACAAAATAGATTCCACGATGTATTTAAAAAAACCAAACACTTCTGAATCAAATCCTACCTGAGATCGGAGTAAAAACTATTCCAATACGAAAGGTATCGATTAATTATTCGAATCACCTGCCCCCGCGTACCATTAAGTATGCGAAACGGATTCCTTCGTGTAAAATCGATTGCCGACTCGATTTATGCGGAGTGCTTGAATTTATAAGGGTGGCTTCACACTGCGGGCGTGAAATCACGAGCCCGAGACGATGCGGCAGCAGAAGTAAATGGCGCAAGGAGGTGTGAGCTTTAATAAGAATAATAAATCTTTTATTTCAGGTAGCAAAGACTCATAACATATATACCTTACAGACCATCATACATATTTATAAAAACCACATAAAATAAAATCTATTGTACACGAAGTGACGGCGTCATGTCGTGGCGTCGCGTAGCCTTCCGCGGAATCTCATCCTTGAGGAAGGTCTCTTTATGGTCGGAGCTTGCACCACAAACACCTTTTTTTTTAAGGCTGGGAAATCGTCCAATGACTTCTCCCGCTCTGGGTGGAGCGGAAGGGAGTGTCAGACTCTTACTGACTAAAACCCATCCATGTTCCTTCCTCAGCCCTTCATGTTCCGGGATAGCGGTAACCCTTTCGGACAATTCCGCTTACCAGGCAGGCTTGACCCTAAGGGGCCCATAACCACAAACGACTTGAATTCATGTTGTGGCGCGACTACAACTTCTCAACCCTTAAGGTCCAGCTAGTCTTCGCTCGCACATACTCCACGACCTCCTCAACCTTCGTGGTGTGATGAAGCCGGGACACATAGAGCTGCGTCGTAGGCTGGTAAGCAAAAAACTAACAGTAGATGTGAGTACCATATTGCCTAGATCGAATACACGATTTAAATCACTGTTTGGCGGTTTTGAGTACTTTTTATGTGGTCTACGTAAATGTCCTGCGTAGCGTCGAATGACAGGTTGTTAAGCTCCTTAAAATAGGGTTAAGCTCAATTTTTTTTGAAATCTATAACTTACAATTCAATGATTTTGATATTGTCACGGCGTCGCAATTTAAATTTAAAAGAATGCCTTTGCTATTTCTTGCAAGTCACCTGAGTCACGGAGGGGAATTGGTATGTAAAGATGGTCACCCATCCTCGGACCAACCGTTACACGAGTAGCTTAACCAGATCTATCGACCTGTGTAATAAAAAATCTCACCGTGATTGATTTCTAAGATGAAGTGAACTGTCGTTTCATCTAATGCAACTCACTTCTCGTTCAGATTTTTGCAGAATAGCACTAAAGGTCAGTAACTATCTACACGAAAACAAACAAACATTACTTTGAAAAAAAAAAAACTTGTATTTATTGTACAGAGGCCAGCACATCAAGTTACCACAATCTGTCAAATTTCTTTTATAGTATTTCAACTTCATTGCAAAGACATAAGGTTCAATTATAATTGAAAAAAATTTACAGTTAGGGATAGCTTGATGTGCTGGCGTCTGTACCTAACAATGTGGTTAAAATAATATGATTCTAAAATCGAAGCCTATACAAATGATATAGAGTTGATAACTGTATATCATTACGAATGATACAAATGATATCATACAAATGATAGAGTTGATAACTCTATATCATTTGTGTACGCTAATACCCATATTGTAAAACAGTAGGTCCTATTCAAATTGTAATACGGTCATTACGTTTAAACCAGACAGCCTGCATTCATAGTTACTGAAACAGAAACATTAGCGCTTTGGTAAATCAAATGAGACTTGATTACTATTCCCAATATTCCATTAAATAGCTGATAGTTATACAGCTACACTGTACATTTACACAATAATAATAATAAATCATTTATTTCGACCAACATAGGATCATAGGCACATACGAAACAAAAATACACATACAATAAAAAAAAATAAAAAAAAATGAAATAAAAACACAAAACATAAACATAATTATTAAATACTTCGATTGCGCAAGAGGTCAAAATCAGCACTGGAACTAAAATAATGTGAACCGGCACCAGAATACACTGGGCTGTACCAATTCTAGTTAAAAATTCAGTCCACTCCACAGTCACTGAATTGACAGTGTCCTTTTTATAACTCCAGCTCGCTCGCTCTACATTTTAGCGCCATTGTAATAGTATAGTCAGCTGGATTGATGTCTCATTAAAGACACCCGGCAGCCATACCGCACCGCCTCATCGCACGCAGTCCACTCGTAGTCAACATTTGGTCCACGGGCGGACGCAGCGTTATCACCAATAAACGTCGCGCGGTCAACAATTGGCCCTCGCAACTAGAAGAAAGAAAAAATGTTTATTCAGCACAAACAAACAAAACGCACTCGCAACTCGCAGTGGAGTGAACGCAAGGCAAGTATGCGAGCAGCGATTTGTAACCGAGTAGTTCATTTGCCATCCGCGCATGGAGTTTACGACCGAGGCGATCCGGTGACGCTACGGAGTTGATGTAGTGAGGGCATACCCATACAAGTCCATATAAAGAATACAAGCTGCAGGAGGCGAGGCAGTGCGGATGGGTGCCGGGTGGATCTAATGAGCTGTGACCTTTAATCGTTGAACTGTGACACGCAGTTTTGTTTTTGTCTGTCTCACTGAATGACTAATGAATGTAGACTATAATAATCCAGTCTAACACTGTACTGTACTGATTACTGCAATGAAATAATGTGAGCACAGGACTAACAGGGACTAACACGGAACTGACGACGCCATCTTGTTTGGTCAATACACAATCTGTGATGTAATGCTACAAATGTCAGTCCATCCTATCCATGTCATTCAGACGCCAAAATATCCTAGTAGCACTCTAACTGGCTATTTAACACAGTCAAAAATAAAAAATTATATCACAGACAAAAGACCGCTCGTCTTAAAAACTTCCATCACCGTACCGATATTAAATAATATGCCACGATATAATTGTAAAATTGAATTTAATGTTCATAAGTATTCCATTTGATTCCAAAAATCTATGACGTCACATTTCAATATTTCATACAAATCACGTACAAATTCCCCGTTTTGACAGAATACCCTGTCAAATACCCTATTAGACACAAATGTCAACAAACAAAAACGAGCTCAACCTGCCATATTTTTACTAAAAGTTTTCCATTAATGTTATTTAATTAAAATTGATAGTTGACAGTTTTTAATGACATTTCTAAGTGCCACAGTAAACATCATAATCCAACACAAATCACCCACGCTAAAATTCTTCCTACACAAAATCCTCCCTGAACAAAAATCCCGTCCTTTTTCCTTAACTTAAAAGGTTTTCTTGGAAAGTGTATTGCGACCGGTGAATGCACCTGTACCTTGAATAGATACTTTAAGCTCAGATAAGAAAGAAAAGAATGTGCTCCGAGTGAGGTTAAGAAAACGTCTGGATTGCTATTAAAAAATATTGTGAGCTGCATAGATAAACGTAAAAGGGGAAGATACGTTACTTGCTCACACTGCACCTCAGTGCTACTGAGCAATTACAAAGGACGCAGTGACACTCAGTCACATGCAGACCATCCCCTAAACAGCACATGGCATAATAATTGGTCAGTGGACAAATTTAGAGGATTTCAGTTTTTAACAGACTTCTAAAAAAGGAGGAGGTTCTCAATTCGACTGTATAAATTTTTTTTTTATGTTCGTTCGCGCATAACTCCGTTGCTTGCCAACCGATTTGAAAAATTCTTTTTTTGTTGGAAAGGGTATAGTTTATTGAAATCGCATAAGTGGTTTTTGAAAAATCAACAAAAATCTAAAAAAATCCTACTTAATATATGTGGACGATGTTCTAATAACTTCCTTTCACTGTAATTTACATACCAGGTAGTGGTATTAAAATTGGGGGAGGGGGGGTTGTGTAGGTACCACAACTAAAAAGTGAAAAATAAAAACTTTTTTACAAAAAATAAAACCGACTTCCAAAAAAAACACTACAAAGTGAAAAATAATTTTTATTTCGGAAGTCGGTGGCAAAAAATGAACATACAAAACCGAAGACACCGACTTCCGAAATCAAAATTATTTTTCACTTTGTAGTGTTTTTTTAGGAAATCGGTTTTATTTTTTGTAAAAAATTTTTTAGTAAATAAATACGCATCAAAATGACTTTTTCATTTCCTGAGTGGTCTAATTACTCAATAAAGGGAAATAAAACACACGGGATAACTTTTTACATGGCATTGTAAGAACAGGACAAAATGTTATTTTGTTGAATTTATAATTTTATTTGTTGTTTGCTTTGCCGTTTTTATGAGGGCGAGGTACATATTGATGCATCTCTCACTACTTCAATGTCATTCATAATCGTAAACATGCGCACGAGCCGACACAGTTGTCGGGTCCTATCTCTGTATTTTTCTATCGGTAACTGTAAGTATCAAAATCAAAAGTCATTTATTCAAATGCTGAAAATCAACAATTTTTGAAGGTCAAAATTACATAAGACAGTCCCAAAAAAAGCCCACCCTTTACCAACAAACTCCCCAGCAGCACAGCTGTCTGTTTAGTTAGAAGAACTTGATTCTACACATTTATCGTATGAGAAGTAATTAACATTACGAAACATTAAAATCAACCATTTGCCATATCTCAGCTAACACACGCCAATATATCAATTATTAAAACTTTTTTACAAAAAATAAAACCGACTTCCAAAACAAACACTACAAAGTGAAAAATAATTTTGATTTCGGAAGTCGGTGGCAAAAAATGAAAATACAAAACCGAAGACACCGACTTCCGAAATCAATTTTTTTTTTTTCACTTTTTAATTGTGGTACCTACCTTTTCAACCCCCCCCCCCCCAATTTTAATACCACTACCTGGTATGTAAATTACAGTGACAGGAACTTATTAGAACATCGTCCACATATGTTAAGTAGGATTTTTTTTAGATTTTTGTTGATTTTTCAAAAACCGCTTATCCGATTTCAATAAAAATTTTATTTCCATTTGGGAAGTATACCCGTTCCAACAAAAAAAGAATTTTTCAAATCGGTTGGCAAGCAACAGAATTATGCGCGAACAAACATAAAAAAAATACAAACATCCGAATTGAAAACCTCCTCCTTTTTGAAGTCGCTTAAAAACATTTAAAACTGACTGTACTGTTAAAAAAAAGAACCTCCACGCATAAAGGGCGTGTCCGCTTACATGAGCAGCTGGCAGCATTAAATGCTACTAAGTACTCACAAGGATCAGGATAAATAAATAATATGATCAGTATGCAACTATGATCATCAGGTGTAAATGTTTCATTGCATGCACCTAACCCAGATTTAGGGATTGCATTGGTAGATTGTACATACACAGTATCTTTCCCTTTGAGTTTATCTATGGTGAGATGCATTTTTTTGATGTTGTAATGTTAGGGTTACAAGAATGGAAGGTATTTATGTTTTTATTGTAAACTGAGATGCAATTTTAGGCTATTTAATTTGTTTCATTTGGGCATAGTAGTTATATAAGCAATATAACATGCCAGTAGTGCCCGTGGTTGACAGGTTGGCCCGAAATGGCAACAAATTAAAATCACAAAATGTAAAAATTATTTATTGATATCTAAAAAATTATATATCCATATTAGGAAAGGAAAGTCTTTACTAAAATAGGTACAATATGGCGTGTAATGCAAAGTTAATGTTGGGTTATAAAACAAATAATTTCGTGTGAGCATGATTGTTGATCACTTACATTACGACACGGTTGGCGCAGTGGTTGAGCGATTCACTGCTGCGCACTATGTCGCGGGTTTGATTCCCGCACGGAACAAATATTTGTACGACCTGCAAGTATTTGTTACGAGTCTGGGTGTTTTTCTATCTATAATATGTATGTATTTACAAAAAAAAAAATTTATAAGTAGTATATCAGCCATCTCGTTACCATAACACAAGCATTAGGTTGCTTAGCTTGGGACGATATGGCGCTGTGTGAAATGTCCAAGGATATTATTATTATTATTAACCTTCTGGTAAAATTATGTTTACACTATACATTTTTACATAAATAAATAAATAACTTGTATCTATTTAAACATCATTAATTCCCTTGATGTTCTTCCTTAATCATATCAGACGCTTTCTCAGCTATCACAATGGTGGCCACATAGTTGCCACCGGTGATAACAACTGGCATGATACTTGCATCCACAACCCTCAATCTCTTTACTCCGAGGACCTTCAATTTGGAATTGACCACAGCACCCATGGCGCAGGTACCACCATAGTTCCACAATACTAGTAGACATAGCACTTCCAGTAATCGTCAGTTCCATATTCAAAATCACTGCATTTGTCACCAATAGGGTCCAGTATGCTGCCATTCACTTTTTTAAAATAAGTCGTATTCACAATTGGAAGGAAATCCTTCAAATATTTGACGAGGTTATCCGCATCTTCTTTCTTGGAGAAGTAACCAGTATCAATTAATGGAGCATCATGAGGGTTGCAAGTTTTTAAAGTAACTTTACCTCTTGATTTTGGGTATAAATTAACTATTTGTGTATAACTGAGTAGTCTCCCCAAAACTTGCTGGTAAGATCTGTCGCAGATTTCTTGTTGAAAATCAAAAGGAAATACGCAATATTTAAGCAGGAAATATAGCTTATCTACCACAAAAGAGATCGTTGCATAGTCAGCGATACTAGCACTTGGATCCAAGGATTTATAGCCCACAACAGTCGCTGCTGGGTATGTTTGAAAGTTGTATGGTCCAGGGTCTGTAATTTTTTTCGCTCTATGCATGACAGTAACTCTCTGTAGATCTTGGAAATTCTCACCTACTGGTAAGTCAGCAATAACTGTGATATTCTTTGCTTTTAAATGTTTTTTTGGACCAATACCTGATAACATAAGTAATTGCGGGGAATTTACGACTCCAGCAGACAGTATTACTTCTTTCTTAGCTCCTAAAAAGATCTCTTTTTTCCCATTAATACTTGCTCTTACACCGATTGCATTCTTGTGTTTATCAAATACAATTTTTGTAACTATTGTGTTCTTGGACACAAAGAGATTTGGGTATTTTTTGGCCGGTACCAAATAACCGTAGGCAGTGCTTTATCTGTAACCTTCAAATATTGTTAACAAGCCTCGAGTATATCCCACAGAGTGGCTACCACTCAGATCGTTTACTATCTCATTTCCCATTTCTGCGAATGCTTCTAGATAATCCTTGATAAGCGTGCTATTATCTTGAGCGATACCTATGTTTCCTGATCCTCCTTCCTTACCAGAATCCGGTGGAGTATCTTTAACTCCTCGATTACTTCCAGTGGGAGTGTTAGAAATTTTTGGAGCTTGAAGTCTTTCACTTCGTTTGAAGTATGGAAGTAGGTTTCTATATTCCCAGGAAGAGTCGTTGGCTGCGGTAGCCCTGATTGATGGTAGTCGTTAATAGTTCCTCTAAACCCGATCATTAAGCCGATGGAGCTGGATCCTCCAAGAACTTTACCGACAGGCACGGCCATGACTGGGTGTCGATGGCATTTACCAGTGAATTTATCTGGTACTCCCGTATACTCGACCACCAACTGGATTGATTTTGCTTTTTAATATAGAACTTGCAAAGGATTGAAAGGGTTCAACATCTCCAGCTTCCAGCATCAGTACCGTATGGTTCGCAGCAGCCAGTCTGTTTGCCAGCACACATCCAGCAGTTCCGCCTCCAACTATAATGAAGTCAAATTTGTCACCATCTGATGATTGAAAAAGAGAAATCATCTATGAGAGAAACAAATGACGAACGGGGCTCTCTCTTTCGACGATTAAAAGTATTCTTTACACAACCAGTTATTTCCGGCCGCAAAAATGCTTCGGATCTATAGTCACGACCTTGCACTTTGAGTCAACAAATAGTATGATGATAGGATACCATGTAAAACATTATCATATTTCCGCCATTTGACATAAAACAGTACTGTTACGCAAACTGCGTGTACATCACGTACCACGTTTAGGAGCATGTCAGCGTTATAAAAATTTGGTCACATAAATCAAGCGGTTTAACGTTACTAGTCGACATAACGAGTTATGACATTGTCTGGTATTACAGTTGTGATGTAATATTTTAGTATACGCTGAATTTGTACGCATAAGCAAACGTGTATGGCACATATGGTAGGTTTTTTCAATGGTAAAATTATGTCAAATTTTAAAACTAAGGATTAGAAGGAGGAGGATCTCAACTCATTGTCGCCTAGCTCATTAAAATGTTTAATGATGATTGAAAAGAATAACTTCTCTTTTTGTAAATACCACCATCGAACGCTACCACCATGCAAGATGTTTGGGCGATATTCAACTAAAATGGTCACATTTACGTTAAAAGTTACGTTTACGTTACGTTACAAGAGTTTTCTACGTTTTCACAATTTGGGCTCTGCTATTACAAAATATGAATTTAATACCTACTAACTTTTCAACTTAGCCTGTTTTGGAAACAAATAGTTGGTAAGCATCAATAACGGCAGCATCTGGAAGGCATCCTGGGCCTTTGCGATGCCAGCTAGCGCGCCTTCTGTGTCTGTGGGATACGGACTCTGTGGATCTGAAATGTAAATGTGGTATTTCTTATCTGTACATAATTGTTATATAAGGTGTTAAACAATTTACTTTAAGATTTTTGTGGGAGCATTGTAGAGCATCGTTATAAACAACTTTTACTATGGGATAAACCCTGAAATCGCGAAAAAAATATGAGCTGTTCCATACATTTTATTGAGTTACGTGTGCATAAATGTATGGAACAGCTCATATTTATTTCTTATGATGAAGGATGGCAATAATAACTACAGGGTGCTCTTTGAGGCAGAGTCAACTGCTGCCTTCGAAACTCGTCCTCAGTCGCCGTTCTATCACCGGCTCGTTGACGCGTGCCGTTTATGTGTATGACCGCAATCTTCAAGAATACCAACAAAACTGTACCAAATTTTTAAAGAAATAAAACCTCATGACGTTTATACAAGCTGACTGGGTTCCAGATTTCAGCAAGAAAACACGAATTTTCGCTGCTATGCTAATCTAGCTATAATAAAGCTTAAGTTGGTTGGTTTTTTTTTTTGAAGCCCTAAAGCGATTTGATTTATTTTTGCATTTGATAGCCTAATTCTTGAGAAAGGCTACTTTACATTTCTACGGCCTCAAGGAGCCAATCAAAAAGAAAACGCTAATCGAAAACGAGGTAATAGTGTGAATAGTGCGGACGGGCGATGCGATGCGACGCGGTCAGTTGGGGGACCAAGAAATATCACACAGACGAAGTCCGAGCAGAATTTAGTCGTAAATAAAATTATTTTTAAAACAAAATGTATTCATAGATTGGTATAATTATACGTAGAATATCACTTTTATTCTTTTTAATGATGGTTGAATTTTGAAGTTATTTTCACCAGAGCCTAAGGCAACTTTGACTAAGTTACCTAAGCCACCATCCATAAATCTTCGTGTTCAACATATACAACGTGTTCACGGTGTTTTTCTAATTAATTTACAGTTATGTTAATTTGGATACGAACTACTTATAGGGAAACTGTTACTACGAGTACTATCTATGTTTTAATAGGCTGTTTTTAATTTATCGAAAAGGAACAAATTTAAAATTCAAAAGAATTAAAGTATTATATTTCACAAAAACCTGTATGGGCACAGAAACTAGGCGCACAAATTCGTTCAGTTGATAATTTTAAGTAACACAAATCGCCCCGGGCGTCGGGAGCCGCGTGACGACTCCCGGCCACCGTAGGCGCGGGCCTGCGGACGGTGAGTAATGGGTGACTCACCGCCCGATCAGGACCAGGCCCGTGCCGGACGGTGCGTATATGTTCCACGCGCGCCTCAAAGAGATGTCAGCATATTATGAAGGCCCCCCTTAGGGCCAAGCCTGCCGGGTAAGCGGGATTGTCCGAAAGGGTTACCGCTACCCCGGAACATAAAGGGCTAAGGAAGGATGGATGGGTTTTAGTCAGTAAGAGTCTGACACTCCCTTCCGCTCCACCCAGAGCGGGAGAAGGCGTTGGATGATTTCCAAGCCTTAAAAAAAAAGTAACTCAAATTATTGGCTTTTAAAATGCAAATGTCGTTTTTGCCAAAGAAAATCAACACTTTCCGTGTTTATTATTAAACGCTGCCGACCCCGTTGCCGTCCAATTAATAACAACTTTCTAAATTTTTATTCGTCACATAATACTTTCAACCTGTATTTAATGCGTGCGTCAATGCATTTTATCGATTCTGAAATTAGCATAGAAACCTACTTCAGTTGATATATATTTTTGGTTCAATTTTAAAAACAAAAATACAACGTTCAAAATTAAGTTCAAAGATTACAGAAAGATAGTTTCAAATTAAAAAGAATGATATTTGCTAATCAAAAAACTATTTACTTATTTCTATCTTATTAATCGGATATTCGGATGCATATTTACTTAAAGTACCTTTTTTCTCAGCAAAGAATCGGCAAGTAAGGAAGCGGCCCTTAGAACATACCAAAATCTTTTATATATTCTAAAATCACATTTTATTTTTTTTGTCACAAAACTCAAACTCAACTCAAAGCATGTATTTCAAATAAACTAATTACAGGCACTTTTGAACTGTCAATGGGTTTGTCATTCAGAAAGCTGAAGCTAGTTGCCCATTCCAAAGCAGTAGGCACCTGTGGAGAAGAACGGGCAACAAACTCTACAGACACTCTTTTAAACCAGAATATGGTTACAAAATATGGGTTACATCATTCATGTCGAAAACTAACGCGTGCGCGCATTGTGCGATATGTCAAACAATGCAGAAAAAAAAGCGTGCCAATGGAAATGAGGGGGGCACTTGTACGAAAGTCTAAATATATCCATTTTTACATTTATTTTTTCTTTCTGTTCTTTCTTAGTGCAGAGCAGTGTACCTACAGTGAGCGCGCGGCGCATCTTTATAGCGCATCTTACTAGCCTGCTACATAGCTTAGCATCAGTGGAACGGTCACATAGTTTCGTAGCTTAGCCTTCACATCCTCGCAGCATAACTGCATAGCTCATAGGAAAGGCACCTAAGGCCCCGCCTCTCGTGCACGAGATTTAAAAAAAAAAATGAAAAAGTTGGGAAAAACTGATACTGCTTTTTTATTTGGGAATTGAAATTTGGACAGAGCAACGTATGTAGGGTCTAGTTTTTAATTTAATACAAGTCTAAAAGCCAGTAAGCCATTTGATCGAAGTTCGTGCCCATCCAAAGACTCACCGTGAAAACTTAGGTGAAGTAAGCGTGAAGTCATCTGCCATTCCGCCTGATGAGAATTTGGATGGGCATGGAATTTGGATAGATGGTGAGATGCAGTGAGGCAAGAATAGGCCGTTATTAAAAAAAGAGTAAACTAATTAAAATAGCAAAAAAATACCCTTTCTGTTTTCATCATATCATATTTGTTTTTCTGTATAGCATTACAATTTTGGGAGAGGAATGTTTTGTTTGCAAAAAGGGGTTTCATTGAATAAAATAACAAAAGTTTGTAGTCTATGTATGTTTTAATAAATAACGCCAAGTTTATTTATTTATTTGTTGGATCCCCAACAAAGACTACAAAATTACAAACAAATATTTTTATAGCACAGGGGGCCAACCACCACATCTTAAACCAGTATTATTTTATTATTACTTTTCAGTGGGAAAGAGATAGAGCCATTCTTTCTTATAGCTCCGTCTCTTTCTAACACTAAAGTAATATTGAAATAATACCGCTTTATAAGGGCAGGTACAGAGACAAAAACTAGTGTGCGATTCCAATTAAAGGAGACCACATTATTTACTTATATTAATTGTTAATTGAATACCTAGACAGTGGTTCGTACCTTTGTGTTATATTATCAAAACAAGGTACATGCGTCATGTTTCTAATTAAAAATTAAGATAAGCTTAACGAATGCGTAAACCGTACTAATTGTATTAAGCAGTATTTGTTTATTCTGTCTGTAATGAATATAAAAATAAATAACTTCACGCCTGCTTTCCCTGAAGGCAGAAATTTACTTATAGTACACTCACATTTCGATAATTATATTAATCCCATGTAAAAGGGGAAAAGTTTTTTGCCATTGTCCTGGCAAAAATCCAGACTCAGGGCTGTTACTGACTGCGCCGCCATGGGATCTAGAGGCGATAGTAGGTATTAAGCCAGGGGGAAACCCAGTGTGTCACCACTGTGAGGATCGCCCAGAGGTCACGGTGGAGATCTGCCCCGCTTGGCCGGCCCTGGTGCAAGCCATGGTCCTGAGCGAGAAGGAGTGGGAGGCAGTCACCTCCTTCTGCGAAGCAGTCATGCTCGCGAAGGAGGTGGCGGGATGGAAGAGGGAAAGGTTTTCCCGTGCAGCCACAGCGGGAGACGCCCCGGGCGTCGGGAGCCATGCGGATGGTGAGTAATGGGTAGCTCACCGTCCGATATAGAACATTAGTTTTAGTATATGCGAAACCCGAAACACGTGTCTAGTATTTTTATGTAAAGAATCTATATACAAAATTTCAAAACTGTATTATGAATACTTAACCACAAAGTTATAAGCTTGTTATGTTATCTGGTTATCCGTACAAAACCATGGTCACTACGCAGAGTGGTGCGGCGCGCGCGCCACCCGCGGCCCGTCATCGTGTTGCGCTCATTGATAATGTACGGTGTCCAACTTGTAACCTTTTTTAAATATGTTTGGGTAAAAATATAACATGGTGTAAAAATTATTGGAATCGATTCAGTTCCTCATTCTGAACAAACTATATTCAGGTTTCGCATATACTAAAAATAATATTGAATGTTCCACGCGCGCCTCAAAGAGTTGTCAGCATATGAGGGCCCGTTAGGGCCAAGCCTGCCGGGTAAGCGGGATTGTCCGAAAGGGTTACCGCATCCTGGGACATAAAGGGCTAAGGAAGGAACATGGATGGAGTTTAGTCAGTAATCATCTGACACTCCCTTCCGCTCCACCCAGAGCGGGAGAAGTCATTGGATGATTCCACCCTCAAAAAAAAACAAAAAAAAAATATTTTTGAAAAATTCCAGTAACACTTTGCCCGACCATGTAATCGAACCCAAGACTTCATGCTCTGCAGTAGCGCTTGCGATCACTAGATCAACGAGGCAGTCACATAAGTAATTGTGTTACAGAAAAAATCTTGTAAACTTTAATGACTAGTGAAATAAAATGGCGAGTGTTTATTTTTGGATTTTTTTAATTGATTCGATTCCCGGTTTAGATAAGCTTGTCGATAAATCTGTGATGAAGTTTTGTTTTTTTTTTTAAATAAAGGAAACGTTTCCTTTGCGTAAAATAATCATCTTAAGGATTTAAAGTGGTTTCCCTTCGAGGACCATTAATTTTTTCCAACTGTTTAAATATGAAAGTTTGTGAGGATGTAGATATGGATGTTTGTTACTATTTCACGCTAAAACTACTGAAGGATTGAACGTATCTAGATGAAATGTGGTAGAGAGACAGCTTATAACCTGTTTTAACACATATGATACTTTTTATATTAGTATCACTTACGTTCCCATGGGATAATTTCAGACTTTAGCTGCTGACAGAAGCTAGTAGATATCTAATGCTAAGTTGCGCTACACTATCATTGCATGTATTCAAGATCCTGAATCATTCAACTTAACATACTGAATAATAAACCTAAAAAAATACGGAAATATCAGACTGTCAATATACTGCCAAAAGTTCACACCCTTTCCCTCGATTTATGAATAAACGCCACAGGCTTCTAGTAGTTTCTCTCCAGCCAACTGACTTTGACCGTAATTTAGGTACAGAGGCTAATACATCAAACTACCCCAATCTGTCAAATTTCTTTGATAGATTTTCAACTTTAATACAAAAGGATAAGGTTTATTTTCAATTGGGAAAATCTGACAGTTAGGTATAGCTTGATGTGCTGCCGTCTGTACATGTATTGCCTTTCAGATGTCTTTGGGTCGAACCCTCGATATCATGAGCAATTTCGCAGCGTTGATGGGTGGGCACATAGTTTATGTCCCTTTTCGTATTTTAGGTGCCACTGTATTTTTCTTTCGTGAATGATGTCACACAGATTGCGGATATATTTTTAAGGATTTTTTATAGCCAATATAGCGTATGAGGGTCACCAAAATACTGGTTCTTCGAGCTTCTTCTTCTGTTCGTGTGGTTAGTAACTAACCTGGTGTTAGTGTTTTTTTATGCTGCCCATGGGCCTCTGACTTAGCTTCACATGCTGTTGAGGAATATCTCTCAGATATGCTGGTTTCCTCACGATATTTTCGTTCACCGATTTTTAAGCAAATGATAATTATACAATACGCACATGAACCCGTAGAATCAGAGGTGCGGGCCTTGGGTTCGAACTCGAGACTATGACTTGGAAGTCCGACAGTAACACCAGTAGGCTATCACTGCTGTGTTATTATTGTTTTTGGGATTTACCAGACATGACATTTTCTAAATCTTAGGGCTGATTTTTCAAACGTCAGATAAGTTTTATTGGAAGAATAAATATGTATGGCATTGACATTTTTTCATGGACAATAACTATGTCAAAATGCTATTTTTATTCTTCAGATAAACGTTAACAAGCGATTGAAATATCGGCTCTTAGAGAAACAGCGTCGTTAGTAAGCGGTGGCAAGCGCTATCACTGAGCATAATGTCCTAGGTTCGATTTCCAGACAGCGTCGAGTGTTATTGGGATTTCCTATCAGAAATTTCTCAGTAGCAGCCCGGAGTCTAGGCTGGTGACGATTAATGGCCTGCCCCCTATTATATGGTACTTAAACAAAACCGTTTAAATATTGTACACAATGGGGTTGGGTGTACAATAGGTTCACCTTTAATTTTTTCTGAGGGTGGGAAATCATCAAAAACCCGTCCACGTTCCTTCCTTAGCCCTTTATGTTCCGAGGTAGCGGTAAACCTTTCGGAGACAGGTTCACCGCTGTCCCAACTCTTTCGGGATTACAGGCGAGACGCTATGTTGTGTTACGAGTATGTATAAACTTAGGTTATCTATTCTCTTCTTAGTAACACATAGGCGTAGACCCAATTTTAACTAATTAACGCTTAAATACGCGTATATTTACATTTGCAAATAAGCATTTAACTTACTTTTCGCGTATAAATGGATAGTAATGACCTAACTCCATTAGTCTAGTTAGCTAATTACCTTCGTTTTAAAACGGAAAATTCAATGTATTTTCTGAAACTCTGTAATTGGGAAATGCTGCGATATGTTTTGAAAACAATGTTATTCTTTTTACAATTTCGCTTTTCATTTATCGATGTCTACATACATACTGTATACTATAAAATATACAACGAATTGAATACTGACTTAGAACATATAATATTTTTTTGCTTTTTTATCCTATAAGTTGTTATCCACTGTTACAACTCACTCTACATTTGTGTCAGTTAAAAAACGAAGAATAATTATTTTCAAAATATTATTTGGACATATAACAATATACTTGTATTTCATTATCGATACATATACTGTATAATTAAATCAGAAGCTTTTTCAGCAATCATCATAGTTGGAGCAGTAGTTCCTGCTGAAGTTATAACAGGAATGACACTAGCATCCACCACGCGAAGTTTCTTCACTTTGAAGACGTTCAGCTCACCATCGACGACAGAACCCATAGCACATGTGCCTACAGCATGGTTGGTAGGGCCCATCATGCACAAAACATAGCATTTCCAATATTCTCTACTTCCAAATTCATGCTCCCCACATTTCTTACCAAACGGATCAATGAACTCTGCTCCTATATCTTTAAAAACTTTAGTGTCACTTAGCTTTATATAATCTTGTAAATAATCAACGTGGTCCTCTAAATCAGCTTCATTCGAAAGATACCCACCATCAATGATCGGTTTATCTTTATGATCTGAACTCCTCAAGGTGACAGTTCCTCGCGATTTTGGATGTGTTTTTTTTATAAAAGAATATAAAAGTTTGTGTCCTTTAGAAATTTGGTAAATTCTGTTGAGAATGCAGTTGCTATAGCGATGGTAGAAAGCATTATCTAAGAGAGCCTGTTTAGCAGCTAACCTGCTAAGTAGGAAGTAGCTAGATGCTACGTAGTCAGGATATTGGCTACTTTCATTTAATGCTACGTACCCTGTTATAGATGGAAATGGATATTTACGACGGTCTACTTCAGGTGCTTCACATGATTCTCCTAAACTATGAATAATTACTACACCAATATGGTCGTGGTAGTTTTCACCTACTGGTAAATCGGCTCTTACTTCAATGTTTAAACATTCCAGATGTTTTCTGGGACCAATTCCAGATAGCATTAGCAATTTTGGTGTGTTAATTATTCCTGCTGATAGTATTACTTCTTTTCTTGCTTTAAAAGTGACAGTTTTACCGTTTCTTATAGCATCTACACCAATAGCGTTGTTGTTGCTATCAAAAAGTATTCTAGTAACTTCTGTATGTTTAAGAAGATGTAAATAAGGAGTTTCGTCTGAAGCCTTTAGGAATGCAGTAGCACTGGTTTCCCTCCGATCACTAACAGTGTATTGTGTCTTCGAAAATCCAAGGGTCTCGTCGCTGTTCAGATCAGTGACCATTGGTTTTCCTAATTCTTCGAAGGCTAAAAGATATTTATCAATTTCTGTTCGATTTTCTTTAGTCACAATTAAAGGACCATCTACACCGTGATACTCTCCGTAAGGTGTATTTAAGATTTCTAGGTCTTCAAGTTTTTCTGTTTTCTTGAAGTATTTTAGCGTATTGTTAAGAGACCAGTTTGGGTTTTTCGATGCGGTCACCCAGTTTTCATAGTCTTGTTCGTTCCCTCTTTGATATAACATTATATTAAAGCTGCTGGTTCCTCCAAGGACCTTGCCAGCATGCAGTATAAAGCTACCATCTTGGCCACATCGTTTGCTGAAGCGGTCGCTTGTAGTTGTGAAGTTGTAATCTATTGGTGATGACTTCGTGTATAGTTCGGTGCCGGGGTACTGTAAGTATTCACAACATATTATATTTTCTGGATTAATATGAGAGCTGTGGGATTTTTTTTACAAAGTCAATAACAGCCGCTTTATTGACTATGTAAAAAAAATCCTACAGCTATGAAACTTAGTTCACCCTGCTTTGGAAAAACGGTGTAGGTACTACGTTAACAATATGATTTATAAACGTGTTACTCACATCGGTTTCTATAGCAGGATTACCACCAGCTTCTATGAGAAGAACCTTAGCCGTTCTGTTCTGTGCTATTCTGCTAGCGACTATAGCACCTGCTGTACCTGCTCCTACTACTATGTAGTCGTATTCAGCTCCATCTGGATTTAAAGGAAATAATTAAACTGAGTGCTTAGTTTTAATTTGGACTACCTCGTTGATGAAGTGGTTCTAAGTGTTACAACTGGGTTTGATCTACGGACCCAGATCTACGGATTCATGTTCCCGTGCGACCGCTCCGAGCGCAAGCAGCTAATGGCAGCTCCGTGTTATTTAATTCAATTAAATAAGAAAAGTTAACTATTTTGGACTTAAGTTATACCAAACAAAGCGTAATAGTATAAGTGATGAAACCTACAAATCAAAATTATCAATTACTAAGCAGTGTGTGAACAAATAGCAAAAAACCTGGCGAAAAAAACCAAACAAAGAACTGTGTTGTGAACAAAATCAGTGACTCATCCTCATACTTGCGCGGCCGAGCGGCGGATTACCTTATATGGTCACGAAACGCACACATTTCGGAAACAGCCAATTGGGATACAACTAACAGAAGAGATATTTCACGTCTACGTGTACCGGTCAGTGTGGCGTAGAGGCATAAGCAACTACCTAACCTTACGGCGAGAAGCAAGTTCGAATTCGAGGTGTTAATTTTTGCTGCTTTTTGCTTTTCTTTGTTTTTGTTGTTTCGGTTTTGCCCTGCCTGACACAGATAGCTGGCTGTTTTCGTTTTGCTTTTTTATTGCTGCAGTATACATTTTTATATTTTTATTGGTTTTTTTGCGGCTAAAGAGTACAATAAACCAATAATTATGGATTCCGAAAACATAACTTTTAGAAAACCACCGAAGTCTAGTTCACTTGACAATCTCTACTATAATAATTCAGCATTGCTGGATACCACAATGATGAGCGTGCCGAATACATCATTAAATGATAGTGATACGATTATGAACCTCAACGAAGTCATCAAAAGGCTGACAGCAGAATTACACAGTGCGCACTTGGAGATTGAGAACTTGAACAGCGAAAATTTTAGATTGAAGATGGATCTAGGGAACTCCCTAACAACTATAGATGCTTATAAAAAAGTAACCTTATCAGACAGAAAATGCACGACACCGAGACGTTTCCGAACTAGCTTGCACAGCGACAGTTTCTCTACACCGCTAAAATTAAGAGATTCTCCTGTCACAAAATCAATCGACAAGTCCCATGTAAAACTGACTGTGGAAGAAAGAGCCGTTGCTACGATATTAACGGAGGCATCTACATTGGCCGAGAATGAATCTGGTGGGGATTTAGTTTTTTCACCCAACGCCTGTGCTACCACAATGAGCAAAAATACTCATAGCGATGATTTTTTCACACCAACTATGAGCCCTAAACAAGGTAACGGTATCGAAAACTTCTCCAAGGCTGAAGCCGTTATTGAGCCACCTAAAAACGAAACCCAGCGCCAAGTGTCTGCAAACAATGACGTTGATACGGTACAAGAGAATAGTGCGAACATCAGCAAAGGGAAGCACAGAGTATTGATTTTTGCAGACCAAACAGGTTATGGTGTAAGGCAAATACTTCAGAATTACTTGGGAGACTCTTTTTCCGTTGCTTCATTTATAAAACCTTATGCTACAGTGGATGAAGTTCTGAAGTCTTGTGTTTCTATGTGCATTAACTATACCAATTCTGATTTTGTATTGATACTGGCAGGTTGTAATGATAAAAATCCGATGTTAGTACAAACATACTTGCACTACACCTTATGCCAATTAAAATCCACAAATGTACTGGTGGGTAAAATTTATAATAATGATTTCGTGAACACAAATGCATTAAACAACTCTGTAAAACTTGTTTGTAATAACTGTGAAAATTCAATGTTCATTTCTTTAGATGTCAATTATTATGACAGAAAACCAAAAAATCTAAACAAATTGCAAGCATGTAGACTAATTCATAGAGAAATTTTGCGTAAAAATTACAAAATTAATTACCAAAACTATGTGACAAAAAATACAGATTATGAAAGACAAGGTAGATTTAAGTATTTTAAAGATGCTAGTACCCAAACTGTTTCTGATAACCCACTGATTGATAACACTATCCTTACAACACAAACTAAATTTGTAAATTCCGTGTCGCAAACTGATGAAGCCATACCACAGACACAGCAGTCACAACCATCAGAGCTTTTTCGTGAGTAATGTAGATACTATTATTGCATCGTGTGATAGTTTAAATTCAGTCTCAATAAAACTTCCATTTAATATGTGTATTTGTCATCAGAATGTGTGCGGAATTAGCAATAAAAAAAATGAATTATCCATTTACTTGGAAACGCTGGATAGAAGGGTAGACTATGTATGCTTAAGTGAACATTTCTTGAACGATAAAACTGTACAACTTTTTAATCTAGAAAATTACAATCTTGCATCTTACAATACTAGAAAAAAAAAGATAAGAGGGGGAACCTTAATCTTAGCACACACAGACAAAAAAGTTGAAGTTGTAGATGTAATAAATAAAATGTATAGAGTAGAGAGCTTTGAAATTTGTTGTATTAAAGATATTAACTCAGGCCTCTATCTGTGTTGTTGCTATCGTAATCCTAATGATAAGAACTTTGATAATTTTATGAAAAGCCTGGAAAAACTGCTGGAGCATTTATTTAACAAGAGGTGTGTAATTTGTGGAGATTTTAATATTGATATTCTCACAGAGAGCAAAAAACGAACTGAGTTTATGAGCCTGTTGACATGTTATAACTTTAGATATCTCATTAGTACTCATACTTTTGTACGTAATAACTCTTATTCCTGCATAGATAACATCTTGACTAACTTGCCTGATGACTGTGTAGAGGGATGTGTAGTGGACCACAATGGGTTGGCTGATGGTCACGGGGCTCTACTGGGTGATTTCGTTTTGGAAAATGTTAATGATAACTTTATTAATTGCACCCATGTAACTATAAATAGGAGAGTTTTTAATTATAAGAACGGTGTTATTTTTGGAAAACGATTACTGGAGCATAATTGGAGTGCTATGGGAATCAACACATTTTTGAAGACTTTTAGCAAAGTATTTCAGTACAGTTTCCGAAAACGTGAAGTAAAATTGAAATTAAGATGTCATTTTCAATTGAAGTGGGTCACAAGGGGCGTTAAAACCTCGAGTAAAATGAAACGACTCTTATGCTCTTGTAGAAATCAACTTGACGCTAGTGTTCTCAACTACAAGAATAACTATGTTAGGATTTATAGAAGGGTAATCTCGAATGCTAAAAAACTTACAGTTAGTGCAAAAATTAATCAATCAAAGAACTCAAGTAGGGAAATTTGGAAAGTAATAAATAAGACAACTAATAGGGTTAAAGCATTACGAACGGACATTCGACTAAAAATTAATAATGAAATAAAAGATAACCCCGGGGAAGTAGTTGAAATTCTAGCCAAGCAATTCGAACACAAGTACATATTGCCTGGTAACAGCGATCAAGATGCCGTCGCTCTCCTTAAGCAAAGTACTGATAGGGTGGACAACGATATGGTTGTGTCGCTTACTACTCCTAACGAAATTTTCAAAATCGTGAGCAGTATGCAAAATAAGAAATCTTGTGGCTATGATGAACTCCCAATCACAGTGATTAAAGACAATTTACTAATTTTATCTGAGCCTCTCTCGAGTTTTTATAATAAGTGCATTGTAGAGGGCATTTTCCCGGAGCAGCTAAAAATTGCAAAGATCACCCCAATTCATAAAAAGGGCACAAAAAATGATCCAATGAACTATAGACCCATTTCTTTATTGCCTACTTTAGCAAAAATTTTTGAAAGATTGTTAAAAGATCGCTTAAGTAGACATATTTATGTAAATAAATTATTGAATCCAAGACAGTTCGGATACCAGAAGAATGTTGGTACCGCAGATGCTATTTACACGTTACTTAATGATGTCGTTAATAAATTAAATTGTAAAATGAGAGTAGCTGGTATTTACTTGGATTTAAGCGCAGCTTTTGATACCATTGACCATAAACTACTTATCACTAAAATGGAACACTATGGCGTAAGAGGAAAAGCATTACAACTCTTCTCTTCATATCTAAAAAATAGAAAGATGTTTGTCGAACTTGACTCTACAAAACCAGACGGGTATAAAAGCAGACACAGGTCATCTATTATAGACATTATAGCCGGTGTGCCCCAAGGATCAATTTTGGGTCCTCTATTGTATATATTATTCACTAATGACCTAATCAATTTCATACACAAACTTTTACCGGACATTCAACTTGTAGTCTTTGCGGATGACACAAATGCTATAATTGCAGCTAACGATATCCAAGACCTAACTGCTAAAGTGAATGCAGCACTGAGGGCTTTTAATTCGTGGTTCGGTGCGAATAGGCTTGTTATAAATACGACTAAAACCAATATTATCTTATTTAAAACTACTGCGCGTAACAAAGACTCTATGGATATTGAACTAAATAAAGTTAAAATTGAGCTTGTCAAGGAAGTAAAATTTTTAGGTATTTATATTGACGAATTCTTAAATTGGAAGAAGGAATTAGCTGCATTGGATTCATCGATATCATCTGCTTGCTATGCTTTAAGAACCCTTAGGGATGAAGTAAGCACAAAACATTTAATAATGGTATACTATGCGCTAGTTGAGTCCAAACTGAGGTATAGCATACAGTTTTGGGGAAACAGCTACCATTACAACTGGCACAGGGCATTCGTTCTCCAAAAAAGAGCGATCCGAACTATTGTCCGAATTTCTCAACGAGACACTTGTCGACCATATTTTAAAGAACTTGGCATTCTCACAGTGCCCAGTCTTTACGTAGTAGTATTATTAAATACGTTTAAAAAATATATATTTGACTACGAAACAGATGAGGGCAGGCTGGTCAGGGAAAACACGCGTAGGAAGGACCTTGGGAACAAAATCGTCCCAGCTTTCGAAATTATTAAACACAGTCCACAGTACCAGGCAGTTAAATTGTTTAATAAATTACCGGTTGATTTAAAAAACACACTCTACACAGGCTCATTCAAAGCAAGGCTCAGGGCATTCTTGTTAGAAAAATGTCTCTACTCAGTGGATGATTTATAGGTACCTACAACAGCAACCTTGTTGCTGTATTTTTTCTTTTTCCGTTTGACATTAAAATTTGACTTTAGTTTTTATTAATGTATTTCGTATTTTTTTCTTGTAACAACTTTATTGACATGTGGTTTATTATTTAAGTTTCAATTGTATTATCATTTCATTTAATTAATTATTTCAACTTTTTAATTTATATGCATGTTTTTTGATTTTTATTTATTTGCATCAATTTTTTTTTTATTTTCTTCTGTTATATTGTAATATTCGAACACAATGTGAATTGTTTATGAATAAATTGAATTGAATTGAATTGAATTGAAATTGAATTGAATTGGACCGATAAGGCGTTTTTGAGTTTATCTTCTGAAAATTCTGAGATTAGCGACCATATTTACGAGGCAATCAACAATAAGCAGATGAAGGAGATTAATAAATATAAGATGTTAAAAAATTAACTCTAAGAATTTTGTGGCAGTATTGTACTCGTCGTTACGAACAACTTTTACTACGGGATGAACCCTGAAATTGCGAAAAAAATATGAGCTGTTCCATACATTTTATTGAGTTACGTGTGCATAAATGTATGGATCAACTCATATTTTTAACACCTTATATATTCGGACCTGGCACATCAGATTCCGGCATCCATAAGTAGCTAGTGATTTGTAAGGTCATGACCACGTTCAGAGCACTCTGAACACTCCTTACGTAAGCCACAGCTGATGCTGCGTTATTTACTGCCTCCATCACTCTGCAATTTAAAATATTCACTGTTAGGAATTTAAAGAAAACTGTTTGCCTTAATTCCTTAAAAAATCAAACAGATGTAGATATCGAAATATGATTTTATCATATTTTCAAGGTCATTTATGCTCCATTAATTATATAATGTTAGACAAATAACGTTATAACGCCTTCGTTATTTCCATATAAGCATATTTTAAGTTTCGTTATTTCACAATAAATACAAATCAATGCATTATATTCACCGTTAACATCTAATTATTAATTTAAACACTAAAATGGTGTCATTACAACAATACAACACAATAACTGTCGTCACCTAAACGTTATTTGTCTAATGCTATAATAAAATGGAGTATAGTCAACTGGTAAGATGATAATATTAATAGAACTATGCGTAACCAACAACAACAAAGGATTACAACTAAACACATCACAAACAAAAGTAATACCGAAAGCCCTTCAAACACAGATATAGACTTGAAAAAGTAACCAGGAATATTTTAGAAAACGTACTATTTCATTCAGCATCTCGAGGCACACTGATGAGAATGAGAGAAGAATGAACAAGAAATGGAATACATTCTGGAGTTTAAAAGAAATTCTGAAGTAAAAATTGCCCTGGACATTGAAAAAGAAAGTCATGGACTCGTGTCTGCTACCCTGCCTACCTTGCGGGTCTCAGATCTAGACAGGGTCCATGGTCCATATCATAGGTCCATGGGCAGCCTAAAAACTCTGACACCAGGTTTGTCACTAACCACACGAAAGAAGAAAAACACATTTTTTTTTTATGTAAAAATGCGTGTTAAGAAAAATGAATATTAATAAAATAAATAAATATTATTATTAAATACAACTTTTAGACGCCGATAATAATTTTAGTATTGACAGAAAAGGGACCAAATTTCGTGGACTAAATACGAAAGTATTAAACGAAATCAGGGAACCAACTCGGTCATGTCCTCCGTTTCTTTTTTGTAATTACTGTCAAAACGTCACTCGAACGGAACGAAGGTAATTCAAACATTATTCACTTGATTAACTTTTCCTGAAAAAATACTGCTAAAATCAACATCTGCGTGACTACGAATTTCCCTATTTTACGGGGAACACAGAATAGGTACATCACAATAGAATCATAATGGCTTGAACTTTTATGGCTTTGCGTTAACTTGCAAACAAAATTAAAGTAGGACTTTTTTGCTGAGGCTTATAGTGTAGGATACAGTTTGCGATACAGCTCCACACCCCGATGCGGTACTTCCTATTCTGCCCTCTTTGTCCAAAAGAATGCAGCCGAAGCTATTTGGCTTAGGAGTAAGCAAATTCGTGGAGTTGGAAAAATTTTGGGCATACCCCGACACACACTTGACTCTAACAAAAACGTAGACTTGATTTACACAAATTGCATTCACAAACCCGTAATATTTTTGAAAGACCTAACCAACGACACCCCGCATCATGGACCCCAACCTGTAGAGGAAAGGTACCACAAAAAAAAACCAAGATTGTATTAGCTTTCTTGTACTAAGAGTCTCTCAGCTAAGCTGTGGACTGACGGACGGACGGAAATTTGGAAAATATAATAAAGGGTTCCTCCTTAACTACGGTGGGTACCATATAAAGGGGCGGCCTGTAAATACTCAGCAGCACAATGCTTGGTGCAAAGAAGTCAGTGATGGTGATGTTGAAGTGACTACCGCCATTAATTAAATTTGAAGCTTTATAATGGAACTTGCCTGATCAATACACGTATCTCTTTCAATAACACCAAAAAATAAAAACTGAAAAAAAACTCGAATGTTCAAAATATATACCATGCCTCTACCCCAATTGCATTTAAAAACTGTATACTTAATAAACCCACAAATTTGCATAAGAATTACATGTAAAAGTATCTATTTTATAATTTAGTAGTTTGTTAGTTCGATTAGCGAAACAAGCCGCATGATATCGCATTATTTTGAAAATACCGAATAGATAAAAATAAACACACGTTTCCTGATGACAGCGATGCGGATGAGTACTTCGACGCCTAAGTGTCCTTTTTGTCTTTTTTGGATTTATTTGTATATATAGTTAGTTAGATAGTCTTTTAATTTAAGTATGTATAAGTTTTTATTGTATTAGATTGTAGATGTTTAAAATAAATGATAATGTAAAACATATTTTCTGAAACATTCTACAATCTTGAAATACCAACCCACTTTCTATCTTGCCTATAATGTTACCAATGCGCAGACACAGGCTTTTTCTCTTCGAGAGGGAATGGGCCATAATCCACCACACAGACCCAATGAGGGTTGATAGACGTCTCATGTCTTCGAAAATTTGGTTCTAATACATGCCAGTTTCCTCACAATGTTTTCCTTCGCCGTTATGACAGCAGTGGAGATTTTTTTCACGCAAAGTAAAACGCCTGATTGGTTTTGAACTCATGACCCACTGGTATGTCGAGGCGGTTACCACTGGGCCACCACTGCTGAAATCTGTCAAATTATTAATTAATTGCAAAAACGTGTTAACAAATAAAACAGCCAAAATTGGAAGGAGGGAAGAAAAGCCACAGCTCTGCAGAGGAACACGAACTAAAGAAAATGATAATCATTATTATCTATGGCAACGACGTCATCTTGCTCCACAGATAACATATTCTAACATGTCTGGCCATATTTTTGTAATCAGATTAATGTTGCCACCAGCTGTGCCTAAAGCGCTGATCACATTAAAAGTTTTTAATGTACATTCAGTCAAAAAACTATCGGGAATGGATGATTTGTTTATGGTTCCAAATTCAAATTTTTGTTTTTTTGTAGTTGTTAGATTGGCACAACTGTTTTCCATTTTGGCGCGGAGTTTGAGTTGCATCTGTTATTTATATTAAATTTTAATACAGTGCTGGTTTTAGTAATATCATACCTAGTGTGTATTGCGAATTTCATAATGGACAAAAATATCGAACAAAGAGTTTGTCTTAAATTTTGCATCGCCAATGGAATTTCGTGTTCGGAGTCACTGAAAATGTTACAGAAGGCTTACGGTGAATCGACTTTATCAAAAACTCGTGCTTATGAGTGGTTCAAAGCGTTCAAAAGCGGTCGAGATGTGGTGGAAGATTTGCCTCGCTCTAGTAGGCCGTCAACGTCTGCAACTGAAGTTAACATCGCAAAAGTGAAGAAAATAGTGACTGAAAATCCCCATTCAACTCTGAGAGAGATAGCCGCTGAACTTTCTGTATCTCACGAGTCGATCCGTACCATTTTAACTAATCATTTGGGTATGAAACATGTTGCTGCTCGGCTAGTCCCAAAAGATCTGAATTTTCTCCAAAAACTCAATCGCATGAAAGTCGCTGAGGACATGCTAGAACGAGTCAGTTCGGACCCAACATTCATGAAACGCATTGTTACTGGTGACGAGACGTGGGTTTACGAGTTTGACATGCAAACTAGTCAACAAGCTTCGGAGTGGCGGCTTCCAACTGAACCGAAACCGAAAAAACCACGCCAAAGTCGATCAAAAGTCAAAGTCATGTTGACTGTTTTCTTTGACTATCAAGGTGTTGTGCACTCTGAATGTTTACCGGAAGGTCTAACGGTAAATAAAGAATATTATTTGAGCGTTATGCGGCGTTTAAGAGAGCAAATTCGACGAATAAGGCCAGATTTGTGGAAAGAAAATTCTTGGATTTTGCACCACGACAATGCGCCTTCGCACAAGGCTATCATTGTGAACGAATTTTTGACCAAACACTCAACAAATACCATCCAGCAACCACCATATTCACCAGATATGGCTCCTGCTGACTTTTTTTCTTTTTCCTAAACTCAAATTACCACTTCGTGGCACCCGTTTTTCAATCGATAGAAGACATAAAGGAGAATTCGCGGCGAGAACTGAACTCAATTCCGGAAGCAGCGTTTAAAAAATGTTTTGATGAATGGATTATTCGTTGGCGTTAGTGTATCGTTTCTAAAGGAGCATACTTTGAAGGTGATAAAATAAATTTGGATGAATAACAGACATTTTGTGTATTATTGATCTTTTTCCCGGTACTTTCTTGACAGAGTAGTATTACGCTAGCGATAACAACTCTCTATGGCCATTAAAATCGGTTCAATACTAGACGAGACTATATTAGTTAGTTAGAAAACTCCAAGGTATTGTAATCCTTAAATCCTGAAGAATAATCGGTACTCCACTTTTTTAATTAAACAAGAAGGTAGAGTTGGAAATAAATGTTCTTTGTAGCTTTGGCAGTGAGAAACAAGTTACGTTCTAAGAAAGTCTAGTAAATTACATTATTTATTGTGGGAAGGTAATAAATAGAACCTCTTTCTCATGATGAACTAATGCCAACCTTAAAGAGAAGTAATTAGTAACTATACGCCTCTAATCTCTGTAGGGATCAGCAGAGGCGGCTGGCGAGGGCGGCACTGAAAATTTCGGGAATCAAGGAAGTGACACAACATTACTATTTAAAAATGTATTTATTGCTTTTCGAAGTATTCTCCGCGAAATTTGACACATTATTTATTACGATGGAACCAATAATTGCAGCAACCATTCCATTCGGAAGTTGGGGTCTCCAAAATGGCCGTTTTGTAGGCGTCCACAGCTTCTTCAGGTGATGAAAATCTCTGACCACGCTATTTATTCTTTATTTTAGGGAAAGTATAAAAATCATTAGGGCTTAGGTCGGGGCTGTACGGCGGATGGTCTAATAATTCTATGTTATGTTGCTCTAAAAACTCTTTTGTTCTGTGCGCGGTGTGAGAACTCGCATTGTCGTGATGGAGGATGATGCGGCGGTTGCAGTTCTCTTTACGGAGTTCAGAAACGATCTGTGGCAAACAAATGCTAGCATACCAGTCTGCATTAACCGTTCTTTGTCCCTCAAGAGGAATAGTCGCAACATGGCCGGTTTTGGTGACAAACGTGGCCACCATTTTTTTTGCAACACTCCGTGAACGAACAATTTTTGTTGGCTTTAACTCATTTTCGAACACCCAAACTCGTGACTGGTTTTTTATTTCGGGTTCGTACGCGTATATCCAAGATTCGTCACCTGATACGATGTTGTATACAGCATTTGAGGATCCCGCGTGGAATCTTTCGAGAGTTCTGACGCACCAAGTAACGCGAGCCGCTTTTTGCTCTTCACAGAGCGAATGCGGTATCCATCGGGAAAACAACTTTTTTACACCTAATTGTTCATGCAAGATTATTTGTATTTGACTCATGCCAATGTCTCAAGTTGCCTGAATTTCGCGGTATGTCACATGTCGATCTTCCTCAATCAGCTTACGCACAGCATCAACGTTTTCTTGGGTGACTGCAGTTTTTGGACGACCGTGACGGGCATCATCACTGAGCTTGACACATCCGCGTTGAAATTCAGCAAACCAGCGATAAATTGTGGTTTTGGATGGGGCTTCATCACCGAATGCAGAAATCATCCGGTCAACACCCTGTTTTTGTGTTAAACCACTTCGAAAGTCATAATAAATCATCGCTCTTGAATTTTCTCGAGTCAATTCCATTTTCTCAACGACTAAACAAGTTTGACAAAACCTTGTGACAAGACCGAGAATCTTTTTTTAAATAAATATATGGTATTCGATTTTTAAAACCAAGGAGTTTTCAATTAAAAAGATTTTAATATGCCAGGAACAATGGAAATATTTCATTCCCGATACTTTTAGTGCAGCCTATGTACACTCATATTTAATAATAATAATAATATCCTTGGACATTTCACACAACAAGCAACAAAGTAAACTAATGCTTGTGTTTTGGTTACGAAATGGCTTATAAACCACTTATAAATATATATATTTTTTTTAAAACACATTATTATAGATGAAAAACCCAGACCCGGAACAAATAGGTACTTGCAGATCGTACAAATATAAGTTCCGTGCGGGAATCGAACCCACGAAATGCTGCACAGCAGTCAATCACTCAACCACTGCGCCAACCCTGTCGTCAATTTCTCCGGATGTGTGCTAGCGTCACTGCTGAGCATGAAGTCCAGGGTTTGATTCCCGGGTCGAACTAAGTGTTATTAGAATTCCGTCTGAAATGTTTCAGTAGCAGCTCGAATTCTGAATTTGTGCCCAGATGGTGGAAATAGGCTCGCATTACATTGGACTTAAACATAACTGGTGAAATATGAGTCTAAATACTACGTTATAAAAGCTTAAGGCCCAGTAACTCGACGTAAAAATGCTACTGCTACTAATTAAGAATTTTAAATAGAAAAACCCAGTTTCACTTCTCTTGTTCGGGGATCGAACCTGGGAACACACTCATTGAATCGTTCGTACACTACACAATAACAGGAGTCGAGGAGTTAATTAAAGTTTAATTATCACTTTCCAGATTTGTTTCTATAAATGTAAATACAGATAACACTCAAAAAATAGAATAGTACAGAGTACACCATAAAAAAATAGAATAGTACAGAGTACACCATAAAAGTCAAAAACAAAAGACCATTTAGGTACGAGAATTCGATTGATTGTCTACAAATTATAATATTTCTGGCTACACTTTGATACAATATAAAAAAACAAATATTCAATGAACTCTATCGGATTTTTGTATGTTTTTGAGGCTGACAATAGAACAAGTCTTAGTCACTTCGTATTACACCGCTTCTTTTTACACTCAGGCATCGGCTTTGTGTGTCCTTTTAAATAAACATTTTGTCCTACCTAAAAATCTACTACACAAATTCCTGCCCAAAAAGTAATAACTTCCTAGAATTTCCTTGGCCTTCCGTATTGTGTTAGGAAGCGTGCAAATTGAAAACCGCATTCTAGTGCTGCGAATATAGGAATGAATAGCCTCTAAATCTGGGTTAGACCTGAAGATGGACGAAATAGGAAATAGTTGCCAAATGGAACCGCAAAGGATCTTCCAGGTGGATTCTTGGCAGAGAGTCAAGAGTCTGCGGCTTCGAGGGTATAAAGTTTGTATTAGAAATGGCTAAATGGATATTTTTCAAGCTTATACCAAAATATTAAAGTGTTTTTGCTAGGTATTTTTTCTTATGACAGGCCGATCCGTCAGGTTAAGCTACGCTTGCCGGGGTTGGCCGTAGATGGGTGACCGTCTTTACATACCGAGACTCCTCCGTGCCTCGGAAAGCACGTTAAGCCGTTGGTCCCGGCTGTCATTTGTGCATCTTTGACAGTAACCATTACGGGTCGTCAGAAGCCCGAAATCTGACAGCCAGTCTTACCAAGGGGTATCGTGTTGCCCAGTTACTGGATTGTAGAGGTCAGATAGGCAGTAGCTCCATGTAAAATACTGGTATTCAGCTGCATCCGGTTAGACTGGAAGCCGACCCCAATGTAGTTGGGAAAAGGCTAGGCAGATGATGATATTTCTTTTGACAAAATTCATTCTAACCTAGCAAGGTTAGAATGAATTTGCGTCAAAAATAAAATAATTTTAATTGTTACGTTTATAGAAACCCCATCGCGACAACCAATTTTTGTAACCTGGTCTTTAAATACTCTTAACTTTAAAATACTGCCATTTTAAAAGAGATTCCTTACTCTCTCTGTGTTAGTTATTCACTAAAGAAACTCCAAGACTAATATAAAATACTGGAGCTCCAAGACTCCGAGCCTATGAATAAAAGATCGGTTTCTGTACAATAGCTCGGTACGTAATTGAAAGCTGTTAAAGTTGTACGCACGTCAAATATACAGGCTTAAACTGTGAAAAAAAATCAGCTGTTCCCTACATTTCGACGAGTCACGTGACCAAAAATGTACAGACATTAAATTTTTTGCGATTTCGGAGTTGGTCCCATAGTAGAAGTTGTTCAGGTGGGTGGTCTGTAGCATATGCTTTTGTATGTATATACGCTTTCGGTTACATCCTGTATAGACAAGCCAGTTTAAATTATACATATGTAATAGGTACTGTAGTGTTATGAACCGGAGTGTTGACGAAGGCCTTGATAAAATTACGCTGCTTTACATCACTGGCCGTCCATCTGTCTCTTTATCATGGCACTAGTATGTACTATTTCACACTGTTTAAAATAATGCATCTTTAAGACTGTCAGTTTTACTTTTTATCTGGTTACTTTGTCGCGTTTTCTAATTAGTAAAATATTTACCGACACAAATGTTTCCCAAATATGCGCTCTGTCATTCGAAGATATTTGTGTCAGTATAGTTCTTGGTCAACTGGTTGTGTCTATCAGCTGTCTGCATCAGCCTGTGCTATAAATAGGTATTAAAATAAAATAAAAATCAAGCACACCATTTAAACACTTTATTATATCCATTCAAATAAATTTTGGATTGTGAATTCACCTCGAAAAACCTAGAAAACGACGAAAGGAACGCTTAGCAAGTTACAGGGAAGTAAAATAAAAGTGTAAATAAGTAAGTACTTAAATTGCTTTTATTCACGTTTATTATGCATTAGCTCTTAGCTTATAGTGGGTGTTAAGTTATTAAAGGCTTCTTCAGAGCTGCTTTATGAGTTATTACCTTGTTGAGTTTTATTCTTGCTGAGTATCATCTACATAGTCTTTCTAACTAAGTTGGGATTGGCTTCCAGTCTAACTGGATGCAGCTTAATGCCAGTATTTTACATGGAGCGAATGCGAATCTGACCTCCACACCACATGCCTGACTACGATACCCTTAGTATGACTGGTTGTCAGACTTTTGAACTAATGACTATTTACCGATACCGCTGTCAAAGATCTACAAATGACAGCCGGGCCGGCTTAATGTGCTTTCCTGCCTCCA